>JAKSZU010000024.1:12685953-13416897 GCA_026018925.1 Tupaia tana | reverse complement strand
GATCGAGGACACACGGCAGCCGTGCTGGCCACGTGACATTCTTTTATATGAGGGGACTTCAAAAATCTCATGAAAGATGCTCTTTATGAGAAAACTGCATGGATTTCAATTCACTTTTCTGTAACCCTATTTTACATGAGCTTTTTGAAGTCCCTGTGTGCTAGTACACCGTCATGTGCTGGATCGAGTCCAGCGTCGGACATTACAGCCGTGCTGTCTCACCCTGACATGGCCCACGGGTGAGCGCCGGCCTGTGCTGAGGCTGCCATGTGCACCACACCCACCACGGCTTCCCAGGGCCCCAGAGCAAGGCCCCGGCTACCACTCCTGATCCACCCAGGACAGGTTTCGTTTCCTTCTTTTTCTCTTCTAGCCAAAACTCAGGGCAAATAAGGAAAATGGTTAGAATTTGGGGGAAGCTGCACCGAGGAGTCGAGCGGCAAACAAACCTCTCTCAGAGCCTGCTTCCTGCAGTAAGGCGGGGAAAGCTTCTGTCAGGCCGGGCCGGGCAAGAATGAAGTGGAGTCAGCACGTGAGAAGCTGCATCGTCAGCCCTCGCAGTGCCGCGTCACACTAGCCCACCGCGTGGCACGCAGGTGCGCGGCCTTGTGCCGTGTGCCCAGTGAGGGTCCGCTGGGAACCCCGCTGTGAGCTCTCGGTCCCTGCTCCGACCACGCACCCTGCAGCTGGTGCGTGATGCACACTCCCCTTTCAAACACCCTTTCCTTTTTCTAAATCTGCCAGAGAGTGCGTGCCCTGCCAGAGACAGAGAGAGGGAGAGGGGAGAGCACGCCCCGGGGTGCGGCGTGCACGATCGCCTCGCCTCTGCTTCTGCATCCGGCAGGATTCGGGGCACGCGTGTGCACATGCCCAACATCCTGTTCAAGCCTCCGGGCTGGGATTCGAAGCACAGGGTTGCCAGGTAGGGGCCGCCCTAGAGAAGCATTTTAAAAGTTGATCCTAACAGCCCAGAGGGCCGACTGTCATTGCTACCCTCAGGAGTGACAGATATCGTTGAGGATCTGCTGGAAGGGGCAGCCCGTTTCATGAAAAGACCATTCTCACCCAGATACGCGCTGGGAGAGCGGGTCTGAGTCAGGGGCTGTGGACGTGTGCTGTGCACACACCCTGAGCCCGAGGGGCAGCAAGCGAAGAGCTGGGCAGACTGCACAGGAGATGCCTGCTGGGGCGGGAGAGTGGCCAGGGGCGCTCCTGGGTGAGCACACTCTCAGGGATCAGCTACGGCCTCAGGGCAGAGCACCCTAGTTCCCGTCTCGGTTTGTCCTGAGAGGTCAAACCCCAGCCTCCTCCTCCCCAGAGCCTTCTCGTAAAACCAAGCGCAGAGCTCTCTCTGGCTCTGGGCCACAGCACCCCCAGCACTGCTCCTGCACTGGGCGGAACCTCCGAGTGCCCGTCCCTGTCTCAGAGGCCCCGGAGACCCCTCTCTGAGGTGCATGAAGGGCCTTCTGCCGAAAGCTCGGTTTCCTCGTGTCATGACATGGGACGACCCCACGGTCCACGCGTGTCTCTCTTTCTCGCCCTTGGCTGCGGGAGAAGGCGCCCGGGGCGTCTGTGCCAGGATTGAGGCCAGCTCTCTCCGCAGCTCTGGGCTCGGACCCCGTCGTCCACATGGAAGTCCAGGCGAGCGGAGAGATCCGGCTGCTGTGCAGCTCGGCGGGCTGGTACCCCCGCGCCCCAGGCGCAGTGGAGGACGCCCACGGGGGAGGAGCTCCCCGCCACGCAGGAGGCCAGCGGCCCTGACGCAGACGGCCTGTTCGCCGTGGCCACGTCCGTGGTCCTCGGAGACTCCTCCCTGCGGAATGTGTCCTGCCACATCTGGAACCCGCTCCTGGACCAGCAGAAGGAAGAGGGGGTTCTCCTGCCAGGTGAGCTGGCCGGGCGGGGTCCCAGGGCACGGCAGGGTGACTTTGGGGCTGGGTGCCCACTCCCCTCTTCAGCTCTCACCCACGGCCTTGAGGGAGCCCCCCAACTCCACTGGACGAGTGCAGAGTCTGATCGCACGAGTGCACCCGCATCTCAGAAACCGCCCGGCCCCTTCAGGAGAAACTGGCCACAGAGAGCCTCCTCTGGGGCCTCCCCATCCTGACCCTCTGTCCTTGAATAAACCGACAACTTTGTTCTCCTCCGGCCTCTCCTCCGTGCCCCCCACCCCGCCCCAGGCCGGAGCACAGCCTGGCTCTCGGGGTCCTCCGGGAAGCAGGTCCCAGCCCCCCGAGACCACGCCCGGCTCAGGCAGAAGGCTGTCCTGCAGCAGCTCGGGTCACTGCGTGCCACCTCTGCTCCCGCCCTGACTTCCCGCCCGGTCCTTGGCCCCATCCTGTGTCTGTGGGGGGGGGTTCCATAACAACGTGCATGGTTCATTCTGTTGAGTATTTCACCAGCTGGCTGGTCCACCCTGTCCATCTCTGTCTCTATGGCCGCTTTGTCATGGGAGGAACACGAGCGGTCCAGGCCGGGCTTCTCACCCGACCTCCTGGGGTCTGTTGCAGCCCCCAGCCGGCCCAGGCTGGCGCCCTGGGTGCTGGCTGTGGCTGTCACCCTCGTGGTCCTGGGACTTCTCACCGTCGGCTCCATGTTTTTCATTTGGAGATTATACAAGGAGAGATCCAGGGAGACGGAGAATGGATTCAGCCCTCAGGGTGAGTCACGGGCGCCTTGGAGGAGGGCGACCACGGGAGGCGTCTGGCCTCAGCATCGGAGTTGGAAGGCACCGCGGGGTGCAGGGGCCACAGACCCCCGAGAGGAGAGCCGGCTGGGGCCGCAGGCAGCCGGGGCAGCTGTAACGGGCAGGCCAGGACGGACGCCACAGCCCCGTGCAGGCCGCGCCGCTCGCCCACCTCGGGTTCTGGGTCTCGATCTTACTGATAAAGAGCCGACCCGCAGCCAGCAGGAACTCCCTGAGTACTTCCCAGAACACACGGCAGCCCTGGCTCTGGGCCTCCTGCCACCGGCCCCGTAAGCGGGGAGTCGCCAGGCACACAGCGCGTCCTGTCCCCGCTCGCGCCCGCTGCGGAGGTCACTGATGTGTCTGTCCTTGTCCTCCAGAGAGACAGCTGGAAGAGCTCAGTGAGTTCTGGCCCCACCCTTTCACCGGTGGTCCCCTCCATCCCCTCCCGGCCATAGTCCTGCCGTGACCGTCTCCCCTCTCTCCCCTCGCAGGGTGGAAAACGGCTTCACTGCACGCAGGTTGGTGGCCCTGAACTTCTCAGGGGCTCTGGGGCTGTTCCAGGAACCTGAAGCCCTGGGTACTGGGGACAGTGTGGGGAGGTACAGACAGCCAGGACTTCCCTGGGGGCAGTGGAGGGCCTTGGGAGACAAGGTCTCTTACAGGGTCCCGTTAGTCCTGGGGACAGTGGGCTGACCTCATCCAGAACTGCTGGAAGGGGAGACCCCGGGCATGGAGACAGCCGAGCAGGCCTGACAGCTTCCCTGAGGCACCTGTCACCTCCTAGCTCAGTGCGGCTGGCCTGGGGGAGGGAGGACAGTCCTGGGCCGCTGTGCTCTGACAGTCACACTGGCTCTCTGTCTCTCTCCAGTGGATGTGACTCTGGACCCAGACACGGCCCACCCGCACCTCTTCCTGTACGAGGACTCAAAGTCTGTCCGATTAGAAGACGCGCGTCAGAGACTGCCCGAGAAAGCAGAGCGGTTCGACTCGTGGCCCTGCGTGCTGGGCCGGGAGGCCTTCACCTCGGGGAGGCACTTCTGGGAGGTGGAGGTGGGGGACAGGACAGACTGGGCGGTCGGCGTGTGTCGGGACAACGTGGCCAAGAAGGGCTTCGACCCCATGACCCCCGAGAACGGGTTCTGGGCCGTGGAGCTCTACGGGAACGGGTACTGGGCCCTCACGCCTCTGCGGACCCCTCTCCCACTGGCAGGAGCGCCCCGCCGGGTCGGGGTTTTCCTGGACTACGAGTCAGGAGCCGTGTCTTTCTACAACATGGACGACGGATCCCACATCTACACCTTCCCCCAGGGCTCCTTCTCCGGCCCCCTGCGGCCCTTCTTCTGCCTGTGGTCCTGTGGGAAGAAGCCCCTGACTATCTGCCCAGTGGCGGGCAGGCCTGTGGGGGTCTCTGTGACGGCCACTGCTCCGGACCTTTCTAAGGAGATGGCGCTGTGCCCCCTGGGGGAGGACCCTGCCTCTGCGAGTGCCGACACTCTCCACTCCAAACTGATCCCCACGCACCCCAGCCCAGCCACTCCCTAGGGAGCCCCGGCTCTGGTTCTGCCCCCTCTGGTTCTGGCCTCCTCTGGTTCTGGCCCCCTCTGGTTCTGGCCTCGGCTCTGGCTCTGGCCCCCTCTGGTTCTGGCCCCGGCTCTGGTTCTGGCCTCGGCTCTGGCTCTGGCCCCCTCTGGTTCTGGCCCCCTCTGGTTCTGGCCTCGGCTCTGGTTCTGGCCCCGGCTCTGGTTCTGGCCTCCTCTGGTTCTGGCCTCGGCTCTGGTTCTGGCCCCGGCTCTGGTTCTGGCCTCCTCTGGTTCTGGCCCCCTCTGGTTCTGGCCCCACTCTGCTTCGGCTCTTGCCACTCTCCCCCTCCTCCAGGTCCCAGTTCCTCCTGCAGGTGGAATCTCGGTCCTCAGTCTGGGAGGTTGTGCTGGGCTGCCCGAGAGGTAGAGCCGTCCCTGAACTTGTCTCTGAACTAGGATTGGAGGCGGAGAGGTGACCTTTACAGTGTGGCCGGTGTCCTCCCACCCTTAAGGCCAGCACCTTAGGGAAGGGTTTGGAGCAAGCTCCTGGGGCAGCTCCGGGGGTCGGGAATAGTGGGGTGGGGGTGTCAGTGCAGAACTGTCCCGGTGTCTGGAATGGGGTGCTGGACAAGGCTGAGATTAAGGCGCTGGGAGGGGACCTTGGGAGGGAGGGCATGGGGAAGGGAGGCCAACCGGCCAGCGGTAAAGGGAGGCCAACCGACCAGCGGTAAAGGGAGGCCAACCGGCCAGCGGTAAAGGGAGGCCAACCGGCCAGCGGTAAAGGGAGGCCAACCGGCCAGCGGTAAAGGGAGGCCAACCGGCCAGCGGTAAAGGGCAGGCTGTTCAGAGCTTGTGGGCCTGCACCTCCGGTCTGGACCCGTGGGCTGCGGGGTGTAGACGGCCGCTTCTACAGGGCCTGTGGCTACCACAGCCAGACAAGTAGTGGGGCTGAGCCAGGGACAAAAGTGTCACACTGGCCAGAACTGCCAGGGGTCCGCGCAGTCACGCCGCAAGCCGCCTGGTCGGGTCGTGCCTCCCGTTCCCCCTGGCCGGGGCCTCCCAGCCCCAGTCTCATCACAGCTTCAGCCTCCTCTCTCCTCCCGTTCCCCCTGGCCGAGGCCTCCCAGCCCCAGTCGCATCACAGCTTCAGCCTCCTCTCTCCTCCCGTTCCCCCTGGCCGAGGCCTCCCAGCCCCAGTCGCATCACAGCTTCAGCCTCCTCTCTCCTCTCGGGGCGGCAGCCCGCCGCCCAGCACCCCGGAATGGCCACTTGATCCACCGAGACCCAGCCTCATCCCCCGCGGCCTGCCACGCGCTCGCATGCGGTCCCCTCCCAGAGTGCGGTCCCCTCCCAGAGTGCGGCTGTCAGCGCGGCGGGGCTGGTCGGGCCCCTACTGCAGACGCATTGTGCCTCCGCGCCCTGCTTGTCCAGCCGAGGCTGCCGTAGTCTCCCCCGAATAAACCGTCTGTCCGTCTGTCCGTCTGTCCGACTGCTGTAGCCAGCCCCGGGCCTCCCTTTCGTTATCCCAAGTGGAACTGACAGAGCAGAGCAGAGCCCTGGCAGGAGGCGCTGGCTAAGGCCATGGTGGCCCGTCTGCCGGCTCCCAGGCAGGGTGGCCCTGCGAGTCCAGCTACTTACCCAACAGCCACCCAGCAGCGGCCCCCAGCCCTCAGCCCCGCTGGCACCTGCTCCACCTTCACCGGGGTAAAGGGGCGGCCTGGTGGTGTGGTAAGTGACAGCATCTGCCAGCCGCCCGCTCCTCCAGGGGAGGGGAGAGCCGGGTGGTCCCCTGGGTGCCACTCACGACCCCGGCAGGTCAGTGACACGGGCACTCCTGCTGCTCTTGGGGACAGTAACGTCCCCTCACAGAGGGCCAGCCTGACGCTTCCCCCAGCCCTGCTGCTGAAGGGACAGTGGGCTCTGCACCGGTCCCCCCACGTGGTGGGAAGGTCACCTCGTATGTGTGTCCCCACCTCGGATCGCAAGTTCCAAGTCATGGCCACACTGAAACGCCAGGCCCGCTCTCACACCACAGGACGTATACTGGGATCCGGCGAAGACCGGCTTCTCCTCGTGTCTAGTCTGGCACCCTCCCAGGGGTCGCGGCAAAGAGAGAGAAGACACTCTCTTCTGTGGACATCCCGAACGTCACCCGGATCTGTTGGACTCACAGTCACTGTGATACACGAGGCTACGTGTGACCACGGGGTACTCTGTCCCCTCCTGTGTCTGTCACTCCCAGCCTCTCTGTGTAAGCCTTCTTTCCGGCTTCTGTGTCTGATGTGGGCTTCGATACCCACAGAGGGATACTCCCACCCAGTCGCATTTCTGTGGGTATATTATAGACGATGCAAACACGAGTCCACACGCAGGCCTGTGATCAACTGGCCCAACACTGAATGCATGTCCTCCTCCTCTCGCGCCTTCCTCCAGCTGTTCCTCGACACTGCTCCTGCAGGAGGGGAGTGTCATGTAGGGAGACAGAGGGAGAGGGAGAGGGAGCGTGGCCACACCGTCCAGCTAGACAGAGAGAGTGAGGGAGAGCAGCACGACCACACCACAGTCCCTTCCTCTCTCCATCCTGTGGAGGTCCGTGCACGCCCCCGTGGGCCTCAGCGTGGTTTCCGGGTCACGGGGACCAGGGTCCGCACCGCGATGGCCAGGTGGATCTGCAGTGCCAGCCTACCCTTGGCGTGCGAGCATTCATCCGTGTTCAAGTTGTACGGTTGTCCATTTTTAAGCCATATTTTAAACTGTACCTATTGACATAGAGAGCACATGCCTGCCCGTGAGAGAGACACACGCCACAGGATCTTGTCACACCACAGTCCCCTTGTCCCTCCTCCCACCTTCAGGATCCTGGCCAGTGTGTCCTCCTCCCACCCTGGGATCCGAACCCACAGCCGGCTGTGTGGCCTCCAGCACTGCAGCTTGGTTCGCACCAACTGCACCACCAAGCAGAGCTTGTAGAAAGTCAAAGGGAAACGTACCGAGTTGTTGAGAAAGTCACGATGCAGTTTTGCATAGAAAAATGCACCACAACTTTCCCGACAACCTAATAGTCCAAATTTCTTTAAAAATACTGGAGAGCGGCCAGCAGTTAGTTTACTGGTGTAACAGGCAATGTGCAGTCTAAAATGAACATGGCAATGGCCATGCCACAATCCCTTCTCCATTCTCCTCTTGGGATTTTGGGCACGTGCACATGCATTTGGCATGTTTTTCAAGACACCAGGTCTGGGACTCAAACCACAGAGGGGCCCATGTGGGACCCAGCACCTTAACCACCATGCTACCTGCTGGCCCAAATGGGCACAGACTTTAATCAGCTCTGTGACCCCTTTCCCTCCTCTCTTCCCTGTGATCTTCAACGAAAATGGTCACTGAGCACAGTCCTGAGCTGTGGCAGATTCTCCGGAAACATCCACGTCCTCCGTCTTGCCCAGCCTGGCTCCTGCCTCTGCACTCAGCCCAGGACGAAGCTCTCTGACGGCTGAGCGCCTGTCCAGGCTTCCCGTCCCCGGCACCAGCTACTGGGCTGCACCCCAGTGAGGGGTCCTCCGTCCAGCTGTTCTGGCTTCATGTCAGAATCTTCCAATGGACAGGACCTGTCTCCTTGCCAGCGTTCTACCAAAGCCCGACCTTGTCACCTGGGGCTGAGTGAGTGACAGTATCTTCAAAGCACCGGCAAGACCTCTCTTCCACCATGGCAAAAAAACTGATTGAACTATTTGCTAATTTGTATTTGCTTTTTAAACCTTTCTACTCCACAACTAAAGATCAGACTTAAATGCAAACACCACTAAGATAAGAACAGCCCCTGCCCCTCACACGGCTGCAGCCTGCCCAGGCCAGCAGCTGGAGAGCCCACGTGCGACGTCCCTGTCCCTGTCGGCCACACCCTCGGGCCGTCTCCACGTGGCTCGGTCCGCTCTCCTGCCTCCAGACAGCAGCCTACCTCCTCCAGCAACCCCACAGCGCCCCGACGCCCACCCTCCCCCATATGCACCCTTACTTTGGCTTATTTGATAATCTTAAAACACAATCTATTATTATTTCTTTCTGTGATGGGCCATGTGGGACCTGGCTGCCACAGGAAGGTTTATTTTAAAAAGGGGCTCTCGATTCATTCTCTGGTTTTATTCCACATTGGTACCTGAGCTGGGAAGGGTTATCGAGATCTTTAAGATGCAGGGCTTCAGAAAACGCCCCTCCGTTTGAGCTCCCCAGCCATCAGGTTCCTCAGGCTCCCATGCTCTTAGGCCTGGGAGCTGCCCCATTGGCTCTCCCAGAAAGACGGCGGGCCACTTCCGGCCCAGGGAGCTCCTCTGGTGCTGGGCGGACCCGCCAGTGGCCGCCCAGGCTGGGC
Source organism: Tupaia tana (assembly GCA_026018925.1). Classification (NCBI taxonomy): domain Eukaryota; kingdom Metazoa; phylum Chordata; class Mammalia; order Scandentia; family Tupaiidae; genus Tupaia; species Tupaia tana. Next base: position 13,408,319 of record JAKSZU010000024.1, on the reverse strand, counting down.
CAGGCTCAGAGCCCCAGCCAGGCGGGTGCACTCAGCCTTGTGTTGTGGCACCCATGGCAAACTGCACCTTGCCGCTCCGCTCAGTGCTCTCCCGGCTGGACTCTAGCGGCCTGAACCGGTGCTGGGATGTGGCTGCCCCCTCATCCTTAAAAGAAAGAGTCCAACTTCCTCTAAAGCTAAACCCTACAACAATGGCCTCAAACCTGGTGCACAGCCGGTTCTCGGTTCTCGGCGAGGGGTGGGGTGCAGCCGGACCTTTGCACTGCCGGCTGGTACACCCAGATATCTGATTTAATCCACCCAGGAAGGAGAAGACAGCGAACCCTCTCCAAGAGGGTTATAAAGCGCATTATTTATGTGCTTCATATCTCGTTTCCTAGCCAGGCCGTCTGTCTTCAGAGTAAAGAGCTGTGTATTTTAAGCCAGTGGTCCTCAAACCAGCGCCAGGGAACCCTGGGACGGCCTGTTACACACGGTGGGACTTTGTTTCCAAAACGCCTTTTTTATTTTTAAATTGGCAACGACAAACGACAGACGGTACATATTTACGGTATAGGAATGTTTGGATACGTGTACACATGGTGAAAAGGACAGCTTACTGCCGCACACGCTTATCGTTCGCGGGGTGAGGCCGTCTAACCTCCGCGGTGGCGTCACGTGCGCACACGGCGTCCCCGCCCGCGGTCGGCGCGCGGCAGGTCGCTAACCCGCGGGCTCCGCGGGTCTGGGCCGGGCTGAGGACGCACATCTAACCGGCTCCGTGGCGCCGGCGATCTGATACCTGATTTACGAGTGGAAGCGTCGTGTGTCGTCGACTGAGTTCACGGAGAAACAGCACCGGGGCAAGGTGACGTCCAGTCCTTCGCCCCCAGCCGGGCTGCCCTGGCCAGCCGGGCGCGGCTGTCGCAGTCGGCGGCCGCATATCCGGGAGTCCCGGACGCAGGAGCTGCCGGCCGTCTCGCGGGCTCGGTCGGCGTGTCCTGAAAGCCCCCTATTCTGGCGCAGCGTCTACGCGGGACCTGCTCGCAGCCCGGCGCGCGCGCCCAGCTCGGGCCGGAAGCAGCCAGACGCAGCTCGGCGGCGACCCGAGTCCCGCGGCGACGCGCTGTCGCCCGCATTCGGCAGGCGGGACCCGAACCTCCCTGCGCACGGTCCTGTCCCGCTCTCGCTCGGGCCGCCCCGAGGCCCGTGTCCCAGCCCTGACGCGCTTCGGCCGGGATCGCTGTCCCGGGCATTCTTCACCAAGCGATGTCCCCTGCGGGGAAGGAAGGAATTGAGCAGCTTTCAGAGACGGAAGTGTGTTCTAGGACACCCCAAGATTAAGTGTGTCAGGATGGCCGAGCGGTCTAAGGCGCTGCGTTCAGGTCGCAGTCTCCCCTGGAGGCGTGGGTTCAAATCCCACTCCTGACAGCGTTACTTTTTGCTCCTCTGCCAAATTTACTCTACATTTTCCCACGTATTGAAAGTCCTCTGTACCCAGAACCTAGCTGGTTACCTTTATTTTTCTTTCTCCGGCTGTAGCTGCTCCCTTCCTTCACACGAGGGGCGGACGACCGCTGCCTACACCCTCAGCCTCGTACCGCCCCGTATCGCCAACGGCCACTAGGTTGGTCTCCTGCCCTACTTATCTGCTTTTTACTGACTTCCTCAGTCTCACTGCCAGCCCCAACCCCCACTCCGAGGGAGTCACTGGAAAAGGCCTTCATTTCTGTCGGTTTCTGTAGTGCGTGTATTACTGGTTTGGGGCACGCGTGACCCCACCTACAACAGCTGCTCCACAGAGGTGGGCCACGTCAAGGCGCCCCGCAGGTGTGGCTCTCAGGCCGGCTCCACAGCTTCCACCCACACAAGGGCTCCTTCAGCGACTTCCCACGAGCCTCATCGGAAACCCCGAGACATTTTCTTTAAGATACAGGGGAAATGGAATGCGGGCCCCGTGCCAGTCTCTGGAGACACAGCAGTGAGCATGAAGGCACAGCCCCTACCCCAGCGGCAGACAGGCTGCAGAATGACAGAGCCCCTCTCCAGGCGGGATGGGTCAGTCCCTCCCCTCCACTGCCTGGGAGGACCTCAGCCAGCCGGAGCCACGGCACGCACGACTTGCACACCCAGCTCCCTGCACTGCTGCGGCGCACGCGGCCTTCCCTAAGGGACGCATGGACCCTTGCCCTCCTCTGTAGCAAGTCAAGGCCTGGCGTGGAGTTCCAGTGGGGCTGCCCGTGGCCGTGGTCGGCTCTGGACAAAGGGGTGCTTCAAGACCTGCTCCAGCCTCTCCTAGCCGCTCCCTCTGAGCAGTCGCACACCATCCCCTCCCAGCGCCTGCTCCTCTCCTCTCCCCGCATTCCCTGACATTTGCCTCGGGGCTGGGTGTGGGTATCCTTGCTTCTCCCATGAAGTCGCTCCTGTCTCCTCCCACTGCACACGGTCTCGTGACAGTCCAGATGTGGGCACAGCACCTGCACTCCCAGTGTGGTGGGTCCCCTGTCTGCGCTCGGTGTTGAGCTGTTGGTCTCCCCTCCTCGCTGCTGCCCCCAGCCACAGGGCAGACAGGAAACCCGGGTGTGATTAGTGGTACCTGCCACGTGGCTGGCCCTGGACAAGCAGCCACCAAATAGATAAACAGGACTCGATTGCAAACCATCGCCACTTCACACACAGATCGTTATACCTGGAGGGTCGGGAAGACTCACGGGAGATGGTGAGACGCCTCACCTAGGAAAGCCGGCAGCGTCAGTGCGGACACCACTGCTGTGTTGGCACAGAGCATGCAGTCGGTGATAGCTGCTTGGCCGAGAAGGTGTTCCTGAGATGGCAGAGCAGGGGGTGGAGGTCTGGCAGGTTCGGCAGCTGCATGGGGTGGTGGCCTGTGGTCATCCTCTGCACCACTAACCCGCATAGGTTGTCTTTGAGGGAGGGCCTGTCCCTAGACCCAGAAAAGAAGACTTCCAAGAGCAGAAGCCGGAAGGAACTAGCGCAGAAGAGGGCCTGCCTCGCCACAGTGGGCAAGTAGGCTGCAGGGCCAGAGGAGGAGGTCGGCACAGTCTGGGTGCTCCCCGAGCTGCTCCTCACAGTGCTGGGATCTCGTGGCCACAGCGGGACAACCTACATAGAGCCCTGTGCCCTGGGGCCAGCAGCTGGCGTGGTGGTTAAGGTGCTGGGCTACCACATGACTCACTGTGGTTCGAGTCTCAGGACCTGTGGCTTGAAAACCCGCATTGGGCTCACATGCACATGTGCCCAAATTTCCAAGATGAGAAGGGAGAAGGAACTGCAGTGTGGCCATCCCCCCAGGAGGTGATTTCTCACCTTCACTGTCTCTCTGGTGAGTGCACACACCCTATGTCAAAAACCTTTTTAAAAAATTAAAAATAATATATGCTCTGAAGGCCGCTGGCAGCCAGGCTGCAAACTCCCCGTGCCAGGTAGTTTGGGTGCGTCTTGGGAAATGGGTTAGGCTGTAAGGGCCACAGTGAGCTCCTACCTTCCTGGTCTTATTTCCTTTCCCATGTCTCACTTTCGGTGTCTCCTGCAGAGTTTGGGAGAAGGAAACAGCCTTCCTGGGCTCCAGGTCCGCAGTCTAGTGTGCCACCCACTGTGCCATGGAAGAGGGCTGATCCTGGGTAGCTTCTTCTCTGACATCACAGTGACAGATACTAGTTTCTGCTTTGATTTTTTTCACATCCCAAAACACTCTGGGAACGATATACCCCTTGAAATAGTTCTTCACAGCTTCTTTTGTGTGGCCGGATGGTCCTGAATGAAAAGGAAGTGCTGGTCTGTCAGTGGACGGCTGCAGGCTTCTGAACCACCCACTTACTGGCCACCCCAAGTGCTGGCTCACTGGGAGAGCGCCTCTGTCTGGGATCTCCTCAGGAAAGAAAATGGAATGGCCAAAGGTTATGATGCTGCTTGTAGTTTAAATTTAGTGACTGCCTCTGGTTCACTGGTTCATTTTGGATTCGCAAAATAAAAAATACATGTGGAATAAAAAAATGTAAGAAAACCAAGGATTGCAAAGCTTTGTCCTTCTGGAAGAAAGGCCAGTTTATCTTCGCCTCCTTCTTGTGTACGACAGGAGTCCATTCTCAGATCCCTGCAGAAGGCTTTGGTAAAAATCCCATGGGCGAAAATAACCTCCAGGGTTACACTGTAATCAATGTATTGGAAATAGGAAAAAGAACGCAAAAGAGGCCCCGCTGGGATTCGAACCCAGGATCTCCTGTTTACTAGACAGGCGCTTTAACCAGCTAAGCCACGGAGCCAGCACGCCTCTTGCGGCCGCAATCGACCAGGAAAAGGAATGCTCTGCGCCTTTTGTTCTGCGCGGTCGTTTGCCCGAAGACTTCCGTACACCCTGAAGATAAGCCACGGCTTCGCCCTAACAGGCCTAAGAAACCGCTCAGCTGAGAAACCTGAGTCGCGCGGGACTGGGATGGATGGGAGAGACGCGGGCGCCGGCCTGAACCTCCCGGCCCAAGAGGTCTATCGCCCCGAAACTGCCCCGCAGGGCGAGAGCCAAGCGGCTCGGCCGCACGTGGGAAGCCCCGCCCGGGCGCCGGGGAGAGGGCAGGAGCCGCTGCGGCCGAGCAGCGCCGGCCGCGGAACGCGCCTGCTGGGGGCCCGGCCCTGCCGGCCGCGAGCCGGTTCTTGTTTCACCACTTCTTAATTACACTGGAACTCAGAGAAAATGCCAGTCGTTCCGTACCCCCTCTCCCCTTTTTTTTCGGGGGGGGAATTAAAAGAATTATTCAATTACTTTTATTAATTGTTATTATTATTTAAATTCGCAATAGGGCTCGTGCGCTCACGGGGGCGGGGACGGGGGGTCGAATTCACCTACCGGCTTCTGGCTCAGAAGACAGAAGGAATTCCCGAGCCGCGCAGAGGCAGGCCTTGTGATTGACAACCCAGCCTCGGAAGCGGGGAGGGCAGCGCCGACCCCGCGGTGGCCACGCCGGGAGGAGCTGTGGGGCCGGGCGCTCGCCTAGGGACCTGCGCCGACCAGGAGTCAGGCGGAAAGCATTCGCAAGACTTTCCCTGTCTGGGGGCTGGTGGGTCTGGATCTGTTCCCGATGTGTTCTGTTCGCGAATTGAAATTAATCACCGTTTGGGAGTATCGCTCGAACAAAGCGGGTTAGTGAACCCACCGGGCACACCATCGGTGCAGCTGTGAGAGCAGGGAGCGCTCCGAGGACGGGTCCAGGGGGATGAGCTGAAATGCACGTTTTGCAGATTCCTCCCTCAGCAATGTGGCCTGGGGCACTTACCTCCGCCTAGCAAGTTGGGGCAGGGTGTCAAAGCCCTGACCCCGCCGGATTTCTTACCTTCGGGAAAGACTGGGCGTCTGCGAGCTCGGCCTCAGGCGGATTGAGTGAAACACCACCTGTCTGGTAATACCCTAGGAGTAGCCGGGCTGCGATCCGTGGCCTGGAGCCAGCGCCGCCACACGGGACAGTCACACCCCACAGGCCAGGGCCCAGGGTCTGCAGAGAACTCCTGGAAGGCAGAGGGTGGTCCCCCAGAGCGCAGTCTTTCAAGCAGGTTGAAGCTGAGCAACGACTTACAGAAAGCTGTGAACCCTCTCGTCGGCACCTGCCATTGGTTCTGCCCCACACACCGGGAGTCAGAGTGGGTGCCAGCCCTGGGGATGGGGACCAGCAAGTAGCAAAGGCAAAGGCCGGAGACCACACAGCTGCCATGTACAGGGACACAGAGCAGGGTCCGCCTCGGTGGCAGCTTCATGGTCAGCTCAGCTAGGTCACGAGTCCAGTGATCAACAGAACAGGAATCCAGACAGCTGCAGGGGGTGTGCTAACACGTGCAGCCAGCCCACCTGTAAAGGACGGTAAACCTTGCCCATGCAGAGGCCTTGTCCCGTCGTCCAGTGGGTTATGAGGCTTTCCTGAGAAAGGACATTCTGACTCAAGAAGACAGCTTTGCCCTGCTCGAGAGTGTCCACTGCTGGCCTGCCCCACAGGGCTCACACTCACCGGCTCCACGGCAAGTCCTGTGTTTACTCCCCTGCTCTCTCTCCCTCCCTCTCACTCTCTTGCTGGTTCTGTTTTTTTTCTCTAGACTGTTTTGCCAACTGATACAGCCACTAAAGAAAAGATTGGAGGCTGGAACTGGGGGGCTGTCAGAAGAAAAGACCCAGAAGAAAGATTCCTCAAAACGAAGTGAACGTGTATTTGTGAGCACAGCCGAGAGACCCAAGGCAGTGAGAGAGACCTTCAAACTCGGCAAAGCCAGGGAGGGTCTCACAGCAGCGCTGAGGACAGTGTGACAAGCCTCCAGCCAGCAGGGAAGGCCATGGGGGACTCAGGGCTTCCAGGACTGCCCTACGAGCTGGCCTTCCCGGCCCAGCTGACAGATGAGGCAGAAGAGGACAGGGTGCCCCAGTTTGTTTCTGAAAACCGGGCACAGCTGTCGGTGTTTCCAAACTCCTTCGAACAGAAATCTCCTCTTGCTCCTGATGGGGAGAGGGCGACTGTGCACTTGGGTGGAAATAAATGTGTTTTTATTTTGACCAACTTGTTGCCAAGATGTGGTGTTCTCTTCCATGATGACGAGGCAACCACCACAGCAGCATGTAGGCCCTCGTGAGTATCATTATTGGCGATTTCAAATATTTCCATGTGCAGACACAGCTCCGACACACATCTGGAGCTGTGTGTGCTCATTACACGTCAGACACGGCAGTTTTTGCTAGAGCTCTGCTGCTGGACGTTGTCCTTTGGGTCATTTGCAAAGGAGCACAGACATTCTTATGTCTTAATTTTAAATATCTGGGTAACAAACTTCAGGGTCCCTAATCACCAAACTATGCTAGGGGTTCCTAGCACAGAAGCCGGGAGATGACCCTTCCTCCACCGTTGAGGGAGAAATCCTAGCTAGGTCTACCTTAACGCTTATGCAGACCAAGCGGAGGCATGTGTTCTGTGTAAGGGCCGTCAACTCTTCTGAGCAGAGAGCCAGTATCCCTGATCCCCCAAGTAGATGCCCAGCTACACTCCCGTCTGCAGGTGTGCTTACAGTGCTCACCAGCCTGGGGACTAGAACACACACACCAGACACCTGTTGGCTTTCAAAGCAACATGGGAGTCCGTGTTGATGCTGTCCAATCCCCAGGCGAGGGGGGTAGAAGAGGCAGGCAGTGAGGACGCCTACCTGGCACAGTCTTGCTTAGTAAATATTTGGGGAATTGTTGGCCCGTAGATGGGAGACCAAGGTCAGACCAGTCACCCCGCCAGGGCTTTGGATTTCCTAAAGAGTAGCTGGCCAGGTCCTAGGGCCTGCAAGGACAGATGTCCCCACCCCTGGCCACTCTGCCTGTCCGCTGCACACTGCCCCCAGGCCCACTCCTGTCCTGGTCCTTGTCCTGGCCACTTTCCCTCTTTAGGTCACTCTTCTCCCTGACGTCCACATTTCTGTTTGTCACCTTCACAAATGAACCTGCCCATTCCTTTCCCGTTTTATTTTTTCTTTCTGAGCGCTCATCACCATTATTTTATTTAGTGGTTTATTATCTGTCCCACAGGGCCATGTCTCCAGGATAGCAGTCCTATCCGGTTTTTTCCAGATAGTCTCTCTAGAGCCCTCAGCAGTGACACTGGTGGACACTCACATGTGTGGGGTGACGGGCCCTGAGCGGGACACCGGTGGAACGCATGCATATCGGGGGGACAGGGCCCCAGGCGGGGACACTGGTGAAACTCATGCATGTGTGCCGATGCTGGGACAGCAAGGTGCGAGGCTTGCCCTAGCGCTAGTAGAGACACACCGAGAAAGGAGTAAAGAGCGCGGGTAAGTGAAGTGGCCGCTGGCGAGTCCACGCGCGGCGAGCCTAGGTCACATGAACAAACGCAGCTTTCAGCCTCGGCCCCAGAACGCCTGGAGGACTTGTTCCTTATGAAAATATACTCACCAACCCACCCTTTCAGCGCAGGGCCAGTGGCGCAATGGATAACGCGTCTGACTACGGATCAGAAGATTCCAGGTTCGACTCCTGGCTGGCTCGGGAAGTGCAAGCCTATCTTTTTTCCTCCCCTCCTGGCCTTCTAGGAGCTCAGTAACGGAAGACAACCGGTACAAGGTGGAGTTTAACGGAGTCATCGGGAACAGGAGGGCCCAGCCGTAGCCTCCGCTTCCTCGCCGCGCAAGTCGTAGGCCGACGGTGCGGCGGCCCCGTGCACGCGGAGCGAGTGAGACGCGCACAGTCTCGCCAGCCGCGTCGGTCCGTTTTGGCTGGAGAATGAGCTGGAATCCATGATGCCAAAGAGCAGACCAGACCGCCCGGGCCGTGGGCGCCTCGCTGGGCGGGGCCGAGGCCCGCACGCCCGTCCCGCCCTGACCCGGGCTCGGCCTTCCCCCCCCCGCGCCTGTTGGGCGGTGAGCGCGCCGGCAGCCCGAACAGGCGGCGCGGAGAAGAGGCTACCGCCGGTTTCCGTAGTGTAGTGGTTATCACGTTCGCCTCACACGCGAAAGGTCCCCGGTTCGAAACCGGGCGGAAACAAGCGGTCGTGTCTTTTCGTTTCCCGGACGAATCGATTTTTTAAACCTGTTTTTACCAGTTTTGAGCCTCGCCCCCCGCGCCGCGTAAACGCTTCGGCCCCCGTCGGTCCTGCCAACCCGCGCGGCGGCGCCGCGGCCGTCTGCCTCGGCGGCCGCGGCGGCCGTGGTCGGAAAAGCTCCTGTCCCGGCGCGAACGGGGCCCGGGGGTGGGGGAGGTGGGGGGGTGATTGTGGGGGGTGCGGAGAAGAAAGCGCGGCCCTTGCCGGGCGCCGTCTGTTCTGGCGTTTTCTCCCTGGCTGCGGGGACAGGACGTCCTCCTCCTGTCGCTCCGCTCTCAGCCGTCTCCTGAGCCGAGGCCGACGGGCTGCACTGGGCCGCGCTGGGCCGCGCTGGGCCGCGATCGCGATGGGCCGCGCTGGGCCGCGCTGGGCCGCGATGGGCCGCGATGGGCCGCGATGGGCCGCGCTGGGCCGCGATGGGCCGCGATGGGCCGCGTGCCCGCAGCCTGAGCTCTCGTCGCTTCCTCCTGACCCCACTGCGCCTGCCGGAGCCGCCGAGTGGCGGCGCGTCCTCCGGGGACCGAGCGCCCGGGCGGGGCCCATGCCAGCCGCCCTGTGTGGGCGCTCCTCGCTACCCGACCTCGCTCGTCCGCGGTGTCTAGAAACTGAGGCCAAACAGCCCCGACGGCCACCGGCACCCTGCGACCTCGCGCTGCAGCAGGCCGCGGCTCGCGAGCCAGCCTTCCGCTGTGTCCCCGCGAAGTCCTTCCCTCTCTCCCGGAGCTCGGCGTCGGGACCCTGCTCCCGGCCTCCCCTCGGTTCCCAAGGCACGGCGTCTCCACGGGGGAGGCAGAGAGGAGACAGAGCGCGATGCTGGTGACGCTGCCACCCGGGTCCGGAGACCGCGCAGGCCCCGTGGGTTACGGAGGGGCGAGCTTGCTGCCACCAGGTGCCCCGCCCAGCCTGACGGGGCGCGGTCGGGTGTCCTGGAAACCTGGGGACTCACGGGCGAGGAAGAGACACACGGGGCGGCTGGGAGATCCAGCCCGAGGGGGCCGGCTGTGCCGACGCGCCCGCGAGGGCTGAGTCCCGGCCTGCTTGGTACACCTGCCGGGTGGCCCATCCTGGCTGGAGGACCCGCCAGGGGGGTGGCACTGGCCAAGCCCTGAGGAGGCACTTCTCCCGGAGGACAGGAAAGAGCTTGGCTCCGACTGTCTATTACTGGCGGAGCCGGGGCTGCCTCCAGCCCCTCGCCAGGCCTAGCAGCCAGGCTCCTGTCGCAGGAGGGAAAAGAAGACCCTTTGCATACCTGGACCTTCTGCCACTTACTGCTGTCCCCAAGCCCATCCGTCCGCCAGAGCATAGTTTACTCACTGGCTCTGAAGGTCACTTGGGATCAGTGCTGCGTCCTGGTGCAGCTTGTCCCCACTGAGAGATTCCGTACCTCCTCCTCCCGGTGCAACTTTGCCCTGGAAATAGCCCTGGCATTAGTAAGAGCCCCAAGCATGGACTCTGAGCGCTGGGCGGGTGTCCCCACCTCCTCATGAGGGGCTCGCTGTCAGCTAGACCAGCCGGTCTGGTGGAGCAGCGGTCAGGTTGGCTAACTAGTCAGGTTGACCAGCCTGTCAGGTGGACTAGTGATCGGGGTGACTAGCGGCTGGGATGACTGACCGGGCAGGTTGACCTGCTGAGCTCCAGTGAAGGAAATAGCAAATGTGCACGGGGTCTCCTCTCTCCACCGAAGCCCCAGCTGTGGCGGGAAGGGGAGCCTTGGGCTGTCCCCAGCTCTACCTGGGTGACAGCTTCTCCACCACTGCAGGGCTCAGGGGTCACCACGTCAGCGCTCCACGCTGTCTGCCCCCCTCCTCCCCGTGTCACTTCCCACCAACTGTGGTCTTGATTTACTTCATGGAGAATCTCACCATGAAGTGATTTCATGATTCATCACCTTTAGTTTGAAGCCCTCTGAGTCTGGCGGTGAAATCCGCCCGCCCTTCTCCTGCCCTGCGTGATCACCTCTCTGCCCACAGAACTCGAGCTCTTACACCGCCGGCCCTCCGTCAACCGGTAGGCCATGTGTGTGAAGAAAGAGCACCTACAGAGCGTGGGACCATCCACCCCTTCAGGGCCCCAGTGCAGGTGTAGGAACGCCCACTCTCTGCGGAAAGAACTGCCTGCAGCACCATCGAGGGTGTAAACCTCCTTCAGGCCTAACAGCAGCGCTCCCCAGGATGTGCTGTGTGAATCAACCCATGAATCTCCTCGCTTGGACTAGAATGTGATTTGAGGCACTTTCACTGCAATTCCAAGACAGAGCTGGTCATTCAGGAAATGGTTGCCAGTAACTTAACTAGCATGGACATTTAGATGCACAAGGGTCTGCTTTGAGACAGGACTAACCGTATTACATTAGTTCTCACGCTCCCCCAAATTTGATCTCTGCACACACAGCAAGTGCATGTATGTAGATGTGTGTGTATATTACAAGTAATGGCTGTACGTGTAGACAGAGGCTATGCCCCTACATGCACATGCGGATGGACCCTGCACGTAGAATGCATCCACACTCGGGCATCCCGATGGGGACGAGGGGCAGAGAAGCTGTCTGATGCAGTAGGCTTGGTTTCAGCTGCCTTTGAAGAAAAGGAAAGTGGAAGAGAGGTTTGGAAAGAATTCCACTCTGCTTTTCTTGGCAGGTCTCCAGCTGGTTACTTACCCCGTCACCGGGTTAAGTATCTGACAAGCGTCTGACGCTAAGTTTCTTCTACCTGGAAAGGTGATGAATGTCGCCCCACTCACCATCCCAGAACTTTGTTGGATAGATGAAAGATAGCTTCATTTTAGCATTTAGCAGATCTGAATTTCGGAGGGAAAAAATCGGTTTCAAAGAATTGGGGAGAGCTATACAGAGGACGGGCTCAGGGCTGGGGATGTAGCTCAGTGGTAGAGCGCATGCTTCGCATGTATGAGGCCCCGGGTTCGATCCCCGGCATCTCCATGCCGTCGCTCCATTTTTGAAAACATCAAATTACTATAATTTGTATTTGTTGTATTGATTACCTTAGCGCTCTTTTAGCCACTATGTAGAAAGAAGTGAGTATGTTACCGAAGGGGACAGGATTTGCTTTGAACCACATAGAAATATCTACCGGGGCGTTTAAAAAAAGAAATACCTGCGAGAGAGATGACGGAAGCGACCTGGAAAATAGCCCGAGCCCATCAAATAATGGCTTCTTGTAGTATATCGTTGGCCTTTAGGGCGGAAATCATCTCGGCTTCAGAACACAGGAGAGAATATTGTTATTCTTGAGGGCTACGGAATGAAAAATAATAGGACAAATATTGTAAAAACTGAAACTCAGCTGGATGCAGGCGAGTTCGTTTGCTTGAAATCTTTTACTACGACAAAAAAAAAGAAAAATTTTTAAAGGAAGACATTCTTGACATATTTTGCAAAAGCTTGTAGCAGCAGTTGGCCGGTTAGCTCAGTTGGTTAGAGCGTGGTGCTAATAACGCCAAGGTCGCGGGTTCGATCCCCGTACGGGCCACAAACGTTTTACTTTTCTTACAACCGGTCCACTTTTTCAGAGTTGGGAAATCGAGCCTTTCAGGGACTATAGCTGCGGCAAGGACTGCTGTTCCTCCGTGCTTACCAACGCTGCGCCCTCGGGAAGCCCTGATGACCGACCTCGGTAAGCCGCAGTGGTGAAGAAGCTTGCCCGGCGGAAACGGAAAAGTCATTTAAATTCATCAGGAGGACAGCGTCACCAGGCTGGCCCGTGCCCTGAGTAGTCTGAAAAGAGGCTGCGTTCTTGAGGTGCGGGGTCGGGCGAGACGCGCTCCCGGGTTTGCACACAGCGAGGGCTTCCCGGAGAGAGCGTTCTCCTGTGCTACCTCGGTCTTTCGGGCAGAAAGGACCGGCCCCTCCCAGGCTGCCCGCCCTCTGTCTCCGGACGCCACGAGCCTCTGTCGCTCCATTTCTTGATGCGCCGAGTCTTGACTCAGTCATTTCCCCGGAGCCGCCGTAGCGCCCTGATGCGAGCCCGCCCTGTGCCTCGTCGGCCCGCGACTTCGCAGCCGCACACGCCGAGGCGAGTTCTCGCCGGCTGCCCCTGCTTTGGAGGAACACACCGAGCTGGCGACGCGAGCGCCACCTGCTTTTGGAACCCGCGACCCGCCCGTTCAGGCCCGGGCCGACCCTGCGCGTGAGTTCGGGCGCGGGTTGCAAGGCAGCTTATGTTTGGGGCGTCTCCTCGGGCGTCCCTGGGAGGTCTGAGGAAACCAAGCGAGTAACACCAGGAATCTGCATTTTTCAACGAACGCCGCGCTGCTTCTCTTGCAAAGGACGAGTCAAGCGGCCTCTGGAAATCGAGCCTTGATACCGTCCAGGGGAAGGCCGGGAAGTCGTGGGAGCCACGCCGACCGGGTTTTTCTTTTTAAACGTCTGAAAGTTGGGTGGCAGACATGCATGCGTGTGGCAACGCCAGGAAGGAGGAAAACCAGGGCAATTCCGTAAATATTTAATACAACGAAAAGAAGTCTTTGCGCCGCGTGGCTCGTTGGTCTAGGGGTATGATTCTCGCTTAGGGTGCGAGAGGTCCCGGGTTCAAATCCCGGACGAGCCCGATTTTGTTGCCCCCCCCCCCCCCCCCCCCCCCCCCCCGCCTTCCCTCTGGGTTTCCGCCGTATGTAATGAGCCGACTTTGCAGGAGGAGCTGAACAACCAGCCGCCTGAGGTTTATAAACTACCACAGCGTTCGTTAGGCTCTTGCGGGCTTGGTTGTCCGTATTCAAAATTGAGACTAGGGTTTTTCTTTTCTTTCCTTTTTTTTTGGGGGGGGGGGCTTTTCAATTTTCCACCAGCTACGAAGGGACTGTTGCAAAGCTCGAGTGCCGACACCACGCTGTGGCCCTCTGGGACGTATATAGGAGGGCCGTGGCCACGCGTAGTGTCGTCCACCCCTCATTCACCACTTCGCTGAGTGGATTTAAATGGAAGATCACAGGGTCACCGTGTCAGGAACCTTGCGTGAATTCTCGCGACTGTCCCTTGGCCTCCTCGATGGTTTGGCCTCTAGGGCTCGCTGCGACGAGGACGGCGGGCTCCAGAGCAGTGAGTGCCCCGCTCCGCGGCTCTGCTCCGTGCTCACCGGCCTGCGGGGTGCACGCGCCAGCAGGGGTCTGCGGCGTCGGGTGCTCTGCGCCTCTGCGGTCAGCGGGAAATAACCCTGCCACACCCTCCGGCCTGTTCTAGAGGCACGAGACTCGCGGTGGCAGCGCGTGGCCGCAGTCCCCGCTGCTCTGCGTGTGCCTTGGCGATCGAGGACCTCGGACGAGCACAGGCGCCCGGAAGGAGGGGACACCGCAGACGTCTTCGGGCCACGTGCTGCCTTTCCGGCTCCCGCAAGGGTCGCGGTGCTCCGTGGGCAGTGCTCGGCGCCCTGTGGGCACCCGGATCCGGAGCCCCCGCGCGGCAGCGGGAACAGCGGGTCCCGACCCTGCGTCTGGAGTGTGCGCGGCCTTTGGGCTTCTGGGCCGCGACCGTGGGAAGAGGGCGCTGCGGGAGCGGCGGTAGGGGGCGCACGCTGAAGTTTCGGGGGACACCTGGGGTCTTCGAGCTCCCTGGATTTTGTCCACAGAACGAAAACGAACCATCACTAGAATCTGGAATCCGTGACAGTAGTGCCGAGCCCGGGGGCTGCGAGCCCGCGCACGGTACCCGGCCTGACGCCGCTCCCCGCGAAGCACGGGCCGCGGGAGACTCAGGGCAGAGGCGATCCGGGCGGGGTCTCTGGACAGAGGGACGAGGCAGTTCCGCGGGCGGAATGGGACAGCCTGGGCTCCGCAGCACCGCTCAGAACGACGCTCGATGAAAATGCAGGGTTGTTTATTACCGGACTTTTCCACTTAATATTTTCGGGCTGAGCGTAACTGAGACCATGGAGAAGGAAACACTGACAAAAAGGGCTGTCTTGTCACCTAGGTGCTTTAAAAAGTCAGACATTCTCCTAATTCGTCTGAAGTACCTACTAGTTTGTAGCCCGGCTAGCTCAGTCGGTAGAGCATGAGACTCTTAATCTCAGGGTCGTGGGTTCGAGCCCCACGTTGGGCGGTTCCTTTTGGTTCACCGGGTATTTTTCCATTATCTTGATTTGTGTGTTGTTTTTGCTCCATAATCACCAAAGCAAGATTCCCTCGCTAATGCCAAGCGACATGAACACGGGTGGGCACTCTGGAGTCAAGTCTCGCGGAAGCGGCTGCGCATGCCAGGCTCCGCGGGGTCGCGGCGGGCTCGGGGGCCGCAGCCTTCGGTCCCCTAGCTGGGACGTGTTCTCTCGCCTACCGGAGTGGAGTCGGCCGAGAAGGCTGGCTACCGCAGGCGTCGCTTCCATAAGGAGGGGCGCGGGCTCCACTTGGCTAACACGCTCCCTGGCCGACCCCGAAGCACAGGGCGCGCCGTCGCGGGTGTCAGATGCAGGGGGAGGTGAGAGGTGCTGGAAGGAGGAAGCCGCAGGCGGCGTCCCTGAGCACTGGCACCGCACGGGCAGAGGCTCGCGGGCGCCGAGGTCCGCGGAGGGCGTTGGGAGTGCTGACTCCACGCTCGGGCCACACCGTGCCTGAGTGGAGGGGGAGGTCAGTTTTATTTTATTTTTATTTTTTACATTTTTTATTATTTTTTAAAATTATTTTTGCTATAGGCGCGTGCGCTCGCCAGACAGAGGGAGACAGAAAGACAGAAAGCAAGAAGTCACCCCCCCCAAGGTGGATGGCCACGCCGCAATCCCTTCTGGGAGGTGAGTTTGAAACACATCGCCCTCGGTCTCGCGTCCTCGCGCCTCGTCCGCGCGGTCGGAGGCCCACGAGGGCACGCGGTTCCCAGCCACCCTCCTAGGCTGCAGGCAGCCACCAGCCGCCACTCCCCACGCGGAGAGCAGGTGGCAGATCCAGCAGAGGGACTGTCCGGACAAAGCGCGAGGCCGGGGACCGGGCGGGTCTTGGGCCGAGGGCGCACGCACAGCAGCCCGGATTCCGCAGCGAGCCACTGCAGTCCGGGGGCCTTCGCAGGCCGAGCAGCCGAGCAGAGGAAGCAGAATTCGTTCGCAGAGCAGCTTATCCGAAAACCGGGACGCACGAGAGGCTGTGATCATTGTGTCCTCTCTGTAATGCCCCAACCCCAACAGCACCGGCTGGTGTCCTGGCCACAGGCAGGCTGGGTCGGGGCCAGGCGTACCCATCGACGCTCTCCATTCTCAATTCGGCCCTGGTTCCTGCCGCGGAAGGCTCCCTTGCAGAGTGTGTGGGTGGGCTTCGGCCGAGGCCAGCCCTGGCCCGAGGACCCCACCAGCAGCCCAGGCCTAGCGGCTCAGACAGGCGAGGGCACTTCCGGGCCTGCGAGGCGGGAGGTCACCGGCTTCTCCGGACTTCCGCAGTGAAGCCGGGCTACTCGCAGTGCTTCCTGGACGGCTGGGGAAAGGACTTTAGCCAGTCTGTACAAAGCGCTCGGAACAGGGCAGCACCCGGCGCTGCATACTCCCACCCAGGGGGAGAAGAATCCCCAGGTGCCCGGTGAGCAAGGGGACCGATATTTACTTGTGTCATAGAAAGGAAGTGAAAGGAGCAGAGACCTACTGACTGACCTGTGTCCAGGTGTCCTGAGACTGGCGGCTTGTCACTTAAAGCGGGCCCAGCAAAGCGAAGACAGGCAGTGTCTGTGTTTTTCTTTTCATTTGCTGTAGGGTGTGTGCACTCCCCAGACACACACACAATCCCTGGTCCCCTATTCTCCTCTCAGGATTCTCAGCAAGCACGCACAAACGCCTGGCGTGTTTTCTTAGCCTCTGGGGCCTGGACTCCAGCTGTGTACTGGCTGTGTGGGATCCAGCGCTCTAACCATTGGGCCACATGCTGGTGACCCAAAACAATATTTTGTCAATACATGCGTGTTATTTTTACAAAGAGTTGCTAGCTTGGCAGGACAAATACTTTTTTAAAAACGTTTATTTGTTTCTTCCAAGAGAGGGAGAAAGTGCCTGACAGTCCTCCCCTGGAGATCCACCCCAGCCGCAGCCAGTCCAGGTTGCTCCAGGGAGACCCCAGCCCGCCCACAAGGCCTGGGCCTGGGCCTAGCAGAGCGCTGCAGTGCGGCCGGCCACGGCCAATACGCGCTGGGCTTAACGAGGAAAGTCTTGTCGAAAGACAAACTTCTGGGCTCGCAGGTGGCCTGGAGGCCAAGGGGCTGGATCCCAAGTGCCCAGAATCCTGAGAGAAGGGAGAAGAAGGGACTGCCCCATGGCCATGAGCTTGGGAGGGGACGTCTCACTTTCGCTCTCTCTGATGAGCACATGCATCCTACTACAAACACAACAAATTTCGTTTTAGACTGACTCTTATGCGGACTCATGAGTCAGGGCACCTTCGGTTCTGCCATGGCCCCACTGGGGTGGGAAGGACAAGCAGAACATAGAAACCCACCCTAGTCTCTCCCGAGGCACTTTATTGAAAGGGGTTAAGCAGGCCGGACTTCCTCGTTGTTGGCCCAGATAGCCTGGAATCTCCTGTCTGCAGGAAAAGCTGTTCTGTTGGGCGTGTGTCCGCTGTTTCAAACTCGGGTTTACTTGCAGGGCAGTCTGCAGGAGGGCCCCTGGCCTTGGTCAGGGCTGTGGAGGCCCATGCAGGAGCTCTGTCCAAACGAGGGTGGCCTGCGGAGGATAGTCCCTTTTATAAACCATATTTGTAGATCTTACGCTATGGGACACATCTGAAGAAGACACTGTGTGTGCCATGCACTGGGCAATGCGGGGACTCTGTGCAAACGTTCTTCTCTGCAGTCACTTCTCGCCAGCAATGCTGTGGAGTCTCCGCAATCTACGGTTCCATATTCCCTGAAGAAAAGAAGGAATCTTCGACGTTAAGGCTTTGTAACTCTTCTTAATGTTGTTTCTAAAAAGTCTTTAAAAAAGACATAACTAAATTAGCCTTGTGACTGGAACGAGTCTTTTAAAAATTCTTTTGGGCTAGGAGAGGCATGGAGTCGCCCCCTCGGTTTCGGGCAGCTAGCAGTGAGGCCCAATCTCTCCTGGGGTGCCCACATAGGAGGGAGAGATGGAGAAGAGGGACACCCCCAGGAGGAGTGACACCCCCAGGAGGGGCTTTCTCTCCGCAACACGCACCCTCTCGCCTTGATCTGCGTTGTTATACAGGCTGATGCCAATTAACCCTTCCAGTTCCCTTTTGAAGCGTTTCATTAACCCCATTCTCCTCCCCCCCTCCTTTTTCGTTCTCGCGTTAAAATCGCGGATTGTAGTATTTCAAGTCCATTTATAAGCGCAGGTCAAAATGAGTTATGTAAATTCATTGCCCCGAGTCTTCTCGCTCATTATGTCTCCTCATTTTGTCTGACACCCTGCAAACCGTGTCCAGGGCAGAGCGCCTCGGGTGTCCTTGGGTTCCGAGGGTGCGGGATCACTAAGGCACGTGAGCAACCGTCAGAGCGCCGGTAACCAGGACAGCCGGGCTCCGGCCTGCGCAGAGATGGCATCCCCAGCGGGAAGGGTACAGCGTGTGGGTCCTTCGATAGCTCAGTTGGTAGAGCGGAGGACTGTAGTGGGCCGTTGTCAGGCATCCTTAGGTCGCTGGTTCGAATCCGGCTCGAAGGAACACTCGCTTTTTTGCCCTGTTTCCATTCCACCTTGAAAGCGCGGCCCAGGGTTCCATCCCGCATTCCTCCCCCAACCAGTAGAAACCTGTTTCCGCCGTTCAGTTCTCTACATCCTGAAAATGATTTCTTCGTGCCGAGTTTGAATACGCGTGGTCAGACTTCAGCCCTGTATTTTACATATTGCAGATCGCTGAGAAACCCCGAGCACTGACAAGCGAGCAGAGCCAGGCGCACAGCGAGGGGTCCCGAGATGCGTATCCCCCACCAGCGCGGACGGCGGGCGGAGGCGGCGGCGGCGACGGCGACGGCCGCGGCGGGGTTCCCGGGATCGGCCGGCCTGGGTGGGTGCTCGCGCCCCCTGCTGGCCCGAGCGTTCCGCGTCGCAGGTGCTCAGGCGGCTCCGAGTCCGCCGCCGGGTGCACCCGGGCCCTTCTCGCTCTCCTCGGCGCCGGGTGCACCAGGAGCTTTCTCGCCCTCCTCCTTTAAAGCGCTTCCCCGCGGTTTGCATCTCGGGCTGAGACGATTTGCGGACTATCAGGACGACTTGGGGAACTTTTAGAGCTCCTGCGCGCGGGCCACTTTGGAGGTGACATGCGGGTTTGGGTGATTTTAAAACCTCCCCCGGTGATTTTAATGTGCTGTGTGGTTTGAAAGACACTGATAGAACAGAACGGTGATTTTAGGAGAAAATAATTTACAGGGAAAGTGGATAGGATGTCCAACCCGCGTGGGAGTTTTCAGAATGTAACGATACCACCGAGCGGTAGGACATTTTTTAATTTTGTGCTAATCTCTTTACAAAATGTTGATCCGCTCATACCCTGTCTCCGAACCGTGGTTCCGGACAAGGAGGAAGAGTCGCGGGAAGGTTCCAGATCGGCGGAACGAGAGATTGGGCGGAGGTGGCGTAGCCCGAGGATGGCAGACTGCTGTCTTGGCCGCGGCCTTGCCAGGCTTCGGAACTTCCCCTCCGAGCAGGTGCGCCCCGGCCGCGGAGTGCGGGCGCGCAGGCGCGCAGGCGGGCCTGGCGGGGAGACGGAAGCCGGGCGAGCCTGGGGAGCTACGCCGGGGAGCCTGGAGACCGGTCCAACCGGCAGCTCCTGATAAACGCCTTGTGTTCGAGTTTTGTTGTGTTCAAAGAAAGCGGGGCGTGGAGAAGGTCCAGTTTTCTTCTCCAACGTCACGTTCGGGCCTCGGACACGGAGCGGGTTAGACAGCCCTGGACGATCTCTCCAGGGACAAGTGTCCGATGCAGGTTGTCTCCACCTCGGCTCCGCTAGGCTTTCTGGCCCACATTCTGCGGTATCCCAGCCCCAGTAGCAGCGGCAGACCCCCCACCCCCGACCTCCGCGCACCCCAGGGACGGCCAGAGGACTCCATTAGGCGACGAACGAAGCAGCGAGAACGAACATCTGAACCAAGGAGAGAGCCCGACCTAACGGCACCTCTCTGACTCGCCGCCGTCTCGTTAACAAGTACGCGTTCTCGTTATAAGCACGTGGGACCCTCAATAGAGCGGACCTGTGAGAAACCGATTCTGAGACGGACCTTGACTCTAATGCATAGATAATTCAGGGGATTAGTACATACACTTGGCAGAGACCAAGGCTCAGATCTGCAAAACGCGAAAGAAACCCCAGAACGCAGCCCGCTTTGCGCATCATTAACCGCACAGCATGTGTGTCTGCCCGGGCGAGGGGGAAAGGAGCGCTTGTGACATTCCTCAGGCCAGATCGTCTGTGTCGTGACAAGGCCACGATCGCTCAGATCTCAGAAAGATGTGGGCCGGACCACGGTAATTAAGGCCAGAGCGCAGGAGGGACATAAAACTGGAGAATGCGGGCATCGATCCCGCTACCTCTCGCATGCTAAGCGAGCGCTCTACCACTTGAGCTAATTCCCCGGCTGGACACAGACGTCTTCATGGTTTCCCCTCTTCAGTATCTGGAGGTAATTCAGGAGTCGCTCTGCAATCCAGTTGTCTGTATTTAGGATCGTACTTGTCAAGCAGCCCTAGACAATTTCGAGAGAGAAGGAGGAGGCCCTCAGACGGAACAGCGGGTCACCGCCGGCCATAGCTGGGAGGTGCCCAAGCTGCTACAGACAGGGGAAGAAGCCCTAGCGTCCATGGAGTATTTATAATATTTTGAGATATAGGTAAATATCCTAATGTCTTAAAAATACAGCGCAAGGAATTTACGTGTATATAAACCCATGAGGCCAATACTCGGATCGTTAGAGAACACCGCATCTGACTACTTTAAAAGTTGATTGTACTTTTTAAAGAGTGTGAATATATTTGAAACTATCAGGAAATACTGTTCGTTATTTCAGAGATTCTAAAAGATGGTTTACCATGTATCCTTCGATAGCTCAGTTGGTAGAGCGGAGGACTGTAGTGGGGTCTTACATTGGTGATCCTTAGGTCGCTGGTTCGAATCCGGCTCGAAGGACGAGGCTTTTGACCTTGAGGTTTCTCTGTAAGTCCAAAGTTTCTAACATCCTTTATATATTTGCAAAAACTACCACGATGTAGACAAGAAAACCGCCTAAATGAAACTAGACGCCCGAACCTTTGTTGTACATTTGTTGTACATTCACAAATTTCGTCTGGAACGAAGTAGTACTTCGGGAGAGGGCAGTTGGTGAAAAAAAATAATTTCTAAGAAAGTATCACTTTTGGGACCAGCAGTTATTGTAATGGCTATGTCGCTGGGCTCACACGTAGTCGACCGCGGTTCACGTCCTGGACCCGGTAGCTTAAAACTCACGCCGGGCGCGTGTGCGTGCGTGCCCAAGATCCCGAGAGGAGAATGGAGGAGAAGGGATTGCGGCGTGGCCAATCCCCCCTGGAGGGTGATTTCTCGCTTTCTGTCTCTCTCTCTCTCTCTCTGTCTGGCGAGCGCACGCGGCCTATAGCAAAAATCTCTAAAAAAAAGAAAAAAGAAAGGTATCACTTCTTGCCACTTGTAAACTGCCACCTGCCGGCACCCGAGGCGGACAGTACCGGCTAACGCGAGTGCTGGGGACCGTTCCGAGCTCGGGTTCGAGGGCAGGCTGCCGAGCGAGGGGGCGCTGTGGGTCGGCCGCGGAGAGAGTCCCTCCTGGGGCGCCCGCGAGCCGGGCGGGTGCTGGCAGGAGACCACACCCCAGAGGCGGCACCCCGGTTCCTCGGTATGGGGCCGATCCTTGATCTCTGATTCTCGAGGTTATTCCTGAGAGAAGCAGTTAAAGGTCGGAAGTCTTCAAGAGCCTGCGCGTTCCTAAGTGGGAACTGCGCTGGGTGGAAGGAGCGCGGAGCGGAGGGTGCCGCCGGCCCGGGAGCCGCGAGTGCCGGGCCCCGGCGGCTGTTGGGCTCCTGTAGCTGCGTCGGCAGCTCCCGTGGGAGCCGGGACCTCGGCTTACAGGGCGCGCACGCGTGGGAGAGCGCCGACCCCGGGCGGCAGGAAGGGGCGTGAAACCGCCAACCCATCAGCTCGCAGGGTAGTTTTCAGGAGCCGCGAGAAATTAAGAGGGCTTGGTTTGGAGACGGGTTACAGACTGTACCCAAAGAAGCAGATGCCTAGTGCAAGCTGCGAAGAAAAGAGCAGCAATGCAATTCCAGGGCGTAGGAGCGAGGGGAAGAGGAGAAAGTAGCGCAGTCACGTGGCTGGGCGCGGGCGGCCCAGTCGGCGGGAGAAACTCCTGTGTCTAAAACTGTAAGTGAAATCTTGGTTCTCACAGTCCCAGCTACTGCAGTGACCAGGCTTGAAAAACCGCCATGGTGTTTCCCAGCCCCAATCGTAGATCCGTGTTGGTTCCAATAGTGAGAGTTGGCCTCCTTGAGGCTCGGCACATGCAAGACGCCCAGAAACTGCCGCAAAGAGCCAGGACAAGTTCAGACACTGCTCTGAGCTTAGCTTGATCTTGGTAGCAAGTGCGGCTGGCGGCAGGTAGACTCCCGACCATCGAGCACGAGCATATCTGATAGATATTCCTACTGCTGGAGACTCGGCATACCTGCTGCCGGCTTACGTAACCTCAGTGGATACTTCCTCAGAAAAGAAGTGGGTCTTCTGGGTGAGTTCAGACTTCCAATCTCACACGTTAGCGACCCCAAAAGACAGTGGTTCGTGCAGAGTAACAGACTCATCACTGCGTCACAGTAACACGTCAGGACTTGGCTGGTGAGCTGTCCCACTCAGGAGCCATGCCTCGCAGGTCCTCTGCAGTCAGGACCATCAGTTATTTTGTTTTCAGTCTTTGGCTATTTGGCTGTTAAAGTAAAGCTGCTATAACCATTTGAACATAAATCTTTGTGTGAACATACTTTTTAATTTAGTTTCAGTAAATACAGAGGAGTGGGGTTGCTGGATCCCATGGTAAGTGTACCCTGGACTTTCTTATTTTTTTCTTTTTAGATTTTTACCTTCGGGTACATGTGCTTGCTAGGAAGAGACAGAGATGATGAGAGGGAAAGTGAGAAGTCACACCCCCCCCAGGAGGGATGGCCATACCACAATATTTTCTCCTCCATTCTCTCAGGATTTTGAGCACCCACGAATGCATACCCTGCATGATTTTCAATCTACCGGGTCTGGGACTCAAACCTCGCTGTTAGCCAGGTGAGATCCAATGTCTTAACCGCAGCACCACCTGCTGGCCCACACAGGTCTTTTTTAAGTGAAGGGAGGTGTGCTTCATTTAGCGAGGTAGTAAGAGCCATTGAGTTACTAAATGTACACACAAGCACACACATGCCTCTGATGTGTTCTCTGTCCTGAAAGGGCAGTCCTAATGTTCCCAAAATGAACTGGACAGTGGCTCTGCTTCAGCCAAGCATTCATGGTTAGGATAACCTTGCCATTGTCATCCGTCTCTAGAGAGAAGATGCTAAGTGGACGGGACAGAGGCACAAGCTTAAGGACAATGGGCCTAGTGTGTCACTGGGGAGGCAGGACACGGATTGGTGCTGGATTTTTTATTTGATAAAAACTGCAAGTCTTGGGACCAGCAGATGGCATAATGGTGACATTGCTGGACTTCCAAGTAGTCAACTGCAATTTGGGTCCTGGACCCAGTGGCTTAAACTGACGCCAGGTGCCTGTGCGTGAGTGCTCAAGATCCAAAGAGGAAATTGGAGAAGGGATTGTGGTATGCCCATCCCCTGGGGGGGGGGGTGATTTCTCACTTTCTGTCTCTCTGTCCTTTTCTGTCTCTGCGGCAAGCACATGTACCCTATAGCAAAAATCTCTCTCTCAAAAAAAGTACAAGTCTTAAATGTTCAAGGGAATGATTTTTCATACACTTGTATAATCACTACTCAGGATCAGTTTTAGAACATTTCTAGTATGCTAGAAAACTTATGTTTAGTGAAATTTTTGAAACAAACAAGAATACTATGCAGTCAAAACAAAACCAGTAAGTAAATATTATTTAAACTGTACTAAGACAATCTAACTCAGGATCCTTCGATAGCTCAGTTGGTAGAGCGGAGGACTGTAGGTATGTGAGCTATAGCTATCCTTAGGTCGCTGGTTCGAATCCGGCTCGAAGGAGCCTTCTTTTTAGGATGAACACACTCTATCCAGTACTAAATTGTCAGTTGAGCCTATAAGAAACTTGTAGGCCTCCCCCCACCCCCCCAAAAAAAAGCCATCACCAATCTGCAGGTGCACCTAGTCAACTGGCAACAAAGATTGCTCCAAGATCACCCGATGGGGTCGCTCAAGGAAGACACTTCGCAGTGCCCCTTCTCAGGGGGTCCGGGGACAGGGAGGGACATCTGTGCAAGGTCTTCACTAGGACACAGCACCTGGAGGCTCGGCGGCCCGCAGGACCTTTGTGGACGAACATTGTAGTCGGGACCTCGAGCGCACGGAGTGAAACGCCTGGAACCAGAGATGGGTGCCGCCTCCCGGGACTGAGTCCACCGCCCCCAGGAGGCTCGAGGCGCCTGTAGAGCAACAGGTGGCTTGTGACGCCCATCCTGTCTCCGTCTCCGTCGCCGCGGCAGGCCGGGGGCCTTCCCTCCACGGCCGACCGGGAACTGGGCGCAAAGCCGGACAGCTGCCAAGCGCGCGGCGGAGGGCTTAGCACCTGCCCGCAGCTGTCCCGCTGTCAGCGCTCGGTGCACAGCGTGTCCGCACGAGTCACGCACGGCGTAAACTCCTTACGTAGGTGTCACACGCACGGTACATGTAGTCGCCGTGCACGGTCACGTTTAAAACGCTGAACCACAGGAAAGGTACACACATGTTCAAAAATTAACCTAACTAGACTTCCAAGGTTAAACTTGCAAAGTTGTACTACCTTTAACTCGCACGTACTTAAATTAAAACCTAGAGCTTCCGAAGCTCTAGAAGGTAGGCCAGCCACAGGAACTCCCCCAGACGGTCCGCGAGATCCTAGGGGAGCTGCCCAGCCCGGCCGCGTGGGACTCGGGGTGCCTGCCCCGCGCTCCGCCCCCCAGTGCGGGAGGACCGCCCGCCCCGCCCCTCGCGTCATGCCCCCGCCCACTTCCCCCTCCGCGCCTGCGCCTGCGCCTGTGCCCGCCCCTCCACCGGCCGTCGTACGCGGTGTGCGTCATCAGCACGGCGCTTTACGGCCGCAGTGCTCGGCGCGTCCGGCAACATGGAGGCCGAGGAGTCGGAGCCGGGGGCCAGCGGGCCTGAGCAGCTGGAAGGCGTAGAGGAGGAGCAGGGAGAGCCGGAGGGAGCGGCTGGCGGCAGCAGGAAGCGGGTGGTGCCGGGCATAGTGTACCTGGGCCACGTCCCGCCGCGCCTCCGGCCCCTGCACGTGCGCAACCTGCTCAGCGCCTACGGCGAGGTGGGGCGCGTCTTTTTCCAGGCGGAAGGTAGGTGCGCGGGGTGGGTGGGCCGAGGGCGGGCGGGCGCGCCTGGGACGCCCTGGCCCCGGCAGCTTCCCCGGGGACTTGGCCGAACGGTTTTGGGCACGTCCCGCGTGTTCCAGGGACGCACACAGCATTCTGCTCAAGGGACGCGGGTGCGATTGCGAGTGAGGGGTGACTTAGACTTAAAGCTCATGTTTCCGTGTTTCAGTTTAAGTAGTTGGAAGTTAAACGTAATCTAACTTTGTGCGCAGGTCTCTTGGGCCGAAATTTGGAGGGGTAGCACGGCTGCTGCTTTTGCTCTGGGATTGTTAGCATTGGGTTCTCATCCCTCCTCCACTTGTCCTTTCTTGTATTTTTTTAAAAGAATTATGTCATTTTATTTTTTGTTGTTGTTTTCCAATTCACCAGAGAGGGAGGAAGAAAGTGAGGAAGCAAGCCACCTGGTCTGGGACTCAAACCATGGGCGCCCATGTGGGAGTCCAGTCCCTTAACTACCACTCAACCTGTTGCCCCCCACCTTTTTCACGACCTGTCTATTTGTTCAACCCCAACAAAAGTATCATTTTCTTCTGAACCGAGCACACCTCTGGTCCCACCCTGGTGCTGGCCCTGTCCGGTTTTATGTAGTGTCCAGGCTGCCTGATTAAGGAGCTGACCTTTGAAGAGAGGACAGAATTAGAAAAGGACAAGGGAGGAGGGACCCAGGCCCGCAGGTTTGGAGGTGAGCTGGGGTAGTGGGCTGCAGCGTGGGCCCCCTTGACGTGCCTCTGCCTGTGGCCTGCAGACCAATTCGTGAGGCGCAAGAAGAAGGCGGCAGCTGCAGCGGGAGGGAAAAAGCGACCCAAGTACAGCAAGGACTACACCGAGGGCTGGGTGGAGTTCCGGGACAAGCGTGTGGCCAAGCGGGTGGCGGCCAGTCTGCACAACACGCCCATGGGTGCCCGCAAGCGCAGCCCCTTCCGTTATGACTTATGGAACCTCAAGGTGAGATCTGGGTCCGCTGTCCTCCATCCTTGCCAAACCTGTCCCTGCTTCCTCCCTGACCCCCTCCCATCTCCTCTTCCTCCCTGATCTTCCCCGCCCTGATGTTTTCTCTTCTTGTCCTTCCGGCCACAGTACTTGCACCGTTTCACCTGGTCCCACCTCAGCGAACACCTTGCCTTCGAGCGCCAGGTGCGCAGGCAGCGCCTGCGAGCAGAGGTTGCCCAGGCCAAGCGAGAGACTGACTTCTATCTTCGCAGTGTGGAACGGGGACAGCGCTTCCTTGCCACCGACGGGGACCCTGCCCACCCAAATGGCTCTTGGACATTTGCCCAGCGTCCCACTGAACAGGAGCTGAGGGCCCGGAAAGCTGCACGGCCAGGGGGACGCGAGAGGGCCCGCCTGGCTGCTGCCCAGGACCAGGCCCGCTCCAACCGAGGTCTTTTGGCCAAGATCTTTGGAGCCCCAGTGCCCTCAGAAAGCATGGAGGGACCATCCTGAGGGGCAGGGAGGCCCCTTGCATCTCTTGCCCTGCCCTGCCCTGCCCTGCCCATCCTCTGCCTCCTACTAGAGGAATGACAGCTGCCCAGAGACATTTTGGGTTTTCGTCCCAGGAGTGTCTGGCGAGGGCCCAGTCATGGAAGTTGTGTGGGCCTCACCCTGTCCTCAACTTTTGTATAGTTGGCTGCAACACCTAATTCATGTTAGTGTGGTATGACTACCACAGGTCCTATTCTGTCTTGTTTGTCTCTTGGCTCTCTGCCACCTGCCTAGTGGGTCCCCAGAAAATCCCATTTCCTGGCCCTAGGAAGGACTTTTATACCTTAACTAGAGTGATAGTGGCTAGTCCAGGCAATCTTGTTCTGTTTATCAATCACAGGTAAGGGTAGCAGTGTCCGTTTGTAGAAAAAGTAGGGGGACCTGCAGATGGCATAATGGTTATGTCACGGGACTCCCACGTAGTTGCTGCGGTTCAAGTTCCAGACCTGGCAGCTTAAAACTCAGACCATGCATGAACTCACACCATGTGTGTATGTGCATGCCCAAAATACCAAAAGGAGAATGGAGGGGAAGGGATTGTGGCATGGCCACCTCCTCTGTGGTGTGATTTCCCACTATCTCTATCGCAAGTACATCTCAAAAATCTCTCAAAAAAATCACACACACACATATATATATACATATATATATATATATATATATATAAAATATTATTTTTATTTGACCAGAGAGAAAAAAAGGAAAAGTGAGAAAGCAAGCCGCCAGGTCCGGGACTCGAACCACAGTCAGCCATGTGGGGATCCAGTACTTTTAACCACCACGCCACCTGCTGATCCCAAAATATATTTTTTAGGGACCAGCAAATAACATAATGGCTACATTGCTGGACTTCCAGGTAGTCCTGTACCTAGCAGCTTAAAAGACGCCAGGCACATATGCATGTGTGCCCAGGATCCTGAGAGGAGAGTGGAGAAGGAATTATTGTGTGTGTGTGTCTGTGTGTGTGTGTGTGTGTGTGTGTATATATATATATATATATATACATATATATATATATATATATATGAAATTTATTTTGGGGGACCAGCAGTTAGTATAATGGCTATGTCGCTGGACTCCCATGTAGTCAACTACAACGGTTTGCATCCTGGACCCGGTGGCTTAAACTCAAGCCGGGCACATGTGTGTGCGTGCCCAAGATTCCGAGAGGAAAATGGAGAAGGGATTGCGGCGTGGCCATCCCCCCGGGGGGTGATTTCTCACTTTCTGTCTCTCTGTCTGTCTCTGTCTGTCTGGCGGGTGCACGTGCCCTATAGCAAAAACCTCTAAAAAAAAAAAGTTTGGTGTGACATGTCCTGCACCCTGTGCCTTGTACTCGGCTCACTCGCACATCTCTGTCGTGTCCTGCCCTAGCCTGGGAACTTGGGGTCTTTGTTTCTGTGTCCCTGTCTGGTTGGTTCGTGTGTGCTAACTCAGGTCAGGCCCACACAGGCCGGCCTCCTGTGTGCAGGGTTCCAGGTGCCCTTGGCCCCCTGTGCTGGGTGGAGAGGGCGTTTTTCTTCCCTTCAAGTGAACAGCTTCAAAAGTAAACTGGGCACTGTCGGGCTCACCTAGTATTTCCTGCCAGACCAGGACCAAGGGCCTTGGCTGGGTGTGCTAGCGCTGGGTGTCTGGAGCGTTGTCAGTTCTCTGCCCCTGGAGCCAGGTCCGTCCTGGCCATGGGCAGGGAGGAGTAAGGAGAGGGTGTGAGGCAGTGTTTCCCAGTAGCGTTCATCCTGATTCCCTCAACTTTTACCTTTGAGGGCAGGAAAATAAGCTTTTTTACGTTCACAATATATTTGCATTTATTTTTCAATTTTATTTATTGTCATTATTATTTTTAAAATTGACCAGAGAGAGAAAAGAAAAGTGAGAAAATAAGCTGCCAGGTTCGGGACTCAAACCGGGTCACCCAGGTGGAAGTCCAACCACCTTAACCACCACGCCACTTTGCAGGCTCTGTTCCCATTTAAATAGCACTTTTGTCTTTAATGTAAATAATCTAATACACAGCTACGTCACACACACGCGTGCGGTGAGGGGTGGTCACGCCACGGTCCCTTCTCCATGCTCGGTTTCAGCAAGCCTGCACGTGCGCCATGGTCCACTGTGTGGGAATCCAGCGCCGTCAGCGCCGTAACCACTACACCACCTGCTGCTCCCCTGAATGCATTCCCTAAGGCCTGCAGTAAACTGCAACCCTGTGGCTGCAACATTTACCCTTCTTTGTTTCTGCTTCTTGCTGTATGGTGCAACTTGTAGGGGGAACAGAAGGGGTGGTGAGAAATTGTCCCCGGGGAGGATGGCCCCACAGCAGTCTCTCTGGTCCTAGGGTTTGGGGCACATGCACACACACTGGCATGATTTTCAAGCTGCTGGGTCCAGAACTTGACGACATAGGAAACTTAAAAATCTTTAAAAACTCACAAAGGAGTTTCTAAGTTTGTAAGGTTTTAACACTGATGTTTTAAAATAATGTCAATGGTACAGAAACTCTTACTGAGAATAGGAAAATGGGGAGCAATCGCCACATTTTTGGCATGGATACCATCTGGATATCAATACCTGGCAGAATATTCAAGAAAATGGAACGGGCTAGTAAGCTCAATGTATTAAATGCAAAGTTGCTAAATAAAACAGCACGTTTAGTCTGGGGGAGCGGGATTTTAAATGAGCAAGTTGGGATTATTTAGGGGTGGAAGTTGGTTTCACGCTTGACCCCAGGACAGGAGGGACAGCAGACAGGCGGCTCCGCGCCCGCAGAGGCAGCAGTGAGGCGGCCGCTGTGGGTGTGCCCTGCCCAGGCCGCGTGGACAGGCCGGCTTGCGGCCTTGGAGGCGCTCACCCTGGGCCGACCTTGGCCTTTGCCTTTCCGGAGTAGACTTGGCAGTGCGCGGGAACCTCTTGCTGTGCTTGTGAGGTGGTAGCCGATCTCCAGACCAGCTTGGGTGGAGCGGACATGGGCGTTGTACTGAACTTCCTGGGAAGAAATCTGGCATCTTTCCTCGCCTGTGTAAGGCTTCCCTAGTGTCTAAGGTGGTGTATAGTTTGCATCAGGCGCCTTGGTACCCCCGATACCTGGAGCGTTACGGTGCGGGCTTTGCAGATGTGCCCGAGCGAAGGCGCTCCAGATGCGTCTCGGGATCAGCCGGGTGGCCCCGCTGCCTAAGCACGGAGTCCTCGCAGCAGGGATTCGGTTTCGGGGGCCGGAGTCGGCATGCGGGCATTTCAGCAGCGCGGACGGCGGCTGTGGGGGCCCCAGCAGAGGGCAGGGGCAGAGGCGCGTGGCTCCCGGGCCGTGGTCATTTCGCAAGCGAGGAGATGAACCTGAGCGTTCCGGGAAATACCGCGTCACCGAGGGGCAGATGTCGCAGGAGGGGCCTGCCAGCTCCTGCTCTGGCCTCCCGGCGCCCACAGCCAGCCGCTCCGCGCGGACCCCGCAGAGGCCACGCCCCGGGGCGGACCGCGCAGGGCAGGTCTGCACGGCGTTCGGCAAACGTGCATCTCGGATCCAGCGAGCGCTGCGGCTGTCCCAGAGAACGGGGTGGGGGTGGGGGGCATAATAATTACATTTCATTTTTTCTGTGAGGAATGGGCAGCACGTGACGTCGTCAGACACAATCCTGGAAGAAAACAGCACACGCGTCCCTGGGTGGGCTCGAACCACCAACCTTTCGGTTAACAGCCGAACGCGCTAACCGATTGCGCCACAGAGACGAAGGTAGCAGAGCTGCTTTGTTACAAAAGGACTATTTCACTTTGCTCAGTCTACACTGCCTGTGTGCTTACCCATGTTCCAACGAGAGTGTCCGGGAAACACGCCCTCTCGTCCCACTCGTTCTGTGCGAGCAGCGCCTGAGCGGACCGCGTGGGGAGCAGGCCATGCACCCGTGCCTGCTTTCCCAGCTCCCTGTTAGAATAAAAGGAAAGACGTCGGACCGGAGTCTGGCTCAGTTCAGGGTCTCCGCTCGCAGTTAGTGGCGAGACACCCCGGGAGGCTGTGGGGTGCGCAGGGAGGAGTGGACTCACTGCTGCAGAGGTCGGGAACAGTGAGGTGCCAGCGCATGGCCCAGAGCCCAGACCCAGGAGTGGACCCAGAACCTCCTGCGAGTCAGCGCTCTGCCACCTTCAACCTCAGGGGTCGGCAGGTGGAGGTGGTTAAGGGCACTGGACTCCCACACTCTGGTTCAAGCCACAGACCTGGAGGCTTGCTCACGTGGGCTCTCTCTCTCTGGAAATAATATAATAATAATAAAGTTGAGCACTGGACTCCATAATAATAAAGCTGGGCACTGGACTCCCACAATGTCGCCCTGGTTCAAGTCCCAGGATGCTTTCTCTGGAAATATTAAGGGCCCGGTGGTGGCGTGGTGGACCTGCTGGACTCCCACATGGCCACTGCAGTTTGAGTACGGGACCCGGAGGCTTGCTTTCTCACTTTCCCTCTCACTGTGTGTTTCTCTCTGGTCAAGTTAAAATAAATGAACAAGTAAAATCAAATAAATAGTTCTTTTTAAAAAGATAGTTAAATAAAAGGATTCTTCAAAAATAAATGCCAACTACAGATGTTAAATTGCCCGATACTTTTATCTGTTTCAAAGAGTAAGGTGGCTGACAAACTGACAAACTCTTCCCTCCCTCCCTTCTTCTCTCCCTCCTTCCCGTCTCTCTTCCTTATCTCCAAGAGTAAACTTGAGAGAAACTTAACAAAATACATCTGTAATTTCACTGGGCGTTTCATTCTGGACCTGACAATTCTCGAAACGTGTGCATGTTTTTTCTTGGGCCTCCGTTGGTTAACGAGAAGCCTGCGGATGGGTGGGGGTGAATGATGTGCCGACCGGGGCGGTGTCCTCGTCGACTCCTTCCAGGCACGTTTAAACCTAACCCGGGGGGCCACAGATGGCAGAGGGGTTGCACCTCTGGACTCCCACCTGGCTGACCGCGGTGGCTGGAAACACGCTGGGCACGTGTGCACATGCCCCAAATCCCAGGAGGAGGATGGAGAAAGGACTGTGGCATGTGCTTTCTTGCACGCTCCCACACAGGAAGATGAAGTGCTCCTACCGAGTCTGGGCGTGTTGTTCAGATTGTCTCAGGTCGCGAGAGGCTGCTCCCGTCGCACTGAATGTCTCACACCTTTGTTACCTGCACTGCCTCCCGTGCCAGATCCTGCAGTCCTCATTCAACGGGGGAGAGCACCCAGTCATGACTGAAGGCAGGGACCTAGGCCAGCCTGTGCTGGCCTGCACCACACTGCTTCAGACGCCAAAGAAAGGCGACCAGCCTCTGGGGTCATTGTGACTGCACTGGCTGCCACCCCCACGCCCCCAGTACTTAGTGAGAGGCGGGGGTTAGTGTCTGGGTGTGACCTCCCTCCTCCACCTCCCTGCCTGCAGTTCCCTGAAGAGGGGATAGAGGCACACAAGGTATCCTTTGCCACAAATTCTTCCCAGTTTTCTCCAAGTCTCACTTCTCCCCTCTGGAGGTTGCAGGCACTCGAGATTTCTCTTCCCTCAAACACTTGTGGTGACATCAGCAATTTTCATGTGTAGTTTGCAAGAGATTAAGGGAGTCTCTAACGTGCTTTGGTTCTAGTCTATTTTGTCTATGTAGACAGATTTAATTTAGAAGACTAATCAAATCCACCTTTAATTTTTTTTCCTAGAATATGCCGAGTTTTAGGGTCAGACTCTCCACTGTAATAGTACATTTATGTCTAGCCTCATAACACTTCCATTTTACTCTACAATTTTATTCCAAATAAAATTTAAATAAAATTAAGTTACTGCACAGATCACTGTAGTCAAAACTGTATAAAAATATACTAATTAAGGTCACTAATTACCCATTTCTATAGATGCAGGAAAACATAATGTTATCTATAATTAAAAGTCATACGACTCAGGACCAGCAGTTGGCATAGTGGCTATATTACTGGACTCCCATGTTCTCGACGGCAGTTCAAGTCCAGGACCTGGTGGCTTAAACTCACACCGGGCGCATGAGCATGCGTGCCCACCCAAGATCCCAGGAAGAGAATGGAGACAAGACTGCAGTGTGGCCATCCCCCCTGGGGGGCGATTTCTCGCTGTCTCTCTGGCGAGTGCATGCATCCTATACCAAAAACCTCTCCAAAAAAAGAAGTCAGGGACCACCAGTTAGCGTAATGGCTATGTTGCTGCATTCCCATGTAGTCGACCGTGGTTCAAGTCCCAGACCCGTCAGCCTAAACTCACGCCAGGTGCACACGCATGTGCCCAAAATCCCGAGAGGAGAATGGAGGAAAAGGGAGAATGGAGAAGGGATTGCGGCGTGGCCATCCCCCCTTCTCGCTTTCTGTCTCTCTTTCTGGTGAGTGCATGCGCCCTCTAGCAAAAACTTCTGGGTGGGATGTCATACGACTCATATTTTCAAATTAAATTAATTTACCATGTTAGCATGTAGTGTATTGTATTTAGATTTATCTGTCAGGACTTTCAAAAGTTGTTTCTGGGGGCTAGCAGGTGGCACAGAGGTTAATGCACTGGACTCCCACCTGGTTGAC
Organism: Tupaia tana; assembly: GCA_026018925.1. NCBI lineage: Eukaryota > Metazoa > Chordata > Mammalia > Scandentia > Tupaiidae > Tupaia > Tupaia tana. The sequence continues at coordinate 13,375,251 of JAKSZU010000024.1, read as the reverse complement.
TGCGATTTGAGTTCAGGACTTGGTGGCTTGAAACTTGTGCTGGGTGCATGTACATGCATGCCCAAATCCTGAGAAAAGAATGGAGGAGGATTAACCTTGATGTAAACTGTGGACTTAGGTTAATAAGAACGCATCAATACTGACTCACCAGCGGTAATAAATGTACCAGATAGAAAATGTAAATATCAGGGGAGCACGTGTGTAGCCGGGAGACGGGCACACACGGAAACGGACCGACATTTAATTTCCCACATATATGAAGCGACAGAAGCGAAGTATCGTGTATTTAGTGCACAGCCCTAAGGAGGATGAATGTGTATGGACACACGCACACCATCTACTATGCATACATACACTCATTGCTCATATTTGCAAAAAGAAACACAGGATCATAGAAATAGGGTGGATGGGGGAGGGAAAGGAGCAAGAAATTTTTTTTATTTTATTTTTTAATTTGACCAGAGAGAGACAAGAGGTTGAGAGTGAGAGAGAGAGGAAGTGAGAAAGCAAGCCACCAGATTCAGGACTCGAACCCTGGTCGGCCATGTGGGAGTGTCCAGTGCCTTAACCACCACGCCACCTGCTGGTCCCAAGGGGCAAGATTTCTGAGTAAATTTTAAAATTCTTTTGGCTTTTGAATCATGTAAGTGTGTGTGCGTGTGTGTGTATTTAATTCAAGAAAAGGTAAAGAACAAAAGAGAGCAAATCTGTGTACTTAATAAAAATGAAAAGAAAAACCTAATCACCTATGAGAACAGTAACAAAAAAATCAATTCGGGTAGTTTTTTGACATAGTACCCTGATTCTATTCTTTTTTATTAAAAAAATTTTTACCTAATTTTATTTGACCAGAGAGGGGCCATAACAGCCCTTGCCAGCACCCCCCCACACACCCAATTCTATTCTTATAGTGAGATATAGTAAAAGAAATATATTTTTAAAAAACAATTCTTTTATTTAACTAATGCCTCTGCTCCTGAGTAGTGGGGGTGAATCAGGGCAACCATTCCTACATCACTCCAGTTCAACAAATGGCAGGACGAGGAAGGGAGAGCAGGAGCCAGATGTGGATTCTACCGGGAATGCACATTCCACATTGTCCTTAATTTTGAGGTTACCCACATGAACAATAGCGGGTCTGCTGTAACTCAGCTGTAGCCGGGCTCCCGATACCATTAGTTCAAGCTATCACCCCGCCCTATAATTCGTTACAGGGAGTAACAAATAGTTTGTGTAATGCCACAGAAAGGCATGTCCACAGCACAACACAAACATCCTTCTGTTCAGGCTTTCATTTCTTTCTGCCTCAGCATCAAAAGTCCTGGAGTTCTGGGAACCAGCAGATGGTGTTAACGTCACTACACTATCATGTACTTGACTGCGATCCGAATCCCAGACCCAGCAGTCTTACCTCGCATGTGCGTGTGTGCCCAAGATCCCAAGAGGAGAATGGAGAAGGGACTGAGGCATGGTCACCGCCCTGGAGGGTGATGTCTCACTTCCTGTCTCTCCAGCAAGTGCACATGCCCTACAGAAATCTCAAAAAAAAAAAAAAGTGAAATCCTGGAATTCTGCAGATGACCAGGGGTCAGTCTCATCACCAGGTCTAAGCATTGAATGGCATCTGCTTTATTCTAATGCAAACATACAGTGAGGACAAAAATGAAGGGTTTCCGGAACACATGTTTATTTAAGAGTTAAGGGGAAACAAAAACATTAAAGCAGAGAAGGGAGTACATTTACTCAATACAGTTGAATTGTCTTGTTTGGTCTGAAATCTTGAAACAGTTACCTAACACTTACCTGAGGCCGACTCAGGCTGGCACTGCGTCAAGGGAACCTCCATCCATCTCGGAAGACGCCTCCTAGTTTGGGTGACAGGCCTCCCAGGTCCTCTCCAACCTCAGGCTATGCCCATAAGTAACACCAATACCTTTCCCCCTTGGTTAAAAGCCCTCAGACTTTTTCATACCCCCAAAGTTTTCTGTTTCAGGGATGGTCCATTAGTGTTAATTTACCTAAAGACTAGAGACAATTACCAGTAAGGTTAGCTGGAAAAAAAGGGGCCGGGCACTGCCCTGCTGCTACCACCGCTGTCCCCTTCTCCAAGCTTTAATGACTAATAGAACTAAATTTCACCACCACCAAGCCATTTACCCAATACTATCTTAAGTATTACAACCGTCAGACATATACTAGTGAGAGGCATGATTTTCACCAAAGAGGAGCAAAACGTATCTTGTGTTTTATCACACTGGCAACTTCTCATGGTACAAGAACTATTAGTAAAAAGTACTAGAACGTGTTAAATCAAATGAACTTTCAGGATCTCCTTTCTACAAGAAAAAAATAGGTCCTAGAGTCAGATTCCGTGTTACCACTACGAGCTGTATCCACCGGCTCTAAGATTACCATGATCATCAACTAGCCATTAGGATCAAAGCTCAGAGCTACACACAGGCAGCAGTTGCTCAGCTCCTTAAATCCAAATGCGAACACTCTCTGGATTTCGAGGATCTGCTAAATCAGAACAGAGCCAGAGGACTCAGGCTATTAGTAACTGTTTATTCACTAGTTTACAGAGTCCATGAGACTCCAGGAATCTGAAGTATTTCTATTAGCTGTCTTTCAATCTAAGGAGGGACCCAATCTAAGGGAGGGACACTCAGAAAATCCCAAGAGAACCATTTATAGATCCCTGGGTTAATTATAGCCTTTCTAGAGAATGTTAAAAAACAATCATGTTAAATTGGAGACAATCGTTTATCCTTAAATCTCGGATGGATTCACTACTTTTCCTTCTATAACCTAGAATCCTGTATTCCAAGCCCAAAATATACCTTGTATTGTGGTGACTGCAATCCTTTCCCTGGGGTAAAAGGTATTTCTTTCCTTGGCAGAACTGAAATAAACGAAAGACGTGTCATTCCGGCGCTTGACTTGCTGCGAATTGCAAGATAACGGAGTGGAAAGAACACTAGCTTTGGAATCAGGATGCTCAAATCCTGCCCTGTATTAATGTGTATTAACGCACCAAACCCCTGCGTGTCTTTCACTCTGTGCCAGGCAGGCCTAAACTGTTTTCATTCTACCCCTACTCATTCTAAAAGCTGGCACGCTAGCACAGAGCGAGGTAAGACGTGATGTCACAAAAACACGGACACTAACAGGGTAGCCATAACCCTGGAATTCTCGTTTTGGATGAAATAAAATGAATCTTTAAGGTTGAAATACCAGTGATAACCTAGGAGGTATTTTAGGGAAAAGGAAACTTTGGAGGGTATGCCTCAACTCCCCTCAGTAAGAGGCCAAGTACTCCCAAAGGGGAGAGCCACCCAGTCCCTGGCCACCGCTGTCTGCTGCCAGCAGAGGTCCCCATGTCCCTATGAGCACACTAGCCCCATCCTGGCCAAGAACGGGATGGAGAGGCAAAGTCCGTTTACTCCCCCGCAGTAACACAGGCCACACCTTCTACCACCAGGTTGCAGTCCTCTCCTTTATTGGGTTTCTGAATTTTAAAAAGTGAAAGTAAAGCAATCATTAAGTGGTTCAGATAAAAGAAAGTATCTTTACCTGAGTTACCCATCAGGTCTAGTCTGACCTGCCCTAGTTCTTCCCAGAACAAGCTCTGGGATCTAAAAGACTATTTCCACACTGTTCCATGTAGCCGTCTCTACCACACTGAGAACAGTTCTCATATTATATGTACACAGATTCTCACCCACAATTAGCTCTCTCCCTGGAGCAGACTTCTCTGCAGAATGGATTCTTTGGGGCCCAATAAGACAGGAGCTTCTAGCACAGCTTTTTCCACACTCAAGGCATTGATGGTTTTTTCACTCATGTGAGGACCTCAAGAGCTGATCACAAGCTCTGCTCAGACACTTGCCTTTCCTCAGGCTGGATTCTTTGTGGGATGCAAACCCAAGTAAGGCTCTCAAAAAACAATGCTTTTGCCACACTCAAAACAAATATACAAGTTTCTACCAGTATGGCTTCTCTGATTTGTGAAAAAGTCAAGAGTTTCATTAGGTGTTTTTCACGTTTCTGGGCTGGGCTTCCCCCAATGTCTAATGAGCTGTGCATACTGCCTGCAGTACTGACTCTGAAAACATTTAAGCTGTTTTCTGACACGAGTTCTCTTGCGAGGAGGGCTGGACGCTGTTGGAACGGCACTTACACTCACTGCATGTGTAAGGCTCCCATCTGTGTAAATCTCGTGAGTGATCAAATCTGAACTCAGACTACATGTTTTCCAAAATGCAGGGAATCTCCAGTTTCTCTCTGAAGTGAATGATACGGTTTCTGTCAGGGCAGCTCTCTGGGCAAAACACTGCTCACACTTCCTATGACGGGTTCACTGGTTCCCCTTTGATGTTTGAGCACTGAGAAGTGTGAGAATTGCCTACAGTTCTTGGTCTTACTGAGTTCTCTGACATGGAAGTACGTGTAAATTTTGTGGGATCAGAACTTCTTGTCCAGTCAAGACATTTGCGAGGCTTCCAATGCACGGGGAGGGCTGAGTTCAAGACTTTTCTCATCCACATTACAGATACGGGGTTTGTCACCAGTGTGCACTGCCTGGTGTTGAAGAAGGGCGGAGCTCTGGTGGAAGCTTTTATCACAGACGCCATATTTATAATGTAGTTCCTCTGTCTGAGTTCTCATTTTCTGTTGGGCAACAAAGTCCATACCTAGGAGGAAGCCACTCTCACACGCGGACCACTGATGTGGCTTCTCTTCCATGTGAATTCTTTGATGCACGATAAGGTCTGAGCTACAGCTGAAACTCTTCTCATACTCAAGGCATTTAAAAGTGTGGGTATGAGTTGCCTGGTGCCTAATCAGGTTGGCACTCCGAGTAAAACTTCTCATACATTCCAAGCATTTATACGGCTTCTCGCCTGTGTGGACTCGCTGGTGCACAATGAGGTCTGATTTCTGGCCAAAGCATTTCTCGCAGGCACCACACTTATAGGGCTTCTCCCCGGTGTGGACTCTCTTATGCACAATGAAGGCTGAGCGGTGTCGGTAGCTTTTCTCACACTTATTACATTTGTAGGGCCTTTCACCGGTGTGAGTTCTCTGGTGACTAATAAGATCTGATTTTCCACTGAAAGCTTTTTCACACTCCAGACACTTAAACGGCTTCTCACCTGTGTGAGTTCTTCGGTGCCTTATGAGGTTTGTGCTTCGGCTGAAGCACTTATCACACTCACTACAGAGATAAGGTTTTTCGCCTGTATGGCTTCGCTGATGGACAAGCAGATCAGAGCTCTGACCAAAATTCTTGCCACAAATATCGCACGTATAGAATTTTTTACCTGCATGTGTTCTCTGGTGTCCTGAAAGGGCTAAGTGATGCCAAAAGCTCTTCTCACATTTGCTACATTTATAAGGTTTCTCATAGTTGTGAATCCTCTGGTGTGAAGTAAGATCTGAGCTTTGGATGAAGGTTTTCTCACACATATCACATCTATAAGGTTTCTCCCCAGTATGGGTTCTCTCACACATAATAAAAGATAGATTTTCACAGAAGTTTTGCTTGCTTTCAAGGCACTGATATATCTGATCATCTATTTGGGTGAGCTCATGCACACGAATAAAAATCTTTTTACCCTTCTGAGGGCATACATGATAAATTTTCCTTTTCTGAGTTCTCCGGTTATATCTTTCTTCTGAAGTGTACATTTTCTATGGCTCTCTCCTACGATGTTTTCCACTGGCCTTTTTGACCCATCATTGTCAACACAGTAATTTTCTTGGTAAGAACTTGGAAGAGCCACATGTTTCAGGCCTTTCCGCCATAAGCAATTCACCTCCATAAATTTTCAGCATCATATTCATTAATTCCTTATGTGGTATTTCCAATCCTGTGAGACAAAGTAGAAATATTATTTATATTCCTATAAATAGGAATATAATCCTCAAAATTAAAATGATTGCAGAAAAGACAAACTCTATATTAGAATCTTTAAGTCTTCTAGGTTTTACACGGATTGAAAATAGTTCTCCTTGGGACCAGCAGATGGCGTAATGGTGACATTGCTAGATCAGGTTTTACATGGATTGAAAATAGTTCTCCTTGGGACCAGCAGGTGGCATAATGGTGACATTGCTAGATCAGGTTTTACATGGATTGAAAATAGTTCTCCTTGGGACCAGCAGGTGGCATAATGGTGACATTGCTAGATCAGGTTTTACATGGATTGAATAGTTCTCCTTGGGACCAGCAGGTGGCGTAATGGTGACATTGCTAGATCAGGTTTTACATGGATTGAATAGTTCTCCTTGGGACCAGCAGGTGGCGTAATGGTGACATTGCTAGATCAGGTTTTACATGGATTGAATAGTTCTCCTTGGGACCAGCAGATGGCGTAATGGCAACATTGCTAGATCTCACATGGCCGACTGCAATCCAGGTCTCAGACCCAGAGGCTTGGGGCTCATGCTGGCCAGCCTGTGTGTGCATGCCTGAAATCCCAAGAGGAGAATGAAGGGACTGTAGCCTGGCCACCCCCTGGGGGTGGTTTCTCGCTTTCTGTCTCTCTGGCGAGTGCACATACCCTATAGCGAAAATCTCTCTTGGGGAAAAAAAAAAAGGGGGCCAGCAGGTGGTGTGGTGGTTAAGGGCGCTAGACTCCCACGTGGCTGACCACGGTTTGAATCCTGAACCTGGTGGCTTACTTTCTCACTTTCCCCTCTCTCTCACTGTCCAAATTAAAATAAATAAAGTTTAAAAAATAAAAAAAAAAAAAAAAAAGTGGGACCAGCAGTTGGCATAATGGCTATGTCGCTGGACTCCCATGTAGTCAACCATAGTTCGAGTCCCGGACCCGGTGACTTAAACTCACGCCGGGTGTGTGCATGTGTGTGTGCATCCAGGATCCTGAGAGGAAAAGGGATTGAGGCGTGGCCATCCCCCCTGGGGGGTGATTTCTTGCTTTCTGACTCTCTGTCTCCGTCTTTCTGACGAGGGCACGTGCCTATAGCAAAAAGCCTCTCCAAAAAAAAAAAAAAAAGTCATCAGCATTACCTACGAGAAAGCACTGGTGACAGCTCTTCTATGAACCCAGCTGATCTCAACACCAATGCTCTTCGTCCCCTTGTTCAAGTATAAAACTGACAAATCAAGACAGGTCTAACAATTGGCAAGCCCGCTCATGAAGTAACCTGCAATCTAAGGGACTGAGAATGAGGATCTCACAGTCCTTCCTGACAAGTGGTTTAGAAAGCATTTCCAGTGCCCAGAGACAGACAGAGGACTCCAGTACTGCCCCGGCCCGGCTGTGTAATCCGTTTCCGAACCACTCTTTTCATATCTTCATCTGCAAAATGGATTAATAACACAAACTACCTCCCAGGGCTGAGGTGGGAAATAAGCTAATCACTATAAATTTTACGGTAGGCACTCTGCATTAGCTCTTTTTATCATTATTATATTTGATGTCATCATTAAGCACAAACCTTGATCAAAAAGAAAAGTACTGACTGGTTATAGATAAAAGCCTAGGCACTGGGCCAGCAGGCTGGTTAAGGGGCTAGATCCCACATGACTACGTAGTTCAAGCCCCAGATCCAGCGGCTTTAAAAACATGCCAGGCACATGTGCCTGTGTGCCCAAAATCCCAGAAGGGGGGAGAAATGGAGACTCGGGGATTCGGCATGACAATTCTCCATGGAGTGGAGAAAGATACTCCTCATGCAGAGAGATCATGACGACACAACTCTAATGTCACTGAGAGGCCTTCTGATGCAGATGCTCTCACCGCTCATCTATTCGATAGAGGGATACATCTTTGAGTCACTAACAGATGAGAAGGAAGAGAAAGGTTGAGATCTTCTTTCTTTTTTTGGAGAGGCAAAAGGCTACATGCACTTGCCAGAGGGACACAGAAAGACAGAAAGTGAGAAATCACCCCCCAGAGAGGATGGCCACACCATAATCCCTTATCCTCCATTTTCCTCTCAGGATTTTGGGCATGCATGCACACCTGCCCTGTGTTGAGTATGAAACCACCGGCTCTCGGACTCGAACCACGTTTGGCCACGTGGGAGTTCAGCAACATAACCACTACGCCATCTGCTGGTCCCAAAAGGTTGCTATCTTTCCATGCAGGACCTGCTTTTCCTAGGGTCCCACCACTAGACGAGTTAAAGATTTAATAAGCACAGGAAATACCTAGAGTAACCCGAGGGGACGGCCACTCCACACACGCCTCTCCTTCATTCTCTCGGGAGTTTGGGCACGCAGACTCAAAGCACTTGGAGTCCGCCATGTAGGATTCAGCGCCTTAACTACTATGCCACCTGCTGTCCCACCACAGCACTTTTCACCTTGTAACATCCCACATAACGCCCTTCTCGGTTTATTGTACAGCGAGGAGGTCTGTCTTGTCTGACCCTCTTTACCTGTGTATGGAACGGTGCTGGGCACACAGCTGCTGGTAATCAGCACCGTCCATGTGTACAGAACTCTCACTGAAATCGTACTTCTCTAAGGAAAACCACTCAGCGCCACAGAGGGTGGAGCCACTAAGACGAGATGCAGCCTGGGAAAGAGAAGGTGTGATTTCCAAAACCTGAAGCTGTAGCTTACCTAGAATCTAGACAGAAGAGCAGCATTCACTTCCTAGTCCTGAGAATTTGACTTCTCACAGAAGGTATCAATCTGTAAAACACAAAGGATAAAAAGCCATGAATGGCAAGATTCAGCACTAGACCATTTATGCTTAAGGGACCTGAAAACAGGTAAATTAGAGTTTCCTTTAAAAAAGCAAATGGGTTCTCTTATGTAATCCTTTCGGTTCCACTTTGTAGAGACTAGCCATAGTCCTAAACCATCCGAGATGGCTTTAGAGAAAATAAAGTAAAAAATCTGTCATCTCTCTGCCCCGTCTGGCATCACGATGACATTAAGGAAAGGGCCCTACTGCGAAGGTTCAGGGCGCTGAGAACAGAGCACCAGCTTCCCACGGCACGCAGGCTCCTCAGCTGAAGCACAACAGGGACCACAAAGGAACCCCCTTACCGTCACACCCTCCTCCACCGGGAGCGGCGCACCCACCCCAATTCGGGCTATTCAAATTAGCGAGAGCCGACGTGGATTTATGTTTCAGCCAAATTCAATTTAGGCACAAAAAGAGGTTGGAGAAGGCCAGCAGGTGGCAAAGTGGTGAAGGCTTTGGATTCCCACATGGCCAACTGCAGTTTAAGTCCCGGACCTGGTGGCTTGCTTTCTTACTTTTTCTCTCTTGCTTTCTCTCTGCATAACAACTTTTAAAAAGTAGTAATAAAATTAAACAAATAATAACTCCTAAAAAAATAATAAATGGCGTCGGAGAACCCAAGCTTAACCACTGATTTCTTCTCTCAGCAGCTTTAGCCTGCCTTATTCTCAGTTACTGACTTTCAGTTCACCCTCAGAAACAGAAAAGTTACCAAGGAACAATCTCACAAAAAAAAAAAAAAAAAAAAAACACTAGACCCAGACTGTTTACAAGGGAATTCTAAAAATAAAATTCACACCAGAAGTCACTAGTCTTTTCATTTTTCTTAATTATTGTTATTTTAGTTTTGCCAGAGGACACATGCACTTATCAGACAAGGGGGTAGAAGGAAACAGTGCCCTCCCAGTGAGGTGTGCTCACACTGCAGTCCCTCCTCCTCCATTTCTCCACCTTGCTGGGAATCCAGGGCGAGTAAGCACAGGCACCGAGCACGTTTTCAAGATACCTGGCCCAGGGCTGGGCTGTACCGTCAGCGGTGTGGGGTCCACCTGCCTTAACTACTCTGCTACTTACAGCCTCAGAACATAACCTCTATTAGGGTTAGGACTTAGTCTTTTATTTTCTGCCAATATGCCTAGCACCTACATTTGTTTAATGGATGAAAAACAGGAACAAATATGGAGATCAGCAGGTGGCGTGGTGGTTAACGCACTAGACACTCCCACATGGTTGACCAGGGTTCGAGTCCTGAATCTGGTGGCTTGCTTTCTCACTTCCTCTCTCTCTCACTCTCACCCTCTGTTTCTCTCGGGTCAAATTTAAAAATGAATGAATAAATAATTATTTTTTTATGTTTTTTTTTTTTTTTTTAATGAACAAATACCAGGACAAAAGGGTTAGTAATCCTCCTCCTCAGAGCCCCAGTAGCAATATAACAGGCTAGGCCTGTAGCCCTCCCTGGCCCACCTGGCAAACCCAAACACACCCTTCATACCTTAGCTCCAGGGTACTCTCCTCTAAGTGGCTTCTCTTACCCTGTCCAAGGAAAAGATGGGTACTCTCCTCACACCTAGTGTCAGAGGCTAAGAACTGACAGGCTGAGGCATAAAGCTTGAGAGCTCAATGTTGTTATTTATTTATCTTTAGAGAGACATGTGCTCACTGAGTAGACACAGAGACAGAAAACGAGAAATCATCCCCGCCAGGATATCTGCAATCCCTTCTCCTTCATTCTCCTCTTGAGATTTTGGGAACATGCACAAGCCTGGCATGAATTCAAAGCCAATGGGTCCAGGGCTTGAATTAAGGTCAGCTATGTGGGGGTCCAGTGACATAAGCACTATACCATCTACTGGTCCCTAAAGTTATTCTTATAGTTAAAAGATGTATATGACCATTACACAAAGTCAGTGAAACATTATCTAAAACACAGGTAATACTGGGCTGGCAGGTGGTGTAGTGGTTAAGGGCATCAGACTCCCGAATGGCTGACCACAGTCCAAGTCCTGGACCTAGCTTCTTGATTTCTCACTCTCTCTCTCACTCTGTCCCTGTCTTGTCAAATACAAATAAATAAATAAAGTTAAATAAAATAATAATAATTCTTTTTTTTTTTTTTTTTTTTTTTGGAGAGCTTTTTGCTACAGGGCGCATTGCTTGCCAGAAAGACAGAGAGAGACAGAAAGCGAGAAATCACCCCCCAGGGGGGATGGCCACACCACAATCCCTTCTCCTCCATTCTCCTCTTGGGATCTTGGGCACACATGCACATGCGCCCGGTGTGCGTTTAAGCCACCGGGCCCAGGACTTGGACCACAGTCGACTACATGGGAGTCCAGCGACATAGCCATTATGCCAACTGCTGGTCCCTGCAAAATAGGTTTTAATAGCAATGTTTGCAACTTACAGATAACGAAACTTAACGCTTAGGGCAGTTAGATAATCACCCAAGAACGCAGATAGTAAACGGCAGAGCCGATTAACTATCTACCTTGTGACTCTACAGGCTGCCCAAGCATTGGGCATACAGCCTTAGATGTACTAAAAGTCAACCAAGAAGCAATACCACAAGCCTATCACGAACATGGATGCGCAATGAAAAAGTAACAAATAAACTGGCAAGACGGGGCCTAGCTTTTAATTACTCTACTATCTTAGGACATAAGAAAAGGACTTTGTTGGGACAAGCAGATGGCATAATAGTCACGTCGCTGAACTCCCACGTAGTCCACCAGGGTTTGAGTCCAGGACCTGGTGGCTTAAAACCCGGGTCGAACACATATGCCTGTGCACCCCTCAAAACCCCAAGAGAATGGAGAAGGGAGTGCTGTGTGGCCACCCCCCCACCTCGATTTCTTGCTGTATCTCCGGAGTGTACCTGCCCGGAGGTGCAAAAATCTCTAAAAAAAGAAGAAAAAAGGCCACTGTCTTTTCCCATTTATTTTCAGTATTTTCTTGTCCTCTGTTCCCAAATCCACATTTACATAGAAACAGAGCCTAGTATGCGACTTACCACTGTTAAGTTAGATTCAAGACTGTCTTTCTTGTGGTTCCAAGAGTTCTCTAGTCCAGAACTACTCACAACACTCAATGCTTCTCGCTCCTGGAGGAAAAACCAATAATGCAGATGACGATGTAAATTTACAGTTCTTCTAGAGTTGGCCATCCGCCTACTGATCTATTTACTCTCTAATCTGGTCAGCACCCTTCAACCACATTCTTTCTTCCCTCCACTTCCCCTTGCGTTGCTCCTCCTACAAACGGTACTTGCCACTGGTGCAGTCAGCTTCTTCCCAACAAGCGCCAGACAAGATGCTTCTACTTCCCAGCAAAGCCCCGGGTCCTGTTTTTCTGGTTTATTTTCAGTTTCTCCACCTGCTAACTGTATCGTTTCACCCTCTAAGGTCAAGGACCCGTTTTACCAGGACAAAACCCAAGATATACATGATAAGTGTACACAATACCAAGGGATATGTAATTCAAGGTTCCAAAAAGGAACGGTTGTGGAACGACTAAAGAAATCAACCTGCACACATTCCACTGCAAGAGAACTGTCCGCAGCACGGGCAGAAGGGGCGGAGCCATATCCGTGGGCCTGCCCCCCACATACACAAACACGAACCCCGCTTAGAAAGTGCCGCGGGGGTTCACTATTATCATCTCCAGGGGCCCCCGTACCGACCGCGTCTTCCAACTTTTCACTGGCCGCCTTCCAGGCCATGCGCCGTCGAGAGGCCCAGTCCCCGATCCGCCCGGCCCCGCCGCGCCGCCCCTCGGACCCCGCAGGCCGCACTCACCCAGGCAGCCGCCGGCACCGCCCCTCGGCTGCGCACGGCACTTCCGGTTTCCCTCCGGACACTCGAATCCGGGCTTCCCCGCGCCCGCGGGCTCTACGGCGGTGGGCCTCAGGCCCAGCTTCGGGAAGGAGCGGGACGCGGACCAGGGAGACCGACGGGAGCAGAAGCAGCTCCCGGGCGCGGCTCGGCCAGGGCAGCTGGGGCCGGGCCGCCCGGTGGGCGAGCTGGGGGGCAGACAGGCCGGCGGCGCGAGTCCCCTCGGCCCGGCTGGAAACGGCCGGCTCGCCCCACCCCCGCAAATCATGTGACAGCCCACGGCGCTCCGCCTGGGACTCTGGGCCAATGGGGTAGCGCCTCGGGGGCGGGGTCTCGGGGCGCCTGCGCGCTGGCGCCCTCGGCATGGGCGGGGCCTCGCCGCCCGGGCCGGGCAGAGCGGGCCTGAGCGATTCACTCCCGGCCCCCGGCGCGTCGTGTCCTTCCCTTTCCCGGGGCTGTAGGGCAGCTGGGGGGGCAGAGGGCGCCGCGGGAGAAGCGCTGTAGGACGTCCCAGCCCCTTCGGTGTCTCTGGCCTGGAATCCGTTAAACATGATCGCCTGCGTGTGGGCTGGAGCAGGGCTGCCATTTCCCTGAGAACAGTGTCTTCGCTCTTCGGTTTAGTGGAGAAAAGTTTCTAGAACCCTCCGGTACGACGAGAAGGATGTGGCCTAAGACTGGATGACGAAGGCGGGGGCCGCCCGCCGAGCGCTGGGCTGAAGACCCGTGAGGGCGGCCGGTGTTAGGTGCAGTCCTGTGCCCCAGAGTAACTCAGCGGGTCCCACGCCAATTCCGCGGAGCGCTTGCCATTAGGGTTCATTTTTTTGTCTTAATGGTTTGAATCTACTTTTTAAAAGAATTATTAACTTTATTTATTCATTATTTTTAATTTGACCAGAGGGAGCGAGACACACACAGAAAGAGAGACCGTGAGAAAGCAAGCCTCCAGGCCTGGGACTCGAGCCTTGCTAGGCCATATGGGAGTGTCCAGCGCCTTAACCACAACACCACTTGCTTGGTCATCTCATGTTTGTTTTTAATGAAAATGTCCAGTCAACATTTCCCATCTCGGGTCGTCTTAACATTTAAAATAACTTAAAGTAACTTTTTTTTTGAGTGTATGGTATGTACAAACACCCCACTAACCACCCTGAATTCTAGGGTGTATGTCAGTCAACAGGATGGATGTTAGGAGGAAACAAAATTCTTATTTTGTTTGCTTCATTCATTCTTGAGCACCTGAATGAATGAAACTGGACCCCATCTCTCACCATTAATAAGAATTGACTCAAAAATGCATTAGAGACTTAAATATGAAACCTCAAACTACAAAGCTACTAGTAGAAAACATAAGGGAAAATTTGAAGATATTGGAGTAGGCAAAGATTTATTAAATAAGACCCCTAAAGCAAAGACAATAGTCCCCAAAATGGGCAAATGGGATTACATCAAGCTAAGAAGCATCTTCACAGCAAAAGAAACAATAATTAGAATAAAAAGACAACCCTCAGAATGGGATAAAATATTTGAAAATTATTTCTCAGACAAGGATCGATATTGAGAATATATAGGGAACTCAAGCAGCTCACTCATTATAAAAAAAGAAAGAAAGAAAAGAAAAGCAATAAACAATCCAATTAAAAAATGGGCAGAGGGGCCAGCAGGTGGCATGGTGGTTAAAGGCACTGGACTCCCACATGGCCGACCACAGCTCTAGTACCAAACCTGGTGGCTTGATGATTCACTTTCCCTCTCTCTCTTTCTCTGTCTCTCTCTGATTAAACTGTTACATAATAATAATAAATAAAGTTAGATAAAATAATTCTTTAAAAGAAATGGGCAAAGGAATTGAATAGACAACCCTCCAAGGAACACTTATGAATGGACAAAAAACGTTTAAAAAATGTTCAAAGTCTCTTGTCACAAAGGAAATGGAAATTAAAATTTCAATGAGATACCATTTAACTCCAGTTAGAATGGCTAGGATCAAAAAATTAAAGAATGACAAGTGCTGGTGAGGCTGTGGTGAAAAGGGAACCATCTTTCACTATTGGTGGGAATGTAAATTTGCTCAGCCTGTGGAAAACAATGTGGTTTCTCAAAAACCTACAGATAGAACTTCCATATGGCTCATATACCACTTTGGTATTTACCCAAAAAATAGGAAAACAGTCAAGTGGAAAGACACTTGCAGATCCCTGTTTATTACATTATTCACAATTGCTAAAACGTGGAACCAACCTAAGTGCCCCAAAACCGATTATTGGGTTGAAAAGTCAGTTTGTAATATTTTGAAGGGAGTTGCTCAGGTGACACAGGCAAGAATACAGATTTATTATTTTTTTTAATTTTTAAATTTTACTATTATTTTTTAAGACAGCAGATTTAAATCAAGACACACTAGTGTAGACTGCAGGCCTGTCTGCGAGCTATTCATGTATTCAACCTCCGTTTAGTGAAAGTCTGCTATTCTAACAGAGTCTGCAGTAGCTGAAAGATCAGTTAATGTGTCTGAGAGATCAAAGATCCAAAATCAGTCGAAGAGAGAAGCCATCAGCTAGAGGTCAAGCAGAATTGAGTGGATACTCTTGGCTTCCTGGGCGGGGCTTGTTTGATCTGGGGCTCAAAAGAAATCCATGGGGGCTTACTTGGAATTCTGTTGGAAATGCTGGTGATCCTAAGCCAAAAAAAAAAGGAAATGTATGCAGTAACCCAGCTGGGGAAATTAATTGGATTATTTCTTTGAAGCCTAGGTAAATAGTATGCGTGTTGCCTTCTTAGCGCAGTGGGCAGCGCGTCAGTCTCATAATCTGAAGGTCCTGAGTTCGAGCCTCAGAGAGGGCAGCCGTTTTTTGGTGCACATTTAAATATAAATGACAACGATGGGTCTCCTTGGAAATGATCTCATCCGAGGACCCTGGCATGGCTGCACCTGGATGTAATTACTTATTCTTAAAATATCCAGAAAGTGGAATTGTGTCAAGGCTGGAGGTTTTTTGGCAAAGACTCGAGTCCCAGCGCCCTGCAGGGGGCTGTTTCCTGAGAACGCTTTGGTGGTAGTGGCGGTCCGCAGCGGGGGACATAAAATGTCCAGCGTAAGGTGGCCACGTGCCCAGCAGTCTGGGCCCAGCGTGGTGGAGTTGGGGCTCTGTCGCTGGCTGGGCAGGCCCGGAGCCCTGGTGGGAAAGCGGAGGCGGCCGCCCCGGCGGTTACCAGGAGCTGTGCCCCTGGGCGCACCGACGTCTTGGAACTGCGGTCAGTCGGGTGTTTAATCCCCAACCCCTCTCCCAGCCCTTAGTGTTCGTGTGACAAGGCGGGCGATGTCCTGGCCACCCTCGGACGCACCGCCGTCGCGATGGAGGGAAGCGGGGAAGGGAGCAGGTCTGCCCTGGCCGGCGCTTCGTGGAGCGGACTCCCGCCCAGCTCCCTGCTGGAGGAGCCGGCGAAGCTAACTGGTAGTTACCACTGGCACCCAGCTGCGCATGTCCACTGGCTGCCGTGTGACGTTCTAACGTGTACCTTGTGCAGGGACCGCGTCAGGGGGCTGCGCGTCCCGCACCGCCGGCACCTGTTCGCTCCTTTGGTGGCGGGAGGGCCGCTGCTCCTCTGGGCTCTGATGTATGCGGGAATCGAACTTGCGGGACATGGAGAGGCTGGAGCAGGAGTGCACACCGAGTAGGTCGGGGACAGCCGAAGGAAGTTAACGACCCTCGGCACCTTACGGAAGCCCCTGCATCGCGCAGTCCGCCGCCGCGGGTCCTGCCTGGGGCTCACGGCGCAGCCCGGGGCGTCCCGGAGGGCCCCCGACGTGAAGGGCCTTTCTCTTGTGCCGCTCACGCAGCCGAGGCCGTTTTCTCTCTTTCGTCTCAGAGGCTCCTGGAGACGGAATAAGTGCATCAACGTCCCAGTCTCACCCTGCGTCCGCGGAGCCCAGGATCAGGGCAGCCCCGGCCAGGACTGCGGGACAGCCCCCGCCTCGGGCCTCCCTCCACGTTCCCTTCTTTCAGTCGAGCCCCAGCGCTATATTCCCTGAGATTCCCGAGGACGATGCCCAGGTGCAGGGGGACCCTGGCGAAGGGACGGACGACAGCAGAGAGAGCAGAGTGCTCCGTACAAACCGGGGCGGAGAGCAGCAAAAGGTTGGAGAGTGCGGGCGTCGATCCCGCTACCTCTCGCATGCTAAGCGAGCGCTCTACCGCCTGAGCTAACTCCCCACTGCCTGCCCACGCACTCTCACGCCACGCCCATCGGCTCTCCTGGTCCCCCAGCTGTGGGGAACCTCAGGCGGCCCAGCCCGAGGATCAGGCAGAGCCTAGCCGCCGGCGCCCTGGGCAACACCGAGGCTGGAGTGTGGGGCGCCGCGGTCTCCAAAGAAGCGCGTGGCGGGGGCGGCGGTTCCTTCTCTCCCCACTCCCCAGATTCTCCTCCGCCATCTCCCGAAAGTAGAGAGCACACCGGAGACGCGGAAGCGCCGTCCGGCGGGCTCCAGCGTGGGGACGGCCACCTGCCCCGGAGAAGCCCGGGTCTTCTCGGACCTTCCCGGTTTCCCAGGGCGCACAGCGGGAACCCGAGTGGGGAGAAGGTGGGACTGGGAGAGGGTTCCGAGAGTGACCTACTGGCCAGCCTCAGTTGGGCCGAAAAACGGCGCTCGGAAAGGCAGAGACACAAACGCTGGCGTCTATTGGGACACGGAGTCGGGGACAGGCTTCCGTCTGTCCTGACAGACGGTCAGTGTCCGCCCTCTCCCAGGTTCAATAGCCAGGAGCTGTGGAAGAACGTCCCTCTTCGCCAGCGGGGGTGTGGGGTCCGCATCTGACCGCTGTTCGGTCCGCCAGGCCGTGGCTGCGGTCCCAGTATCCCACTGGAAGAGCTTGGCCTCACCATGCAGCCTCAGTGAGACCCCGGAAGGTGCGTCCACGCGGAGAACACCTGCACGTCCCAGAGGTGGCCAGGTTCCTGGGGCCACACAGCGCCTTCCTCCCCGGATGCCGAAGGCGGAGAGCCTGGGGAGTGGAGGAGGAGGGAGTGGAGGCCTCTCATCTCGGTCTGGTCTGTGGGCTCCTTCCAAGCTGCAGGCCCAGCGAGGCCAGTGAGACGGCCACCCAGAGGCCAAGCAGTGATGACAAGTGACTCTGCAGAGACACCTGCGGCCTAGATCCTCAGGGTCCTATAGGCGTGCTAATGCAGGCGTGCAGGCAGGTAACCTGCAGCCTTCACTTCCCATGTGGAAAGGTGTGGGAAGGAGTCCCCATGCACCCCTGCCACCAGGACACCAGGTGGGGGCCACGCAGCGCCTGCTCTCCTGTCCCCTCACCCCTCCCTCCCTGTCCTTCTCTTGCCCATCTAGACCTTCATCCTGAGGCCTACAGAACAGGACTTTCACCTGTGACCCAGCGGCTACGACTGCTCAGATAGCTCTGAGTAGTGGTGAATTCTGCATCTGTTTCTCCAGAGCAAGATTCTCTCGTAAGATGCAAACTTAGCCTTTTCCTCCGAGTTTAACCAGCATCAAGTAGGGATTTTGCTTAATTGATATTTGCTGAATGGAGAAAAGTGGAGCAGGTAATTTCGAAGCTTCAAAGCAGGGATGGGTTTAGATCGTACTGTCTGGAAAAAGGGAGGGACGCCCAGCCAGGCCTGACAGACGTGCAGGGATTCCCTGGCTGAGCAGGGACTGGCCCGTGGAGGTGGGAGACCTCATTCCCGCTGAGTAACTGTGGCCTTGCCAGGGCCTGGCAGACTTGCAGGTGGTGCGGGCAGCTCCAGGCCTCCTCCGAGGCCCCAGGTTACGAGGAGTGCTCTCTCCAGGAATGAGAACCTGCTCGGTGCAGCGACACGCCTTATTTTTAGCATTCCTTGGGATCGGTTACAGGTAAGGGAGTGAAATCAGCCAGAAACGCATCGAATCAATCAATCATTTTCCTCTTGTATCAGCAGAGGGCAGGGCCGAGCGTTAGAGACAGGCTGTGGGACGAGAAGGCTGCAAGAAGGGCTGGCCCTGGCGGCCTGCTGACAAGGGTCAAACACCCTCTTTGGCATCTTGAACGCTTCTCTGGCCAACTCAGCCAAAAGCCACACGATGCGGTAGTTATCCGGAACATCATGCAGTTTCTTTGAAAAGGAGGTAACGTTACGTTTTCAGAAATAGTTTCACATAGTTCATCTTGGAAGTTAGAGGAAGACCTCATTCCCAGTTCCTTTTAAGCACATTCTCGTCAGAATGGCCCTGCAGAGAGCTGGCAGTTGGGCCAGCACGGCCTCCCTGTGTGAGAGCAGCTGACGTGGCACCCACCTCCTCCCGCCCTCCTTCCAGGCCTCCTTCCTGTTCGTTTCTCCTTAATATCCGCCAGCCCCGGTGGCTGACAGGAGGCACGTTGGCAGCCACCCTGACAGGGGCCCTGGGAGTAGAACGAGTCAAGCCCTTCTGCTCCTGCTCCCAAACAAGTCCGGAAGCTGTTTCTCACAATGAACCCGGAAGACGCTTGACTTTCAAATTTTAAAAAATGTTATTAACTTGGTACAAGGCCCCCCAAATCTGTATTTGTAGCAGTCGGGTTTCGTATGTAACGTTTCATCCCATTTTTAACTAGCACAGAACAGAACAGGGCATCGTTAAGCCCAGGAGAAGCAGGCCTGGACAAAAGGCTGGAGAATGTGGGCATCGATCCCACTACCTCTCGCATGCTAAGCGAGCGCTCTACCACCTGAGCTAATTCCCCATTGGGGATCTTCTTTTTTTTTTTTCCCTCCCTCAGGTCTGTTCTGTAATCCGGACTTGCATGGAGTTGCCTGTCCCGTTCCAGTTCCGAGGTTACTCTCCCCCTCACCCCAAATCTCCCTCTGAAACGACTTTATCGCTACACGAGAAGCCAAAGACTCAAGTGACACGGTGCGGTCTTACGCCGGTCGGAGGGGTAGGGCGATCGCAGCGACCCTGTCCACGGTCGTAGGGTTGGATTTCGGGGGACGCGCCGCAGTCAGCGAACCCGGGTCAGGCTGTGCGGGATCTTAGCTTTGCGACCTGACCTTGGGCGCGTGCAGAGTCCTGGGGCTGCGGCACGCGGTCCCACGCCCTGCCCCTGCACCCCGCGCCCCAAGCCTAGCGCCCTGCGCCCTCGACTGCAGAATGAGAACTCAGGGCCCGGGCAAAGCCACGAGCTGGGCGTATGTGCCCTGGACCCGAGTCCCGCTGCCTTTCTACCCTGTCCTTTCCGTCCCTGCTCCGGGAGGCTCCGGCGCCAGGTCCCAGGGGGGCGCCTGCAGCCAACCCCGGCGCTGGGTTCTCACGTGCCAGAGCGGGGAGAGGAGGGCGGCCAAGGTGGACCTTCGAAGGGAGGCGGCGAGATAAGCGCGGGTGTGAGAAGGGGCTGGACAGGGTGCGAGACAGCCCAGAGTCAGGAGAAGGCCGGGGCACCGCGACGTCGCCCAGGCGGCGGGGCCGCGCGTCTGTGGCCAAGGAGCGCCGCGGGGCGCACGCCGTTCGGGGCCACGTCTCAACCGCGGGCTCGCCGGGCCGGGGCACTGCGGCTGTCCCCTGCCACGCACCACTGGGGACCCACCGCACTTCCAAAAGCGAACCCCGAGGGACGCCCTTCTCTGTCCGCGCCTGGCGTGCTGGTTCGAGCGCATTCCCTTCGTCGAGCGGCTTAGCCCCGGCGACCCGGGGCGCACCGGGGCGCGCCTCTCCGCCGAAAGCCGTGGCCGGGGCTTCCCAGCCGCGCCTTTCCGCACTTCGGCGCCCCTGACCCACCCTCAGGGGAGAAAAGGAATGCGAACGCGGGCTGCAAGCGCGCGGCGCGTCTAACGCGTGCCCGTTTTCCAAATAGAAATAAGGGACAGTTTGTTAAATGTGGGAAACGGGGAGCGGGGGTCGGGTTCTCGCGTTGGGGACGCGGCGGAGGAGGCAGTGGGGCGGGCGCTGGAAGCCACGGCAGGAGAGCACGGGGGGCGGCGTCCGTGCGCCCTGGCCGCCCGGGGCGGTCCCTCCGGCTCCTGCCGGTTCAGGTCACCGGCGATCGCGGCGGAGCGGAGCGGAGAGGAGCGGCAGACGCGCGGCGGGCGCGGGGCGGGCGGGCCGAGGCTGCGCGCGATCGCGGCGTGGGGACCTCGCTCGCGGTCTCCATCTCATGCTCTCTCTGACGAAGGGATAAATAAACTTTATATATATATGGTGGTCAGGAAAACCCAGCGTCGTGAAACACCGGAGCAGGTGACATTTGAACTTTCATTCTGCAGAGTTTTATTTGAACTGAAACTTGGGGCTTTGAATAACCCGAAGCCTGTAACCTTTTTTCAGGTACAAGATGAAGTTAAGAAAGGAAAAAAAAAAAAGATGAACTTGAGAAAACTTCCGCTGTTGAAGTACTAGTCACCGTTAAATATTTGGTAAAAGACAGGAAAAATCACTCAGGGACCTGGCCGGTTAGCTCAGTTGGTTAGAGCGTGGTGCTAATAACGCCAAGGTCGCGGGTTCGATCCCCGTACGGGCCATGTGATGTCTTTTTCTGCTTACTTAACAATGCATGTAAGGTAATATAAAAATAAAAACTTACAAGAAAAGACTGTACATATTCACCCAGTAGTCCTACAAAACAGGTGAAAATACAGACCTACTAGTGGGAATTTTTTTTATCATTTCATATTTTCTAAGGTGTCAGGTCTTTCTCGGCCATGACCGGCCCACACTGGGCTGCCCTCACTATCCATCCGCCTACTTCTGGCAGAGCTGTTCTCCCACGACAGGCGAGTTCGGCCCCTGGAAGAACTCAAGCCCTTCACTGTCCAGCTCTCATCTGTTCCATTCCTGTCCTTGTCCCTCGAGGTGCTGGACCGCTCTAGAGGAACCGTCCATACCCAACGCTGAGTCTTCCACCTGCTCTTTGCACACCCAACTGCGTTGTTAGATACAAGCCATTTTTTGGAAGACAGCTTCCCCATACCTGGCCGGCTTCTCTGGGGCCAGGTTGCTGTGTTTCTCCCAGCGCTCCCAGAGATCCAGGCCCACCCCTGTTAAGATCTGTTTCTGACCCTCGGAAACAAATTTATTGATCCATAAGCCTATTCTGATGCCATAGTACCATATTGTCTTGATGATGGTACTCTATCGGAAATGCAAGTCCTTCAGTGTTGTTCTTCAGTACTGTTTTGACCACTCTGAGTCCCTTTCACTTCCATATAAATTCTAGGATCAGATTTTGCTGTAGGGTACGTGCACTAGTGAGAGATTCAGAGAGACTGGGACAGAAAGTGAGAAATCAGGCTCCCGGGAGTCGGGAGGTGGATGGCCATGCTACAATCCCTTCTCCATTCTCCTCTCAAGATTTTGGGCACAAAACTCACGCACAGTGTGAGTTTTAAAACCGCAGGTCCAGGATTGTACTGTGGTCAAGTATGTGGGAGTCCAGCAATGTAACCTTACCGCCATCTACTGGTCCCTATCTGGAGTGATTTCTAACTAGCACTGGTTTGATTCTTTGAAAGGTAGAAGCTGACGTAGAGCAGTGCTTGGGGAATGTGGCTTGATATATCGAGCCCTCTTAGTACTGCTGGTGCCATTGTCAGTCTCATAATGAGGGAGCCTTGAGTTCCAATCCTCAGAGGTGACAGGATATTTTCCTGTTTTTTGTTTTTTTTGTTTTGCTTTCCTTTTTTTTGGTCTACCCTTAGAAAACGTTTGAAAAGAAGGAGCGAGAACCACACAAATGCTGTTGGTGAGCTCTAGTCTGGCCCGATCACCTTTGTGAGCGTTGAGATCTGCTCCCAGGGGTTTGATAAAATGTGTAGTGCAGAGGTTTAGGTCACACCAGAACCCAGGAGCGTGTCATGTGACTCGTTCTTCTTGGCCATCTGACGGGGAAGCAGGAATCGTTTTCCAGCTCAGAGTCCTGGCTGTCCTCCAGCCACCACTACGGAAGACAGTGCAGAATCACTGTCCGCGTTCTCTTCTGACGGCTCTCTCCTGAGCTCTCGTCTTGTCCAGGGGTTGTTCTGCGTGCAGTGATTTAAGAGCAAACACAACACAAACATCCTCAGCCTTGTGGGACCGTGACATTCCACTTTGGAAGAGTAGAAAGAGACAAGAAACGCGCAGTAAACCGAGTGACGAGCCCCGCTGTGGGGAATCGGGCAGTGAAAGATCGGAGCTTGGCGGTGGCGCGTGCAGCTCGAGGGAGGAGAAGGACGCTGTGTGGCAAGACGCCGGGCGTCACCTAATCTTACGGATAATACTGCTACTTTCGTTTCCGCAGGCCCTTGACTGCCTTGTGTTCAAGTTCTCAGCTCTGACCAGCCTTCTGTGTGCTGCGGTTTCAAAGCCACTTCCTCTTCAAAGCCTTTACAATCCTATGGAGATTTCTGGAGTGTGTTCTACCCAGCGACCAGTGTGGACGGGATGGTGGGTTTTACTTGGGTCAGTTCTCAAAGTCTGTGGTAGGTTGTTTTGGAGCAGGGCCACTTAGTCACGGCTTGCGGTGTGTCTGTGACAACTTTGCTGTTTGCGGGGGCTCTTCCTGTTCTGGAGGTCCAGGTCCCAGTACCCTGACCAGAGGCTGGGCTTTGTTTACCTGGGTAACTGTCCTGCACTTCCCAGGACTGACACCTAGGACTAAGGCAGAGGCCAAATGGGAGAGATACGCAAGCGGAAGTATCCTTGGCACCTCAGCGCAAGCGGAAGTATCCTTGGCACCTCAGCTCCCGGGCAAAACAGGAAACACAGAACAAAGGTAACCGCGTTGACCTGCTGGTCATCAAAGCTACTTCTCGAAAACTGCCCTTCTCCCCCAAGACCAGGAACCAAATAATAGCATTTGGAGAATGTGGGCATCGATCCCACCACCTCTCGCATGCTAAGCGAGCGCTCTACCACCTGAGCTAATTCCCCCACGCTGGGGTGCTCCCTGCACTACTAGAAGGCCTAGAGCACAGCGTTTCCTAGGACTTAGCGTGAAAGGAGGCTCCGGGAGGGCCGGTCTGTCTCACTGGTGGCCCAGGACAAGAGCGTAGGGAAAAGTGACCAGAAGTCGCCGCGGGAACACCGTGGACCGCCCCGGGGTCACGTCGTAGATGTTCCGGGACCGAGGAAAGCACCCGCCCCGCCGGCTAACCGGCACAATTACCCCGGATGCTCCGTTAAGTGGGTCTCTTAAAGGAGCGAGGAGATCAGCGCCCGCCCCTGGTGCCCGGGGCGCCCAGGAGCAGGCCGGAGGGGTGGCGCTGGTTTCCTGCGTTCTGGAAGACAGCCCGTTTCTGCCTAGATTTGGAGAGGAGTTTTACGGGCTCGGACGCCCCTCGGCTCCCCTTTGCTGGCGTCCGCGATTCGCGCTCCAGCTCGCGCGGGGTCGTGCGGAGGCCACCTGCCTAACCGCCCTAAGTAAACACCGGTAAGACGCACGAAGAATGATGGAGACGACGTGGACTTACACAAAATAACCCCGTAGGGATTTATGTCTGATTCTTTTTTCATCCCTTTTCTTGCAGACAACAAACTGGACTTGGAGAGAGCCGGAAGGACTGAAGCACGAGCGAGCAGCGGAGGTCGGCCGCGGCAGCCCGCGTCTCCCGCCCGTCCCGCTGCTGGTGGGCGCAGAGGTCGCCCTCCGCCCACGTCGGAGGCGGCGGTGAGGGAGGGTCTAAGTGTTCGTCCCGAGGTCGAGGGTAGAGACTTGAGAGGGACCAGACACAGTGCTGGGAAGTCGGAGCCTGGCGCGGCCCACACCCTTTCTGATGCGAGGCCGGTTGAGTGGAGCTCACGGACGTGCAGCCGTTGCAGGACGCGGGGCTCATCGACGTGCAGCTGTTACAGGACGGCGGGCTTACACGTGTGCAGCTGTTACAGGACGGCGGGCTTACACGTGTGCAGCTGTTACAGGACGGCGGGCTTACACGTGTGCAGCTGTTACAGGACGGCGGGCAGGCGTGTGCAGCTGTTACAGGACGGCGGGCTTACACGTGTGCAGCTGTTACAGGATAGTGGGGCTCATCGACGTGCAGCCGTTACAGGACGGCGGGCTTACACGGGTGCAGCTGTTACAGGACGGCGGGCTTACACGTGTGCAGCTGTTACAGGACGGCGGGCTTACACGTGTGCAGCTGTTACAGGATAGTGGGGCTCATCGACGTGCAGCCGTTACAGGACGGCGGGCTTACACGGGTGCAGCTGTTACAGGACGGCGGGCTTACACGGGTGCAGCTGTTACAGGACGGCGGGCTTACACGGGTGCAGCTGTTACAGGACGGCGGGCTTACACGTGTGCAGCTGTTACAGGACGGCGGGCAGGCGTGTGCAGCTGTTACAGGACGGCGGGCTTACACATGTGCAGCTGTTACAGGACGGCGGGCTTACACGTGTGCAGCTGTTACAGGATAGTGGGGCTCATCGACGTGCAGCCGTTACAGGACGGCGGGCATGCGTGTGCAGCTGTTACAGGACGGCGGGCGTGCGTGTGCAGCCGTTACAGGACAAGAGACGAAGGAGCACAGGCGTGGAGGGAGCGGATAGGTGAAGCCGGCCATTGTTGGTCTAGGAAGAAGCCTGCTGCCATAGCTGCGGGGGCTTGTCCCTGCTGTGTAGATGCTACGTCACAGCTTACATGGTTTTGCTTGTTTTCTGTTTTTCCCCTTTCTTTCTTTTTTTTTTTTTTTTGGAGATGTTTTCTCTATAGGGCGTGTGCGCTCGCCAGACAGACAGAGAGAGACATAGAGACAGAAAGCGAGAAATCACCCCCCAGGGGAGATGGTCACGCCGCAATCCCTTCTCCTCCATTCTCCTCTCAGGATCTTGGGCACGCACGCACATGCGCCCGGCGTGAGTTTTAAGCCACCGGGTCCGGGACGCGAACCGTGGTTGACTACGTGGGAGTCCAGCGACATAGCGCTAACTGCTGGTTCTCCCCCTTGCTTTCTACTAGAATGCAGTTCCAGGAGAGAGCCTCTTCATTCTTCTTGTGTCGCTGCACCCAAAATAGTCCCTTCGGATGTGGGCATAAGAATTGCTTGTTAGATTATTGGAAGAATGACTTCCCCCACTTCAGCCTACAGTTGCAGTTGGGCAACCTTGAGGGCCTGAAGTTGGAGGAACCATTTTCCCTGCTTCTCCGTGAGATGGAGAGGAAGACATTGCATTTCTCCAGCCTCTTTACCACCATGTGACTCCAAACCAGGGCAGCACCCAGAAGAAAATGACATGATTGCACCACGTTCCATGTTCCATGGTAACAACCCACTCCGCAGAAATAATTAATGTGGCTCATTACTAAACACGAGATGGAGTGACCAGACCCCGAGCCCAGCGTGTTCCCTGGGTGCTGAGTCACAGCGGTTCCTTTACTTAGTGCTGAGAGCAGGTGAGTGTCCGTCGGCACAAGAGTCCTGTCCATGGGCCTAACCCCAAACGTGGGGCATCGGGAAGCAGGACCTGGGAGGTTATAGGCGAGTCCGACATTCTAGGAGTAGGGAGAGAATGCCTGTGCTTTACTCCCAGAGACAAGAAGGCTTCCTGTGGATCATTAAACACGTGGTCGGCATCCCACTAGCAATGTTGTTCATGTTTGTAGGTGCGGTGCTCTCAGGCTCCCTGGAGATGACTCTGGAATAGGAAAAAGTAGTCAGAAATCCATCATTTGTCTGTAAATCTTGGGTTAGTGTTCAAAATGCTTACATATTGTTAAGAAAAATTGAACAACCTGCCCTCTCTGAGGATCGAACTCAGGACCTTCAGATTATGAGACTGATGCGCTGCCTGCTGCGCTAAGAGGGCAACTGTGGCCTTTTTTGGGATATTTTACCAAATGTCATTTTTCAAGCACCACCATTTTATCAATTTGTTCCTTTCAGGAACACAATTACCCCTAAATTGCAGATCCTTCCCCATCAGGCAGCGCTGATCCCAAAGGGTTCCTTCCACACCCAGGAGTGGTGGAGCCAGTGCAGGGCCAGCTGAGTCGAGGGCCACAGCCTACAATACAGCTGTCCTTCGGTATCTGGGGGAATCGGTCCCAGGGCCCCCAGGGTGCCAAATCCGCGGATGCTCTGGTCCCTGCTGTAAAGCGGCTCAGCATTCGCAGTAACCCTTGCACACTCTCCCATGTGTTGTAAATCATCTCTGGATTAATGACAGTACCTGATGCAATGCAAGGGCTACGGGAATAGTTGTAACACTGCAGTTAACACTTTACTTAGTTCATGTTTTCCATCTGTGGTCGGTTGAGCCTGTGCAGAGTCGATTTTCCGTGTCTTTTCTCTTGTGTTTCAGTGACCTCAGCTTTTCCCTCCCTCAGAGATCCCAGTCACCCTTCCCTGGTCTCCTTTGTTGACAGAAACACGGGGGTGGCGGGGGGAGCAGCTTGCTCCATTTGGGGACTGATCAACAGAAGGAGTGAATAGAGGAGTGGAGGAGTCTGCCTCCTGTCTGCGGTACCGGTTTACTGTTTCTGCACGTGGGACTCCGAGGTGCAGACATCCCCCTACAAACCACAGCCCGATCTTAAGAGAACAGCCTCCCCTCCCTTCCTCCCATTCTCGGGGGCCATCGGCCACACCGAGGGGTTTCGGAGCTCACTTCATACAGTCTGCAGAATCTGGCAGCACACCGCGTGCCACGATCATCCTCCAGGATGCAGCAGAGACAGGGCACCCACGTACTGTGCCCAAGGCTCCAGGGCTGCTCAGTGGAAAGCCTGGATGGAGAAGCAGAATTCTTTTAGCAGTAAAACAGTGTGAGCTCTTCCTCCTCCTCCACTGCAGCTTGCAGTCTCTCTGCCAGGTCTGCACTGCTGCCCATTCATTCACACAGCGAATAAATTCCCAAGCTCCTCTGTGCTGCGAAAGACTTCCAAGTCAGCTCGGGTGAATTCTCCTTCCAACTCCAAGTCCAATGATTTTCCGAATACTCAGCGTTATTCTGTACAACTCTCGAATCCACCGCGTCCTTCCACTCATTCGGTACTCCTTCCTTGGGGAGATGCTCTGTGGCAGGCCCTGTAATGGACTCGGGAGACTCAGGAGAAACCCAGTCACCCCACATCTCAAGAAAAGACAGGGAAAACATGGGAAAGGAAAGATTCCCCAGCCTCACCACTTCAGTAACTCTAACATTTACTATTAAATAACTTCCAAAAATGTCAGTCTCAGGCCAGCCAGTGGCACAGTGGTTGAGGCAGCTGGATCCTGCATGGCCGACAGCAGTTTGAGTCCTGGATCTGGTGGCTTTAGTATCGAGCGCATAGTCACAAGGGAGGAAAAGAACAATGTGTACACATTGCCCTTGGGATCACCGTTATAACTCAGAGCTGTACCCGCACATCCGTGAACGGGGCGCCCATTACCAGCCTGGCTTCGTTATGCCACACCAAGGTTCTGGCAGTAAAACCTGGAGAATGTGGGCATCGATCCCACTACCTCTCACATGCTAAGCGAGCGCTCTACCACTTGAGCTAATTCCCCAGCTGCCAAAGTTTTTCTTTCCCTTCATTTTATTCAGGAGTAGATGTGCCCACCCACACTTCTTTATCCACTGTCTTCAGTGACCCAGAAGCAGAGACCGATAAGACACTGACATCAAGCCAGGGCTTGACTAAGGGCACATCTACGTCAAAAATGGCCCAGAGCCAGAGTGCAGTGGCTATATATTGCTCTGCGAGAAAAAAGAGAAAAGGTAACCAGGAAAAAGTGGCGACAGAGCTCTGGGGCTGCCAAAATGTCACGTTTCCAATCTTCTGAGTGAAAAGAGAAAACGTCCCTATTGGAGAGCACCCAACAGGACAGCCCAGCCAAGTCACCACGGCTACACCAGGATACTCTCCTCCTGAAAGAGATGGGATTTTCACTTGGTTCTTTAAATGGGTGGTGGGGAGGCCACTCCTCGATAGATCCTGAGATTCTGAAAGGAGACAAAAAGGCACAAGCTGTTTCTGCTTGGTCTTGAACCAAGGACCTCTTGCGTGTTAGGCAAGCGTGATAACCACTACACTACAGAAACTTTGAGCTAGCAATTCCTTCTTATTTTTAGAATATAAATTTATATGCCTGTTTTATTTTTAATTCATAAATAAAAATTGCATCAATTTATAATGTACAACATGTCTTGATATATGTATATAATGTGGAGTAGCTTAATCAAGTTAACATTATCAATTACCTCAGTACTTAGCATTCTGCGTGTGTGTGTGTGTGTGTGTGTGTGTGTGTGATGAGAATAATTAAAATCTACTAAGTAATTTTCATGGAATACATGTTATTAACTGCAGTCATCATTCTGTACAACAGACCTTCTGAACTTTTCCCCATTTAACCCGAGCCCTGGATACCACCACGCTCTCTGCTTCTATGAATTTACCTTTTTTAGATTCCTCATATAAGTGCGATCAGATGGTACCCATCTTTCTATGCATGGTGTATATCGCTTAAAGTTCTCCGAGGTCATTGATGTTGTCACAAGTAACAGGATTTTCTTCTTTGTTTACGATGGAATGTATTCCGCTGTGGATTCATCATTGATGTTGTCACAAATAACAGGATTTTCTTCTTTGTTTACGATGGAATGTATTCCGCTGTGGATTCATCATTGACGTTGTCACAAATAACAGGATTTTCTTCTTTGTTTACGATGGAATGTATTCCACTGTGGATTCATATCTCCTTCTCTTTACCCCGCTCCCTCTTCGCACACTGAGGCTGACTCCTTCTCCTGGCTCTTGAGAATGCTGCTGCAGTGAATGTGGGAGTGCAAACATCGCTTCAATATACTGATTTCATGTCCTTCGGATATGAATCCTGTATTGGACTTGCTGGATCATATGGTACTTCCACTTCTAATTTTTCAAAAAGCCAACATGCTGCTGTTTATTGTTACATTTCTACCAACAGTACAAAGTTTCCTTTTCCTCCACATCCCTGCCAATGTTTGTCTTTTTTTTTTTTTTGATACTAGCCAATCTAACATGTGTGAAGTGATAGCTCATGTTGGTTTTATTTGTGCTTCCCTGATGACTAGTGATGTTGAGCACCTTTTCATGTATCTGCTGGTTTGTCATTTGTTTCTTCTGAGAAATGTCTATTCAGGTCCTTCCTTCATTTTTAAATTGGGTTATTTCTGTTCTTACTATTGACTATCTTATACATTTTGAATATTAACCCTTGACCAGATGTACAGTTTACAAATATTGTCATCCATTTTATAGGTTGCCTTTTTATTCTATTGATTGTTAATCTGTTGGTGCAGAACTTTTTAGTCTGATTATTTTTTCTTTGCTCATCCATGCTTTGTGGGTCATATGCAAGAAATCATTCAAACCAATAGCACGACTCTTTCTCTCATGTTTTCTTCTATTTATTTGACATTGTAAGTTCTTATGCTAAAGTCTTTTTTTCTTTTTGAGCTGATTTTTGCACATGGTGTGAGCTGAGGGTCAGATTACTTTCTTCTGCACGTTGATATTCAGTTTTCCCAGCACTGTTTATTGAAAAGAGTGTCCTCTCCCCACTGTACGTTCTTGGCACCTTTGCCAAAAATCAATTGGCTGCAGAAGCGTAGATTCTCTCTGGGCTCTGTATTCTGTCCCATTGTTCTGCATGTCTGTTTTTATGACCGTGCCATGCTGTTTTGATCAATACAACGGTGCAGTATCTTTTGAAGTCAGGTTGTGTGATGCCTTATTCTTTTTAGCTCAAGACTTCTCTAGAGGGGCTGGCAGGTGGCATGGTGGTTAAGGTGCTGGATTCCCATGTGACCAACTGCAGCATGAGTGCTGGACCTTTCTCCCACTCTGGTCAAATTAAAAAATAACAATAATGAATAAAATTAAATAAAACAGTTTATTTTTTTTTCCTTTGGAGAGGATTTTTTTGCTATAGGGAGCGTGCGCTCACCAGACAGAGAGATAGAAAGCGAGAAATCATCCCCCAGGGGGGATGGCCACGCCACAATCCCTTCTCCTCCATTCTAGACTTGGGCACGCACGCACACGCGCCCAGTGTGAGTTTAAGCCACCGGGTCCGGGACTCAAACCGTGGTCGACTATGTGGGAGTCCAGCGACATAGCCATTACGTTAACTACTGGTCCCAACAGTTCATTTTTTTTTTTTTTAAAGACTTCTTTGGAGTCTTTTGTGCTTCCACATAAATTAATTTTTAAAGAAATTTATATGAAAAATGTCTGTGGAATTTTGATAGAGATTGTATACTGAATTTGTAGGTAGCTTTCATTAACATGGACATTTTAACAATATTAATTCTTAAAATGCATGAACACAGGTTATCTTTCTATTTTTTGTGTGTTCTTCAATTTTTTTTATCAGTGTTTCATAGTTTTTAGTGTACAGATCTTTCATCTTCTTGGCTACATTTATTTCTTTTCTTAAATTTTTAAAATTATAATTTCTGATTTACATATAATCCCTATATATCTTTGTAGGTTACAGTATGGTGTTTAAAAGTATGTATATGATGTGTGATAAACAAATCAAGGATGCAAACATATTTACCACCTTCAACATGTAGCATTACATTATGTTATGCATGTTTGAAATTCACCTACTGGTTATTTTGGAAGTTGTCAGTGGTGTTCTTTACTGTGAAATACAGTTCTAAAGAAAACCAAGGTAATTAATAATGAAACAACAAAAAGTCTCATAAATGAACAAGGATCAATTTTTGAGAACCAAGATAATCTTAACATAGTCAACAAAAAATAATTTATCATTTCCATGTAGAGAATGGTGGGAAATAAGACTTTATAATCCAAAAAGATCTGTGGTATCAAGCATGGTCCAGTTAGAGACAGATAAAACTGTACAGAACAATAGCTCACTAGGAAAAGGTAGAAAACTCCCTGGGAGTTCTTGGAGACCACAGTACTGGAGTGTGCTTTCTGGAATGGAGCTTTGAGGCTCGTGGAGGCTATTTCTGTCCTTGGGGGCTTGGCAGAGTTGGGGCTGGCATGTGTCCTTTAAGTCTAATGCCACTGAGGCAGTAGGGCCAGGCTGGAGCTAGCGGCTGGGGAGGGAGAGGCCTCTCAGGGAAGAGCCTGCCGCTACGGAAGGAAAAGCCGAGCCAACCAAGTTGCACACCAGGTGGACGTTATTCACACCATTTAAGTAGTCGGTTTGAGATTTTCAGTGTTCCAAGGACCTGAAGAATTTAGGGTGTAATGCTTACAAAACTTATTTATAAAATAACTAGACCAAAAATCTTTCCCTAGTAATAAGAAATCACCCGCGTTGGGGCTGCAATGGTGCGGGCAGTCACTGTGGGGTTATTAGCACCTGTAAGCTCTGAGGGTACAGAGCCTGAGTGCTGGGTTAATTCGGTGGCTCCATGGTGCCACGGGGACCCAGGCTTTCCAGGTCTTGCATGGTCCTGCCCTGGACATGTGGGCCTCTCTGCAGTGCCCGGCTCTCACACCTTGTGATAAAGCCCCCAGAGGAACCCACAGGCCTCTTCCTTGCTCTCTGGTGGTGCACGGCTTCGGCGTGTGCCCTCACGGTGGCTGGATTTGCAAGTCCTCTGACCCAGCGAGGCGGAGGACAGAGGCAAGGCAGTGAGGATGGGGCTGTGTGGATGAAACCATCTTTCTGTTGGAAGGAGGAAAGGGGGATGTCGCTGATCGATGGGCCCAGCCACGTCTGCCTTCCTGTGTCTCTGTGCCACCCCACGCCGGTCCCAAAGCTCACTTCGCTGCTGCCTAAGTCGTTTAGATGAGGCTTTGCTCTCTATAACCAAAAGGATCCTGACAAATACGGTAGTGACGAAATCCCGTCATGAAACTCCCACTATGAATTCAGGCTTCGAGCTGGAGAAAAGGCTTTGCCACAGTCAGAAAACCGCCAGGGGCTGGGGACAGCAGTGCGGACTGGGTGGCCTAGGGAGCCTTCAGGGGGAGAAGCTTTCTACCCCAAGCCCCCAAGGGCCGGAGCACTCACCACTTCCTGCCCTCCCAGGGGCGTCTTCGTTCTCGTGGAAACCGCAGACCCCTGCCCCGGTCCCGAGTGACCAGTCACGGGCCGACTCTCTTCAGGCGTGTGTGGCCGAGCCTGGCGTTTACAGGACAGACACGAACTCTCGGTGGCGGTCAGCACCACGGACAGCGGCCAGCCGCCCCGCTCCCGTCCTCCCTCGAGTCCGCGGCTGGCTCCACGCGGTCACCGGTTTGAGCGCGGGGTTCGCTGGGCTGGTGGCGGCCAGACGCACGGGAGCCAGCAGCGACGGGGCTGAGAGGCAGAGGGCTCCTGAGGGGGCGAAGGTGACCACGACGGCGACCTGATACGCCTTAGGAAATCACGGCTTTAACTGGGCTAATGGCACAGCGCGGCTGGGGACCGGAAGGACAGGTGACTCTGCCGGTCCCACTTATTTACCCCCCAAGCTACTCCCCAGATTCGCTCCCGTCTCCCAGACACGGCCGGTCATGGAGCTGGACCGCGTGTGGTGGAGCCTGACTTAGGCAGGGAGAGGGGAGCAAGCCCAGCAGGTCTCCAGGCCTCCGTCCTGGTCTGAGCTCACAGCGTGGGGTGGGGTGGGGTAACAGGGCTGGGTGGGGCTGGGGGAGTGGGTCTGGTGCGAAGTGTGGGGTGGAGGGTGAAGGAGACAACCTCCGTGTCGCTGCACACCACAGTCGTTCCTGCCTTGAGATCACCACAAAGATGAGACGGGGTGATGTACACGCATGCCTGGCAGAGCGCTGATTGGATCATTACTATCATCCGTGACATTCTCCTCTTCCTCGTAAGCCAGCCACCTACACCCAACTAGCAGGAAGTGTGCAGTGAGCACGGAATGAGAGCAAAGTCAGTCTCAGGACTTGTAAGACTATCATCCTGACACCAAAGCCAGACAATGACTACACAAGAAGAGAAAACTATGGCCAATATGTCTGATGAACATGGATGGAAAAATCCCCAAGAAAATAGAGCAAACTGAATCCAACCACACATACAAAAGATTATACACTGTGACAAAGTGAGATTTATCTCTGGTATGGATGGCTGGTTTAACAAACACAAATCAATCAATGCACTACATTACATGAACAAAATGAAAGATAAAATCACATGACCATAGATGTAAAAAGCTTTTGACCAAGTTCATCATCCAACATCTAACACTTCAACAAAATAGGTATAAAAGGAAATTACCTCAACACAATAAAGGCCATTTATAAAAAGCCCACACTTCACATCATAATCAATGGGGAATATCTGAAGCCTTTTACTCTGAAATCTAGAACAAGGCAAGGATACCTAATCTTTTCATTTTCATTCAACACAGTACCTACTGGAAGTACTAGCAAGAGCAATTAAACAAGAAAAGGAATTAAAAGGCAATCCAAGTCAGAAAAGGAGTAAAACTGCTTGCAGATGACATGATCCTGTACAAAGAAAACCTAAAAACTCTACATAGAAAAGCTGTTAAGAAACTATTAAATTCTGTAAAATTGAAGAATACACAACAGATCAAAATCAGTAATATTTCTTTACAATGTAAAAATATCTCTGTGAAAAGAAATCAAGAAAGCAATCTCATGCAATAGCTACAAAAAATACTTAAGAATAAATTTAACCATGGAGGTAAAATATTTGTACACTACAAATGATAAGCCATTGATGAAAGAAATTGAAGAAGACACAAATGGAAAAATGTTCATGAATTGGAAGACATTATTATTATTTTTTTAATGATTATTTACTTAGTTTTATTAATAATCATTATTTTGCTTGCTATAGTGCACATGCATTCACCAGAGAGAGGCAGACAGAGAGAGATAAAGAGGGAAGGAAAGTGAGAAAGCAAGCCATTAGGTCATGGTCTCAAACTGTGATCAGCATGTAGGTGTCCAGTGCCTTAACCACACCACCTGCTGGCCCCAGAAGACTTAATATTATTAAAACACCCATACTACCCACAGCAGTATACAGACTAAAAACAATCCCTATCAAAACTCCAATGACATTTTTCATAGAATTAGGAAAAACAACCTCAAAATTCATATGAAACTGCAAAAGACCCCCTAATAGCCAAAGCAATCTTGAAAAAAAGGAACAAAGTTGAATGGTGATGCCTTTTATGAATGTGGAATGGCTGGGGAATAGAAGTGGTGAATTTTAATAGCTCATTACCTGACTTCAAAATATGCTACAAAGCTATAGGATCAAAACAGCATGGAACTGGGATAAAAACAGAAACATAGACCAATGGAATAGAATAGAGTCTAGAAATAAATTTATGTATTTACAGTCAATTGATTTTAAACAAGGATGCCAAGAATACACAAAAAGGAAAGGCTAGTCTCTTCATTAAATGATGTTGGGAAACCTGTCTATCCATATGCAAAATAATAAAATTAGACCCTTCTCTAACACTATACATAAACATCAATTCAAAAGTATAAAAGGCCTAAATATAAAGCCTAAAAGTGTAAAACTTCTAGAAGAAAACAGGAGAAAAAACTCCTTGACATTGGCTTTGGCAATGATTTTTTGAACAGCATACCAAAAGCTCAGGCAACAAAAACAAAACATAAAGAAGAGGGACCACATTAAACTAAAAATCTTCTGTATAGCAAAGGAAACAACCAACAAAATGAAAAGGCAACCTATGCATTGGGAGGAAATATTCATAAACCTTAAATCCATAAGGGGTTAATATCCAAAATGTGTAAGGTATCCACACAGCTCAAGAACAAAACGGAATCAAGTGACTTTAAAGTGGGCAAGAATCAAAATAGACATTTTTTTTCCCTAAGAGGATATACAAATGGCCAGATATATGGGAAAAAAATGCTCAGGATCACTAATCGTCAAAGAAGTGCAAATAAAAAACACGAGATCTCACCTCACACCTATTAGAATGGCTATTATCAAACTGGTGAAAGGATACAAAGATACACCTATGTAAGATGAGTGAGTCTACATCTCATGCATGGCACGATAGCTGTAGTTAATAGGTAGCTATGTGACAAGATGGCTGTGTTAATTAGCTGCACAGTAGGAATCATTTCACCGCGTATACGCATATCAAAACATCACCTTAAAATATAATTTTATTTAACAAACATTTAAAAATAAACTATTTGAGATAGAAATGTAACTCTACATATTCGTCTACATCGCCCGCCCATAAGAAAATTCCGCGATGCTTCAAGTACACACGCGTGCACTTCTAGAGACAGTCCTTTCCCTTGTCCCCCCATCACAAAACGCTCCAAAACTCAGGGCCGCAGGAGACGCGGCCCAACACCTCTCTGTTCAGTAACTCTGCGTCCTTCAGTTTTGAACACATTGGTTGGCAAGAACCGGAGCGAGCAGAGGGGTCGGCTTTAGTAGATCCTCCTGGACCAGTCCTGGAGGTTGTTCGAGATCCCCGCAGCCAGCCGCTCCCTGCGCGCAAAAGCGCGCCTCCCTCTGAGGTCGGGAGACGCCGCGGAGGGACCCTGCCCGCCCGCCGGACGCAAGGGGTCTCCCGAGCGCCACTTCCCCCGCTCGCCCAAGAGGACGGAGCCTTCCCTGCAGCAGAGCGCGCTCCGCGTCTTCAGGACCGGGGGCCGCAGCCGAGACCGGCCTTCCCACGCGCAGGAGCGACACAGCCCCGAGAGTCCGAGCCACGAGCAACCACACCGGACGCTCCCATTGAGGCTGTGAGGGAGCGACCGGAAGCGGGGGCCAGCTGCTCCAGTGGCGCAATCGGTTAGCGCGCGGTACTTATATGGCAGTATGTGTGCGGGTGATGCCGAGGTTGTGAGTTCGAGCCTCACCTGGAGCATCGTTTTTCAACCTGATGTTGTGACTATACTCCACACTCTGACCTAGTTCGTGACTGCTCCACGGTCTTGACTATGGATTGTTTCCTAGCGATCGTTCCTAACGTTTCCTGGGTATTTTTGGGACCAGCAGTGAGTTAACCAATGACCAATCCTCCTCTATGCGGCAGTGAGTTCCCGTCCCTCATCCTTTGTCTACAGCCTTTCCTAAGACGATGCCAAGTAAGATCTGACACCTGCTCTCCGTCCCCTCCCCACTTTCCACTCACTATCAGCTTCCCTTGCAGAGCGCATGACACCGGCGTGGTGGGCCCTAACTGCAGGCAGTAATGCGCACTGAGCTCCGTGAAGCCCATGTGGGGAAGTCAAAGCTAGTTCCTTGCACAGGGTCCTCTCTCCACACTTACATATTACATTTTCACCTGTCATAAGCCAACAGACTCAGGCTTATAATTATTCTTTTAAACTATCCTGTTAAATCAGTTAAGAGAAAACATGCATATGCACTCTCTTTCATTGATCCATGGAGTTACCTTTATTGACTCTCTTCCTTTCTATGTATTCAAGTTATCCTCTGGTGTAGCTTCCTTTCAACCTGAATGAGGTAAATTGGGATTAATCTGAAGGAGATTCTTCTAAAATGCATGTTATAATCCCCAGATGAACTATTAACAACAACGACAAAAATAGTTTAAAAATTAATTAAAATGATGCTCTAGATTACATATGTTGAACCCTAAAGAAGGCAGTAAAGCAGAAACAGAGGCACAACCCAGACACGGACACAGAAATCTCATAGCAAAATGAGCTATAAGCCAGCCATATCAACAGTTACGGTGATTTTAAGTGGCTGAACACAATCTCGATATTTTTCTGTAAGGCCATTCTGCCAGTAGTTGATTTTTTTGTCTTTACCTGGAATTATTTTTTTTACTTTTTAAAAAACATTTCTATTGAATATGAAATTCTTGGGACCAGGAATTAGCGTAACGGCTATGGCACTGGACTCCCACGTAGTCGACCACGGTTCCAGTCCCGGACCCCGTGGCTTAAACTCATGCTGGACACGTGTGCATGAGTGCCCAAGATCCTGAGAGGAGAATGGAGAAGGGATTGCGGTGTGGCCATCCCCCCTGGGGGGTGATTTCTCGCTTTTTGTCTGTCTGGCAAGCGCACTCGCCCTATAGCAAAAACCTCTTCAAAAAGAAAAAAAAAAAATTAAAAAACTGAACTCCTCTCCACAATGGAAACTTGCTTTCTCCTTTTGCCTAAACAGAGTGATTAACACTCCTACTGTCTTTGCTAAATAACCTGGAACTCCTTACCCTAAGATACCGCTCTTTTGTTCTTGTGAATCACAACATCCCAGAAAAAGCTGGTTTTTGCCTTTATAAGCACCCTTTTCTCTACACTCCGGGCTGCAAGGTTTTGAGAGGCCTGAGTCTCCAACACTCCACATTCCGCCGACTTTATCAATAAAACTCCAGTAAGTTTGGCTGTGTCTGGATGTCCTCTTATTTCTGAGTAGTCTATAACATAATCGCGTTCTCCACTAGCAGTTTTCTTTACATTTTCAGCACCTGTCAACAGAAATAACTAACTCCGTAGAAATTATAATTAATGCAGTTTATTACTAAGCACAAAATTGAGTGGCCAGATCCAGAGAAAGACAAGCTGTTTCTTGGGGTGCTGAGACAGCGGTTCGTTTTACTTCGTTCTAAGAGCAGGACCGTGTCAATCGGCACAAGAGTCCTGAACATGGGCTTGACCCCAAAAGGTGGGACAGCCCGAAGCAGAAGCTGGCAGGTTTATAGGTGAGCTTGAAATTCTTAGATTAGTGATTATGGTCAAACTAAAACGCGTCTCTGTTCCTGAAAAAAATCAGCAAAAGAACGTGCTTTACTCCGAGATAAGAAGGCGTCCTAAGCACCATAAAACACTGCCGGGCAGAAGGGAGCCTCCCACTGCCAACGCAGAGTGCCCGTGCTGGCGGGAATGGAGAGGTCCCACGGCGCCAGGAGGGCCCCTTCCCAGGGCAGGCCACCGGTTTCCCTCGAGGGCAGCGGAGTCCTGGGGGGATGAGCCGACGGACTCCAGGGCCGTGACCTCGGCAAAGGGAAGGCCCCCGATTTCAGCCGGAGTTCGGTCCTCACTCGCGATCCCGGGGGCCGTCAGCCGACTACGGAACGGCGGGATCCGGGCCGCGGGCCTCCCAGGTCCGTGGGCCGCGCCCCGCGCACACGGCGGGGGCGCCGCGGGGAGCTGCCGGGGCGCTCGGACCCGTGTCCGCTCCGCCAGGCCCGCCCCTGCCCAGCGGCGAGGTCCTGCGGCCGCGGACCTGGGCGCCCCCGGCCGGACGCGGCCTCCTGCCGCCGGGACCGGAAATGCCGGGCTCCTTCCGGCCGCGCGCCCCTGTGACGCGCCTCCGGCCGGGACGGAGCCCTCCGCGTCGTCAGTTCCTGCCGCTCCTCGGGGGCCCGGAGCTTCCTCCTGTCCAGGAAGCCGCGTGGCTTCCGAGTGTGACCTCCCAGATGGGACGCGGACGGCGAGGCGTGACGAGGTGGCCGAGTGGTCAAGGCGATGGACTGCTAATCCATTGTGCTC
The DNA here is from genome assembly GCA_026018925.1 of Tupaia tana. Taxonomy (NCBI): domain Eukaryota; kingdom Metazoa; phylum Chordata; class Mammalia; order Scandentia; family Tupaiidae; genus Tupaia; species Tupaia tana. The sequence goes on along the minus strand of JAKSZU010000024.1, from coordinate 13,336,341 downwards.
TGCACGCGTGGGTTCGAATCCCACCCTCGTCGGTCTCCTGCTTTTAGCGTGATTGACAGGCGACGGTTTTCCGAAGGTCGCCCGCGGTGCCGGCTGGGCCTTGCTCTTCTCTAGCATCCCGGTTCTGGCAGGACGGGTGCCCTCGGCTGATGGAGAGCCCGGTTGATGCGCTAGTGTGGAAAGTAAAGTGAAATTTTGTGTAGACATATCTGCAAGCTAGACATACTGAAGAGTAAATTCATCAAGAGTGAACAAATTTATGACCTTACAGGTGATTACAGGAGTTTACAGCCACCACCTTTCCAGCTCCCCCTTCTCTCCTGACTAACCGTGTTCTGTATAGTTCAAAATTGCTAAGACAGTGGATTTTTAAAAATGTGTATTTATTTATCTATTTATTTATTTTAAGGGAATTTTTGCTATAGGGTGGGTGCATGGGCTTGCTGAAAGACAGAGAGAGACAGAGAGACAGAAAGCAAGAAATCGCCCCAAAGGGAGAATGCCCACGCCATAATCCCTTCTCATCCATCTCTTCTCATATTTGGGGCATGCTCACACCTGCTTTAATGCACCAAGTCTGGGGCTGAACTGCAGTTGACCACATGGAAGTTCAGTGATGTAATCTTTATGCTATTTACTGGTCCCAGTTAGTAGTCTTAAATTGCTATAGGGTATGTGTGATCACCAGAGAGAGAGAGAGAGAGAGAGAGAGAGAGAGAGAGAGAGAGAGAGAGAGAGAAAGTGAGAAATAAGCCGTCAGGTCCAAGATTCGAACTGTGGTCGACCATGTAAGAGCCCAGGGATTAATTTATTTTTTACTCTTTACTGCTTTATTGAATTTTAAAAATCGAAGATCCCACATTTTTCAAAGGCTCTTTTACATGAAGCTGTTTTTTCTACTTGACAGATTCGGAAACCAGTCTGAATGGAACACACTAGGGTCCAACATGCAGACGAGGTTTCCTCACAGCACTGCCTTGACGTGGAGCTGACTCCCTCCCTTTAAAGGATCCTATAAAAAATTGCTTCAAAGTTCCATTGAAATTGCAATAATACCACAAAACCACAAGCAAACAACCGTCTGTTAACCTGTTATTTCAAATATAGACTGAAAAGCCAACAGGCATGTGTGTGTGTATGTGCACGGAGTTTTTAAAACACATCATAGGTTGGAATATCAAACCCACACGGCGCTGTTGGCCCCTTCACAGGAGGCAAGAAACCACCCTCCATCATGTCGGAGGTGCCCTCGGTGCTGTAGGCTGTGGAAGTGGGCCTCCTCAGGGTCCGGTGGATGTGGAAGGAAGGGCCTTGGCACAGAGCAGACTGCGGGCACGGGCTGAGGTTGGGGCAGGTCCTGCCATGACCTGGCTGAGGCTGCTTTCTGGCCCATTGGCCCTGTCAGGATTGTGGATGCCGCCCCCTGCTGCTCCTGCCACTCTGCTTGGACTCTGTGTCCCAGGAATCCTGAAAGACAGGGTTTCCACTGCTCCTTTTGGGCTGTGGGGGAACATGGTGGTCGTCTTCTTCACTGCCAGTCCTCCTCCTTTTCCTGGGGCAGAGGTACTCGCTCATGGCAGCTGGCGGATGGCAGGAACAACGGGCTCAGCTTTAGCAGGCGGCACCCCCACCCTGTAATGCCCTGGCAGATGGAGTGGACTCTGCAGCCAGTGAGTACCCCTCAGCCTGATAGGAGATCTTAAGTATTCTCCCCATGGGACCAGCAGATGGCAAAATGATTACTTAGCCGGACTCCCACGCAGTCACCTGTGGTAAGTGTCCCGGAGCTAAGTGGCATAGAGGTGGTTAAGGTGCTGGATCCCAGCTGGCTGACCACGGTTTGAGTCCCGATTTGGGTGGCTTGAAAATTATGCTGAGTGGATGTGTGTATTGAGCTCTGGATCCTGAGAAGAGAAGGGGGAGAAGGGATTGCAGCATGGCCACCTCCTAATGGGTGAATTCTCACTTTTCGTCTTTGGCGTGTGCACATTCCCTATGTCTAAAACATTTAGAACACACACAGACACCCCCCACACACATGGGCAAAGCACCTGAAACACATTTCACTGAAGAAGTAAAGATGGCCTGCACGTATGTGAATAGACGCTGAACATCATTGATGTCAGGGAAATGCAACTAAAACTGCAGTGAGATATCACTTCATATCCGTTAGGATGGCTGCTATCAAAAAGAAGAGCGCTAGCAAGGGTTGGCAAGCACGTGATAAAAGGGCACACTTGCACACTGCTGGTGGGAATATAAGTTGGTGCAGCCATGTGAAAAATAATGGGGCAGTTCCTCAAAGTATCAGAACGAGAGCAACCCTAAGATCCAGCGACCCCTCCACTGTGTATACACCCGCAGTTATATATACCCAAAGGAAGTGATTTTAGCTCCGCGTGGAGATGTTGTACATCCTAAGTCTATACAACAAAAAACTTTAACTAAAAAGCATTTTTCCTTCAATATGGCTACGCTGGTTTGTATAAGTTCAAAGTCTGTATATTCTGCCAATACCAAGCTCAGATTCCACTGATTTGACAGTTATTTTAAAAGAATGATCTGTTTTACTTTTATTTATTCATTCAGGAAGACGGTGGACAGAGCCGCCTCCCAGCATGGCCCAGCCCAGCTCCCGTCTGGAGGAATGGGCTCCTTCCCCTGTCACTCAGCTCTGGGCCCACTCCTGTGTTCCCTTGGCATCGGGGACAGGGGTCCTGGCAGGCAGCGGGATGAAAGAAAGCAGACAGAAGGACCCTTCTGGGGGATGAGTTACAGAGCATCTTCGAGGGGCGGCTTGATTTATTCTTCTCTTTTAGAGAGATTCTTGTTATAGAGCATGTGAATTCACTGGAGCAAGAAACAGAGAAAGTGAGAAATCACCCCAAAAAGAGATGGCCACGCCACAATCCCTTCTCCATTGTCCTCCAAGGATTCTGGGCACGCATGTGCACGACCTGATGTGAGTCTCAAGCCAAAGAGCCGGTACGCCCACAGCGGTCGGGCCTGTGAGAGTCCACGCCTTACCCACCTGGCCACGTGCTGTCCCCAGCAGTTTGGATTTTGAAGTGGAGACGGTGGGGACACGGGTGCAGCGGAGGGGCCACCCCGTTCGATGGCGGGAGCCACAAGGAGGGCGGGGAGGGCAGACCCTGGGGAGACTGGATGTGCAGGGCCCATGGCGAGCCTGAGATCGGCGGCGTGGCCAGGCCGCGGGGGACGCGGAGACGCCCGGTCAGCCTGAGCCTGCGTCCCTGTTTTCTTCTCTTGCTCGTGGAATAAGAAGTAGGTCATTTACTTTTGAGAGTAAATAAATGAAGAACGGGGACTTTCTGACTAGTGAGTTCCCGTGTTCTTTTATAGATGAGGAACTAATGGATTAGGTTCGGCAAGGCCCTCCCCTCGTGTGCATACACAGAACAGGGCTCCGTGGGCCCAGGTCCTCGGCTGGGATGGGCTCAAAGCAGAGTCCCCAGTGCCCGTTGTCATCTGTGATATCCCTGAGTGCAAAGAAGGCTTCGAGACAGAAGGGACGTGACCGGTTAGAGCCCCAGGGCAGGTCCTCATTCTGCGCTTTGGAGCCTGGGGACGGCAAAGAGACAGCCCGAAGAGTGGGGACCCTAGATACCCAAGTCTGACTTGTCACTCCTTTCCCACTCCGCGGCCTTCTGTTGAGATAATCAGCCCCTAATTACAGCTGAAATGCGTGCAGAGCCAAACAACAGCTGTAACTGTGGAGGGACAGGGACAGACGAGCCTCAGGGGCTGGGATTCCACAGAGGGTTTCCTCATCCTGGCAGAGTGACAGCTTCAAAACTGAGGAAGACGCGCCCCTGGTCTACATGAGCCCCGGACTCTGCACTCCAGACCTGCGAGTTCTGGCCCGAAGAGCTGGTCAGGCCTGACAGCACCATGGCCACCGCGGTGAGGAGGCCTCGGAGCTTCGTTCACCCCCGAGGCCATGGCGACGCCGCAGAAGCACACTCCTCACTTTCCTCTGACTAAGGGAGGCAGCTCAGCAGAGGGGCTGAGCCCCGAGACCTTCACTTCTGACCTACAGGTAGGCCCCGGGGCCCAGAAAGATGGCGGGACCCCTTCTAGCCGCCGTGCATCCCCGTGCCTCAGCTCAGGTCTGGTCATTCGGAGGGGGGAGGGTGTGCGTACCACGGTCACTTGGCGTCTGCAGAATCAGAAAGATGCAGCAGCCTCTCGGCTTCAGGGGAGGATCCCCCTTTCCCAGGCTCCATCCCCCTGCATCAGGCCTCTGGGCGTCACCAGCCTCCCTAAGGTGGCTCGTCTCCCTTTGGTGTGTGTCTGTATTTCCCATATGGCCACCGTGGGCTTTGCCGTTCCGTCGCCAGCTCCCTACGGCGTGTGTGTTCCAGCTGAGGTGGTCTCTGGGTGTCCTTCCTCAAAGCCACTCCTGACCGACGTGCAGGAGCGTCCCTGGACGCAGTGACAGTACAAGCCAGCTCACGGGACCTTTAGCACCAGCTACACTTACCATTACAGCTGCTCCTTAGAGAACTCCTGCCCCTTTTCCTGAGGTGACCAGGGGACTCAGGCTCTGAGTGCAAAGTGTGGCTTTTTACACTTTCCCGTCCTGAGTCCAGAACAGCTTGGAGAGTGGACACCCCGTCCTCTGACGCTGTCGTTTCACTGTCAGAAAGAAAGGGAAGGGGTTTATTCAGTGCTCAGAGGCCGTCCTAACCTGATTCCAAGCTCTGGAATTTGGGGAAGGTGGAGACGGGGCCAGAAAGATGAAAATCCTAGAAAGAAATGAGGAAAACCACAAGAAGACTCAGGGACGAAGTGTGAGGACTGAGAAGGAGGGGGACAGGATTCCTAAGAGGCCAGGCCCCGACCAAGTGCCCAGCAGTCCCCGCGTCTGGGTCTGCGCGGAGCTGGGGCTCTTGCTGTCCAGGCCGGGGACACTGCGCCCAGGGCTGGGCAGTCGGTCCTGTGAGGCAGCTCAGACCCTTTATGTAGGCCCGTCTCCCCGACAGTCAGCAGGAGAGGGGGAGCTGGAAAGGGGGTGGCTGACTCCCCCAAGGCCACGAGGGCACTGGTGTGTGACAGCCCAGGATGGCGTGGTCCACGCTGCCCGAGGCCTTCACGAGAAGTATAAACCCAGGGCAGCCACAGTGACAGGGAGGGGAGACCTGGGGAAGGGACTCCCGGTCATGTGAGTGGAGCATGCGCCATCCTGGGCTCAGATTCAACATCCTGGGTTCTTAATTTTGGGGCAAGTGTCAGTGATTTAATAGAAATTTCTAGGTGGGATTGAGGTGGGGGAGGTTCACTGTAAAAAGTGAAATCCTGTCCAGGCCAGGAAGCACGAAATCCAGCGTGGACTGGGGACAGAGCCTGCCGTTAGTTGGGTGGGGACAGACCAGGAGAGGCTGCAGTCCTTGCCTACAGGTTAGGCCGCGGCTGGACAGAGCTCTGGACACCTCGTGTGAGGGATGACACTGTCCTCCCTGGGAAGTCCCCACGCACACTGCCACCCGCAGTGCTTCCTGGCAATGCCCAGTTCACGCACCGTCCTGCCTCGAGACGGCCCTCGTCCCAGGTCACCCGCCTTCTACTCGGCCCACCTGACCTGCCCACAGCTTCCCACAGAGGCCCTCCTGGCCCCGGGACGCCCACCCCTAGGAAGCCTGTGCCCAGCACCATTCCTGCTCTGGGGCCGGCTCTGCCTGGCTGCCCCGACTCGAGCTGACCGTATTCCTAACACAGGCCAGAGCCAGTGGGCCTTGGCTCCCTGGGCCGCAACAGCCCGGGTCCACCCAAGACCGCTATTCAGTCCACCACGAGTTCGAGGATGAGGAAACCCTGAAAATTCCTCAGTGAAGTCACAGGATTGATCTCAGGTATGACAGAGGCCTCTGGAAATGCGAAGGTGAACGTGCCAGGGAGTAAAAGTTGGAAGCAGGAACAAACCAGGGGCCGTTACTCAGGAGAATGAGAGAGCTGGGACATGCTGACCGGAAGAAAGGCCCCACCACCATAACATATGGACAGCCCTGAGGCAGTAAACAGGCTGGAACAGCACAGATCAAACGGTCTGAATCTGGGGGTGAGGCCAGGGACAGGTTAGGGTAAACACAGGTCTGGGGACTGAGCGATGCTGACATAGTCGGACAGAATAGAGAGCACGGGGAAACTCTGGTACGGGAAATCTTCAGTTGCAGTGAGCCCATGCTGAGCTGTAAGACACATGGGATGAGGTTAGCAGGCGGTTGTGGTTGTTGAGGTGGTCTCCCACATGGTTGTTCACGGTTCTAATCCCAGACCTGGCACCTCGCTTTCCCACTTTCCCTTTCCCTCTTCTCTTTCTCATTCTCTCTTGTCAAATTAAAAATAATAATAATAAACCAATAATTCTTTCAAAAAAAAAGACATGGTATATAAAGTTCATTTTGCCCAGATGATTCTTAGAAAATAAAATCTCCTTTAAAATGTTCTATTTTGTTTCATCTATGTAGTTCTACAACTACATAGATGACCAGGTAGACTGCCAAAGGGAGAGGGGCAGAGTTCTTTTACCAGACTGCTGACTGGCTGTGTCGTGACCCTCAGGGCACCTCCTGTCACTCCCCGCAGAACCCTTGGGGACAGACCGCCTTGGCAGACACACATCCTCAGGACTGGCGCTGCCTCAGAACATCTGGGAGGAACCGAAAACTCTTCTGCCCGGGAAGTAAAGAGTGGTCATGAATATCGCCAAGGGGGCCATCTTCCTCATCCTGCTCGTGCTTGGCATGGTGGGGAACCTCACCGTCTTCGTGAATTACGTGTGGACTTTCCTTCTGGATGCGGAGAAGAAACCTGTGCATGTTATTCTCGTCCAGTTGACTTTCACAAACATCATCCTGATTTTCACCAAAGCAATGTCACAGATATTGGTAGCTTTTGGTGTGGAAAACTTCCTCCATGACGTGGGCTGCAAGATAGTCATTTTCCTCCGCAGGGCGGCTCGGAGCCTGTCCATGTGCTCCTACAGCCTCCTCACGGTGGTCCAGGCCGTCACCATCAGCCCCAGGGACTCCGTGTGGGGGCGGCACCAGCCAAAGGCAGCGCGGCACATCCTTCCCTGCCTGCTCCTCTTCTCGGTGCTTTGCTCCTTGGTAAACATGCATGTCCTGCACACCATCACGAGCACAAGCAAGAATGGATCACATGAGATTCATGGTAATCACTACTGCCGTTTTCTGCCACAAAGCCAGGTAACACAATGGGTGATTGTCATTGTCATGGCCCTGCATGACGTCCTGTTTCTGGGATTCACGGGCGTGGCCAGTGGCTACATGGTGTTCCTTCTCCACAAGCACCACAAGCAGGCGCTCTACCTGCAGAGCACCAAGCGCGTCTACACCACGCCCCCTGAGGTCAAAGCCGCTCAAAGCATTCTCCTTCTCATGCTTTGTTTTCTCCTCTTTTATTGGACAGATTCTATTATTACTTTATCTATAAATTACGCCGTGAGGAATAATTCCATACTCATACTCGTTCAAGAACTTCTAGTCCTTGGTCATGCCACCCTCAGCCCCTTTGTGATGATTTACAGGGACAGGCGTCTGGCTGAGTGTTGGCACATCTGTAAGACCTGAGGAAATGTTTGTGTATAGGTCCCTTCCGCAAGGAGGTTCATGTGCTACAAAGAGCGGCTTAGGAGGGTTCCATAAACATCTACTTACACAGTGTCATGGAAGCAACCGGCGACCAGCCACCTTGATCTGACACAGACACCATAGAAAGTTTTCAGGACCCACCTGTGCTTTCATTCTATATCCTGCCACCCTTCAAAAAGCGGCTTAAATTCCATCGTAAATACAGTGACTTGCTAGGAAGGAGCAGGAAAGGAACTTGGCAAAATCTGTCACAATCTCTAAGTCATTTGCCTCTTCACTCAGGAATCCCGCTTCTAGGACCTCATCCTTCAGATACACATGTCCATTTAAGAATCACAATAGTGGGGCCAGCAGATGGCACAGCAGGTAGGTCACTGGACACCCACCTGGCCAACCACGGTTTGAAACCAGGATCCCACAGCTTGCATGCACGCCCCAACCTGGGAGCGGAAAGAACTGGGGGTTTGCAGCCAGGCCATCCCTCTCTCTGGCAAGCGCAATACCCTAAGGCAAAACCTCTAAAAAAAAAAAAAAAAAAAGAATTACGAATTACAATACCAAAAATATTAGAGATATTTTAAAGAAAGGGTAAAGGTAACTATCCAGCAAGACATAAAGCCTTGAGTGAGTGCTCAAGCTCCTATAACGAGACTGGAGGAGAGGGGTTTGCAGTGGCCATCACCGCAGGGCGCTGTTTTCTCACTCTCCCTCATTTGCGGTTCTCTTGCTCTCTGGGGGAGCACTTGCTAAGGCAAAGCCTCTGAAAAAAAGTGCAATAACAAAAACTTTAGCGATTAAGGACAAGCTAAGTATCTGGCAAGACAGGTCGCTGATTTGAAGTTACCCACCAGGGTCAGTCCACATGGAGCGTTGATGGTGTGGACAGTGTGATAGGAGGGCTCAAAGTGCATTGATAGGGACGGTTCTATTAATTCGTTAAAGCAAAGGCGTTCCTCTCTGAAAGCACGTTGGCCGGCTGTGGGGACCCGACTGCGACCTGTGCCTGGGGAGCCGGCAGCCCGTGTCAGACGGCATCTTCAGGTCGCCCTAGGAATTCTTTCAAAATCAGAAGCCAGACTCAGACTTCTGGCAGAAATGGAGACAGTCTGAGGAGAGGATGTACTCCGTCATCCGGGCCCCTGGCAAATAGCCGGTCTGTCAGTGTCAGGAGGGGACAGGACGCTGCCCTGTGTATGGCAGTTACAGAACAAGCAGCTCTCCCAGCGTCTCTGGGAGCGGGTCTGGCTTAGGGACTCTGAGGACGCCCTGGAGCGAATAGATGAACATTTCCTTTATTGGCCCCGATTCCCCGACCGGATTGTGAGCCGAGATCCACAAAGATAGCCCAGGACTCGACCGAATGAGAAAAGTGACAGTAAAGTGACAGAGGACACTCTCTCCTCTGAGCTAGAAGGTGGCGCATAGGGAGACGAGGAAGGGGAGCAGGTGGACAACGCCCTGGAGGAGTCGCCCGGGGGCTGGGAGAAGCCAGGGGGCGCCGTCCACACCCCAGCCCTGCCCTCCACGAGGCCCTGGGACGGCAGGAGGCAGAGCCCGACTCCAGATGCTCAGGGAAGAGACAGAAGGGGTGACGGTGTGGGAAAGAGAATGGTGGGAGGTGGGACGTGGCTGAGTGACTTGATGAGGTGAGGAGCTGGAGAGGCTGAAGGCCGATGAGGGTCAGGATGCACACCCTCCAGGGAGGAGCACGGGAGAAGGCCTTGATGGGAAACGCGGAGGCCAGGCTGAGTGAACCAGAGGTGCCGCTGAGCCCTGGGTGGTGGGGTGATCACTGCTCCCAAGCATATGTTTCAGAGGGACCAGTCCAGGCGTTCTAAACCCTGGAGCTACAAAGAAGCCGCTGGGTTGTAGGAAGAACCTTACTTTCCAACATTAGAAAAGTGGGCTGGGAAGGTAATGCCCCGTAACCTTGCGATCGTTTGGATCCATCCAGTAAATCTGTGTCAAAACTGGAATTGATTGCTAATTTAAATTCGCTCTCCTTTTCACAAAGAATTGATTTTTTTCTCACATATATTCAGGAAAATCATTATGTGGCCTTGCAAAAGAATTCCATTTTTGGTTTGTATAACACACGCACACAAACATATATAATATATACACATATATATGTGTATATATATACTAGCAGCATACAACTAATCAGTGAATAATTGAAAGAATGAACTAAATACAGGGAATTTTAAAAAGTTCTTAAGACATCAAATTCAGTAGAGAGAAATTGAAATAGGTATTTGTTCAATACATACACTTTAACAGATTTTAAAAGAATTTTAGATGTATCTGCTAAAGGCTTGTGAAAACTGAGTATAACCAGAAGTTTTGATAACTTCCTTAAATGTTTAATATAGAAAGAAGATAGCAAGCTAACCACACACTTTTTGGTGCCTCGGAAGAATGAATGTTAGAACAGCTAACTGTTATTAATAGAGCTTGCTGGGATTAGAAATATTTGTCTGGAGGAATTTTTGGTAGCCAAAAACATTTCTTGTTAGGGCTACTGGTCTCGGAACAGGTCAGTAATAGCAATACCCAACTTTCAAAAGGGTAGAAGTGAGATAAGAAAACCTCATAAGCCCAAATTTTCCTAAAAGTATTTAATTAAAAGGTAAATACAAATGTGATAAGTTACTTAGAGCATTTTGGCCAATGAGAACCAAAGATGAATCCCTGCCCTTACCAGGTGTGAGTGAGGGTACCTGTCCTTCCAGATGCATCCACCCCGTGAGTGATTCGGAGAGTATTCAACGGTACTGGGGACAAATTACTCAAAGAATAAATGACACTTTGACCATTATTCTTGTGTTTAACAGGGAAACCTCCCATGTCCAACTGGCTCGTTGGTCTAGGGGTATGATTCTCGCTTCGGGTGCGAGAGGTCCCGGGTTCAAATCCCGGACGAGCCCGCTTCATTTTCGCCCAACCAAAATTGAAGAAATTGTAACAAGTTATTTTCCCAAATACCGGTTTTAAGGAAGCGCTCCCATTTCACGTGGGGTCCAAGCTTGGACCTCTCGGTGGGCAGCACCCACCCACAGACTCGGGCGCAGTGTCGCGGGTGCTTTCCCAGCCTCCCTGCCCCTCCTCAAACGCCAAGGCCCGCGACCGGTGCGTGCGCGCCCACCTGCCCGAGCGCCGGAGGCCCGCCCCTGGCTCTCGCGGGGAGCAGGTCCGTTCCGCGTTGTCCCCCGGCGTCGGCGACCGTCCTGACTGCGGCGTGTCCTCACTGCACGGAGCGGCGTCACCGCAGGTGCTGGCGTCGCTGCCCTGCGGCCCCGGGGAGTGGGGCGGCGGCCTTGGCTGGCGCGAGGAGCGAGCGCGGGTGGGCGCCGCGTGTTCCCGGGCTGGGCAGGGAGGGGTACGGCTGCGCGGGGCTGCCCACCCCTGCGCGCCCCGCGTCCTGTGACCGTGGAGTCCCTGCAGTGCCTGGCACCGGAGCGTGGCGGGCCCCGGGCACCCCACCCAGGGAGACCCCGCGACTGGAAGCGCGAGGCCTCGTCGCCCCACGCTCGGGAGGCGGGCACGGCTCGGCAGGAGACGCGCGCTGCCAGCGGGGCAGGGCTGAGCCAGTGCGGGCTGGAGGGGACACGAGAGGAGGGCAGCCCGGCTGTTCCATTTCGAGGGCACGTTGACTATGAATATGTAGGTCCTTACCCAGAGGTTGCATGATTTACTTTTTGTTCATACATAAAATATATGATTTGTAATTTAATAAAATTATATAATTTGGAGTAGATAGTATTACTCAAATTTGACATTTAAAAGGAATTTTCTCCAACTGTCCTTTAAGAATCTTCCAACATTCAGAAAGTCAGTTTTATGTAGTCTACGCAAGAGATTGATCCTTTTAGAGATTTTTTTCCTTTTTTAAGAGCTATTTTTTGCTATTTGTGTGTTCACTGGAAAGTGAGAAATCACCCCCCAGGGGGATGGCCACACCAGATCCCTTCTCCATTCTCTCGGCATCTTGGACATGCATGCACAGGCGCCCAGCATGAGTGTAAGCCACCCGTCCGGGCCTCGAACCGCGATCGACTCTGGAAACCCAGAGACGTTATAACCTTCACGCCAGCCATGTGCTAGCTAGGCCCCAAGAGGTAAAGAGGCTGCAGATTTGGGCATACAGGTGTTTGACAGTGAAAGCAGGCAGATTATTCCAGACTGAGGCCAGGGGTCAATGAACTGGTGGTTTTTACGGCTTATTTATAGTTAATGCCCAGGGAACACAGATCATTAGACAGCCAACGTAAATGTCCAGTTGAGAGACAAAGCACAATAAAGGAGAAAAATGTACAGAAAAATGTTAGGTGAAAGAAGGAAACTTCAGGGAAGTGGAAACATTCTGTTACAGGAGAGAGTGCACACAGAAGGGCAGTCGTAAGTACAGAAGACTTTGGATGGAAATTGTGAGTTGACAGGAAAAGTTTAGAATAACTAGAGTAAAACGTAAAGAACATCTTCCAGAACATGGTGGAAAAATAGAAACTTGAGACCAGCAAGTGGCGTGCTGGCTATGTCGCTGGACTCACACAGTCGGCCGTGGTTCGAGTCCGGACCTGGCGGCCTAAAACCCACACCGGGCACGTGTGTGTGCATGCCCAAAATTCCGAGAGGAGAATGAAGGAGAAGTAATCGGAGCATGGCCATCCCCCCTGGGGGTGATTTCTCACTTTCTGTCTCTTTCTCTGTCTCAAGCACATGCACCCTATAGCAAAAATTTGTCTAAAAAAATGTGAGTGTGTGTGTGTGTGTGCGCACCCCTTCCTCAGTATATACCCATGAGTTGAAAACTTATGTCCACACAAAATTGAGTACAGCAGCTCTATTTTTTTTTCAGTTTTTAAATGTATTTCTTCTCTGAGAGAGAAGCGTCCCCTCTAGGGTCTTCAAGCCAGGGCCTGCTCCCAGACTCAGGGCCTTGGCAGGACATAGCCGCGGCGACAGAGAGGCCTCGGGACGCCACCACAGAGCACCGCGTGGCCTCTGCGTCACTCCCTGGCCGCTGACAGTTTTGTTCTCAATTGCCAAAATGTGGAGAAACCAAGATGTCTTTTAGTAGGTTAAAATTGTAGATAAATACAAGATAAATACAAATACAGACTGGAATATTTTCCAGTGATGGAAAGAAATATCAACCACTGAGCCAGCCAGTGGTGCGCTGTTAGCTGCTGGGTCTCACACGGCTCAAGCTCCAGACCCCGTGGCTTGAAAACATAGCAGGCACGTGTGCGTCCGAGCCCAGGATCCCAAGAGGAGAATGAAGAGGGGATTGCAGTGTGACCATCCCCCCAAGGGGGTGTTTTCTCACTTTCCCTCTTTCTCTGTTCGGTGAGCACACACACCCTGTAGCAAAAAAACTAAAGTTTTAAAAATAATAAAAATTTTAAAAAGGTGATTGAGTTTAATAGACACATACATGAAATACCAAGGTAGGAGATACAGGTAGACAGGATAGTTTTTCACAAGTCAGTTAAGATTTATGAAAGCTTTATGTGCACGCTTAAACATTTTACAGGAATTTATATTAGTAACAAATTGTCTTTGAAGATTTTCGGGAACCAGCAGTTAGCGTAATGGCTATGTCGCTGGACTCCCACCTAGTCAACCGCAGTTCGCGTCCCGGACCCAGTGGCTTAAAACTCACGCCGGGCGCGTGTGCGTGCGTGCCCAAGATCCCGAGAGAAGAATGGAGGAGAAGGGATTGCGGCGTGACCATCCCCTCTGGAGGGTGATTTCTCGCTTTCTGTCTCTCTGTCTCTCTCTGTCTGGCGAGCGCACGCGCCCTATAGCGAAAACCTCTCCAAAAAAAAAAAAAAAAAAAAAAAGATTTTCAAAGCAGTTTAATTGAGCAGCTTCCAATGTACTTCTTATGAGACCGTTTTTTAAAACTCAAGTTGGCCTTTTGGCTGGAACCACCGTCTTCCAGTAATTCACCAAAACGACGAACACGAAGGGAAAGAGGAGAGGCCCCCACGTGTGTCCTCTGGGGCTCTTAGAAAACGTGGGGTGGGTCCGCTGGCAACGCACCTGCGAACCAAGAAAGGTGATGTTGTAGCCATCAAGGGATCGGGCTCTGTTCAAGAGGAATGCCCCAGATGCTGCCATGGCAACACCGGAGCGTCCTCAGTGTCACCCAGCACGCTGCTGCTGCTGCTGCGGTGAACAAGCGAGTTAAGGGCCCGAGTCTTGCCAAGAGAATCCACGTGCGCACTGAGCGCATGGAGCATTCTAAGGGCAGAGAGAGCTCCCCAAACGTGGGCAGGAAATGACGGAGAAAGGGAGCCAAAGAGAACGGTCCCTGGGTGCAACGGAAGCGCCAGCCTGTTCCCCCAGAGAAGCCACCTGAGAGCCACCGGGAAGGAGCCCGAGCTTCTGGAACCTGTTCCCTGTGAGTTGGTGGCATGCTGGGTGTTAAAATAAACTCATCTGTGGTCTAAAACGAACAATCAAAAACCCTTAAATTGTGTGTTTTTCTGTCCTAAAGACGGACGGAGCAAGTCTGAGCAAAACACGGCCAGAACGAAACCCGGGAAAGGGTGTCCAAAGACCCAGGGCCCTTAAGTTGACTTCCCACAGCTCTTAAGCCAGCTAATAATTAAAACTTTCTGTAAAAAATTATTTTTTGATAAATCAAAAAAATTAAATTTAGTGACCATAGTTGGAACAATGCCCTCTTTTCTAAAACAGAAAAGAGGGCCCTGAGTTGCCAAGGTGAAAGGCAAAGCTTCTGAGCTGTCCCTCCGCTCCCACGGTGACTGTGACAAGCACTGCGCCTGTCCTCAGACTGCTCAGCACACCCGCCACATCCAGTCTTGGCCTGGCACTCCAACAAGGCTGCATCCCTGGGCTTCAAAACCTGGTGGACCTCTGAGAACTCTGACGCACAGTAGACTGGATTCCAGGGCCGGCAGGTGCTGTGGGGGCTGCAGTGCTGGGCTCCCACGTGGCTGGCCACGGTTCGAGTCCTGGACCTGGCAGCTTGACTTCTTACTTTTCCTCTCTCTATCTGTCTCTGGCAAAATTAAAAAATAATAAATAAATAAATAAAAATTAAAAAAAAAAAAAAAAAAGACTGAGTCCCATGGCCATCCAGGCCTTGCCTTCCCTTCTCTCTTTAATGTGTGGAAACGCGCCCAGAAACATGGAGTGAGAGTGGAGGTATGACACTCGAGTCCACAGGTGTCTTGCTAGCAACAGGAGCAAGTGAAGCACGCCCGACCGTGCCTGACAGAGCCTGCCTCAGCCGAGGCGAAGGACGAGAACTCTTTCCCCGCGTGGACACCGCAGAGCCACTGTGCTGCGAGCTGTTGGGGAAGTAAAGAGGGTGGTAGGAAAGCGAGGAAGTGGCGTCGGTCCACAACGCAGGGCTGATGCTGTGGGCCCGACCATTGAGGGCCCCTCGCACCCCAGGGCGTGGGCCCTTAGGGTAGTGTTCTCACCATCGTCCCTGCACCCCGGCTGCCCTGGGGGACTGGCCCGCATCCCTCTTCCCCCAAACTCCAGCTCTGCCTGCCTGGCGCCCCTGTGCACCCCGTCAGCACAGACGGGAAGCAGTTTGGAGCGCTCAGGTCTTTCTCCTTCCAGAAGAAGCCGAGAGACACGGCTGCGAACTCTGCCCGCGCAGCAGCTCCTCCTGTGCTCGCCCGTGCTCCTGAGTGGGGCGGCCTCGTCCTGCTTCTCTTCCTTCTGCTGTCGCTCAGCAGTGCTCGGTCTTAGGGGACAGCGGAAACGCACGCTTCTAGAACACCTCGGACTTGGGAGCTCCGCATGAATGGCTGAGGGAAAACGGTGAAAGGCTTGACCTCTTGCCTTTCTGCTGGAGAACGACAGGCGGCCGCTGGGACCGGGTGAGCGTGCCCTCCAACCCCGCTGTGCCAGCCGCCTTGGCGTCATTCAGGCCCCTTATGGAGACAAGCCACCCTGCCCCAGGAACTACCCCTACCTACCTATCCTCTAAGAGGCAACTGTCTCTCTAAATAACTTTCCTTCCTCTTTGCCCAATAAACATGGAGGATGAGAGGCTTAGTGGGTGCGTCCCTGGCGTGGCTGCTCCCTCTCCCTCCTGAGATGTCTCCAGTGGGACGTCCGAACGCTTCGGGTGACTGTTGGACAGAAGAGTCGCGTCAGTCAGGTATGTTGACGGCTTACAGTGTGCAAGGTGCCGTTGTCAGTATACCAGAGGCCTCCCCGCGTGAGAGGCACTGTGACATCCCGCGTAAAGTGAGGGGGATGAACCAAAGGGAAAATACACTGAAGCTACACAGTCCAGGCTTCACACCCGGACCGTCCTTTCTCGATCGGTGATTTCTAGAAAACTCCTACTACTGAGAAATTAAAAGCATAACCTTGTTTCAAAAGTAGACACAATCACAGTGTGAGCTAAAAAGTAGACACAATCACAGTGTGAGCTAGAAACTTCCCCAGCACTTACTTTCTTCCTTCAGTCCCTGCTCGGGCTGGGTCTGTGCTGAGCAGGCGCTGCCGTGTGCTTCATGGGCTGTAGGTCTCACGGCCTGCATGCGACAGTGGGAAACAGACATCCACGTGGTTCTCCAGTGTCGAGTGTGCCATGCAGTTTCCACAGTAAATAAATAGAGATGCAGATTACATGAAACAAGTTCTGCAGGAGTATTTTTTTTAATTTAAAATTCTGGAGCAAGCAGTTAGCGTAATGGCTATGTCACTGGACTCCCATGTAGTCGACTGCGGTTCCAGTCACAGACCCGGTAACTTAAATTCACGCCGCGGGTGTGTGCATGTGTGCCCAAGATCCCAAGAGGAGAATGGAGGAGAAGGAATTGCGGCATGGCCATCTCTTCTGGGGGGTGATTTCTCTCTTTCTGTCTCTCTGTCCCTCTCTGTCTTTCTGGTGAGCACATGCGCCCGATGGCAAAAACCTCTCCAAAAAAAAAAAAAAAAAATTGGAATAATAATAATAATAATAATCGGAAAAAAAATTTAAATTCTATTCTGCTTTCATGTGCAGAGTGTAAATAATGCCTTTCTGCGGTGCAGACTCTAAAGAAGGTTGCATACTCCAAATCTGGGGGGCATATCAGGAAAAGTGACATTCACCCAAAAATTAAAATATGTCATTCAAATCAATGGATAGTCTGTAAATATATTGTTATCATAAATGGACATTTTCCATATACCATCAAAAATTTAAAATGAACTTAAGGAAAATAAATAGTATCATAAAAGTAACTTGAACGTATCAAAGATAGTGCTTTGGGAACCAGCAGTTAGCATAATGGCTATGTCGCTGGACTCCCACGTAGTCGACTGCGGTTTGCGTCCCGGACCCGGTGGCTTAAAACTCACGCCGGGCGCGAGTGCGTGCGTGCCCAAGATCCTGAGAGGAGAATGGAGGAGAAGGGATTGCAGCGTGACCATGCCCCCTGGGGGGTGATTTCTTGCTTTCTGTCTCTATGTCTCTCTGTCTGTCTGGCGAGCGCACGCTCCCTATAGTGAAAAACCTCTCAAAAAACAAAACAAAACAAAACACAAAGATAGTCCTTTAATTGAAGACTAGATTACCTGTGTGGCATTAAGACGTGGACCTCTTACTTCTCAAAGGCCCTTGAAATGTATTGCTGAGCAGGGGATTGGGCACCTCGATTTCAATAACCATTGTAAATTAGTGTAAAAGGAGTATGTACACAGTAGAAAAAGGAAATGCAATCATCTGAAATAGCCCAAGGGGGGGAAGTCCCTTCAAAATAGCTGACTCTGTTTCACCTAAGACTGGGCTCCAGGCACACATTCCAGTTCACGATATCTGAGAAAGATCTGCCAATTAGCTACACATACCTATTTATTTTATGGTACCACACATAATACATGTTCCTCTTTTGCCACTGGGCATGTGACCTCACCAGAGAGTGGCAGAGAGGGAAAGACAGGATCATCCCCCAGGAGGGAAGGCCAAGCCACCATCCTTTTCCTCCATTCTCTTCCCAGGATCTCAGGCATGCATAAGCACGTGGTGTGATTTTCAAGCACCCCCCCCCCCCCCCCCCCCACCTCCCACGTCCAGTACTCACACTACTGAGTCAGCTCTGTGGGAATCCAGCCACCGCACCCCGGCTGGCCCCTCGTAACATTTAAGAAAATAACATACGTACTGGGATAGTATATGGTGGCTTTTAACCAATTCTGGAGCTAAGCAGTGGAATTGATAGTAGTTTTTCCAAGCAAAAGATTAAGCCCCTCCCTTTATTCTTCTGAAGACTTTTAACAAGTTGCAAATAACTCAAAAGGTGAACCTCTAAGGCAGGCTATTGTTACAAGTAATATGAGCATTAGCTCTTTTCAGCCTTGTAGTTTTAATGGTCAGTCTTGGGGCTAGCAGGTGGTGTGGCCATTAAGGCACTGTGCTCCCAGTGAGTGGCCTTGGTTCAAGTCTTGGACTTGGTGGCTTGCTTTCTCTCTCTTGGTGTCACTCTCTGGTGAGCTCTGTAGCAAATTAGTAACAGTGACAAAGTAATTGTTACTCCAACTTACTTCACTGGAACCTCCAACCTTTGGTATGAATCCAAACAACCAGATGAGTTTCCAAGCTAAGTATTTTTTTTTTTAAGAGGTTTTTGCTATAGGGCGCGTGCGCTCGCCAGACAGAGACAGAGAGACATAAAGCAAGAAATCACCCCCCAGGGGGGATGGCCACGCCGCAATCCCTTCTCCATTCTCTTCTCGGGATCTTGGGCACGCACGCACACGCGCCCGGCGTGTTTAAGCCACCGGGTCCGGGACGCGAACCGCGGTCGACTACGTGGGAGTCTAGCGACATAGCCATTACGCTAACTGCTGGTCTCCCAAGCTAAGTATTTGAGTTAAGCAGCTCTTATTTACTGGATCTTGAGTTTGGAAAGCCCCTATTCCTTGCGCGGTACCTGCTCCACTCCTTAAACCGCACAGATCTACAAGGGGGTAGGGGGAGAGGGATTACCCAAGGCCAAGAAAAAAAAGCACCAGCTCACTTTCTGAAAATATGAGTGGCTCTAAAAAGAGCCGTTGAGGTTGAGTGTGCGGCCAAAAATTATTTCACTTGGCACTGGTGTACTTGGTGACAGCCTTGGTGCCCTCGGACACGGCGTGCTTGGCCAGCTCCCCGGGCAGCAGCAAGCGCACAGCCGTCTGGATCTCCCGCGACGTGATGGTCGAGCGCTTGTTGTAGTGCGCCAGGCGCGACGCCTCGCCCGCGATGCGCTCGAAGATGTCGTTGACGAACGAGTTCATGATGCCCATGGCCTTGGACGAGATGCCCGTGTCGGGGTGCACCTGCTTGAGCACCTTGTACACGTACACCGAGTAGCTCTCCTTGCGGCTGCGCTTGCGCTTCTTGCCGTCCTTCTTCTGCGCCTTGGTCACCGCCTTCTTGGAGCCCTTCTTCGGGGCTGGCGCCGACTTGGCCGGGTCGGGCATGACTCACAACAACCAGCAGCCAAGCGTGAAATGCGACGGAATGACTGACCGGCGCCGAGTGTTGTCTTTATATAGAGCGCCTTACGTAAATAAGGTGAAAAGGGAACATCCTGTGTCTGATTGGTGGCTGTTCAAAGTGACGTCAAGGATTCGTCTTTGACCAATCAGGACGCGCGTGTCTCAGTCGATTTTCATTGGTTAAAATAAAGCTGCAATTCTACCCAATGATTTCTCTCCCTTTTCGCGCCCAACTCTGGTTATAAAAGCTGCCACTCAGCTCTTTCGCTCCGCAAACCTTTGATTTTCTATAGGGTCAGTCATGTCCGGCCGGGGCAAGCAGGGCGGCAAGGCGCGCGCCAAGGCCAAGACCCGCTCCTCCAGAGCCGGGCTGCAGTTCCCTGTGGGCCGCGTGCACCGCCTGCTGCGCAAGGGCAACTACGCCGAGCGGGTCGGGGCCGGCGCGCCGGTCTACCTGGCGGCCGTGCTGGAGTACCTGACGGCCGAGATCCTGGAGCTGGCGGGCAACGCGGCGCGCGACAACAAGAAGACGCGCATCATCCCGCGCCACCTGCAGCTGGCCATTCGCAACGACGAGGAGCTCAACAAGCTGCTGGGCAAGGTGACGATCGCGCAGGGCGGCGTCCTGCCCAACATCCAGGCCGTGCTGCTGCCCAAGAAGACCGAGAGCCACCACAAGGCCAAGGGGAAGTAGTCTGACGCGCGGTGGAACCGAATCCTTAAACCAAAGGCTCTTCTTAGAGCCACACATATCTTTTCAAAAGAACTTGACATTTCTCCGTGCAGAGTATGTCAGAGCCAACGGGAAATCACCCTGGTCTTTGACAGCAGGACCTGGCAGTCTACAAAATCCTGGTGCTGCCTTAGAACCGATAGTTACTTCACATCAACACCAAGAAAGTTCATTTCCTTGTCTTCCCATTGGGGTGAGGGGAAACAGCTGATCACTGAGTCTTGAAAGAAACTTTCATCTCGGGCTTGTGTATTAGGTACACGAAGGTGATGCGGAGGGTCCCATGGTTTTGCCGAGGCCTATGGACGTTACGTGTTGGGTGTTCCGCCTGGCAAGGCTGGGTCCGTGGGCAGTGTTACTTAATGTGACTTGGGCGTAAACTTTTGAGAAAGCACCTGTGTTGCTTTCCTTACCCAGTTGCAGAATACCTCTAGTCATTGAGCTCTAATAAAGGGAAAGGAAATATTTTTTTTTAGGTTTTGGGCATTTTTTTTTCTTGCATATTGTGGTGTTTATTTAAAACTTGTTTTGGGACCAGCAGTTAGTGTAATGGCTACGTCGCTGGACTCCCACGTAGTCGGCCGCGGTTCGTGTCCCGGACTCGGTGGCTTTAAACTCACGCCGAGCGCGTGTGCATGCCTGCCCAAGATCCCGAGAGGAGAATGGAGGAGAAGGGATTGGGGCGTGGCCATCCCCCCTGGGGGGTGATTTCTCGCTTTCTGTCTCTCTGTCTCTGTCTGTCTGGCGAACGCACACGCGCTATAGCGAAAACCTCTCAAAAAAAAAAAATGAAAGAAAGAAAAACTTCTTTTAAGGTGCAAAAAAAAAATAAAAGGTTACAGGCATTGAATTATTAAAAAATATAGCGATATGGGAGTCACCACGTTACATAATATCTTTTGGTGCATCTAAGCACTGCCAATAACTAGGTGAGTGTGTTTCAAAACAACTCAGCAATTGTGATGAGAAAACATGTATAACTTCTTTTGGGTAATCAAGTACTGAGGTTTGTGGCCTACATTCACAATAAAGTGCAGTCAGTAGTTAAAGATGTTTTTTCCCATCGGAATCCAGGGACTTCCTCACAACCATCACCATCACCACCTCCCCTCCTCTCACTGCTGGATTTTATCCTTAGGGGTGTTGTAAATAGGGACCTCAGGTGTAAAATCCTGGTTCTAAAATGTGATCAACCAACCCCATCACTTTTCAGTGCAGTTACAATTTTTGCCTGAAACCTCTTATCTGGAATTTCTTTAGTATGTATAATAGGTAGACCTCTCATACCAATTTTATACCCTTGTATCAGTTCTATTTCTTGTACTTAAGGTACAACTACTTTGAATCCTACTGTACCTAAGATTTACTGAAGTTAAAGTAGGTGGTGACAAGATCTAGCAATGACCATTCAAGTGTCCCCAGTAATAGCAAAATATTTGACTTTTGCAGCATTTTTAGAACCCATGTAACCTAAATAATGATTTTTCTTCATTTTGCAAATGACAGTAAGGTACAGGTTGTGTTTTGTTAAGTGTAACTATAAAGTTTGCTACTGAGTTTGCTACATAGTGTGAAAGAACGAGAATGTAAGGGAAATACTTGATATAGACTGTTTATCTTGAATGTCAGTTTTCATGTTAGAAAAAAGCCTAAATAACATTAACATAGGCCCCTGAGAAGTAAAAAGTTTTCTTTGTTTTGTCTTAATTAGAGTATTTACCAGGTAAAAGAAGAGAAATGGGCCCAGCTTTCCGAATGATTTTCTTTACATAGTACTGTAAGTTCATGCTCGCTCCATCCTAATGATGCTCTGTACACGGTGATTACGTCCTGTTGTGGCCACATGGCCAGAGCCTTCACTGTTCAACTTTCACAAGCCGCCAACAGGCAGCATACAAAGATGGAAGAGATCCAGGTGTCCGCGGTGTCTTGAGTTCTTTATGCAGAACAGACCTCGACCTTCCTCAAGACTGCCTGGCACCCAGAAAACTGCAGTATCCACCAATGATGGTATTGCTCTCCAGGTTGCTAACCTCCTATTAAGGGGGCTCGCCTTCTAGGCGAACTGGCTTTCTGTTCATCGAGTTTTTAGGCCCAGTTTGTACATGTGTCCAATAACAATGTCAGTTTTGAAAATGACATGTCCACAGAAAAATAAGCACCCTCTGGCTAACAATTTCAAATACAAAACAACCTGACAAACATCAGATACTCAATGTAGGGAAGACAAAATTTTACCTCCACCTTTTATTTTTCTTTTTTTGGAGAGGTTTTTGCTATAGGCTGCATGTGCTCGCCAGAAAGACAGAGAGACAGAAAGCGAGAAATCACCGCAATCCCTTCTCCTCCATTCTCCTCTTGGGATCTTGGGTGCACGCGCGTGTGCACGCGCGCGCACACACACACACACACGCCCAGCGTGAGTTTAAGCCACCAGGTCCAGGACTCAAACTGCAGGTGACTAACATGGGAATCCAGCAACATAGCCATTATACCAACTGCTGGTCGCCATTATTACCTCCACTCTTTTAGTGTTTCTTGACTGGACCTGAAAATTAAACTGCCATAAATTAGATTAACAAGAGAAAAGCACACATATTTATTTCACATAGGTTTTACATAACACGAGACCCTCACAAGAAAATTACCCAGATAAGTGGCAAAAACCTATGCTTTCATGAGGCTGAGGAGAGTCCATCGTGGGAAAGTCCCACCACTGTGGAGAGGCTGAAGGAAGGTCAGAGGATTTTAACAAGGTCTGTTTGTACAGAATTCCCTCGGTCTCACCATCCTGTCCGTGGTGATAGAGCATTTCATTTGCTATGGTGAGGTCATCTTCCACATGGAAGTTTTATCTCTTGCTTTCAAGAAAGAAGAGAGTTGAGGCGCCTTTTTTGCACCTGCAGTTTTGTTATGTTTTAATTGCCTTTAATTCAAAATAATCCTTTTGTGAAAGTGACATATTCGGGGATCACATATTCTGCCAGTCTTTTCCGTTTGTTGCCTCATCTTACCACTATTCCTATGCTAACAGAGTAGGGAGGCTTCTGGTTAGTGAGAATTCTGCCGATTTCTAAAATACAGGGAAGTCTTTAAAATGTATTCCAGTTAATTACTGCTGGGAAAATATGGCTGAAAACATAATCTCCCAAAGAAAATAAAAATAATTGTCTTTAATAACATTAAATCAGACAACCATGTACTCTTGTAAAGAGATTGAGAAGGCAAAAAGAACCCAAACTGTTAGGTAACTGTCAAGATTTGCAGTTCCCAGGCAGCTGAAGCGGAAGTTGGGCCATCTCCTCTCCTGAAGCCCGAGAGCATGCAGTTTGCCTTGATTGCATTTCCGAGATGGCTCTGCAGCCTGAGCTGTAAGGCTGGCAGAAGTCTCATTCCGCCACTAGAAGGGCTTACGTACATTTGGAAAGGATGAAAAAATTCCAAGAAAAGGGAAGGAAGTGAGGCTGTTTTCAGCAGACATAATTCAGCCTCTTATTTTAAACTCATGTCTGCTTTTAAACTAGCTTGTTCAAGTAACTTGCTACATCCCCCTGTACCACAGAGTGAATTCTATTGCCTTTGGTTGGATCCATTATTTTGGTTTTCCAAAAGTATTTGGCAAATAGTACTTATTACAACACAAGCACGCAATTTAAAAAAACATTTTAATAAACATGTTCTGAAATCAAAGGTAGCAAGTAAATCATTGAAATCAAAGGTAGCCAGTAAATTATTCATTTCAGCATTACATGCTAGTGCTGAAAGAAGTGATTGAAGTTTCTTGGAACTTAAACAGTAGTAAAACTGTATTTTTAAAAAATCAAGTATATGCAACCAAAGATATTGGAAGCATACAATATATAATCTTTGTTAATAAATGTTCTTTGAAAGATAAAAGTATGCTCTTTTCCTTGCATTTGAATTTTCCAATTTTTACTAATGAAAATAAATTGTTCCTGTAATTAATGCAAGTCTTTTTTAATTTTAAAACTTTAATATTGTCCAAAAATTAAAAAAAAAAAACTACTGAGATATATTTAAAAACCTGGCTTGAGAGATTCAGCTTTTTTCAGGCCAAGAGGACACAGTGTTTTAAAGATAATAGATTTACCCTAACAAATGTATTGATTTAAGTCTTAACCCAAGTCCTAAAAGAATTTCATTATTATGACTGGATAAAATCATTTGCATTTTCAAAAATAAATAGTGATAATGCTAGAAAGTTTTTGCAAAAAACAATTATAAGGTGGGAATTACGGTCCAAAAATAAAACGGTCCTTGGTGTACAAACCGAACATTTAAGGCCTACACGTAGACTCATCAATGAGAGATACTCACAAATAAGTGAAATATTCTGTATATGAGAAATTAATTTCCTCAGCCTAGTGGAGGAAATATATAATATACTGACCGATCAGCCAGCTGGTTAATTTTTTTAAAGTTCCATTCTCTATACAGGAAATCGAATCCAGCTTATTACAGTTGGATTTTTTTTAAGTGTTTGAAGTTGTAAGCATAGAAGTGGTGTTGGAAGGTTGCCCTCGGTGGAAGGAATTTCGCGTTATTCCTGAAAAAGCCTCCCTGCAGGATTTCATTCGTCCATCTCGTTCTGTTACCAGGAAGGCAGCACATGGAGTGTACTTCCTCTGTGGACTGGGGGAAGGCTACGGTCTTACGCTAATAGTGTTAGAAAATAAACACATGCACAGAGAGTAAAATAAAATATCTTATTTTTACTTTTTATGTCGCACCTACAATGTTAAACTTTGTTCTTTAATGAGGCTCAGACGTGGGTCACAGTAAATTAAAAAACAGCCTAGATATTGAGCATCAAAAGCACAGGCAGAACAAAGGGCAGAACCGCGCTGCAGGCGCCACGCCAGTTAGGGCCCCTCCCCCGCCCCAGGGAGCGCTCCCGCCACAGCTCTTGTGGTTTTCACTCCGGTCCGCAGAAGTTGCATATAAACGGAAGCGGCCACACTTGGTTGTACCAGTTAGTCCTCTGGCTTGCTACAGCATGTCTGGTCGCGGCAAAGGCGGGAAAGGCCTGGGCAAGGGCGGCGCCAAGCGCCACCGCAAGGTGCTGCGCGACAACATCCAGGGCATCACCAAGCCCGCCATCCGCCGCCTGGCCCGGCGCGGCGGCGTCAAGCGCATCTCCGGCCTCATCTACGAGGAGACCCGCGGGGTGCTCAAGGTGTTCCTGGAGAACGTGATCCGGGACGCCGTCACCTACACCGAGCACGCCAAGCGCAAGACGGTCACGGCCATGGACGTGGTGTACGCGCTCAAGCGCCAGGGCCGCACCCTCTACGGCTTCGGCGGCTGAGCCCGTCTGTTCCCGCGTCCCGTCGGTATCCGACCAAAGGCCCTTTTCAGGGCCGACCAAGCATCCAGAGAAAGGGCTGGAACTCTTATTGGGGCTCATGGCGTGGGTGCGGCGGGGTGTTGCTGTGTCCCATCTCCCGGCGCCTTGACGCCATGCGGGTATCTACGGTCCGGTTCTCTGGATCGCGGGGTTTGGGAAGATCGCGGTGTAAGGATAGGCCACCGCTTGGTTTTTCCGGGTCGCCGTTCCCGGCAGCGCTGCCGTCCCGCTCCGCTGTCGCCGCAAGTGCGCCTGCGTGCGGTCCGGGTTGCCGGTTCCTCTTGAGCAATGCCTCAAGATGCATAGTTCTAAGGAAAGTCTAGGAAGGCGTGTTCTGCACAGCAAGTCCAGACGTCCCCACCCTACTACAAACAGCGCCCCTAGGGCTTTGAGCGCGCCGGGAGCTAACCACCTATAAGTTGACAGGGTATGGCCCCATGGAAATCTGCCTTTTCTTTCTGGTGACACTTTCTCCAGGCCCCGCTGGGGACAGTGCACACCTGAGATCCGAGTCCTCGCTGATCACAGGAAGGACACGGGAGAGGGCCCAAGGTGGAGTCCCGGCGGACTACTCAAGCAAATACGCGTCGCTGTGGTCTGCAGGAAGTCACCACCACGTCACTTCTGAAGCCACTGCGCGGGCTGCTAGGTGAAGCCGCTCGGAGGCCTCTGCTCCGCTCCGTGAGCATCTGACGAGAACCCGCGCTCCCCCGTCACCAACCCACCTGTGCGTCCCAGTAAAGCCGCTTGCTCACAGGGTGACCGCGTACTCAGCATGCCTGGGAAGGGTACAGGTCTCTCCAGGGAGCATTTTCACTTCACCTCCCATAGTCCACCGGTAGTAGGGAGTTCCTGTCTCTCCATACCATGAACATTCCCCGATGTCAGACTCAACTGTGTACCAATCTAAAGATTTGTTAAACCGTGTGTTAAGTTGGGTTTCTGGGCTTATGACAAAGTTGTGGTTTGGGTTTTCTCTTTCTTTTTTTAAATAATTATTTTAATTAATTTATTTTAATTTGACCAGAGAGGGACAGAGTAAGGGAGAGAAAGAAAGTGGGACAGAGTGAGGGAGAGAAAGTGAGAAAGCAAGGACTCAACCAAGGTCAGCCATGTGGGAGTCCAGAGCCCTTAACCACTACGCCACCTTCTGGCCCTGGTTTTTCCTTTTAATATGACTTTGGGGGATTTTCCCTTCTATTCATATTCCTTGCCGCCCCCCACACACCCACAGGGAATTTTATGTGTGATTTGTAGGTGCTCTCTCTATATTTTTGTCTTTAACCGCTTGTCACCGTATAAATATATTGTCAGCTTACAGGTTGTTTTGAATGTTATACTTTGGATTTGCAAAAATTATCTTTAGTAATGACTTATATTTTTTGTAGTTTTGAATGTCTCCTTTACACATAGAAGTTGTAACGCATCCTTCTACCCGTACCCACAGTCATCAGCGTATCTCAGGATTTGGCTTTAATTGGACAATAATACTTTTTTGAAGTAGCTTAATAACAACATTAAGAAAGAGCTAACCTAATAACCTATTGATCTTCCTATTCTGTTAAGCAAGATGAAGGACAATGGACGTCGTATAGTGTGTCCCTTTGTACGTGACCGAGCTTCCCCAGATGGTCTCAGCAGGAAAGCCAAGCCATTTTCTTAGGCCCTTCGACCCCCTTAGCTTCCAGCTCCGAAGAATAACAGGTACTGACCCCAGATGCGGGCGTCTAAGTCATTAACCACCAGTAACTGCGCGTTTCAATCCCAGAGCTAGTCTTGGTGCCCACAGGCTGGGCCATCTGAGGCTGGGGTTTCTAGGACACCAGGACACCTGCCAGGGTGGTGTGGCTCACAGTCACACGGCAAGTCCTGAAACATGAACCACTTTCAAAACGAGGTTTTTGTTTCTTTTCTAGCAACCATGGTGCCTGAGATAAACCTGAGGCTATGATACTGCCTCTGCGCAAAGCTGGTTTTTTATTTTTTGTTTTGTTTTGTTTTTGCCAGAGGGCTCTCATGCTCACCAGAGAGAGACAAAGTGAGGAAGCAGCCCCAGGGGGACACTCACACCACAACCCTTTCTTCTCCACTTCTTTGGGGACTTGGAGCACAAACACAAGTGTCCAGTGTGCTTTTCAAGCTGTCGGGTCCACGACTCAAACCGCTGTGGGATCCAGCCTCTCTACCCACCATGCCACTGCTGGCCTCAATAATGAATTATTTTAGGGGACATTCATTTAGCACATTCAGTTTTTTAAGTATACAAGTATTTTTTTTTTAAGTCTATTTTGGTTTAAAAGTCAGTCAAATCAGCGTAGGTGGCTGAAGAAATAAATGACAGATGGCAATGGGGACAAACAAGGGCATACTGGAATCGTATTGTGCCGCTAATGTTTTAGCAAATATTTAAACTTGGTTTCTGCATGTGGACAGGAGGCCGCCGGGGAAGTGCCATTGAAGCCTGTCTTCCCACAGCCGTCAGGTAGACATCGGAGTGTCCTGAAGAGCTGGAGCAGCTCAAAACCATATCAGAGGGTCGAGCTTTGAAACCACCGACAAGAGCCTGAAGAGCCACTCTGAGCTCACGGACTGCATGGGAATGCGAGATCCCAGCACCTCGTGCTCCAGGGGCTTCGGGCGTGTCACATGTGCCGTCGTGGAGCGGGTGGGTGCAGCCACAAAACAAGGCCACAGGGGGGCGGGAGAGCTGTACAGCAAGGGGGGCTGTCTCAGAGAAGATCCCCAAAGACCAGGCGCCCGCTTCGCCCTGAAGGTCTTTGTTGGCAGCATTGGAGACACCGAAGAACATCACCCAAGAGAGGGCTCCGAGCAGTGCGGGGAAACTGAAGAGGTGGCGTCATGACTGACCTGCAAGAGGGCTCCGATCAGTGCAGGGACACTGAAGAGGTTGGCATGGCTGACCTGTGAGAGGGCTTCGATCAGTGCGGAAAACTGAAGGGGGTGGCATCATGGCTGACCTAGGCAGCGGCGAGGAGGGGTTGCGCCTTCATAACCTCTGATGACCGATGATCATGACTCTGTGGATTAGGTTGTCGTTCAGAAATGCCACACTGAATGACCACGCCTGTGACGGAAGGAGAGCCCTGTCCAAACAAGAAAAGGCCAGTGCTTTCTCCAGCCCAAGAGGTGGAAGTGGTTCCGGAAACTTCGGGGCTTGTCGAGTGGGTGGTTTTGGTGGTGATGACAGTTGTGGTCCTGGAGGAAACTTCAGTGGTCGTGGTGGCTTTCGTGGCAGCTATGCTGCTGGTGGATCTGGTGGCCGTGGGGAGGGTATTGTGGATGTGGCAGCCTTGGAGGTGGTAGCCGCCACTCACTACCATGAAAGACCAGGGCACACGGCGGGACACACATACAGACACACGTACATACCTGTATGCACACACATGCTGTTTATCCAGACACACATGCACATGGGTTGAATTCGTGAACCACAGTAAATTAGTTTATGAAACAGGCTTTTACTTCTGAGTCGCAAATTCAACCCGATTATAATCTAGTTTAAAATTCACTGATCCTCTTACACCCATCCTTCTGGCCCACCCTGGGGCCAGCCCAACCCCCAGCCCCCATAGCTAGCCTGAGACCCTGGGCCTGGGGCACTGTTCTGCCCCTCCTGTTCTCAGTCTATTTTTTCTTTAATTATATAAACTTTGTTGAGGGAATTAATTACTAATTCGGTGTCCAAAGTACTGTCTTAAAAACCAATAATCTAGGCCCTTAGGATCTTTCTGTGATTTCTTAGGTCCCAACTCACTTCAGGAGTCAAGCTTCCCTTTGCAGACTTGACTGCCTGGTGGGCTGGCATCTTGCCTACCCCTACAGGCAAGGTGTGGGAATGGAGAATTTTAAAAAACAAAAATTAAAAAAGGCAAGCTCGGTGAAAGGCAGAGTTCACCCAGTGAAACACCTCCCTTCCTGACTTAATCTTTTTAGCCTAGCATGTGGCCCAGTAAGGCCCTGAGGACTGCTCTGTGCTTCAAATCACAGGTACAGACGAGAAACTGATGGCAGAGAACACCAGGCAGGCCCTGAGCCAGGGATGCAGAGAGCCTGGCACGTGGTGTGACCTATCCCTTTCAATTGCCCAAGTCCTGGAGTCAACCTTTGTCCAGCGACTGCCGCCTGGGTTGACAAACTGGCACACACTATGGAATCCCATTTAACGCTGTCAGCGAAAACCTGTAACAGAGAGAAGAGTGGGCCAGAAAGGCGAGGGGACTTAACACTCGTGGCTCGGGAATAATAGAGAATACTGATAGTGCCAAGTCTCCACTACGTGTCCCCTGACTGCACAAAAAACATCTCACCTGCCTGACCACAGATCTTAACTGGACTCAACTCCACGAAATCCTCACAGTAAGACTGCCCAGGTATAGACTGAACGTGCACTCACAGCTCGATTACGGACAACTTAAGTGGCTCTGAAAAGAGCCTTTGGGGTTAGGGTGTAAAGACGCTTTACTTGGCAGCCTCACTTGGCGCTGGTGTACTTGGTGACGGCCTTGGTGCCCTCGGACACGGCGTGCTTGGCCAGCTCCCCGGGCAGCAGCAGGCGCACGGCCGTCTGGATCTCCCGCGACGTGATGGTCGAGCGCTTGTTGTAGTGCGCCAGGCGCGACGCCTCGCCCGCGATGCGCTCGAAGATGTCGTTGACGAACGAGTTCATGATGCCCATGGCCTTGGACGAGATGCCCGTGTCGGGGTGCACCTGCTTGAGCACCTTGTACACGTACACCGAGTAGCTCTCCTTGCGGCTGCGCTTGCGCTTCTTGCCGTCCTTCTTCTGCGCCTTGGTCACCGCCTTCTTGGAGCCCTTCTTCGGGGCCGGCGCCGACTTGGCCGGATCAGGCATGACTCCCAACAACCAGCAACCGAGAGAGAAACGGTGGAATGACTGGCCGGCGCCGAGTGTTGTCTTTATATAGAGCGCCTTATGCAAATAAGGTGAAAAGGGAACATCCTGTGTCTGATTGGTGGCTGTTCAAAGTGACGTCAAGGATTCGTCTTTGACCAATCAGGACGTGCATGTCTCAGTCGCATTTCCATTGGTTAAAATAAAGCTGCAATTCTACCCAATGATTTCTCTCCCTTTTCGCGCCCAACGCTGGTTATAAAAGCTGCCGCCCAGCTCTTTCGCTCCGCAAACCTTTGATTTTTTGTAAGGTCAGTCATGTCCGGCCGGGGCAAGCAGGGCGGCAAGGCGCGCGCCAAGGCCAAGACCCGCTCCTCCAGAGCCGGGCTGCAGTTCCCGGTGGGCCGCGTGCACCGCCTGCTGCGCAAGGGCAACTACGCCGAGCGGGTCGGGGCCGGCGCGCCGGTCTACCTGGCGGCCGTGCTGGAGTACCTGACGGCCGAGATCCTGGAGCTGGCGGGCAACGCGGCGCGCGACAACAAGAAGACGCGCATCATCCCGCGCCACCTGCAGCTGGCCATCCGCAACGACGAGGAGCTCAACAAGCTGCTGGGCAAGGTGACGATCGCGCAGGGCGGCGTCCTGCCCAACATCCAGGCCGTGCTGCTGCCCAAGAAGACCGAGAGCCACCACAAGGCCAAATAAGGAGCGAGGTTAAAAATTCTTGTAAACAAAGGCTCTTTTCAGAGCCACCTAAACTGTCTTGAAAAAGCTGGCACGTTTCGCTTTATGCAGAGTTCCAGTGTTCGGCTTAGAGCGTTTCTTGGAATGAAGCGGTAGCTCCAGAAGCGGTTTTCAGACATAAAGACTGGAAGGCCCCGCGGTGTGGCGGGCTGGCGTGCAGGGCAGCGGTTTGCTCAGCAGGAGTAAGGGATGAGGCCAAGCATAAAACTCTAGCCTACTCCTGGTCTGCAGTTGTCACTGGATCTCGCAGATCACCCTGTGAAAGCGGTTTATGTAAAATGTATGGAGTCCAGGAATGAATGGTCCGAGTCCACTATCACCAGTGAGGCTATGCTTTTTCAGTGGCGGTTTTCCTTTTCCTTGGGCTTTCCGTACAAAGGCAGCCACTAGGGTTTTACTGCAGATGCAGGACTCTGGATCCAATATTGATAAACCAAATATAGAGTCAGAACATAACAGTACTAATAACATGGGGAGAGTGAGCTGTGACGAAAGTGTTGCACCATCCGAGACCTCCCTACGTGAACTTAACAAGAGAAATACAGGCAGCTCACGGGGCGACCATGGTTTAATTCAGTACATTGTTTTCTTTACTATGCAGTGTTTGCGGGAGCCCTGTTAAAATTACAGTAACATGTAAGAGACCCAGGGAGAAAAATTGCGGTGATAGAGTGACACGTGGTGGGTTCTCTGTAAGCAGGTGGTGAGACAGAGTTTGGGATACGGATCAACACCCACGAAGGGAGGCTGCAGGCCTAGGGCTGGACAGAGAGATATCAGACTGATGCAGACACACGCGCGCCACCAGCCACAGAGCCTGAGCCAGGACCAGCTGACAAGCCCCATGTTGGGCCCTTCTTGCCTTTCCGTCCCTGCCTCACCAGGGCTGTGTGAGGATGGGCCTGGGGAAGGGTGAGGCCGGGGTGGGGGCTCTGCAGTCACTGAGGCAAACGCAGGTGCAGCCAGCCGGTGAGCACCTCCCTGCGCGGCAGTCGGGCAGCAGGTCCGTCCTGGGAGGAGATGGGCAGTGTATTTCCACGTCTGACGCAGGTGACCTTCACAAACGGGTACGTCCGCGGGGGCAGCTGTGGGACCGACGAAAGCACGCTCAGCTGTTACTGCTTTTTCACTTTCATAAAAGAACTCAAATGGGGGTTTTTTTTTTGCAGACTTTCTACAGGTCCTTATTTGTAATCTGGTAAGTTTAGAAGTCCCAGTCACTGCATGTGGAAGGAAGGTGATAGAAAACTTGAGGAAAAGTGTGAGACGCTCTTCCTCGGTCTCTGCCCCCTCCAGGCCCAGCACGTCTGTCTCTTCACTTTTCTGGTACCGGAATATAATTCGGCCTTGCCCATAGTGTGAAAGCTTCATGAATATTTGAAGCTCAAAGGAGAGTAGACTCAGTACCACCCACTACCGGCGACCCAAGTAACTTGACTGTCGCTGACTTCTCACAACCCCTGAGGCAGGCATTGTTCTGATCCTAACTAGGAAAGGCCGCATGGTGCTCTCCAGCGAGAGTCTCAGTGTTTAGGAGATAAAGCTACACACCTGGGTCCAACCAGAGCCCACGTGTAACCGCTTCTCTTAGCCGCCTGGTCCCATGGGCTATGGTCTAAGGGGAGTAGAAACCTGGGTGGGAAAAACTACAGGGCATAAGGCTGATCCTTCTGCACCGACAGGTAACCAAATGAAGAACTAGACTAGTTACTCAAATAGTGTTTCCTATTTTAAGTGAATGACCCGAACTAACTAACTAAAGTGACTACTCCTGAAATGGGGACCACATAAAATGCATACTTTTTAAAATACTCTCATAAGGGGCGAGCACATGGCATGGTGGTTAAGGTGCTGGGTCTCCACATGGCAAGTCACTGTTTGAGTCCCAGACATAGCAGCTTAAAAATCACGGCCAGCACGTTTGCATACGTGCCCAAAATCCCCACAGGAAAATGGAAGAGAAGGGATTTTTGACGTAGCCATCCCACTGGGGGGGGGGGGGGGGATGATTTCTCACTTCCCCTCTCCCAATCTTTCCCTGTCTCTCTCCCAATCTTTCTCTGTCTCTCTCTGGTGCATGCACGTGCCCTATGGAAAGCCTAAAAAAAAATAACAATAATAAAACATACTCTTGGAACCAGCAGATGGCATAATGGCTACTTTGCTGGGCTCCCACATAGTGGATTGAGATTCGAGTCCCAGACCCAGCAGCTTAAAACACACCAGGCATGTATATGTGCCTGCCCAAAATCCCAAGAGAATGTAGAAGAAGGAATTGTGGTGTGGCCAACCCCCGGGAGGTGATTTCTCGCTTTCTGTTTTTCTCTGCTTCTCGGCAAGTGCATGCGCCCTGTAGCAAAATCTCTCTTAAACAACAACAATCCTGAATCCTGGTGGGAGGGTCAGGGCTGGAGTCCAGAGTCTCGTGAGTTCTGGGATGTGTGGCCGGTGCTCTGAACTGGTGGAGGCCAAAGTGGATCGCAGGGTAAAGCCCCTGTGAAGGTTCTCTCTCAGAAGATAAAAGTAATTTTTTTGTTTTAATTACAAGACTTTCCACTCTACACATACCAGATTCCAAAGCAGCTGGATGATGGGGGTGGCAGGGTTATGGGGGCCACGTGTGGGGATCCAAGTGGGGATCCAGACCTACCGAGGAATGAACTGGACACACCAGCCCCTGCCCCTGGTGAGCAGGGCCCAGGCGGCCTTGTTTGGGGTGGCAGGCAGTGGAGACAACTGTGGGCCCATCCCCAAGACAGATGGGACAGATACAGAGGTGCCAGGTGTGCACCAGCAACCAACAGCTCTTAAATGCCTGCTGCGTAAGAGGCACAAGACACACCGTCCACCACTTGGCAAATTCGTAATGACTGTGCCCCAAACCAAAGGCTGACTTCGCAGAACATGTGGTCAAACCAGTGCACAATTGACAAGCTAGAGAAATTGTGTAAGGAAAGGAACAGCAGCAGGACGTGGGGACACCCTGGGGGTGCTGTAGAGGGCCCGGTGCAGGCTGGCCTAGAGAAAACCCGGGAGGCAGCTGGAGGGAGGCCGGTCTGCCAGGGATCCGCTCCCCAAGGGATGTCCTCTGAGTGCCAGGCCCTTGCAGGATGTGGGTGCTCGGTGACAGCAGGGTCCCCTGTCCTTTCCTGGGAAGCACAAGGCGGTTGTCGAAACCCCTGGAGGCGCTGGTCTCCCCCCACACTGAGCTGGGTCAGGGGAACCGGCCCCAAGCCCTCCAAACTCCTCAATTGGACGTGGAACCTGGGAGAAGCCTGTGGCCCTGCCCAGACCCCCGAGTCACGGCACCCCGCTCGCACACTGTCCCCTCATCGCACGTCTCTGTCTCCTCTCACTTTTGCGGTCTGCAAGGACAGGACCCAGGCTGTCTCCGTGCCTGCCTTGGGCAAGTGTGAAGCAGGGCGACTGCGGATCTCTTGAGGAGTCCGTTGGCCAGCTTTCTTGTGCCAGGTAAGAGAAGGTGGACGGGAGCAGGCTGGCTTTCCTCAGCTGTGGCGACTTAGCTCCGGAGGCTGTGCCGGCTGTCACCTACTGTGGTAGAAAGACTGGTTCTTACATTCCTGGCTTGGTTGCTGGGGGATTTTACCAAATTTTTCAAACTTGCATTTTATCTCCCTCTGGAATAAGAATTCTACAATGGAAGATTTTGGCTGTTTTGTTCACTATTCAATCTCCCATTCCTAGAAAGGTCCCTGAAACACAGCAGCGACTCAACATTTGTGTACAAAATGAGTGAAGAGACAGAAATGTAAAATGTGTTGCAATATCTAATATGTCCTCTAGAGGGAGATAAACACCAAGGAATAGGAATTTCCTTCCTTGCAATTTAAAATCAATTCTAAAACCTTGCTTTGAAGGAAGTATTTTTAAATTGTTGAAGTTTCTGCTCTGGTAGGAGTTTAAAAACACAGATGTACTTTCTTGCCACAAATCAAGTAAGCCTCTGGCAAATTGTTACATTTCGCATAAAAATTATAAATATGATATAACTGAACACAGACCCAGGAGGGGCCCTGTGGCTTAGCTGGTCAAAGCGCCTGTCTAGTAAACAGGAGATCCTGGGTTCGAATCCCAGCGGGGCCTTGTTTGTTCAGTTTTGTGTTTTCAATTGTGTGGTGCCACTGAATATGTTGAAGGTGCACTGAGGATGTGTAGGTAGTGAGGTCTGCGTTATGTCACTGCTCTGGTCATGGAGACTCTAGCCAGGTAATTTCATCACAGTGGGAGGGTCAGAATGGAGGGAAACACATTTCTGTAACTTGTCGGGAAGCAACATGCCAGCTGATGACTGATAAGACAGATGTATGGAACATGGTCTTGCGGAATGTGATAGTAACATTTCAAATTCAAATTATAATGTTTTAGTCTCCAGCGTCTTGACCTATGAGAGCCAACGTTTTCAGCTAAATGATGGATTTTAGTTATCAGTGTTGGGCAAAACATTAATAAGCCCCCAACGGCATTTGGTTTGGAGTCAGATTCATTTTTATTTTTGAGAACAAGTAAGAGAGCACCGATGAAATTTGGACTCTCACCATTTTGGTTTTCTACAACCCTAAAAATTGTCCTTTTCCATTAGTTCATGTAATCTTGTTTTGCATACCCCAAAAAAAGCAAAATTTCTTACTAGAAACTCTCACTAGATCTTTTGCTTTTGACAGTCATAAATAATAATTAACTACCACCACTTTAAATCTTTTTTCCTCTACATAAAGTACATTGTTTCACCTCACTGCTTTCCCAAAGACTGCAGGCCTGAGCGCTTTGCCCTCAGCGAAGCACCGTCACAAAGCCTCGTGGGAAAGGTGTGCCAGATGCTCTGGGGACCAGCATCCAACAGCCAGAACTCCAGTCAGGAAGCCCCTGAGATTGTGCTGGAAATAAGACAGTCCTGCCAAGAAGACCCTTCCGTATCAACAGGAGAGAGAGAGAATGCACTTTAACAGCTTCAAGCACGATGAGGAAACTGGAAGTGATGACAAGAGAGAACAAACCCCCTTTCATGCAGCGAAGCTGGAGAGAGAACAAGAGCTGCTCCTAACTCCTGGGGGAGCAGAGAGTGGGCCTTCCGAAGTCTCCCCACATCTCCAAGAGCCCCCCGAGCTAACTCCAAGCACATTTTACACATCAACTGTGTATTGGGTCGCGACTTCCTGAACAGACCAGTACGGCACAGACTGGAGCTGGGTCTCCAGCAACATTTCACGGGTCGGTTGGGGGAGACCTGAGAGGAGAGACATTCGCTCAGATCTATGGCTACGCCTATGAAATTTGGTAGTGAGTTCCTGGCTTGCGAACAAATAATAAGAATTCGTAAAAGTCCAGTGTGAGATTCCTTAATTCAGTGGTTGGCCCGTGTGCTGTGGGGCTGTGGCTAGCAGGCTGATCCGAGGGCATCATCCTTATGCCAGGATCGGGAATGTTCTTTTGAGATTGTTTTGATCTAAAGGGGGGAAGTCCATACGAAAATCGTGTGTTTCAGGGAAAACTACACATTGTCTGCATGCCTATATCCTCCCAGGTTATCAGATTCCAGCCTTTCATTGTCTTTGAGCGTTTTACGATTATTTGTAAATTGACAGGCATACTATAAATTCTGTCTTTTCCAGTGCATTTTCGATTGATCACCCTCCGCCATAGAAAAACCAGTGTTACCTCCATTTCCAGTGAAATTTCTTTACTCCGTACACATTTATGCTTTTTGACTTTTCCTTTAAACTGTTTCTATCCATCTGGTTCCCTAGCTGAATGAGTGAAATAAGATCTTTAACCTGTGTTCTTTTATTTTCAATTGCTGTAAAATTTACATAACAAAATTAGCCATTTGGTATGTTCACAAATAGCATTTGGCATGTTCACAATGGTCTACACTCAACGCTACTTTCAAGTTCCAAATATTTTTATTATCCCAAAAGGAACGGGACTCATTAAGCAGACATTGCCCCTTGTTCTTTTCTCTGCCCCCAGAAACCATTCATCTAGCTTCTGTGTCTACAGATTTACCTATTCTGGATTTTTCATTAAAAGGAATTACTCACTATATGACCTTTGTGTCTGTTTCTTTCACTTAGAATACTGTTCAAGGGTCAATCATGTTGTAGTGTATACCATTACTTCATTATCTTCCATGCTAAATGATATTCCACTGTATGGATATACCATTATTATTTGCTTATCCATTTATCAGTTGATAGACATTTGTGTTGCTTCCTCCTTTTCACTATTGTGAATGTGCTGTTGTGAACACTCATAGACAAGTATTTGAATGCATGCTTTTAATTCTTTTGGTTAATATACTAGGAGTGAAATTGTGGAGCCACCTTGTAATTTTATGTTTACTTTTTTGCAAAACCACCAAACTTCACTACAGTGGCTGTGCCATTTTTTCTTTTTAATTCCCAAAAGCATGTATGGGGTTCTAGGTTCTCTACATTATCACCAATACTTGTTATTTTCTGACTTTGATATTCTAGCCATCCTAATTGGTATGAAGTGTTGTCTCATTGTGGTTTTGTCTTTTCCTAATTAATAATATTGAGTATATCTTCTTGTGCTTTTTGGACATTTGCATATCTTCTTTCAAAAAATATCTATTCCTAATGTCTATTTCCTAATTTCTTTTTTCTTTCTTTTTTTTTTTTTTTTTTTTTTTTTTGAGAGGTTTTTGCTATAGGGCACATGCGCTTGCCAGACAGACAGAAAGAGACAGAGAGACAGAAACCGAGAAATCACCCCCCAGGGGGGATGGCCACGCCGCAATCCCTTCTCCTCCTCCTCTTGGGATCTTGGGCACGCACGCACACGTGCCCTGACGTGAGTTTTAGTCACCGGGTCTGGGACTCGAACCACAGTCGACTACGTGGGAGTCCAGCAACACAGCCATTACGCTAACTGCTAGTTCCTCTATTTCCTAATTTCTAATCAGTTTGTTTTTCTTTTTGTTGTTGAGTTCTAAGGGTTCTTTATATATTTTGGACAATAGATTCTTACTAAATACATGATTTACAAGTATTTTATCTCATTCCATAGGTTGTCTTCTCAATCGCTTTGTAATGTCCTCTGATTTGCAAAAGTTTTTAACTTTAGTGAAGCCCAGTGTATCTATTTCACTTTTGTTTCACGTGCTTTTGGTGTCATATCTAAGAAACCATTGCCAGATCGAAAGCTGTGAAGATTTACTGCTGTTTTCTTCTAGGAGATTTGTACTGTATTAGTT
The DNA here is from genome assembly GCA_026018925.1 of Tupaia tana. Classification (NCBI taxonomy): domain Eukaryota; kingdom Metazoa; phylum Chordata; class Mammalia; order Scandentia; family Tupaiidae; genus Tupaia; species Tupaia tana. Next base: position 13,298,286 of record JAKSZU010000024.1, on the reverse strand, counting down.
CTTGCATTTGGGTCATTGATCTATTTTGTTGAGGAGACTTATTCTTTCTTCCACTTAATGATCTTATCAGTTCTTGTCAAAAATCAGTTCCCTATAGATGCATGCATTTGTTTCTGGACTCTGTTTTATTCTACTGAGCTATATGTGTGTCCTTATGCAAGTATTGCCTTGTTTTTGCCTTTGTAATAACTTCTGAAATCAGGAAGTATGAGTCCTCCAACTTTGATTTTCTTTTGATTTGAGATCCTTGCAATTCCATATGAATTTTAGAATTATTTCTTGGGGGGGGGGGTCGGGGAGAGAGAGAAGTCGTTGGGTTGTTAATAAAAATTACATCAAATCTGTAGAAAGATTTAGATAGAATTGCCGTCCAATATTTTTCCAGTTTATGGACATGGATGTTGTAATGGTTAATGTGTCAACTTGTCTGCATATGTGGTCAAACGGTATTCTAGATGTCTCTTCTAGTGTTCTGTGGATAGAATGAGCATTTACATGTATCTGTAGACAGAGTAAAACAGATCCTCTTGCACTATATGAGTGGGTTTCATTCAATTGGTTGAAGACCTTAACAAAAAAATTTAAAAGACTGATGTCCCTGAAGCAGAGAGTGCTGTCAACAGAGGGCCTTCAGACTACTGGGGCAGCCTCATCTCTTCCCTGTCTCCAGCCTGCGCTTACAGATCACATGAACTAATTCTCTAAAACAAGTATCTTCTTTAGGTCTTTGGTAACTCCCTTCAGCAATGTTGTGGAAGTCCCAGGTATAACTCTCCGATCTGTCAGTCTTATTTATTGGCTTGTATTCACTGATAGTCGGGAAGGGCTCTGGAGCTCAACGGTGACCATTTACACAGATATGTGGGGCATAAAAACGGACCGCAGGCCCGCGAAGTGGCCCGTACGGGGATCGAACCCGCGACCTTGGCGTTATTAGCACCACGCTCTAACCAACTGAGCTAACCGGCCACCACAGGGGCGCCGCGTTTTCTTGTGTCCCTTTAAAGCTTATTTCACTAATATTCTCTGTGGTGTTTTTTTCTTCCAGGATAAAAAAGCCATTTTTCTATTAAGTTAAAAAATAAATAAAGCAAGCGAGGTGAACTCCTCGCAGCTGACAGGAGCGGTCCCTCCTCACCCGGAAAAACTCGCGTTTCCCAAACGCCAATCCCACAAGAGTCGACCACCGCCCGGGGCCAGCCTCCGCGCGCACGCCTGCCCCAGGGCTGCGCGGACAGGGGGGTCCGCTGCCCCGCGGGGGCTCGCCCGGGGCCCGCCGCGTGCCGGGATCCCGGAAGTAACGCGGGGGCGCAGACCACTGCCCAGCGTCCGGTTCCCGGAGACCCGGCTAGGCCCACCGCGACTTTCCCCTTCCGCGCAGCAGGATGCAGGAGGCTTGGTAACACCCTTTTGCCAAGAGACTGGTTGGGTGGCGCTGATGTTTTAAGCCGGACACCCGGATGGCTATCACCGCTTGGTTTCAACAAGACTCCAAAAGTGTTGTAATGTAAAAGAATGCTCAAAGCCTGTTCCCGCCCGGTTTCGAACCGGGGACCTTTCGCGTGTGAGGCGAACGTGATAACCACTACACTACGGAAACAGTCATGCTAAGGTAGTTCGCGCACAGGTGGGAAGGCTCAGAGCCTGCAGGGCCTACCCGTGTTCACTGCAAGCGGGGTCTGAGCAGAACCGCTGTAAGGCCTGTTTCTCTGCCCTTCAGTTTACGGAAACCCAACGACTGGGCACCAAAGGCTTTGCCCAGGGCCCCGCCCTTGCACAGACCCCCAGCATGGAGCTGAGGCCACCCCTGGGCAGTGATCTGAGACCTCTTACTCTGTGCCCGGTTCTCATCTGCCGGAGACAGTGAGTGGGAACCGGAAACACGCGGCCGGACCCAGGAGCCGACGGCTGGGGCTTTATCCCCATTCCCTCCTCATTTCCCTCGCAGTCAATTGACCAGAAACAGGGCTGCGGTTCACTACCAGGCTTCGGGGAAACGCAGCAGGGGAGAGAACCTGGGTTGCAGCGGAATGAAATCCAAGAGGACGGCTCTGCCCTGGAGAACTGAGTCCAGGAGGAAGTCTTTCTTAAAACCCTGCGCTGCTGTGGTTCTGCTCCGGCGCCCACAGACGGCCAGCGGGGGAGAGTTGGGACAAGCTCGAAGTCTCACCCTTGAACCTGGCCTTGCTGGTGGGGTGGGGCTGGAAACACGACTTGCCACAGGCGGCGACTTTCCACAGTGAGGCCTTCCACCAGGCGCAAACTGAGGACTGGGCGTCCTAAGTTATTAGAGAAAAGTGAACGGACTCAGAAGGAGCAGTCCTAACTTGGCGGTGACCGGGTTCAGGCGGCCCCCAAATGGGTCACCTTTGCATTTGAGAACTGTGCAGAGGCAGGAAGGTCACTCTCCCTCCCCAATTCTCCCCTGAAGCAGGTCTAAGACCCTCCTCCGTGGGAAGATGCTCCCACACCAGGAGGACAGGAATACTCTTACCTCTGAGGGCCCGGGACACAGAAGAATCTGAACTAATCACTCTTGCTAAATGCCCCAGCGTTTTACATCAGATCATACTTTCTGTCCGGTTACGCTTTCTTCTTCTTCATAACTACCCACCCCTTCATCAAGCCTAGCATACAAATACACAGCTGACGCGTTCCCGCATTCCCCATGGTCTCCGGTGTCACGGCTTTTCCCTTGTTAACGGCCTTGTTTTAGCGGCCCCGCCGTGAACCTAGCAATGACTGAGAAAAGACATGTCTTCTCCCCTTCAGGGATGAGTAGAAGTAGGATAGTCGAGAGGGAAAGGAAAACACTAAACAATGATTTAGTAATGTGGATCTGTTTTGAGATTTTGCTAAAAATTAGACAATTGAAGACTCCCCCTTTTTTTTTTCAAATAAAATACGATTAGAAGGTGGGAGCTGTGACCGCTCTCGACCGCAGGTATGGAAATTATTCTGCATTTCCAGAGGACAAGGGCTAGAAGCAGGCCTTCCGCCCTTCCCTGCCGCCTCCGCGGAATCAGGGCTCTGAGCGCCTGCTTCCTGGCCCAAGCTCTGTCAGCATCACCTCCTGTTTGTGCGACCACAGAGACTGGGACGAAGTGTGGCCCATGAGCAGGCGTGATGCACGCTAAAAGAACCGCGTGACTTCGCCCCCTTCCAGTGACAGAAGCCTGGCAACCGTGAGTGGGAGTGAGGCCCTAAGGGCGAGATCACAGGGGAAGGAACCTGGGTCACATCAGAATGAGGCATCATGGCCTCGTCCTGGGCAGAGACGCCTGGTCGAGCTCACACAGGGGCCGACGGCTCTGCGCTCTCCTGATTCATGGTTGGTTCATGGAGGGGCCAGAGGTTAGCCTGACCTGACAAAATGAAACTTTGGCATCTTGTAGAGCAAAGTTTCCAAAGTAACTTACCTGGATTTCTCAGGTAAGACGTAAGACCTGCTTGCCCATCGGGGCTTCTCCAGGGGCCTGACTCCCACTGAGCTAGTGAGGAAAAGGCTCGCGAGGGGAGCCCCAGCATCGCCGAGGTGCTCAGTGGTGGCTTCTCCTCGTAGTCTGGGGACCTGCCACCTCGCTCTGTAGTCCCTAAACAGACCAGGTGGCGCCACCCCAGCATGACAGACGCCAGATGTTGGCCCTAAATTACCGAAGACTGGATGGTTTGTTAGGGACTGACTCGTCGCCCCCCAACTTCACACTTGAAGCCCTAGTTAGTTTCGATGTGACCATCTGGACTCGGGGTCCCTAAGGTCAAGTGAGGTCAAAGCGGGGCTCCGACCTGATAGGACTGGTGTCCTCAGCAACGTGGACTGTCTGTGGCTTAACCTGCAGAGGACACGGAGAGAAGGCAGCTGTCCACCAGCCAGGCACACAGGCCTCAGCAGAACCTGACTCCCGGCCCCTGACAGTGGGCTCCCGGCCACAAGGACAGGAGTTTCCAGCGGTCACCACAGCCGCGGAGTGTCCTCGCCGCTCAGCAGACCCAGCCAGCAGGACAGAGGAAGCCACGAGTGAGGGGTCCAGCTTGGGGGTCCCGGTGGCTGGTACGTGTCCCAGAATTACAAGACGGGCCCTGCTAATGTCCTTGGTCTGCAGAAGCAGAAAGTGCCGGTGAACAGACGCCCGGCTTGAACCAGCAGGACAGAAAGCCATGGGCTCTCGATTCATTCCTAGACCTCAGTCCGTTTTGGGTGAGGGGACGACCAGGTGCCTGTGACAGAACCCAGCGCAGGGCCAGCCCCTTGCTGAGTTTGTCCGCCCACCTCCCCTGGAGGGGCCTGTGTCCATTAACCAAAGTGAGCGTGTGCGGGGAGGGGACGCAGACTCTCGGGGCAGCGCCCTCCGGGCAGGGCGGGACTCGGGGGCCAGTCAGGCGAGTTGGGCCCCTGGTCCTTGTCGCCATGTCACGTGGGGTCCCGGAGCCCCCTCTGGAGTTATGTTCCCAGTTCCAGAGAGGAGACGGCTTCCATACCCCATGCGGCCAAGGCCACTATGGCATGAAAGGCCACATGGAGGCCACTCGACATCCTCCCCGGTGACAGTAATAAGCCCAAAGCAAAACCGTATTCCTAGAGGGACGGCAGAGATTGGCGTCACCCCTAGGACGAGGACATGAAAGGAGCAGGGGCGGTGACTCCGACCACACCTGGATTCAGCGGGCTCACTCACTGCGGAGGTGTGGATTACGGACAGCAAGAGGACTGTGGGAGTTCACTCGGGCAACGGCTCCGGCCACGTCTGCGATCCAAGTGTCGTTCTGCCGGGGGACGATGACCACCCCTCCTGGCACCCAGATGTGCTTCACGTTTCTTTCCGCATCTGTGATAAAGACCATCAGAGCAGCAGCTTTTAGCTGGCTGGCCACGGCACAGCCCACGGGCTCCTGCAGGCCCGCCTCTCGGCCCACGGCACGCCTCGCCCACGGCACATGGCTGCCCCCTCAGGCCGGTGTCCGTCTCCGTGATGAGGAAGGAGCACCTACTGCCCACCCAGAGGACGTGCATACCAGAAGGTGGAAACAACCTCGCAAAGACGGGCTCCCTCCCTCAGCGACCTGCTGGTGAGTGTGTGACGCGGGGTGGCGCCACACCTGGCCACTTGCACTACTGAGGAAGTGGTGGCACGCCCAGCAGACCTCTTTGGGTTTTGGAGGCAGCATTCGGGCATGCTACCCCTAACAGCTTCCCGAGTCCTGGAACCCTCCCAGTTTCAATCAGGAGAGGGGCCCAGAACAGAAGTGGCTCTGCAGAGGGCCCAGCTGCAGTGTCGGGTCGTGTGGCCCACAGGGGCATGTGGCCTGCCGGGCTGGGGGTGCTTGAGCGTGGCTGGGACGGGGTACCGTGCTGCGATTCACCTCTGGCATTGGCAAGTCCCTGTAGGCGGGTCACAGCACGGGCCTTTGTAACTCTGGAACAAAATCGTGCCATCCTCTGCGGCTACCTCCTCTCCCTCCCCGAAATAAAAGCTCTCCGTGTGCTCCCAGCTCCGCCTGAGCCAGCGCCAGGGAGTCACGCCGTGAGGTCAGGGTGCACGGCGGGTGGAAATGGCTAGTGTCCAGGAAAGCTGGGCAGGGCTGCGGGCAGCGAGGCTGCGTGAGAAGGCCAGCGTGTGGTGAGGACCCTGAGGACACCAAGCAGCTGGCGATGGTTCCACGCCCTCCCTCCACCAGACAGCTGTGACTTCACCACAGAAAAGCCAGCCGTGAAGGGAGCAGGCCGCCTGGGTCGTTCTCTTTGCATTCGTGGAACTGATACGCCAGTGACGGGAACCAGCCATCCGGCTGACAGGGAGGGAACCCAGGGTCTCAGTCGTGGGGCAGCAGAGACTCCCCGCAGAACCGAGACCGGACCCTCAGCCAGCACCAGGGTACAAGCGGAGCGAATCAAGGGAAGGCCTTTTCTGTGCCATGGCCCAGACGTCGGCCACTACAGAGTGCCCCAGGCTGAGGTGGGGCTGCCCGGGGCTCGGCCAGCTCACTGGTCCTGGGAAAAACGTGCTCGGACCTGGCGCTATCTCCATTTCCGATGTGGCCGTCCGTATTCCGTGTTTGTGCACGGCTGTGTCGTGGTCCCTGGCCACATGGACCATTAGTGTCAGTGGCTTTCTGACAGAAGGTGGTGGATGTCACAGACCGTTCCATCTGGGTAGTGGCTGGCCTCCCAGAGCAGAAGTTCCACTCCTCCTTGCCCATCCGGACACTGTGCCCCTCTCGCCACTCACGCGCAGACTTGCTGGTGTCACCGCCCGACGCCTCCATCCACGGCGACTGGAGGTGCCCAGAGCAGAACCGGTCTCCTTCCTGACCTCAAGCCGAGTAGGTGTCTCAGGAAGCCGTGTGGAGAATTAGAGGCTGGCCTATCCAGTAGACAGGATCAGAGAACTGGTCTACAGCGTCCGGCTTGGCGAGGACTGTGTTTATTTTTGATTCGTAGAAGACTTGTTTGCATTAAGCTGTGATGGCCGAGTGGTTAAGGCGTTGGACTCGAAATCCAATGGGGTCTCCCCGCGCAGGTTCAAATCCTGCTCACAGCGTTACCGGCCCTTTTTCTGGTTCACGAGGCGTGATTCTCCCCTTTGTAAGGGTTGCCCACCTTCGCCCCAGCCGCCCCTCTCTCCTGCTGGGAGCGGAAGCCGTGAACCCCGCAGCACCCGTGGCTTCTCTCTTGCGCCCTCGGCCCCCCACGGCCCCGCGAGGGGTGCGCGCTCAGAACCCGCACATTTAGTGCTGCGCTGGCTCAGCGTGAAAGCAGAGGCACCTCCGACGGCGGAGGGGACTGGGAAGGTGATTGTGAAGTCTCCGCGACAAAACCACGTGCTGGGAAGAGGAGAGGGGTAGGTCGCTGACTCCGAGCTCTGGGATTGCAAACCGAAGAGGCTGACGGGAACCGAGGAAGTCTGGAGTCGTAAATACCCGTGCGTGCGTGTGTGCGCGCTCCACCAGCAGCGGAGCAGCGCGCAGGAGGTCCAGGCGGAGGGGTTCCCGGCTTGTCCGGAACCGAGCCGGGCAGAGGGCCGCCCCCGCTTGTGACTCGTCTTATTTCCCTCGCCTCGTTCGCCCACACTGAGCCCTCAAATAACACGCAGGCAACGTATCTACTGCTGGTGCTGTTCCTAACTCCGTCATTACGTTAGCTTGCGTTTCTAAGTTACGGTGTGAATTTGCTTCTTAAATGTTGCCTTGTATTGAATTCTTGCGTTTCTTTGCCTACCTAAGGAGAGGGGAAGGGTGTGTTTTGTTTTGTTTTGTTTTGTTTTGTTTTGTTTTGTTTTGTTTTGTTTTGTTTTGTTTTAGGGGGAGGAGGTGTATTTCTGAACGTCTTTTCTGCTGTAGAGTCTGAAATTATTTCCTCCGCGAACGCTGTCACTCTGGCATGATGTCCCCAAGCAGAAAATTCCTTGTAAATATAAACATTTTAAGCGAATGTAACTTAGGCGAGTTGGCCACCGGCTTGGTTTTCTTTGCCAAAATTCACAAACGTTCAACTTTTTTCTCGCGGGGCAATCAATCTTCTTGAACAATGAATAACCGAAAGAGAAGCTCCCATGTGGGCCAGTGGCGCAATGGATAACGCGTCTGACTACGGATCAGAAGATTCCAGGTTCGACTCCTGGCTGGCTCGGTCTCTCTTTTTAAAAAAAAAAAAAAAATCGGTGTGAATACATCTAAAATCAGTAACTGAATTTCTTAAAGTCTTCAAAAGACAGGCCACTGGCTAGCTCTCCGTTCAGTGTACTGTTGTGAAATTTTGAGAAAGGGGGTTGGCTCAAAGACACCTTTGGAAAGACGACTTGAAGAATTAAGACACATTATTTGATACTAAAAAGGAATGAAGTTCTGATACATGCCACAACACGCTGAACTTGGAAACTATCATGCTAAGGAAAAGAAGCCAGACATATGCCGTATGATCCATTTGTATGAAATATTCAGCATAAGTGAGTTCATAGAAACAGGAAGTCCTGGTGGTTGCCAGGGTGAAGAAAGGGAGAGGTGGGTGTGAGGTTGGGATCATGTCTGGAATGTGGATAATGGTGAGGGTCGCACTCCAAACCCCAAACACACTACAATCACTGAGTTATACACTTTAGAAGGCGGGGTTTATGGCATATGAATTACATTTTAATTTTAAAAACCCAAAGATGAGTCAAAGAAAGAGTAATAAAAACTGAGACAGGATCGTGGTGTGATCTTGTGCCACTAGAGTCAGTGCAAACCAAATCTAAATTCTAACAAGACATTTTTGTAGAAATAGACAAGCTATTCTAAAATTTATATAGAAAGGCAAAAGAACCAGAACAGCTAGTTTTCATGAAGAAGAAAAGCAAAGATAGGTGACATACTAAATTATTTCAGGACTTAATAGAAAGCTACAATAAAATGAGATTGGAAAAAGTATGGATCCATTGAACGATACATGAGAAGGACAGTCCAGTAATAGGTTGTCATATATGTGGCCAATAGGTTTTTTTTTTTTAATTGCCACAAAATTCAGCAGAGTTATGTTTCTCACTAAATTAACTCAAAATGAATCAGTGTTTTTTGTATAAGAACCTAAAATTATACAGCCTCTAAAAAATATAGAGAAGATCTTTATGGGGGCTGGCAGGTGGTGTGGTGGTTAAGGCGCTGGACTCCCACATGGTTGACCATGGTTTGAGTCCTGGACCTGCCAACTTTTTTACTTCCTGTTTCTCTCTGGTCAAATTAAAATAATAATAATAATAATAAATTAAATTAATAATTGTAAAACATCCTTTGTTACATTAAATTAGCTTTATCTTCCCCCTCAAAAGTTGCTTAATTAGGCCTTGTGTAAATGAAAAACTTCTCTACAAAAGTCAGATTTTACAAAACAAGTTATATAGTGGGAAAAATTAGCCAAGCATGTCTAATCATTATGATGCATCCAGAATATATATAGAACTTTCAAAACTCAATTATAAGAAAACAAATCAATTTAAGAAGGCCAATATTTGACCACCCACTTTGCTAAAGAATATAAATGACTAACAAACACATGAGAAAATGATTTACTCTTTGGGAAATGCAAAGTACAATCCCTGTATGATATTAACACCTCCACTAGAACGTCTAAATACTTAAAAGAGCATTGAGCTCTCAGATCCCAGCGAGAGAGTGTCAAAGAATTTCAGCTGGTGGGACTTTAAAATGGTATGATACTTTGGAAAACAATTTAGCAATTTTTCGTGAAATTTGAGGAGCAGAAGTAATAAACCACTACTTTAAGGCAGAATATCACTGCGGAGAAAGACAGGAACAGAACCTGAAAGCAGCAGGGCCACCAGTCTGGCAGTGTCCTGCGAGCCTAGGACAGTGTCTGGTTGAGATGGGAGGGTGGCCGAAGACGCAGGAGTTGGTAGGGGAGGCCGCGGGGCGCCGTGAGAGGAGGAGAAAGGGAGGGGGATGGGAAATGACAAACAATACTTTCAGCTGACACAAAAATGGAAGGTTATGTGCTGATGACAGTGCATACGGGATATCTTTGTCTTGACTCATAGGCACTGTGCCCGTGCTGGGAAAAACCGTGGCGCGCACTGTACAGATACAGTGAGTCAATGTAAACAATAAATGCATATTTTAAATGTGAACAATCCGACTCGGTATGCGCGTCCGTTAGGAAACTGCACCCCAGCCAGCACTCTCTTTCGGGCCCGTTTCTTCCAGACGGGTTTAGCTGGCCACGCGTCTCTGCTCGAACTGAAGAGCACGTGGCGTGCTCGGCGCGGCTGTCCCACAGCTCCTGGCCGCTCCCCTGCGACACACGCACTAGGACGACTCCTCCTGTCTCAAACTGCTCTCGGCGACCCTGCCGAGCGGGCTGCGGCCCCGGAAGCCGGGACGAGCCGCGCCCCGGGTCGCCTCCTGGCCCGCCTCGGCGCGGAGGGCCCGGGCGCCCGCGGCTTCCCTGCTTCCCCTGCCGGTTGAGCTCGTCTCCAGGCGGGAGAGCGCTCAGATTCCCGGTTCGCCACCTCCCCCGCCAAACCTCACTCTCTAGCTTAAAATACACGTCTATGGCGTGCCTGGAGAGCCTACTTACAACCCCCACCGAGGGCTTACACTGAGAGAAAAAGGGGAGGTCGTACACAACCACACGCAGCGTTGTACTCGGTCTGGGGGATGTGTAGACTAAGGTACGGGAATGGTCCCTGTAGTTTCCAAGGATCGCAGCTTTGGACTTCGCATAAGAAATTAAACCCTACCGGGAGTGGGGCTCGAACCCACGCGGACATACATCCATTGGATCTTAAGTCCAACGCCTTAACCACTCGGCCATCCCGGTGACATACGCTGCTTTCAAGTGAAGCTTTAGAAAGTCAAAATTCCTGAGACTGACTTTCGTGACATGGAGAGCCGAACTTTTGACTGTGAAGGAAACAAACCTTCGTGCTCCTGCTCGGGAAGAAACCGGCCACGCGTTACAGTGGGCGTCAGGTGAAGTAGACCAATCCCTGCTCCCAAGGACTTACCTAAAAATGAGGAGCCCCCACTAGACGCCCCAGGGGTACGCGCTTTCCTGGAAGACACTCCTGTGCACGCGGGGCAGCGGCAGCAGGGGTGCAGCCCGCCCTTTCCGAGGGCACCCAGAACGCCGCGGCTCCGGCCCGCGGTCCCAGCGTGCAGGAGACCGCGTCGCCTCCGGAGCCCCAGGCAGGTCTGTGAACATTCCCTCCTGCGGGAGAGAGTGTGGACGCCCGTGCACACCCAGGGAGCTCGAACCCGTGACAGTCCACCAGGGAAAAACTTAGCCCTAGAGTCCCAGCTGCCCCAGTGAAGCGTCTTTCCTGGGGACCTACTGCGTGCTGGGCCAGACCCCGGCGCCCGGAAGCCACCGGGCGGGGAGCAGGACAGACACTTCGGAGCTGGGTGGCGGGTTTAGGATCCTCACGGTAATTCAGGACCGCCCCACAGCAAATCATGCGTGCGTTTCACAAATCCACTTACTCAGAGGGCTTAAGCTCCTGTCTGTGACGGATGAAAATATGAACAGAAACAGAAGGAGGAAAAACACCTCTACAACCTAGTAGATAGAGAGGAACTTCGCAAAAACAGACTTTAAAGCCGCAAGTGGGAAAGCGAAACCGGGATAGTCGGCTTCATCCAAACCAATGAGGCCTACTGGAGAAGTGAACAGGAGGGACAGGGCCGTCTGGAAGCCAGGCACCACCTTCTCGGGCGCGTTGCCAGGAGCCTTCTGAAGGCCGCGCCGGCAGGACCTGCTGTGTCGCTGCTGACGGCCCGAGGGAACGCCGTTCCCCAGGCGCGCTCAGGCCGCCGACGCTCGTTACAGCTCTGCGCGAACACCACCTCCGCCGTCGGTTTCAACCTCAAGAAAGTGTCTCGCTGAGGAGCTGTGGGACCCAGGGCCTGGCAGGTCGCCAGCGCCAAGGAGGGACACTCCAGCGCTGTCCTCCATTCGCGTCGTGAAGGGGACAGAGCGTCCTCCGCGAGCTGGGCGGAGGAACCAGGCGGAACTCACCGAGGTCTTTACGTGAGACGTCCCGCGGCCTGTGCTGCCGGGGAGGAGAGGGCAAGCTCGGGGGAGGCATTTGCCTGGCTGCGAGCTGGCGGGCTTTGAAATTGCTGCTAAGAATTCAAAGTGTAGGGGTAAAGAGGTCTCCTCGTTCACAAAATAAATAAATAGAAAATGAAAAACTAAATAAATAATCCTGAAGGATAAACCTGAGGGTCATTTCAACTAACAGAGAAATGGAAAGTGCTTCTTTCAAGGTGGTTTCCGTAGTGTAGTGGTTATCACGTTCGCCTAACACGCGAAAGGTCCCCGGTTTGAAACCGGGCGGAAACAGCCTATGCTTCTCTTTTGTAAATTTCTTCCCAGAGATTCTCTACTAGTGTCCGCTTATATTTCAACCTGCTCTCATAACTCAGCCCCTTCTTTGCAGCCCAAGACATTCCAATTAAAATATTAAAACGCGGTATCCCACGTCGTGGTGCACCCATGAGGCAAGGGTGAGCAGTAGTCAACGGGCCTTACGCCCCAAGAACAAATGGCACGGCCAGGGCATGAGCGCACACAGAGGAGCAGTCCTGAGATAAAGGGAAGCCAGACTGAGGAGGCCCAGACCCGATCAGTGTCCTGGAGACAATAAAGAAAACACCTTGAGAAGGCTGAGGAGCCTTTCTCCAAGAAATCAAAAAAGATGAGGACTCAATTTTAGACACGTCGAATTCATTGGTGATCGTGACCAGAAGTTTCTACAAAGTCGAACATCTGAACACTGAGTTTGAAGAGAGGGGAGAGGGGCAGGCAGGAAGTCTAGTGACTCTAGAGGAGGCTTTCATAGTCACCCGAAAAGTGTCCGCTAGCTAGAAGACTCAACCTCTGTAGTCAAGAGCATCTTTTTAAGGGCGGGGGTCAAATGGCATGTTGGAGCGCCGGCCACCCACTGGCCAGGAGACCTCAGGACCCTGGGACCTGCCTACTAGTCAGACTCGGCAAACAACGTCCAGGTGTTTGAAAGACAGCCAGCCCAGCCAGCCCGTGGTCATACCACTCCGCCACAGATAATGAATTACTGCACAGAAACAATAGACAAAGTTAAAAAGCCTCGCCTGGCCCGTACGGGGATCGAACCCGCGACCTTGGCGTTATTAGCACCACGCTCTAACCAACTGAGCTAACCGGCCAGCTGCTCTTGTTACCTCTCAACATTTAAATTTTAAAAACTGTGAAGTTTGTCATTCGTATGCTCTCTCAAAAGGAAAAGTTTCTTCTTTTTTTCCAAAGTACGTGTTTGCGTTCAGGTCACTTAAGCTACAACAAAGCGCTAGTCTCATGTTTTCCATTTCCGCTTCCCGCGTTCCCGAGAGGGACCGCAAGGCGAGAACTCCACTTCGGACAGAAACCTCGCGCCTCTGGTGGGAAACAAGGCTCTCAAATTCTCCGGCTCTTCCTGAGCAATCGAAGAAACATTCACGGAAGAATGACTTGGGAAGGTCCCCCGGGCCGGGAAAGATCTGGACGAGAAACTGGAGGTTCCGAGCTGCACGTGCAAATGGGCCGGGCGTGCCACCGCCCGGGTTGGCGGAGTGGCGGTGCAGGAGGTCGGGGTGGACGCGCGGCGGCCTCTCCAATACGAAGGAGGGACCCGCCTGGGCGGCCTGGGCGCCTGCGCCCGCCTGCGCTCAGCCCAGTCCCTCCGCGCACGGTGTCGACGCAGGGCGGCAGGGTGCTCGGCGTCCACTTCAACGCGGGGAAGGTGTGCAGGGGTCTTCCTGCCGCTTACCTGGCTTTCTGTCCTCAGAGCCCGAGCGAGAAGGGGGTGGGCAGTGTCACTTTACACAGAGGAGCCTCCCTTCCCTGTCAAGGTGGGACCCCAGATTTGATGCAGGGGCTGGAAGAAAGACCAACCCTCCTGGCAATTCACACACACAAATCAGAAGGGGCTCTTCATTCCAAGCAAGTTCTGAATGGCCTAAGATGGACTGCAGTTCCCCAACGCACACTGGCACCCTGTTCCCAGGTGTTCAGGGATCTGCTGGCAGAGACTGGGGGAGAGGGACAGCCTGGGAGATGGATTTAAAGCTTCCCAGAGCATCAGAACTACTCTGCTTTACAGCTAAGACTGAGAGGACCCCACTCTGCACAGCTGAGAGGCACAGAAAGCACTAGAAGCCAGCAGGTCTGTGTGGTTAAGGCGCTGGCCTTCCTCATGGTGGACCGTGGTCTGGTCCTGGACCTAGTGCTTTCTCTCTCTGTCTCACTCTGGTGAGTACACGTGCCCTGTAGCAAAATTTACAATGAAATAATGATTTTTTAAAAAGGCAACTGGGAACCAGCAGTTAGCGTAATGGCTATGGCGCTAGACTCCCACGTAGTCGACTGCAGTTCGCGTCCCGGACCTGGTGGCTTAAAACTCACGCCGGGCGCATGTGCGTGCGTGCCCAAGATCCCGAGAGGAGAATGGAGGAGAAGGGATTGCGGCGTGGCCATCCCCCCTGGGGGTGATTTCTCGCTTTCTGTCTCTATGTTTCTCTCAGTCTGTCTGGCAAGCGCACGCGCCCTATAGCGAAAAACCTCTCAAAAAAAAAAGGCAACTCACTTTCTTAGTAAAAAAATAAATAATGATAATAAAACAAAGTACTGAGAACGCATGGATAGTGGAGGCAAATCTACAGCCTGGAGGTTCTTAGGACACCTTGTTTGGGGGCTCCATCCCCTGCCCAGACCACCTGGAGGATCAGCCTGCAGGGCTACATCTGTACTTCCAGCCACTCCACGCTCTGCACCGTCCACCTGAGCGCCCCTCCGCTCAGACCAGCAGCATTAGATTTTCTAGGAGCGGAACCCTACTGAGCACCCTGCATGTGCACTCGTAAGCCAAGGGGAGAACCTGCCTTCCAGCACACAGGTCCCTGGGGAGCCAGTGCAGCTGAGCTGCGCCATCCCACGCCGCGTTCTCTGCTTCCTTCAGGTGCACCAGCGTTGTTCTTTCTGCGTATGATCGTAGACAAGAGAAGGCCTTTCCACTCCCCGTGCCTTCATAGAAACAGTGAGACATTTTCTGTTCAAACACACGCCTTAGTTCTCATCGTTCTTACGGACTTGACAGAGGACACTTGGGCTTTTTCCAGCCTGCAGTTCCAGCCTCTGGCGAGCCTGAGCTGCCGAGCTCGGAGTCCAGCCGTGGGCACTGCCGGGGGGAGAGAGCCCGCCCGTACCTGAAGGGCAGTCTGGCCATCTCCAACTCACAGCCACTGGCGACTTTTGCTGGCCTCTCTCAGTCTCACTTTCGAGCTATCCAGGCTTGGAGTCGAGTCCTTCCTGCCTATTCGTTTCTGGTTTCCAGAGTCTGAAAAGTCACATGTACAAATGTTACCTTCACTGTGGAAAGCAGCTCAGTGGTTTCTTTAAAAACAAAATATAAGTTTTATATATAATCCAGCAATTCTACAGCACCCAAGAGGAATGGAAGCATAGCTCTACACAAATACTTGTGCACAAATGTCATATTAACATTATTCATAGTAGCAAAAAGTGGAACTACCTCAAATGTCCATCAATTGCTTAACAGATAAATAAACAGCGTATCCATGTAATGGAGCATTACTCAGCCATAAAAATTAATGAAGTACCGATGATATCTGCTGCTTTATGAATGAACCTGACTGAGTAAAGCCAGACATAAGATCCTTTTTATCTGAAAGGTTTTTTAAAGTGCAAATTCATGGAGAGAAAGCAGATTAGCGACTCTGGGTCTGGAGGGGGTTCTCTTAACCCTGTGGCCCTGTGGTGCCTGTGAAAGAGCTGAGCTGCGGATGCGCGAGAGACGAGCCCTGCCAAAGAGAGGCGAAGGCCGGGTTCTTGCTCCAAAGCCGCGGTCCGGTTTCTAGCTGTGATGATGAAGCGTGGCGAGGCTGGGGAATTTGGGATCATCGGTAGCCACGAGCTGGAATCACCCCAGGTTAGATGAGTGTGCAGTGCAGAACCCCAGGACCGACACAATCACAGACCTGGAGAAGTGGCGGAGTCCGTTTGTTTTCACTGCGTGACAACCCGGGCTGGCATCACGGGGCACAGGAAGCAAGGCAGAAACCTGCGAGGGTAGGCCTGGCGCCCTTCCCCTGGGGGTGGGGCGGATGGCGAGACGCAGCGCTGGGCAGCCAGGCGCCGGGCCTGTGCCCTCCGGAGGAGACCGAGAGCGCAGGGCCGCGCAGCTACAGGGCAGAGGGGCGGGGAGACCGGGCGGGAGGGAAGTGGGAGGAGAGCGGGAACACCCGGGGCGCCGACCGGGCCGCGCCGAGGGGCCGAGACCTCCTTCAAGCGTCCCTTCCCCGCGTCAGCGGTTCCCGCCGACGCCTGACCTGCAGGAGCGCGTCGGGAAGCCCCGGGCGTCCCCGAAGGAGCACGGATTTAACGCCCGGCCCCTGCGCCCGCCGAGATCTCGGAGCGCAGCCGCGGAGCAGCGAGCGCCGAAGCATGGCCGCGGGGCCCGGCCGGCGGCTGAGTCCCCTTCTCCTGGTGTTGCTGTGGGGGCTCTCGGCTTCGCGTAGGCGAGGCTCAGGGTAGCAAGGGGGCGGGAAAGCGGGGCCCCAGGCCGGCCTGACCCTGCCTCCGCCTTGCAGCCTTCCTCCTCCGGCGCCTGGGCCGGCACGTGCGGCGGTTCCAGGAGCGCTCGAGCCCGGCCCCAGGCCCTGGCCTGGGCGCGCCTGTCCTCCCCAAGGCGGGATGGCTGCTGCAGCCGCTGGACCCCTTCAACGCGACCGATGGCAGGTCCTTCCTGCAGGTGAGGCGGGGCGGGGACGCCACCCTGCCCTGCGTCCCGCCCGGGCTGTGGGTCTGCCGCTCCCCACCGCCCTTCATCAGCCAACTGCGGACTCCTCTGCCCCTCGGCCACGTCCTTCACTCCGCTCCCCTCCTTACGCTCTGGCTGTCGGGGTCCCCTGGTGCCACCTTCTCCCTGTCCTTCGATGGCACGTGGAGCCCACCAGCGGCTCCATCCGCTGACCAGGAATGTGAGCCAGCTCTGGAGTGAGGCCTGGGCCCGCCGGGCACTGGCAGGTGCGTGTGTGGGAGGGACAAGCACGTGCAGTCCCCAGGATGGCGGCGCCGACACTGCCCCTAAATTCTCACACACTGAGTGCCCCTGCCAG
Source organism: Tupaia tana (assembly GCA_026018925.1). Lineage (NCBI taxonomy): Eukaryota > Metazoa > Chordata > Mammalia > Scandentia > Tupaiidae > Tupaia > Tupaia tana. The sequence continues at coordinate 13,281,645 of JAKSZU010000024.1, read as the reverse complement.
CTCCCACCTCCGCCCTGCAGGTGCCCTCCGCGGGCCAGCGCAGCCTGAAAGAGTCAAAAGGCCCACACGTGCTTCTGCGCATGCGTGGTAGATGAAGAGGCAGGAGGGCGGCGGGCGTAGGACACAAAGGCTCCCAGGTCGTGGAGGTGGACAGGGCAGGGCCACGAGGGACAGCCCTGCAGACGGCCAGGCAGGGGCAGGCAGAATGGCGCTCCCACTGCCGCCTCTCCCTTCCCCCCCTCCCACGGACCAGCGGTACTGGGTGAATGCGCAGCACTGGGCCGGCCAGGACGCACCTGTGTTCCTGCACCTGGGGGGCGAGGGCAGCCTGGGACCTGGCTCCGTGATGAGAGGTGAGAGGCTGGGAGCTGCGTGGGGCCCCAGAAGGGGAGTGGCTCGGCAGGGAGCGGGCACAGGCTCACACGCCTCTCCACTCACCACAGGGCACCCGGCGGCCCTGGCCCCAGCTTGGGGGGCCCTGGTGATTAGCCTGGAGCACAGGTTCTACGGGCTGAGCGTCCCTGCTGGGGGTCTGGGCCTGGCCCAGCTGCGCTTCCTGTCCAGCCGCCATGCGTGAGTGGCTAGGGGGCTGGTGCCCTGGCTGTCTGCACGCGTCTCTGCTGGCAGGCCATGTCTCCGCCTGTGTGTCTCGTCTTCCTCTCTCCATCCCTGGCCTGTCTCTACCCGCCTTCCCTACCCCGCATTCCTGCCAGCCTCCCTGGCCGCCCCATCAGGGGCCTGACCTGGAGTCAGCTGTGTCCACCCTGGACTCCGTGGAAGGACAGCAGCCCTCAGGGTGCACCCAGGTCTCCTCCAATCGCGCGGGCTGTAGGAAAGCCTTCTTCCCAGCTCCAGCCCCACACACTGCTCTGCCAGCCCTGCTCTTTCCCACTCCCCAGCTCCTGCCACACTCAGGTCCTTTTCCAGACACACAAGCCGGGGCCTTGGGCCTTCCCTCGACAAGAAGTGGCTGTGGACAGGCAGCTGTGTGCAGGCTCCCCGCCCCCCGCCCCCGTGGGCACCGCCGGGCCCTCCTTACCTCCTCTGCCCCTGGTTCTCCCCCCCTCTCTTACTTGAGGTCTTGCTGTGGCTGTCCAGTCTCTGCCTGTCTGTCTCGTTGTCTCCATCTCTCCAGGTCTGCCCTGTCTGTCTGCACCTCAAGTTTCCTCTGGGCTAACCCAGTTCCCCAGTGCGCAGGACGGCACTGCAGGAGGATGGGGGAAGCAGGCCTGGGTCCTCCCAACACCTTCTAACCCATCCACCCTAGGACCCCTCCTCCGGGTAGCCCTCTTTGATGGCCCAACCCCTCTGTATATTCCTCAGATTTTCATCCGAACCACCTTGGGGACTTTTTATTTTCTCTACCTAACACTGGAAGGGAAGGCTGCGCACGCGTGCTTCCCGGCCTGGGCCTGGGGATAGCCCTGAACTATCAGGCGGAGAACGCCTGGCTTCTAGCCAGACCCCCTGTTCCAGTGTCGGGGTCCCTGTTTCCCATCTGAACAGGGGAAATCTACAGGGACCCCCGCGATGAGGACCAACCGAGCCCCTCTGTCCCAGGTTGGCTGACGCAGCCTCTGCCCGCCTGGAACTCTCCCGCCTGCTCAATGTCTCGGCCTCCAGCCCCTGGGTCTGCTTCGGAGGCTCCTACGCCGGCTCCTTGGCCGCCTGGGCCCGGCTGAAGGTCTCAGGACGCCGCGGCTGGGGGAGGGCACTGGGACTCGGGCTCCCCAGAGCAGACGGCCTCCCACGACACCCAAAGAGCAGACCCTACCCCGAACACCCTCCCCAGAGCAGGCCCTGCCCCCGGCGGCCTTCACAGCCCAGGTGACGCGGCGGGGCGGGGGTGTCCCTCAGCCCCGGACTGACCACTTCACCTCCTAGTTCCCCCATCTCGTGTCCGCCTCGGTCGCCTCCTCGGCCCCGGTGCGGGCCGTGCTGGACTTCTCCGCGTACAACGAGGTAAGGGCGGGCAGCAGGTGCGGGAGAAGTGCGGGGGCGGAGCCGGACCTCCTGATTCCGCCGGGCGCCCCGACACAGGTGGTGTCCCGAAGCCTGACGAGCACGGCGATTGGCGGGTCCCTGCAGGTAGGGGTGGGGCCTAGTCCCGGGCGCAGCGTGAGAGGCCTTGGACGAGGGTCAAGACAAGGGCGGAGCCTGCGGGATGGGGCGTCTGACGGAGGTCTGTGCGGACCCAGCTCAGCCGGGGGAGAGAGCCGAGGGCTGTGCGGCTGGGGGCGGGTTGCCGGAGACCTTCCGAGTGTGGAGGCGGGGCGCCGGAGGGGCGGGGCTCTGGGAAGGGCGGGGCCTGCGGCAGCAGGAGGCGGGGCCTGAAGGGAAGGCGGAGGGCGAGCCGGGAGGGGCGGAGCCTGGGGAGGCCGAAGCTGCGGCTCCCTCGCCCGGAGTCCGGCTGCGGGAAGCGGTGTGGGGAGGCCCTCGGGGGTCCGGGTCTCCGCCGACTCTGCCTCTTGCGCCTGCAGTGCCGGGCGGCGGTGGCCGCGGCCTTCGCGGAGGTGGAGCGGCGGCTGCGCGCGGGCGGGGCGGTGCAGGCGGCGCTGCGGGCGGAGCTGGGCGCGTGCGGGGCTCTGGACCGCGCCGAAGACCGGGCGGAGCTCCTGGGGGCGCTGCAGGCCCTGGTGGGAGGCGCTGTGCAGTACGACGGGCAGGCGGGAACGCCGCTGGGCGTGCGGCAGCTGTGCGGGCTGCTCCTGGGCGGCGGCGCCAACCACAGCCAGCCCACGCCCTACCGCGGGCTGCGGCGGGCGGTGCAGGTGAGCTGGGCGCCGGGAGCCCGCAGCTCGCGAGGGCCACCAGCGGGCGTGGGATCTCGGGCAAGCGAGAGCCCTCGCTGGGCCTCAGCGTCTGCACCTGTAACCGGGGAGGACACCGCAGGGAGGCAGGGAGGTGCCGCGAGGCGGACACTCAGGCAGACGCCGGACACCCGGCACCGACGCTCTGGTTCGCTGTCCCGCGCGCTCCGCTGGGCCTGCGCTCGGCGCTGCTTAGAGTATGGCGGGGGACGGCCTTCGGGAGGGCCTCCAGCGCCCCGGCCCACACTTCCCGTGCAGTGGTCACTGCCTGCGTGTCACGCCTTCTCAGGGGATAGCACTTTCATCCTCGCCTACAGGAGAGGAGACGGAGGCCCCAAGACTGTCACTGGCCCCGGGTCTCAGAGTCCCTGTCACGGGCCCCAGGGATGCGCTCCCTCTGGCCAATGACTCCCAGGACAGGTTAGGGGCGCGCCTTTGTACCCCTGACTTCTGACCTGGGTGGCTTGCTGGGACCCTCATTTACGTGAGCATATTGTCCGGTAGGTGGTCATGCGCAGCCTGGGCCTGAGGTGTTTCAGCGTGTCCCGAGCAGAGACAGTGGCGCAGCTGAGGGCCACAGAGCCCCAGGTGGCCGGCGTGGGTGACCGGCAGTGGCTGTACCAGACGTGTACCGAGTTCGGCTTCTGTGAGTGACAGGCCCAGCTCTCACCCCCAAACGTGGGCCCTGTGCTGGGCCCAGGGAAGGCGTCTTAGAGTAGGTGGGACTCATGCTCATTCCCATCGCCCCGCGGAGCTGACTCCTGGGCCTTGCGGATCGGCAGGTGTCTCCAGCGTTTGCTGAGCCCCACGTGCCTCCTCCCACCCTAGGGCCTCGGCCTGAGCCTGAGCGCCTCCCTTCCAGCTGCAGTCTTCTGTCCCGGCCCCAGGGAAGGCACGCCCCCTCCCCAATCGCGGGGCTGGGAAGCCGAGCCGTGCTCCAGAAAGCTCCTCCCATTGTCCTGATAGCCTGTCAGTCACCGAGTCCCGCCCACTCTGCATCCCGGACAGCCCTCCAGCCCTCCCTGGGCCGCTCGCTGTGCGCTGAGGTCCTCGCCAGCCTGAGTCTCGGAGCCTGTTCCCCCCGCGACAGGCTTCCGCCTCACCTGGACGGCAACTTCCCACAGCATCCAGAGGGCAATTTCCAAACGTGACTGCCCTCCTCTGCTCAGAACCTTCCCATCGCTCCTCAGTGACCCCAGGGTAGCGTAAGATTAAATATAGAATGTCCAGTTAAATTTGAATTTCAAACAGGAAGAATTTAGTATAAGTATATTCCAAATACTGCATATATTTGAAAGATGGGTTTATCTGAAATTCTAATTTAACTGGACGTCCTGTGTTATTTGTTAAATCCGGCCACCTTACCAGAGAGTTAAATTCGAAATCCTTTCTGTATCCTCTGGGGGCAGAGAGGGTAAAGGTTTCAAGCAAAGTATCCAAACTCCAGCTCCTTTTCCCATCCACGCAGTTGTGGGCTAACGTGGCAAGCGACGAAGCCTCTGCTTTAGTTTCCACGTCTGTGACATGGGAATGGCCCGTCACCGTGCGGGAACAGGGCAGGTGCCCGCAGGGACTCATGGGGCTTGTGGCCGTTGTGTTACAAGAGACATACTTTGACCCACTAGAGTCCATCGTCCAAACACCTCAGGCCTCGCACATGCTCCTCACACAGTTCACTCACTTGCTGTCTCAACACAGACACCCCCTCCTCGAGAAGCCTTCCATGATCCCCCAAGACAGGTGGGCCCAGCCGCCTCCCACTTCGGTAGCTCCGAGTCCTCTTTAGTGGGTTCCAGTCTGTCCCCCCCGTGGTTTTCACTGCCCCCACGCCAGAGTCCTGTGATGGCAGAGGCCGGGCCTCTGTGCCCAGCCTGCGCCATTGTGAGTGCAGACAGGCATTGGCCAGTGGCAAGGAAGGAGGCATTGCTGAGGCCGAGGAAGGAGTACCAGGTCCATCCTGAGAGCCAGGTGCAGTCTGGGCTCCGGCGAGAGCTCCAGACCCGGCGAGAGCCGCTCCTGCATTTGCTCCGCTTTCTCCCGTCCTCCGTGGCCCACTCCTACTGACTCGCTCCTGCATTTGCTCCGCTTTCTCCCGTCCTCCGTGGCCCACTCCTACTGACTCGCTCCTGCATTTGCTCCACTTCCTCCCGTCCTCAGTGGCCCACTCCTACTGACTCGCTCCTGCATTTGCTCCACTTCCTCCCGTCCTCCGTGGCCCACTCCTACTGACTCGCTCCTGCATTTGCTCCGCTTTCTCCCATCCTCCGTGGCCCACTCCTACTGACTCGCGTGGCCTTGTCCGGGTGGACGTTGTGGGTGAGCCCACCTGCTGCCCCTGCCTTGTCCATCACAGCCAGGTCACTCCAGAGTGTCACCACCAGGGCTGTGTGAGTCTCCTCTGCAACCTCACTGAAGAGGGGTGGAGAACGTGGCCTGTGCTGGGGAGAGCTCTGTGCGTGACAGCCGGAAGACTGGGGGCTGGCTACACTCGAGGTGTGTCCCTCCACAGATGTCACCTGTGAGCATCCACGGTGTCCTCTCTCCCAGCTCCCAGCCCTGCCCTCCCAGCTAGCTCTGTGCGAGCAGGTGTTCGGGCTGTCGGCGACATCTGTAGCTCAAGCTGTGGCTCAGACGAACTCCTACTACGGGGGCCAGACCCCAGAAGCCACCCGGGTGCTGTTCGTGAATGGTGAGTGTGCCCCGGGGCCAGCCCCCAGCCTGCCTAGCCGGGCTCTCCCGTCAATCGCCCCTTTCTTTCCAGGGGACACAGACCCCTGGCATGTGCTAAGTGTCACCCAGACCTTGGGACCCTCGGAGTCAGCCCTTCTCATCCCTAGTGCTTCACACTGCTCGGACATGGCGCCTGCGAGGCCCGCAGACCCCCCCAGCCTCCTCCTGGGGCGCCAGGTAAGGGAGGGCTCCAGGCAATCTGCTTGCTCATTTACATCCTCGTTCTTGGGGCGGGGGCTTCTTCAGTGCTGCGGTCTGACTCGCAGAATTCTCCCGTCCTCTGCACAGAACATCTCCCGGCAGCTGCGGACCTGGCTCTGGGCAGCCAAGGACAGCCAGGTGAGAAGTGGGGTCTGAGCCAGCACCCCACCACCCCGCCCAGGGGCCAGCGCAGTCCTGGGCCCAGCACCTGCTCTGCAGAACCTCCTGTGTCTGCCAGCATCCACGCCCTGCTGAAGACTGTGACGCAGAGTTTGCAAATAAAGGCGGGGGTCCTCCTCTGGGTGTCCTGTTTTGAATGCTAAGGGCTACCTCCTGCTAGCCTCGTCCCCTCCCACCCCCTGCTACTCAGGTCACCCTGCTCCTCCCACAGAGCCCCTTCTCAGCCCCTCCTCTCTGTCCCCTTTGTCACCACTTGCCTTGATCCTGTTTCTCAGCGTCTGTGTCTGTCTGTCTCCCGTCTGTCTGTCTCAGGCCATGCCTGTCTCTGCCCTCCTCTCTCACTGCTTGACCCTGGCTGTCTCCACTGCTGTCCTGGTTTCTCTCCTCACTTTCCCTCCCTCTGTCCTCTGTCGCTGTCTGTCTCCTCAGCCCTGCTGTCCCCTTCACTGTCCTGCGGTCCACTGTCTCCCAGCAGCCGCGTGTGTCTCCGTCCCTGCCACTCTCCCTCGCTGTCGGCTTCTCTTCCGGTCACCCCTCACCCCACCTGTGCATTCTTTCCTCAGCCCCCTTCCCAGCCCTCCCCACCATCTCTCCCCACAGTCAGCCTCGCCCCCTGGCACTTGCAACCTCCAGCCTTAGGGGTCCAGGGTCCTCGCCCACCTCCCCCACGAGCCCTGGTTCTCTCTGAGTAGCGGCCACAGGGTCGGGGAGCCGGGTCAGGGGAACAGGATCACAATTACCCTTCTGCTTGGAAGAACCAACCCTGACAAAGACAGGACAATCAGGCAAAGGATAGTGATCCCAGAAAGAAAAGCTGACAGCAGGAGGTGTGCTGGGGGCGGGCCAGGACAGGAGGGAGTGCGGGCCCCAGTGCAGGGCGGGGACCCAGGCTGGGCACGGATGGTCAGAGCTGTGGGGGCGGAGACCAGGGCAGCCTGAGTCGGGGAGGGGACGCAGAGTGGGGGCTGTTCAGTCACACCTGTGATCCCAGGTCTGCTGAGGCCATCAGAGGCACCAGGGCAGCGGCCCGGCCCTTCAGGCTGGGAGCAGGATGCTATTAATCAGAGATTCCAGGTTCAAGTTCACGCAGTTTCTTCTTCTCTAAACAACAAAACAAATGAAAAACAGAAACAAGCCTGTGTCTTATTCCGAGACTCAGAGTTAACGCTTTGCCACAGGGCAAGCTCAGTCCAAAGGGTCTTTCAAGACTTCTAAAGAACAAACGCTAAGAATTTCTGTTTTTTGACTCTGACTATTTAAGAACTGGTTACCCTTTGGTCCTTGTCCTGCACAACATTATTTCGGTTAAAACCCATGACCTTGGTGTTATTAGCACCACGCTCTAACCAGCTGAGCTAACCAGCCACAATACACAGCATCCTACTTGTCTTTCCCGACCACCACTGTCACCTCCGGTTTTCCTCAACCCGACTTCTTCTGGTTTATCTTAGAGGAAAACGCTTCTTTACCCTCAACAAAAACACTGACAAAGCTTTTCCTGAAAAACAAACAAATTAGCACGTCGGTTTCCACGTCGCAGGCACGCGGTGGGAACCGGGCGCTCAGGCTGTCCGACCGGCGCTGACCGCCCGGAGTTCAGGGTGCGCTGGCTGTGCCCTGGGGTCGGGACCTCGTGGAGGCAGCGTCGGCCCAGAGACCCTGCCCTGAACTGGGGCTCCCCGAAGCCGCTCGAGGCAGACCCCACGACGCCGGGCTGCAGGGAGATCCCGGGCTGCTCTGAGGCCTCCAGGCTGGGCGTGACCTCCATCAGAAGCCTCCCTAGCAACCTGCTCCCTAGGATGGCCAGAGTGACAGAGGACATGTGTGGAGGTGGCAATGAAAGAAAGAAGTCATATCTCTTCACAAAGCAAGACACTCCTTAGAAAGCCACTTTCCACCAGTCCGGAACTGTGGACTCCACGTGTGGCAGGGAGTACGCTGGCCCTCCTTCCCCACAGGCAGGTGGGAGGAGTGGTGGTTTCCTGCGTGCCTCTTTTCTGTATTTGTTGAAGTTATTAATAAACTCCATGACTCCACCAGACCCCAGGTGGGACAGTCTCAGGCGCTCAGTGGACTGATATGAAGAAATTGGGTATTATTTTTGAGAGAGAGATATTTTTGCTATCGGGCACATGTACTTGCTGGAGAGATGGAGCGAGAAAGTGAGAAATTACCCCCCTCCCCGGGGGGATGACCAATGCTGTAATTCCTTCTCAGGATTTTGAGCACACACACACACTTGCCCAGTGTGAGGTTTAAGCTGCCAGGTCCGGGACTCGAACTGCAGTCTACTACCTGGTGATCCAGCGATGTAACCGTTATACCATCTGCTGGTCCTTTTTTTCATTTTAAAGAAGTACTTATTTAATTCCATTTGTTATTATTTTTCAATTTGAACAGAGAGAAAGAGAAAGGGCGAGAGCAAGTCATCAGGTCTAGGACTTGAACCACAGTCGACCATGTGGGAATCCAGCACTTTTAACAACCCTGCCACCTGTCGACCCTGGCACTGTGTCTTATTCTATGGTTTTAATTTCCAAAATCTGTCTTCCTGACCTTGGGAAGCCAGGACCCCAAAGCTGAGATCTGCAGACCAGCCGAGTTTCTGCACAGCCACTTCTGCAGACTGCTGAGGGGGCAAGTGGGCTGTGCGGGGTCCCAGCGGGCGTCAGGGCAGGCTTCCCCTCCAGGCTTCCCTGCCTGGCGGACACCGGCCACCCACTCCCGGACTGTTCCTACCCGAGGGGCCAGGGGAACTGCCTGGCAGCGGGCCGGCCCCTCCGGGGCTAGTCCACGGCTTCCGTTATTTTCCTGGGACCGTTTCTAGCTCCCCAGACATGGAGGTGACAGAGCCTTCAGGAGCCTGTAAACGCGGCAGGAGCGGAGGGAGGCGTCTTAGCGTTTGAAGGGAACTTTTCCCCAAAGCGCTGCTTTCTCGCCTGGCCCCTGGACGCCTGTCGTGGTGACTTTAACAAATGACAACTTCCTGGAGGAAAAGGTCCACTCAGCGTGAGCGAGCGCGAACAGCAGGCAGCCCAGCCAGGGGAGGCAGAGAGAAGCGACCCTCCCGTGGTTTCCGTAGTGTAGTGGTCATCACGTTCGCCTTACACGCGAAAGGTCCCCGGTTCGAAACCGGGCGGAAACACGCGCAGTAGTTTCTCAGAACCTGCTTTTTGAAGATCCTTTAATTCTCTCCTGGACGTGTGAGCACACCAAGGATCCTCCGGAAAGAGGAGCCTGTCCCGTCGGGCAGCAGGGCTGTGACCAACGGGAGGCAGGGGGCGTGGAGGCCACCGCACCTTTCCTCCTACCTGGAAAAGCGGTCCGCGGGGCCTCTCTCCACGGCCCCCGGGGATTTCCACAAGGAAAAGGTGTTCGCTTTTGACGGCGCGTCCGTGGCCACTCGGGTGGGCATGGCAGTCTCCGGCAATGCACTTCCTGCCAGGCGATCGGTTTCAGTTATCGCCTGGCCCCGGGAAGAAGAGTGCAGTGGGGGGTGTCCTGAGGAGGGGACAGGGTGGACAGGGGCCGCTGGCACAGGGACCCCACAGAGGTCCGCCCTTCTGCGCACGTCCTGGTCTCCGGACTCACCTCCGGCCCCGGGCCCGCGCGGCCAGCACCACCCCTCCTGGCTCAGCCTCGGTCCGCAGAGACAGACGAGCCGAGCCCCTCCGTCAGCGGTCCCCCGGGCGCCCTGGCCCGGCCTCCCTTCTCCCTGCCGACTCCGGCACATCGCCTTTGCCAAACACCAGCGGCGCCGGGGTCGCAGGCGCCCGAGCGAGGACAGCAGCCAGAACCAGACGTGCCTGGGCCGCCTCTGCCCCCACACCCCGCAGGGCGGACTTCGGGAGGAAGGAGCGCGGGGACCCGGCTCCTCGTCCTCTGACGCCGCGAGGCACACGCCCACGTGAGCGGGACGGAAATGGGCGGCTCGCCCACGAGGGCCCACGCAGCCCCGGGGGCCGGGGCACTTAGACGTGCAGAGCACGGCGCCGTTCGTCCGGAAAGGTCGAGAAAGCACGTTACACCTCGAAAATAAAAAAGCAAGAAAACGAAAAATACGGGTAAAATGCCACTACCTGTGTAACTTCAGTGCATTTAAACTCCGGACCGGTCATCAGACACTAACGGCGGTAACCTTTGGGCGACGCCGACCGGGAGAAGATCGGGTTTAAGGCCTCTGGGATGGTGGCGGGGTTCGGGGCAGGGTCCCTGGGCCGCCGCCTCCTGCGCCTGGTCCCGACGCCGGGCGCAGCCAGCGCGCGCTGACTCCCGGTCGTCGGCGCGGGTCGGAAAGCCTGACCTGTGCGCCTGCGACGTGGAAAACGACGTCCTTGCCTCGTTTGCTTTTTAGGGGAACGTTTGTCATTGTTTTCGTTAAGGGCGAGAGCAGTGAAGTGTCTTTCTCTAAGATAAACAAGAAAAGGGAGGGCTGAGGAAAACGCCTTAGCAGGTGGCGGTGGTGTTCCCGATAGGCATAGTAAGCAGCGGTTTGCTGTGGCCGGTTAGCTCAGTTGGTTAGAGCGTGGTGCTAATAACGCCAAGGTCGCGGGTTCGATCCCCGTACGGGCCAGCTTCACTTTTAACCTCCTGAAAGTAATACGTGCTTCCAAAGAAATTTGGTATTTTTTAACTTGTAGAAAGCAAGAAGCAATACGCCACCCTCTAGCAGGTTCACCCCCACCATCGTACTCTCCTTTAACCCACTCACAATCCAACTGTGTTGTCCAGTTCCCCTGTAGGTAGGACCTAGGGCTGGGGCGGAGCTGTGAGGGTGCGGAGTCCGGGGGAGGAGGGCCAGGATGGGGAACCGGGGGAGGACGGGGTAGGGGAGACAGGATAACTTGAGAGGATGAAGGTGGGAGGGAAAGAGGAACCAGGGGCCGGGGGTGAGGGGGGACTTGGGGGCGGACAGACGGGGGCGGGTGTGGGGGACTTGGGGAGGTGGGATTTCTGAACGGGGCCAGGGAGACCTGCCTAATGGAAAAATAAGTGAAAAAGATCAGCGGGAACTTCTGTCTTGAATGGTCCTACTCTCAAAGCTGTAAGTTTGGGGTAATTTTAGGATGGGGATAAGAGGGGCAGCGCTAGCCCGAGGGTGTGGCCTGGGACAGAGTTCCCGCTGAGCCCAGGCCACCAAAAGGGGTGGAGGCTGAAGGAGGGAGCTGGGGTGAGCAGGTGCGCCAGCCAGGGTGACGGCAGTGACTGCTTTTCTGCAGATCGAGCTGCTCCCGTCCAACTTCATAGTGTATTTTGAAGTCAAATAGTGGGATGCTTTGTTCTTTTTCCTCAAAATAGCTTTGGTTGGTTGTGCAATTTTTTGGTTCCACACACATTTTAGAATTTTTTTAAATTTCTGTGAAAAATGTCACCAGCCTGGACCAACAGATGACGTAGTGGTTCTGTCACTGGACTCCCACAAGATTGATCCAGGTTTGAGTCCTGGACCTGGCGGCTTGAAACAGACAAGGCGAGTGTGCATGTGTGCTCAAAATCCTAAGAGGAGAATAGAGGAGAAGGGATTGTGGCCTGGCCACCCGCCCCCAGGGGGTGATCTCTCACTTTCTGTCTCTCTGTCTCTCAGACAACTTCACACCCCCTTTTTTTAAAGAGCAAAAATTTCTTTAATAAAAAAGAAAAATATAACCAGAGATTGCATTGAATCTGTAGTTTGTGTTTGTATGGACATCTTAACAATATGAATTCTTCCACTACGTGAACACTGGATAATTCCATTTGTGTGTATTCTTCAATTTATTTTATCAGGATTTTGTAGTTTTCGATACACAGAGCTTTCAGCTCTTTGGCTACATTTATTCCGAAGTTTTTCTTTTCTTTTTAAATAATGATTTATTTAATTTTATTTAGCATTATTATTTTTTTTTTCAATTTGCTACAAGGCACACATGCTTACTAGAGAGAGAGAGAGAGATAAACTGCCAGGTCGGGGAGTTGAACTGCAGTTGGCCATGTGGGAGTCCAGCGCCTCAACCACTATGCCACTTGTTGGCCCCTTCTTTTCTTTCTTTGTAGCTATTATAAATGAGATTTTTCTGCAAGTTTCTTTTGTAGGTAGTTTGCTGTTATGTATAGACACACTGCTGATTTTTGAGCGCTGATGTATGTCCGTCACCATTACTGAATATATTTATTAGTCTAACCGGTTTTGGGGTAAAATTGGGCTTTTCTATGCAAGAGCATGTCATCTTTAGATGGGACAATTTTTGCACTGAGTTCACTAAAGGCTAGCAAGAGTTTACAAAGATCCTGAGACAGGACACAACACTCACAGACTCCTTGCAGAAACCCTGTGTGTGCTCACAGCAGGATCCTGTGCCTTGTGTGTGTCTGTGTGTGTGTCCGTGTGCTCACAGCAGGGCTCCTGTGGGGACACGTTTAAGAGAGAGAATCTGAGGTGTGGGGACATGCTCTGAGCAAACACCACCTGCTCTTTTGGGGTTTGGCAGAACCTTGTAACTTGTCTTTCCTTGACCTTGGCTGCAGACAGAGCAAGGGTGGAAATTGCTAGGGGCGTTCCAACAGACACATCTGATGGACTTCAAGAAACATCTTGGCCACAATTAGTAAAATCCAATCCCTGCTCTGTATCTGAAAGGTTCTTTAGCCTACTCTGGGTGTGGTGGTGCAAGAAGATCTTTAGCTCCTTCCCCACACCTTACAGCTAGTTCTTTGCATTAGGAAGGAAGATGAGATTTTCTCTTGATGGGATTACCAAGGGATACACCTGGCCTGGTGTGACTAAGCCCTCATAGATTTGTTAACTGCTTCTTATTATCTGTAACCTGGCAACCAATGTATGAAGTGTCGTAAAACATACATATGTAATGTCTCCTTGTTCTATAAATAAAGACGTCCAGTTCATCTGGGCGGCACAAGCTGCTTGGGTTACCTAGACTCAGGCAGCCTGTGTCCGTTTCTACTCTATCCCTTTGCCTCATTCTTCCAATTCCCAGGTCCTGGTAAGATGGAGGGCTTTCTCTTTCTCGTCCTCTTTCTCTTCCTTACCAGCAGCGCCCTGATCGTGATTCAGCCAGACCCAAGCGCTGGGGCGGACGCCGACAGGCTCCTGTGTGTGTGTGTCCTGTGCTCACAGCAGGGCTCCTGTGTGTGTGTGTGTCCTGTGCTCACAGCAGGGCTCCTGTGTCTGTGTCCTGTGCTCACAGCAGGGCTCCTGGCTGTGCAGAGGGTGTCTCCCTGGCCCCATGGGAGCCTCCCCTGCGCGTTTTGGTGGGAGACCGGGGCTGCCCTGCGACCGTCCAGGGAAACTCGAGGACCCCTCCCCTCCTGCATCCCCAGCTGGCCCCAGGCTGCCGGGACCCTCCTCCCCATGATCCACCGTTTTCTGCACACGCCTTCGTCGCCCCTGGGAACAGTCACGTCTTCCCAGAGCTCTGAGGCGGCGCTGGAGAGGAAGGAGTTCGACTCTCCGGGACGATGAAGACCCCAGGGCGCAGGGGAGGGACGCACGTCCCATCTCCCGGGGTGGGAGCGTGCGGGGAGGTGCGGTGGGAGCACCTGTCACGAGTCCTGCACGGTGAGGGCTCAGCCTTGTCACGACTCCCTGGTTTCCCAGCGAAGAACTAGAGGAGGGGAGGGTGGGGGGGCGGCCCTCGGTTCCCGAAGGGAGGACGGGCGCCCGGCGCTGGGAGCGCTGAGAGCAGCGTTTCCAAACTCCCGCCAGGTCCGCGCCCTGGATTTAATCCCAGGGAAGAAAAGCAGGACGCGCCCGGGGACAAGGGGAGGGAGCCCGCGGACGGAGGGTCAAGGAAGCGGTCTGCGCGGTCCTCCGCGGGCGGGCGGGCGCTGCGCAGCCGGGCTCGGAACTGGCCGGAAGCGTTCAGCCGTCGCGGGGACCTGCGTCCTTGTCCTCGGATCCGATCCCGCCCCTCTCCACTATCCGCTCTCTCGGTTTTAGCACCTCTCCGCCGGATCCTCTTCCGGGGACCGAGTGTCCTCGGTCTGCAGCCAGCGGGCGACGTCGTGCTGCCGCGCAGCTTGTCTCTGGGACCGGGAAGGAGAGACCTGCGGGGAAACGCAGGGGGAGGCGCGCGGTCTCGCTGGGTGGCGGACGACGAGAAGATCCGGGCAGCCGCTGGGACAGCAGGTGGGCGGCTGTGAGCGGAGAAAGGACTCGGGACGCTGGCGGTGGGACAAGGTGGTAGAAACCGAGGAGAGGGCTCACCGAGGAAACGGGTCTGGGACAGGCGGGGGTCGCCGAGGCCGGGAGGAAGCTGCGCTCAGGCCAGAGCGGCAGGACGCGAGCTCAGGGCCCGGGGGCCGGGAGGTGCGGAGGGCGCCCCGGGCGGCAGCGGCCTCGAGCGCGCCAGCAGGCGGGTGGGAGCCGGGCCGGCACCGCAGAGCAGCCGCCTGCCGGGACAGCCTCTCGGGCTCCCGGCCCCAGCCCTCCTGCCAGACCCGGGAAGCGCGGGAGCCGACGTGGGCGGCACGAGTGTTTGGGAGTGAGGCGGAGGTCGACGGGACGGGCGCGGACGGGGAGGTGGGCGCAGGGGGGAGGTGGGTGCACGGGGGAGGAGGGTGCAGGGGGGAGGTGGGCTCAGGGGGGAGGTGGGTGCACGGGGGAGGAGGGTGCAGGGGGGAAGAGGGCGCAGGGCGGAGGAGGGCGCAGGGGGGAGGTGGGTGCACGGGGGAGGAGGGCGCAGGGGGGAGGTGGGCGCCTGGGGGAGCTGGCTGCTGGAGGCGGTGGGCGCAGGGGGGAGGTGGGTGCAGGGGGGAGGTGGGTGCACGGGGGAGGAGGGTGCAAGGGGGAGGTGGGCGCAGGGGGGCGGTGGGCGCAGGGGGGAGGAGGGCGCAGGGGGGAGGTGGGAGCCTGGGGGAGCTGGCGAGCAGGGAGCGCGGGGAGGAGAGGAGTTGGCAGAACCGGGACGGCACGTGCGGCGCGGCCGAGACAAGACGGCCTTTGAGCCGGAGGCGGGCTGGTGGCGCGGGAAGTAGCCGCACCCTGAGAATTCTTTACGGTGGCTGTGAGGACAACGACGCACAGGTCGCTGTGGCCAAGAATGGGCGGCTTCGTCGATTTGAGGTGTCTGAAAAGAAGCAGTTTACTGTGGGACGAGGTGGCCGAGTGGTTAAGGCGATGGACTGCTAATCCATTGTGCTCTGCACGCGTGGGTTCGAATCCCACCCTCGTCGGCCCCGCGAATGTATGGGTTGAAGGCCTTTCCCTTTTGCTCCTCTCGCCCTTGCCCTCAGGGCTGAGGTGCCCGATTCCCACGTCTCTCTACCGTCTTCTCCCATCTCTCCCATCATTCCCCCCCTCCCCCCCCCCCCACGCAAGGACCCCGGAGGGCTGGCGGATCTCAGAGGAATTGCGCTCCGCCCTTAGCCCTGAGGCCGTGGTTGACCGCCTCCACTGCAGGGGTGCGGCGCGCCGGCCCGCACAAGCCCTCACAAGCCCTCGCCGAGGCGTCCCAGGACTCGGTCTCTACCTCGCTCCAGCATCGCTTCCTAGGCAAGGACGAGGCGGCTCAGCCTGGCTCTCTGAGCGGGGACCGAAGTGAGCACGTCGTCCCGACGAGCTTTGCGGCCCCGTCCCGGCTCGGTTGTCTTGGTTCGTTCTAGTTGGTGCTGGGAGTGACAGAGGGACCGGCACCGCCTGGCCGCGGCCGCTCCCCGGCTCCGCGGGCTGGCGGGACCTGGCCGGCCCAAGGAGCTCTTTCAGATTTCCATAGAGAGGTTTTCTATTTTTTCACTTGGAAATAATTTCAAAGGTATGGGAAATTCGTAGGAATAAGAACGGGATAAAGACCACCCATGTGCCTTTCATCACGACTCGCCTGTTACCTCTCCGCCCAGTATGCAGACACTGTACCTGCACACACATTATCGTACGTGCGCGCGTAGAAGTAGTTTCCAGAATATTCAAAAGCAAGTTTTATGTATCATGGTCTTTTGTTTTTAAATATTTGAATATTTGCTAAAATTAAAGACTTGTATCTTATACAATCATAATGTAAGAATCAACTCAGCATATTTCAAATGAACACAACGGTTTCTAGAAGTCTCACCTGTATTCTGATTTTGCCAGTAAACCCTGTGACGGCAGTCCTTCAGCCCTCCCTCCAGTACAGAACTGGCTCCAATTAAAACTCAAAAATTTCAAATGCATTCCATTTTTCTGGCATTTCATATTTATTTGTTTTCCCATAAAGCCCACATCAATCTAATTTATATCTGTGGAGTTGAAAATGGTGTCTTATCAAAATTGAAAAGTTATCACTTGTTCTTGGGTTGGAAGAATCAATATAATTACAATTAAATGTTAAAATTTTGCTTCTACCCAAATAAATTCACAAATTCAATGCAATGCCTGCCAAATTAGCAGTGGCATTTTTCACAAAAATAGGAAAAAATAAAATTTGTCTGGAATAATAAAAAGACTCTACATCACCAAGGCAATACTGTGCAAAAAGAAGAAAACTGGAGCCATCTAACTATCAGACCTCAGAAAATATGGCGAGGGGCCAGCAGGTAGTATAATGGTTAAGAAGCTGGACTCTGACATGGCCAACTGTGGTTTGAGTCCTGGACCAGGCGGCTTGCGCTCTCTCTCTCTCTCGCTCTCTCTCTCTCTCTCTCTCTCTGGTGAGCACATGTGTCCCAAAGCTAATTTTAAAATAAAAATAAATAATTTTTGAGAGGTTTTTGCTATAGGGCACATGCACTCACCAGAAAGACAGAAACAGAGAGACAGAAAGCAAATCACCCCCCAGGGGGGGATGACCTCAATCCCTTTTCCTCCATTCTCCTCTCAGGATCTTGGGCGCACACACACACACACACACACGTGCCCAGTGTCACGTTAAGCCACAGGGCCCAGGACTCAAACTGTGGTCGACTACCTGGGAGTCCAGTGATATAGCCATTACACCAACTGCTGGTTCTAAAAATTAATTATTTAAAATATTAAATTATGTGGGACTGTCCATGGTCTGAGTCCTGGACCTGGTGGCTTGCTTTCTCACTCTACTTCTGTCAGACTGGAGAACGACAATAACCAGGACAGGATCTGCGGGCTAGCCGGGTCCCTGTGCACGCTGGCGGGCTGACCGTGGCTGGATGGTGTCAGGGCAGGACTCAGGTGCCAGGAGTGGGAGCCAGGTTCAGCCTGGAGAGGCAGGTGAACTTGAAGGGCAGCTATCACACTGCCTGTCCACCTGCAGGGCCCGGGCTTCCCGGTGCCCCAGGCTGGCTAATGCCCCATACCTGGGCATGGCACAAGCAACGTCTAAGCCCTGGAGCAATCCCAGGTCAGAAAGCCCCAGACCTCTCCCAGGTCGTGTTCCTAAGCCCGCCTCACCCTAAGCCTCCCCACCCAACATTTACTTGGTTAACAGCCTCCTGAAATTCCAGTGGCCCAGGGGGTCTCCACAGTCTCCCTCACCTCTACCAACCTGGTGGCCTTTGCAAGTTTTGTGGCATTTTTCTGCCCCTGCAGGGACCTGGGTTTAACAGCAATTCCTAAATCAGACTTATTTCAACAAGTTATCTTAGTTTTATTATCCAATTTAAGATAGCCAGTTTTTCCAGCCAGGCCTTCTCCCGGGCCTCCATGAAACAAGAGACGGGAGGCAGGAGGAGCTGGTGGCCGCTACGAAGGGTGAGCAACTGCGCCCTGCTCCGGTGGTCAGGCCCAGGGCGCCTGGCTGGCCGGCTGGGCCCCCTCCTTCCCTTGCTGCCCGCCCCCTGCTCCCAGGGGAAGGGTGAGAGGTGTGAAAGGTGCGGGGACAAGGTACAAAGCATGGGGGAACGTGGCCCGTGAGCTCTGGTTCCCTCGCTGGGCCTTTCCTTTCCCGCTGGCCCTGCAGGACACGAGTCGGTAGCGGTAGCACCGAGAGAGAAGCGGCGAGTCTTGTCCCGCCTCTCCTGGGATAGCCGCCCCTCCGGTGGAAATGCCGCGGTAAATTCCGCCCTGGCGGGCGGCAGGGCTGCAGGCGGCTCGCCCACGCAAGGGCCCGGAAGCCTTCAGCGGCGGATCTGGCCGGACCCTGGCGCGGGCCGGCGGACGTTCCTCACCCCAGTCGAGCGCGTCTGGCAGAGCCGGGGAGCAGGTGCGCCCCGCTACTGGGGCGCGGCGGCGGGGGCGGGGCGAGTAGCTTCTGGGACTCGAGCCCAGCGCTCCCGGTCCTGACTAAGACGTGACCCGTGCGCTCTGGGGGTCGTCTTGACTTGCCCATCTTTCGGGGGGGATTCGACGGGCGGAGGATGCGCTGGAACAGCGCTTTCGAAACGAGTTGGCGGGTGGAAGCGGCGCAGCGAGAGGGGCACCCAGGACTGACCTCTGAGCCTCGAGGAGAGCTGGATTCGGGGTCTAATCGCTTTTAGAGCTCGCCAGGAACACACGAGGGAACAGAGCGCCGAGAAATGAGGAGCTGCAATCCTCAGGGGCCTAGGCGACGGAGGCCGGGCGCTTCTGGGGAGGGAGCGGGAGGCCAGCCCGGCCTGGACGCGCGCCTGGCGGGAGGGGAGAGGAGGGCCGGGCTGCGGGCTCTGCTCAAGCCGCCCCTCCTCGGAATGCCGATCGCGGCCTCCGGGAGCGTCTAAAACTCGCGCGGTAGAGCTGGGGCGCGCTCAGGAGAGTTGGAGAGGCCCAGAGCCGGCTGCGCGGGCAGAGCCCGGCTCTCTCCTGCGGGCACGGCCTTCGGGAACGCCCTGGCTCTGGTCTCCTAGGAGTCTTCGATCTGGCACCAATGGAGAACGAAGCCGCAGCTGATTCGAAAGGTCCTCTCCCAGCAGAGCTCTGGGCCGGAGGGGGCATCCCCAAACCGAGACTACCACCGGCCTAAGTGGGTCCAGAGACGCGGGTGCTCTGAGCAAAGAGGGCCCGGCGGGGCGCCCCAGACGTGGCCTTTCTCGATGAAATTTCGCCCCTCCCGAAGGCAGACGGCGCGCTCGGGCCCGGCAGGCCCACCGAGGTCTGGCTCCAACCTGTTCCCAAGGGGGGCCTGGCGCTGGTGGCCCAACTCGCGGTTCCGGCGCTGAACGCTCCAGAGGCCGAGCTCAAGTCTGGGGCAGCGCCGAGCCCAGACTCCCCACACTCCATAGGGGCCACTGATCTCCCAAAGGCGAAAGGTCGTGGGGCCGAGCTGCCAAACACGGAGCCGGCAGCCCCACCGCGGCGGGCCTGAGCGAGGGCTCCCACGCCAGCCACACTCGCTGGGCCAAAGGGACGGCCCGCTCCAGGGCAGCCGGGGTCTGGCTGATTACTGGCCGCGCTGGGAAGGGCGCAGGCCGGGGGTGCCAAGCCCCTAGGGGCCGCCTGGGGGGCGCTGCCCAAGGGTGGCCAAGCTGGCGCTGGCGGAGGGCCTGGGACAGCCACGGCTGCGCTCCCCGGGAGGAGGGAGCTGCCGACGTCCGGGGCAGGAGCCGGCTGGGCCACCCCTAGCTTCTGGCCTCCTGTGGCCCCCAGTGCGGGCTGGGGACGGAGTGGGAAAGGTGGCCTCGAGCTCGACCCCCAGGGAACTGCGCATGCGGGCGCCAGGGTGGAAGCGCTGCGTGACCGCCCAGGCCGGCGGGTGGGCGCTGGGGCTGAGGCCGGAGGACCGCCGCCCGCAGCTCTGCCGCCAGCAGCGTGGCAGCGCGGGGCCGGGGGCACAGCCCCGGCGACAGTCTGGCTGAAGACGGCGACTGTGTGTGCAGAGGGGACGGCGGGAAGCTGGGGCAGGGGCAGCGCGGAGCCGGTAGCTGGAGCGAAGGCGGCCCCCAAGGCCGCGGGAGCCCCAGGAGCGGAAGGGACCGCGTGGGCGCCGCGCACCGCCCCGCCGCCCGCCGCAGCGCAGCCGGAAGGCAGCTGGAGAGGAGAGTCCTCCGAGGTGCTGGCCGCGCTGGGGGCCGGGAGCGCAGGGGAGACCTGGACCGGGCGGTGGGAGGGGCGGGCAGGAGCCGGGGCCCGAGAGGGCTGCCCGGGGGAGAGAGCAGCCCCCGCCCGCACAGGTCCCGGGGGCTCCGGGCCTCGGGAGACCCGCGCACGGGCGGGAGGCAGGGCGCCCCCGGGCTCGCTGCGGAGGGGGCGCCCCACGGGTGCTGGCGGGCGGCGAGCAGAAGCGGCGAGGGGCGGCACCGCTGCGGGAGCAGGGGCCGTTGGGCCGCTCCTCAGTCCAGACAGAGCAGCTAGTGGGGCGGGTGCTGCAGGGGCGCGGGCCGCGGGACGGGGGGCCACCGCGGCCCTGTGGACCTGCAAGGTCGAGGCTGGCCGGGAGGTGTCGGCGACCGGCGGCGAGGTGGGGCCCGGCAGGATCGCGGGAGCCGCGGGCCAAGAGTCTGGAGGGGCGCGGGCGCCGGACCCCGACCGCGGGCACCCCGCTGCGGCCGCCTGTCCCGTGGGCCGCGGGGAGGCCGGCCGGCCCGGGAACCGCGGCGCTTCCGTCCAGATGTCCGACCGGGGACGTGTGTCCTGGGCTGGCGCTGCGCGGGCAGAGGGCGGTCGAGCAGGCCGCGGCTCAGGGGCAGGGTCTGCGGTGGCCCGGGTCGTCGCCGCTCCCGCTCCGTGGCTGCTCTGAGGCCCAGCTTCCCCGCCCCAGGCCGCGGCCTCCTCGGCGGGCGCCGCACGGCCTCGCTGGCGGGGCGGCCTCGCGGACGGCGGGGCCCCGGGGACGGAGAACCGCAGCCGGCCCTGCCCACCGTGCCGCCCGCTGCGGGACGCTCCTGGAGACCCGGCCGAGGCCAGTAGCAGCGGAAGGGGAGGCTGGTGGCCTTTGTCCTTCTTTCTTACGGGCCACTCGGGCGTCTGGAGCGCCGCGCCCGGAGCACCTCTCTCCCGGGGCTCGGAGGACTCCCTGGAAGAGTTTCTCTGGGAGCCGGACGGGCCGCGCGGGGAGGAGCAGAGGGGCCTCTTCCTCGGGCCGCGCTCCGAACTGCAGGAGCCGAGGCCGCCCTGCAGAGGCCCGGGCCTGGGGACGAAGGGCGGGCGGCCTCCGCGGTCCGCCAGGGGTCTGAAGGCGGACGGTCGGGCTTCGGGGTGCGTCCTACCGTCCGGGCGGTCGGGGAGCCTAGGCCCTTGCAGGCGCGCTCTCCCTTTCCTACACTCCCCCAGGGCCCTCAGCACTGCCTCCTTGGCACCCGGGCCTCGGGGCGCCCCGGAGGGCGGGCGCTCGGCGGCGTCGATCAAGTCTGCGCGGGCACAGGAGGGCGGCGCCGTGGGCTCCGGAGGCGCGATCTTGACAGTCACTGGGCTCCGCCCGGTCCTGGGGTGCCGTAGAGACCAAACGCTCCGCTTGAGGTAGCTTTCCCACCAGTCGGAGGGCAGCGGGCCCACGATGGCGTGCTGGGCCCGCGGCATGGGAAAGCGCCTCCACGCCTCGCCGAGCCCCCAAGCCGGCGGCCTCCCGAACGGCCTGCGCCGCAGGGCGGGGTGGGCGCGGAGGACGCGCTGCACACGGTGGACCTGGCGCAGGCCCCCGGGCCTCTCCCGCCAGACGGTGCGCGTCGGGGCGGGGGGCGACGGCGAGGGGCTTGGCTTGCGCAAGCAGCTGCCCATGGGAGCGGCGAGGCGCGGCCACGGCTCCGGGCAGGACCTCGGCTCCAAGGCTTCGCCATCTGCGGGCGGCGGGTTCGGCCGACGGTTGGACCCAGCGCGAGCCGGGGGCGAGGCTCCCAGAGTTCGTGGAATGCCCGCAGCAAGGACACGCGGGGCCTGGGCGGCGCAGAAGCGCTCTCGGCAGGCCGGCTTCGGCGCATGGAGCCCCGGCGTCTGGGCTCGGCGCACCAGGCTGGGCGACTCGGGTCGCCGGCTGCGCGGAGCTGGGACCCGGAGGCAGTATCCGGGCGTTTTATGGCGCCCGAGGCTGCGTGCAAAGCGCTTCCCAGCCCGGGCGGATGGACTCTGTTACCCAGACCACCAGCGCTAGGAGGCCGAATTGTGATTCAGCGCCCGGCGCTTCTCCTTGTCTGCCACGCCTGCTGCCGCCAGGGAGTGCCAGCCTTGAGCCAGGGAACCGGCTCCACCCGGCCGCGGGTAGACCCAGGCCAGGCCGCCTTCCCGCCGCCCACGCTTGGGGAACTCAGGGCTTTCTGGGCCGTCGCAAGGGATATCACGCCCACCAGAACCTCGCCCTGGGCCAGCAGGAACCGCGCAGCGCAGCTCCGCCACCCAGCAATCTCTTCCGCTTGCTGAAGACACTTTCAAGAGATTGAAAAGACAAGCCCAGACTGGGAGAAAATATTTGCAAGATATATATCTGATAAAGGATTGGTACACAAAGTTTACATACAATGTTACAAAGTGTCACGTGATGTGTAAAAAAGAAATGGATGCGCAGCAGCTCTGGACAGATACATTACTAAGAAGATACACGGATGGAAAATAGCATAAGAAAAGATGTCATTGGGGAATTGCAAATTAAAACGTTAATGACATACAGCCGCACACCCACAGGAACGGATACAATTCAAAATACTGATGACATCAGTTGCTGGGGAGTATAGGAAGCTGCCGTAATTCTCACTAATTGCTGGTCAGACTGCAAGACTGGACAGCCACTTTGGAGGACAATTTATATAGCAATTTCTTACTGGGACCAGTAGATGGCATAACGGTTACTTTGCTGGACTCCCATGTGGCCAGCCACAGTTCAAGTTCTGGACCTGGTGGCTTTCTCTCTTTCTCTTTCTCTCTCTGTGTCTCTTTCTGGCCAAAGTGAAGAATAATGATGGTACATGAAATTAAGTAAGTAAATAAACAGTAAGAAATGAGTCCTCCAGCTGGCTTTATGGCCCAGTGGGTGAGGCAGCCATATGCCACATGGCTCACCCTGCTGTTTGAGTCCCAGACCTGGTGACTTGAGACACATGCTCCAATCAGACAGGATGGAGACACCTCTGGGGGGCCATTTCTCACTCCCCCCTCTCTGTCTTTCTCTGCATTTCTGCAGCATGGCCATTCCCTTGGGGAGCGCTTTCTCCTCTCCTCTCTGTTTCTTCCTCTTTCTCCAGTGAGCGCATGTGCCTTCTAGCAAGACACAAAGCAATAAACACTTCTTACATGCAGCAATGGAGTCCCGCAGGCAGTGACATATAAGATATTCAAAATGCTCAAAGAAAAAAAGACTGTCAGCCTCAAACTCTTTATCCAGCAAAGCTATCTTTAAACGATGAAAGCCAGGGGCCAGCAGCTGGCATGGTGAGTGGGGTGCTGGACTCGCATGACTGACCACGGTTTGAGTCCTGGACGTGGCGACTTGCTTTCTCTCCCTTTTTCTCTCTCTCTGTCTCTGTCTGGTCAAATTAAAAACTAAATAATAATAGCAAATAAAATTAAATAAATAATTACTTTTTTTAAAAAAATGAAAGCAAAATAAAGACATTCCCACATAAACAAAACCTGAGAAAATTTGTTAGCAGGCCTGCCTTATAAGTAATACTAAAGAAAGTTCTTCAGACTGAAGGTGACACCATATGGTAATTCAAATACACATTAAAAAGAAAAAAGAGCACTGGTAAATATGTAATTATAAAAGACAGTATACATTGCATATTTCTTCTCTTAATTGATGTAAAAAGCAACTGCTTTAAAAAAATGTGGAGCCAGCCAGGTGGCATAGTGGTTAAGGTGACTGGATCCCACATATCTGACTATCCTTGGAAAACATCAGGGTTCATGTGTGTACATGCCCAAAATCCTGAAAAGAGAGAGAAATTGAGGAAAAGATATTAGGTCATCAGGAAAGTCATGATGCATTTTTGAATGGGAAAACGTCATGACTTCCCACTGACCTAGCATCTCAGTGTGACCACATCCCAGGGAGAGCGCCTCACTGTCCCTCCTTCCCTCTCTTCTGACTCTCTCCAGCAGGCATAGGTGTCCTCTCAGAAAATTTAGAAAGAAAAACAAACAATACATATATCATGTATTTGGGACCTGAGAGTACATAGAAGTGCATGTAACAACGTACTTCTTTTAGAATGACTTTGTTTAACTTTATTTATTCACTTATTTATTTAAATTTAACTAGAGAGGAACAGAGCAAGAATGAGAGTAAGCTACCAGGTCCGGGACTCAAATATCAGTTGGCCTTGTGGGAGTCCAGCACCCTTAACCACCATGCCACCTGCCAGCCCTGTGATAGCTTACAGAAACAACACCAAGGAGGTGTGTGAGAAGAAAGCTGTACTGAAATAAGAAAAATTCCTGATGGTAATTCACATCCACAGGAACAAATGAAAATCAGAAATGATAAACAAACAAAACTATCCACAAAGAAAAGTCCAGGCTGACATGATTTTCCATCAAATATGTAAAGAATTAATAACAGTGTTATACTGGCATATAAATAAGCATGTTCCTGAATGAGATGCAGCTGAGAGGCCAGAAATAAATCTGAGTGTAGGGTCAAATAATATTTGCCAAGAATTCCAAGACTATTCCAAAACTATCTTAAGATAGTTTTTTCAACAGGAATGGTACAGGAAGCACTTGATAAAGACATGCAAAAGAATGAAATTGGAAGAAAAGAGGGCCAGCAGGTGGCATCGTGGTTAAGGGTGCTGGACTCCCACAAGGCTAACTACGGTTCAAGTCCTAGACCTGGCGGCTTGTTTTCTTACTTTCCTTCTCTCTCTCTCACTCGGTCCCTCTCTGATCAAATTAAAATAAACAATTTTTTAAAAAGTTAAATAAAAATAATTCTTAAAAATATACTAAATCAAACTTAATTCCTCCTGGTGTCCCAAGATGAGGCCATTCGGTTATAGTGCCATTAAGGTGGCTGTGGCGTCTGAGTTATGGTGCGCATAGAAGCAGAGAAAGCCACGGGATGTGGACCATCTTTGCTCCGCCGGAAGGTCGTCCTTCCACCATTCCTCCTGTCCTCAGCCTCTCCAGGCCCCAGAATCATGAGTTCTCTCCCAGCCCAGCTCATTTAAATCACACCCAAGTGTGTGTGAGACGCTCTGGGTACAGCTCCTTCAGCACTCTCAAGTACACGGAGGGGAACTCTGGTCGTGGTCTGGTAACCCCATTCTGGGACTCAGCAAAGATCCCTGAGGAGACGATTTGAATCCACAGGGCCAGTTCACTGAACCAGAAGTGTCGTCTCAGCATTCCCTGGTTCTGTCTGCCCCAAGTCTAGGAAACCATGCTGGTCTGCCAGGACTGTGCACGGCACTTACAGCAATCCTATCTGCGCTTTGTGGAAGGCAGGACTTGGGTGGAGCCGACTGGTTGCCTTCAATAAATATTTATGGAGCAGTTAATAGGTGCACCTGTTCACCAGGCTCCCTGAAAGGGTCTTTTTAGTGACAGGAAAAAAATAATGATGAACAAAGGCATGGGAGACAATTATGAGAATGATAATTTTATCAAGTATTTAATGATATAAGATAAAAGAAAATTGTTACTGAAAAAGGAAATATCCAGCCAGTAACAGACTAAACGTGAATTCCACACACCTCTCTCTATGAAAGGTACACCACACCCACATGACAACTCAACTGAGCGACCATTGCCACCAACCACCAAGGTGAAAATTTTACAGAGCTGTCACAGCCAAGTAGGGAGATAGTTTTTGAGTTTCCGACGAGGGTCTATAAAAGGATCAGATAGCAGAGGATGGTTTCGATCCATCGACCTCTGGGTTATGGGCCCAGCACGCTCCCGCTGCGCCACTCTGCTACTGAAAGCACATACCCCTGTTCTTCCCTTCAAATACGTGGACCACCTTTTGGCGCTGAGGAAAGGTTTGCCTGCGGATGCTGCCTAGGCGCTGCATCTGCGTCCCGCCCTTCCTCCGGCCGGCAGGTCCGAGATGCGCCGCCGGCCAGCCAGGTGGCCTCAGGCCTGCGCGTTCGCAGCCCGCCAGTGTCCAGACTTGGAGATCTTTCCCCCGGCAGCCGCTCTGTGGTCGCCCAGCGCACCAAGCCGGCCCCGGGGATCCTCGTCGCGGGACCTGAGGTCGTGGCCCAACCCGCAGGAATCGAGTCATCTTTTGTCTGTCATTCGTCTGTCAAAAAGCCTCGTAGACGATTTTCGGATAAGAGAAAAAGATTTTAATTTGCTCCCAAAGGCAGGATTTGAGATAGGACGGCGCTCCTGGAATAGTGTGATTACGGCACGGGTCACTGCATGGCGCTGCGACTTGGACCGAGTCCGGGTAGCGGCGTTGTGACAAACGCGAAGAAACCAAGTAGCAAGTTAGTGAAGACTTCCAGGGAACAGGACCCTGGGACGTGCCGGCAGGCGCTGGTCCACAGGGCGAGCTGGCGGCCACCGCTCTGCATGGCCCCCGGCGGCCCGCGCAGACCCGGCCCCGCTGGTCCGACGAGCGGCTGGGCTCCCCCGGGGAACCAGAGGAGAGGTTTTTGCTATAGAGCGCATGCGCTCACCAGAAGGACAGAGAGACAGAAAGTGAGAAATCACCCCCTGGGGTAGATGGCCATGCCACAATCCCTTCTCCTCCATTCTCCTCTTTGGGTTTTGGGCACATGGACACACACACACACACACACACACACACACGGCATGAGTTTTAATCCGCCAGGACCAGGACTCAAACCAGTCAGCCCTGTGGGAGTCCAGCAACATGACCATTACACCATCTGCTGGTTCCAAAATCCCAATCTTCTTACTGCCATAATTCATAAAATATACATTATTTTATCTCTTAATTTTTTTAATATTTGTAATATTTTATATTATGAGAAACGAATGCAAGGTTAATAAATAGTTAAATGGCAGTTCCAGCAGTGGGTGTGGTGGTCAAGGGTGCTGGACTCCCACATGGCTGACCATGGCTCAGGTCCCGTACCTAGAGATATCCTTTCTCACTCTCTCTCTGTCCCCCTCTGGTCAAACGAAAATGAAGTTAAATAAAAAATAATTATTTAATAAAAAATAGTTAAATGGCATGTGTACTGTATCTTTATTGACTCCTTAATGATTACCACTTTCACACAGTGAATCGTGTTTGATATATAATAACTAACTCACAATTTACAGGTTTGATCTACAGGTAAACATAATAAATGTGAATCTTAAAGGTCAAGTAATCAGACCTTCCAAACTTTCAGGTGAGGCAATTAAGGCCCCAGGACACAGTGACTAGTTACTCCAAAGTCAAAGACCTACTTAGCAACAGAGCTGAGATGAGAACCTAAGACTTCCAAACCTAGAGACATGCTCCTTCCACCACACCTGTGGCCACCCTAGGTCCGTGGCAGTTTTCACAACCACCCTTCTGTTCTCCTGGGAAGGGTCTCCATACTGACCAAACTCCCCAGGCACTCAGATGACTTCTCTCCAGTGTGGTGTTTCTCGTGTTGGAAAGAATTTTGACTGAAGGTTTTTCCACAGCCGCAATATGTGTTTGATTTCTCTCCACTATGAGTTTTCCCGTGTTTTGTGAAATGTGTGCTCTGGCTAAAGGCTTCCCACATTTTCTACATTTGTAGGGTTTCTCTTCAGTATGAGTTTTTTGATGTTTTTTAAGGTCTGTCCTCCAGCCAAAGGCTTTGCCACATTTACGGCATTCGTAAGACTTCTCCCCAGTATGAACGATCTGATGGCAAATAAGGCCTGAGCAGTAACCAAAGGCTTTTCCACAGTCTTTACATTTACAGGATTATTCACCACTATGAGTTTTCTGGTGATTTGTGAGGTCTGTACTCTGACTAAAGGCTTTTCCACACATTTTCTGTTCACAGTATTCTCTCCTGTGTGGGTTCTCCAATTCCGGGTAAGTGCCGACCGACCACTGACGGCCTTGGCCCAGTTATCACATTTATAGGGCTTCTCTCCAAGATGAATTCGCTTACGTTGAATAAGGGCTGAACGGAAGCTGAAGGCTTTCCTACAGTCATTCCGTTCGTAAGGCTCCTCTCCAGTGTGAGTTATCTGATGGTGAATGTGTCCTGAAAGCTTTCCCACATTCATTACATGCATAGGGTTTTCCTCCAGTATGAATTCTGATGTGCTGCGTTAAGAACTCTGACTGGAAGTTTTCTCGCATTCATTACATTTATATGGTTTCTCTCCCGTATGACTTCTCCAACGCTGAGTAAGGTGCGTGCTTATGCTGAAGGCTTTTCCACATTCCCTACATTTATATGGTTTCTCTCCCGTATGACTTCTCCAACGCTGAGTAAGGTGCGTGCTTATGCTGAAGGCTTTTCCACATTCCTTACATTCGTAAGGTTTCTCTGCAGTGTGAGCTCTTCGATGTCGAGTAAGCGTTCAATGGTTTCCAAAGGCTTTCCCACACCCGTTGCACTCACGGGGCTTCTCTCCAGTGTGAGTTGGTTGACGCTGAGTAAGGGCTGAACTATCACTAATGGCATTCCCACGGTCAGTGCACGGGCATGGCTTCCCTGCAGCATGCATCCTCCGATACTGAGTGAAGTCCTAACAGTGACGGAAAACTTCCCCAGACACTTTACGTTCATAGGGCTTGTCCCCCCTATGTACAAGACGTCAAATAAGAGCAGAGCAATCACTGACTGCTCTCCTCCAGTCTTCACGGTTATGAGGCTTTTCTGTATGGAATCTTTGACGCTGAGTAAGATGCACACTCTGACTGAAGGACTTGCCACTCACTGCATTTGTAAAGTTTCTCTCCAGTACGAAATCTCTTCTAGAGTAAGGTGTGTGCTCTGACTGAGAGCCTTTCCACATTCAAGACGTGTATAGGCTTTCTCAAGTGTGGTGGTTGACTGACCACAGTTTGAGTCCTGGACCTGGTGGCTTGCTTTCTTGCTCTCTCTCTGTCTGATCAAACTAGAAAATAATAATAATAAATAAATAAAATAATTCTTTTTTTTTTTTATAGGTTTTTGCTATAGGGCGCCTACGCTCACCAGAAAGACAGAGAGAGATGGCAGAGACAGAAAGCAAGAAATCACCCCCCAGGGGGGATGGCCACACTGCAATCCCTTCTCCTTCATTCTCCTCTTGGGAACTTGGGGGCACTCATGCACACACGCTTGGTGTGAGTTTAAGCCACCAGGTCCGGGACTTGAACCGGTAGACTACATGGGAGTCCACCAATGTAGCCATTACACTATCTGCTGGTCTCAGGGCTCTTTTTAATCTACACCAGATGTGGCATCTCTTTAGGATGGAGAGGTCCACTTGGACTTATGTTTGCTGTCTCACCCTACCTGGGCCTGTGTCCATGACAATCTCTAGGCTGATGCCTTTGGCACCGGGATTCGGGCTCCTGCAGGCCTGCAGAAGAGAGCGCTGGGAGGGAATGCATTCACGTAAAATCAGGACTCAGTGCCCAACCCTCTTAATGCCATCACAATAACAATTACATTTATTTTATTTTATTTATTTATTTTGGAGAGTTTTTTGCTATAGGGCGTGTGCTCACCAGACAGACAGAGAGAGACAGAGAAATAGAAAGCGAGAAATCACCCCCCAGGGGGGATGGCCACGCCGAATCCCTTCTCCTCCATTCTCCTCTCAGGATCTTGGGCACGCACGCACACGTGCCAGGCATGAGATTAAACCACTGGGTCTGGGACTCGAACTGCAGTCAACTATATGGGAGTCCAGCGACATAGCCATTACGCCAACTGCAGCAGCTCTTGTGTTTTTTGTTTGTTTGTTTTTTTAAGATTTTTGCCTTAGGATATGTGTGCTCTGGTTGGGGGATGGGGGAGACAGAAACAGTGAAAGGGAAAGTGAGAAATCACCCCTGGGGGATGGCCACGCCACAGTCCCTCTCCTCCCGGGATCTTGGGCACACAAGAACAGGCACCCAGCGTGATTATTTTCAAGCCTCCCAGTCAGCCATGTGGGAGTCCAGCGCCTTAACCATCACACCACTTGCTGGCCCCAAATGCCTAATTCTTTTTTAAAAAAAGTTAAAAGGCGGAGGTGCTTAGAGGACAAAAGGTTCGGATCCTCTATTTACACGGCGTGCCTACCTATAAACTACCGTTCTAAGGCTTTCCACTCGCGCCACAGGTCCCACGACACGGAGGACAGGTGCCCACGAGGACATCCCCGTCGCGGACGTGAAGACTGAGGCAGAGGAGCGAGCTGCGGGGCAGGACCGCGTCCTGGCTCGGCGCGCCCCAGGAGCAGGCGTGGAGCGCGCGCGGACCCGGCCGGGCGTTACAGCGCATGCTCCGCGCCGGGGGTGGAGCCGCCCTGAGCCCCGGGTGGGAGCGCGGAGGCCGCGCCCGGCCGGTCCACGCTGGGGACAGCCGCTGTCGCCGTCATCGCCCCTTCCCCGGGGCCCTGGGCCAACCACTACACTGGCGCCCGCCGCGTGTCCGACGCTAGCCCCCGGCGCCCGCGCAGCCGTAGCGGAAAGCGGCCGCATCCCCGCCGCGTCGGCAGGCGCGCCCCGGGCGCTCTCTAGCGTCCCAGATCCCGGCGGCCCGGCCCGCGCCAGGGCGTCTGCCTGGCAGGGTGCCGCTGCCCAGCAGCCCGGACAGCGCAGGGCGCGGTCACCGCCGGGGCCGACCGCTCTCCCCGCCTTTCCGACCCGGGGCGTCCCGCACCGCTTCCACAGCCGCGGGAACCCCGCGCCTGCGCCTACGCACTACAACTCCCAGGAGCCTCCGGGCCGCGGCCTCGCAGTGCGCAGACGCAGCTCCCAGCAGCCTCAGCGCCGGAGGGCCCCGGGGAGGCGCGGAGCGGGTGTGTCGCGCCCTCGGCGTCGCGGGTCCTCTTTCTAAAGTGACAGCGGGAATGCAGCTCCCGCCCACTCGCGTCGGTTTCTTGGGGGACATGGGCTTTGCGCCCGCCTCGTATTCGTCGCGTTTCTGGCGTGCGGGCCGTGGCCAGACGGGCCCTCGAGGGAGGGTTTCGCCGCCGGTGTGTGCCGGTCAGAGCCACCGTCCCCGACACCGCGAGCGCGCAGGGCCCGGGCACAGAGCAGCCCCCGCCGGCGGCCCCGCGCGCCCTCTTACTGCCTGCGTCCGCTCGGCCGCCGGGTGCCTCCGGAGCGCTTTTTCCAGGCTAGAATATTTCCGAAGGACAATCTTTAAGAACGATCTTAGTTGACCCTGGGGTGGCATCGCACAGGGCTCTCCACGAAGCCCTCCGCTGTACCTCACCGGCTTTCTCAACTTGTCTCCCCAGGGGGCACGGCCCGCCGTGAGCAAGCCACCGGTCACCACCGCCTATGGGCAGCTGGCCCACAGCCGCCGGGTCTACCTCCCGGCTCTGTCCCCCGAGGGACATCAGCGTGGATGCTCCGCCCGTGTGCGTTCGGCCACTCCGGTCCGGCGGGTCCATCATCCAGCAGCCGTTCTGTGTTCTGTCTCGTCCTGCCCGGGGCCTGGCTGGCAGGAACCCGGCCTGCGGGTCACACGTCCGCCTGCTCTCCCCTCCTGTCCTGAGCCCCGGCTTCAGTCCTTGTTCCCAAAGTCCTCCGCCCTTCGTTCTCACGCACGCCCACTCGGCCCCTCCACACACCAGCTTCTCTGCCTCCCGCGACCTCGCTCTCGCGCTTCTCAGCTCTCTTGTCCCGAGACCCACTTCAGTACCACTCTGAGCAGGGAAGTCTCTATTAAAAGCATCGTCAGACCCACCTGCTACCTTAGCCCACAGGCGACTCTCCCCTTCTAACGGGCAGGTTCCGTCCCCTTAGAACACACTTAGGTCCTCGCCCGCCTCACCATCCACTTACTCCAGAGCCCCTGATTTGACCCATCCCCTAAACTCAGCTACATCTATACTCAGAGAAAGAAACGTTAAAGCCACACACATTTCACCGTCGTGTTGGCAAGCATCCCAAAGCTGCACAACAAAGCCCGGGTTAAGGGTCGGTCTCTCGGGAAGGGTCAGACTCGTTCTCTGCAGGCAGAGGGGAAAACAGCGGAGACACTACAGATCTACACCCTGGGCCCCGCAGCTCCGCAGATTTACGCATGTGCCTGCAGACACTTGCAGTTAAAGGTCATTCCCGGCTGATGACAGGCTGAGGGTCACCCAGATGTCCCCCATTAGCTAAGCAAACGACGCCCCACCGTGCAGTGCTCTACTGTGACAGCTAATTTTACTGTCAGCTCGGGTAGGCCCCAGTGCCCAGGTTGGTCCGACCTTCGTCATGTTTCTGTGAACGTGCTTGGAGCTGTGGTTAATTCTTACCAGCAGTGGAGCCTGTTACCCTCCATGAGGTGGGGAGAGGGGCTTCATCCAGTCCCTGGAGCCTTAGAACAAGAGGTTCTGGATAGGAAGGGGGATTCTGCCTCAGGAGTGACAGAAAAGCTGCCCGGGTTCCCAGCCTGTGGAATTGGGCTCGGCCTTGCCAGCTGCCAGCAGCAGGGGTCAGCATTTCTGCTTAACTGGAGAGTCCTTGCCGCGCAGGGACCTGGCAGGCTTTACTGGTAGTTCCTGGGAGATTTTATTCCTGGCAGTTGTTGATGGATGCTAGACCTGAACCCCTCTGCTGCTTTGCTGGACTCATTATGAAGCCCGAACCCCTCCAGTTCTCTCCTTCAGATGTGCCTGTTGCCCCACCCTCTTAAGTGAGTCTGAAGGAGCTGATGTCAGTGTTAGGCTGGGTGCTTATGACACCAATAGCACAGAACTAGGACTAGAAACGGCTGAAAAGAACGCCTTTTCCTGCTCTTAGACAGAGGCAAGGAGAGCCTGTGGCTGAGGCTCCTGTTCGATGGTGAGAAACCCACTCCTGGTTTAGCCACCTGGCCTTCCTGACTGTCCCCGCAGCCCAGACACACCGAGACACTGGTGAGTGCACCTAGGATTAAAAACCCTGGTTTAACTGAAGTGGGTCTCTAGTTGTGACAAACTTGGAGAGTGTCAAAAACATACAAGAGGAGGAAATAAGAGGATGCTTTAATATTCATGCCGAGGGAGGCTAATATGTGCAATGGAATATTTTTATGCTGGAGAATGCGTGCGAGAGAGTGTGAGAGAACACTGCCGACGGCCCTGCCATGCCGCGGTCCCTTCTGTAGCCCTCCAGCGACTGAGGACCCTGGGCTCTCACGCGCGTTTTCAAGCCAGCTTGGATCTGAACCTGCAGTCGGCTGTCACTCCAGGACACGCTGGCTGGGCTGCGACTGGATTATGACCCGAGGGGATCTTGTGATTATTTTATTAGGAACGAATTACCTGAACAAACGAGGTGCATCCGCATGGCAGCACGATGGCCCCGTCCGCTCCTGACGCAGAGGTGCCTCTACTAGCATGCACAACACGCATGTTCTAGATGTCACGCCGCAGACACGGGTCACAGGGCCCCACGTGAGGACATACTGTGGATATACAAAGCTGACTGTGAAACTCCAAACCACCTGTGAAATCTCTTTTTCTAATCCCAAATTTCACAGAGAAAACTAAAGCCTAAACCAGCTGAGTTTTCTCAAGTCCCAGGTTGCTCAATGAGATAGTCGGATTAGTTCAACCCGATACTTCCCTTCCTGCAGTGTGACAGTGGAGGTAAAGAATGTTAAGCAGTTTCTCTTCAGGCTGTAACCAAAGGGCAAGATACAGAGACTGCACCCCTGCGTTCATGATGGCCCGAGGACAGTCGTGCCAGGGTGCAGTCTCTGGTGCTTGTCGAGAGCAGAACGGTATCGGAAGGCCTTTCCGCAGTCACTACAACCGAACGGCTTCTCCCCCAAGTGGACCCTCTGGTGCTGAACGAGGTGCGTGCTCTGGCTGAAGGCCTTCCTGCACTCGCTGCAGCCGTAAGGCTTCTCCCCGGAGTGCGTGCTCTGGTGCTCGGTCAGCTGCGCGCTCCGGCTGAAGGACCTGTCGCATTCACGGCACTTGTAGGGCTTCTCCCCAGTGTGCGTGCGCTGGTGCTGCGCCAGGTGGGAGCTCTGGCTGAAGGCCTTGTCACACTCGCGACACTGGAATGGCTTTTCTTCTGTGTGCGTTTTCTGATGCTGAGCGAGAGACGAACAGTGCCGGAAGGCCTTGCCACACTCAGCACACGCGTAAGGCTTGGCTCCCGTGTGAATCCTCGTGTGCTGCGTCAGGTGGATGTTCTGGTTGAAGGCCCGCCCGCACTCGCTACACTTGTAAGGCCTCTCTCCGGTGTGGATCTTCCTGTGCTGAATGAGGGAGGAGCCGTAGCTGAAGGTCTTCCCACACTCGTGACACTGGTAGGGCTTCTCCCCAGTGTGGATCCTTTCGTGCTTGGCAAGAGACGAGCTCCGAATGAAGGCTTTCCCACACTCCTTGCACTCGTAGGCTTTCTCTTGGCTGTGAGTTTTCTGGTGCTGATGAAGGTTCGAGAGGTAACTGAAAGCCTTCCCACATTCGCTGCACTCGAAGGGCTTTTCTCGGGTGTGGATTCTGCGGTGCTGCGTGAGGGAGGAGCAGTAACTGAAGGCCTTCCCGCACTCGTTGCATTTGTAAGGCTTTTCTCCAGTGTGGATTTTCAGATGCTGAGCCAGGGAGGACCAGTAGCTGAAGGACTTCCCACATTCCGCACAGTCGTAGGGCTTCTCCCCCGTGTGTGTCTTCTGGTGCTGCGTGAGGTTCGAGTGCTGGCTGAAGGCCTTCCCGCACTCGCTGCACTCATAGGGCTTCTCGCCAGTGTGGATCATGTGATGGCGGATGAAGGTCGAGGGCCCGTTGAAGGCCTTCCCACACTCGTTACACTTGTAGGTTTTCTCTCCGGTGTGGATTTTTTGATGTTGGGTGAGGTGTGTGCTCCTGGTAAAGGTTTTATCACACTCGTCACATTTAAAAGGCTTTTCTCCAGTATGAATTTTCTGATGTTCCATGAAGTGGCCTCTCTGGCTGAAGGCTTTCCCACACTCGGTGCAAGTATATGGTTTCTCCCCAGTGTGGATCCGCTGGTGCTGAACAAGGTGGGTCCTCTGGCTGAAGGCCTTCCCACACTCGTCACACTTGTAGGGCTTTTCTCCAGTGTGGATTCTCTGATGCTGAATGAGAGAGGGCCCCTCGATGAAGCCCTTTCCACACTGCTCACATTTAAACGGTTTATCTCCAGTATGAATTCGTTGATGGTTTATAAGGTTCTCACTTCGACTGAAGGCCTTTTCACACTCATTACACTTGTAGGGCTTTTCTCCGGTGTGTGTTCTCTGATGGCGGATAAGAGCCGAACAATAACTAAAGGCTTTCCCACAATCGTTGCACTTACAGGATTTCTCTTTTTTAACTCGGTTTGAACTCTGTCTGGCTCTTGTTTTAACAGAGGTCTCTTTTGGGGACTTTCCTTGCTGTGTTGCAAGGCTTGAGCTCACACTGATGCTCTTCCCAAATCCGTCACTTTCGGTGGGCGCTGTCCTCCCAGCTGGCTCAGCTCCCCTTCGCAGGGTCTGCTGGTTTGCCTGCTGCCTCTTGAGAAAGCCCTCAGATCCCCAAGTTTCCAAGAAGCTGGAACTCCAAGGACCATCTTTTCTGTGTTTTCCCAGTACTGCCTCTGGAGATGGCTCTTCGGAAATGACCAGCTCTGGGGCTGAGACACAATTTTCAGGTCTGGTCTCCCAGTCTAAAAGAAAAAGAAAATGATGGTATTCTCTGACTAGAGGAAAAACTGCTGCCGTGGGGAAGATGTAATAAGACTAGACTAAAGCACTCAGGAAATGCTGGGTGTTTTCAGACACACGGCCCTGTTACTTGAGAACAAAGCTGGAAGGAGAACATTAAGTAAAATACGAAAGTAGCATGAGAAGGTCTAACTCAGTTTCTCAGACAAACTCGAAGAGTCAGGACGGGAGCTCCACCGCAGATGCCAGCTCACAAATGCGGTGATGGCAGACGTGGCTCGGGGGCAGAGGGACTGGAGCTGACGGAGGCGACCTGATCCGGACTCCTCGCTAATGAGCAATAAACAAAAACCCACGAACGGCCACTCAGAGACAGAACACACAGAAAGGCTCGCTAAGACCCTGTGCTCCTGAGCCCGCTCTGCGCTGGCACGGGCAGCTGTAAATGACAGACGTGGTTTAAGGAGAGGAGAGGAACAAATCCAAGTCCAGGCATCTTTTCTTTAAGTTTATTTATTTCTTCCAGGAGTGAGAGAGACAGAGCCAGCACCCCAACAGGGGCCTGACCCCGTGACCCCACCCCAGCCTTGGGCAGCCGGGTCACGGCTCACACAGGCCTGGTGCACTTGCAGGTGTCTGGACGGGAACCCGGGCCCCTCCCACATGGGTCGGCTGCACGGAGCCCTGTGTTTACCACTGCTCCGTGGCCAGCCCCCGGCCTGGGCTGGTGGGGAAGTAGAAGAAATGAAAGCCCGGACTACAGAGGTGAGTGTGGAAGACCCAGAAGCAGGAGGAAAGCCAGGACGTTCAAATGCAGGATGAGAAATGTCGGCCCAAATGAAGGAAAAGCACGGCAGGGGCCATAGGAACAGATGCGAGAAGGCAGAGGTGGGCGGCTCCGGAGGGTGTGTGGGCTGGCGGAACACAGCCACGATGGAGGAAAGCGGTTAGTCAAGAAACACGCAGAGCAGCAGGACACACCCAGGGCCGGTGTGCGCTCAGGGAGCAGCCACGACTCCGTCCCGCCGCAGGCTGGCCGGCAGAGCTCACAGGTGCACCCGCTCGCCATTTCTTACCTCCACGGGGGCCTGCTGCGGTGCCTGGCTCCGGGATCCAGGGCTCCGTCCCCCGCTCTAACTGGGAGATCACGTCGGGTTTGGAAACTTGGAGTCCTGTTCAAGGGGAAGAGAAAGAGCCTGTCTGCGTAGGGAAAGTGCCGTGGCAGGACCCACCCTGCCACTGTGTCTTCTGGGCTGGTCGATCCTGGAGAGTATGCGTTTGTCCCTCTGATGGCTAGTAAAGTTCTAAACCTTTCTAAACTTTTCTGAACTTCCAAAGTTTAGAATTGTTGACTTTTTTTAAATAATTATTTTATCTTTATTATTTATTTTTTTAATTTGACCAGAGAGAAACAGAGAGAGAAAGTAAGAGAACAAGCTGCCAGGTCCAGGACTCGAACCACGGTTGGCCATGTGGGAGTCCAGCGCCCTTAACCACTACACCACCTGCTGGCCAGTACTGTTGATTCTTAAAAGTGAAGTGAGGGATCAGCAGTTGGAATAATGGCTATGTCGCTGGACTCCCATGTAGTTGACCGCGATTCAAATCCTGGACCCGGTGGCTTAAACTCATGCCAGGTGCACGTGCCTGCATGCCCCGAGAGAGGAATGGAGGAGAAGGGATCGTGGTGTGGCCATTCCCCGGGGGTGATTTCTCTTTTTCTGTCTCTCTGTCTCTGTCTTTCTGGAGAGCATACACGCCCTATAGCAAAAACCTCTCAAAAAAAAAAAAAAAAAAAGTGAAGTGAACCTCGCCTAAGCAGAGAGACCCCTCCTCCCCACCCGCCGTAGCATGACCTCAGCAGTCGCCTTACCGATGGAGACCAGGTGTGTATAGTTCTCCAACGTCACGTCCCTGAACAAATCCCTCTGCACGGGATCCAGCTGTTTCCATTCCTCCCGGGTAAAGTCCACTATCACATCCTTGAAGGTCACAGATTCCTGAAATACCAAATACTTCTGCTGACCCAAAAGCATTTCCCTGGGCAAGGGGCAAA
This sequence comes from Tupaia tana, assembly GCA_026018925.1. NCBI lineage: Eukaryota > Metazoa > Chordata > Mammalia > Scandentia > Tupaiidae > Tupaia > Tupaia tana. Next base: position 13,244,247 of record JAKSZU010000024.1, on the reverse strand, counting down.
GTCAGCAATATGGACAGGAGGCAGGCAGGCCGTGGGCTAGCTGGACACGACTCTGACACGTCCTCCTTTATGAACTGAGCATCAAAATGGTCTTTCCCACAGAGCTGCTGTAAGAAGTGTTTCATACGAGATGCTTAATTTAGGGTCTGGTATGTAATAAGCACTCAGTCAATATGGGTCATTGTCATTGCCACTCTTTGTCATCATCGTCACCTCTCAGCTCTAAGATTACCAAGTATTAACAGTATGACTACTATTACCAATATTTTTTACTACCTATAATGTGCAACAGTAGCCAAAGAGTTTTTGTAAGAGTGGGAGGGTCAAGGTTTAACCTATTACATTTCAAAATATACCAAAAGATAAGATAATTAAAGTAAATTGGCCTGGTATAGAGTACAAGTCAATAAAATAAAACAGAGTCCAGAAATAGACTTTTTTTTTTTGTAGAGGTTCTTGCTATAGGGCGCGTGCGCTCGTCAGACAGATAGAGAGAGACAGAGAGATAGAAAGCGAGAAATCACCCCCCAGGGGGGATGGCCACACCGCAATCCCTTCTCCTCTATTCTCCTCTCGGGATCTTGGGCGCACACGCACACGCGCCTGGCATGAGTTTAAGCCACCGGGTCCGGGACTCGAACCGCCGTTAACTACGTGGGAGTCTAGCGACATAGCCATTACGCTAACTGCTGGTCCCCCCCAGAAATAGACTTCAGTTTACAAGAGTTTAATTGGATTAGGTAACTTTCAAATTAGTTAAAATAAGATGGACTAGCCACTAAATTGTGTCATAACAAATGACTATGAAAAAACTTAGGGTGAGGTCCTGACTTCACAACATACACAAAATTTCTTGCTGGTTTAAAAATATGTTAAAGAAAATGCCAAAATAAAACAGAATAAAAGAAAACCAGTTGTGTGAGCTTGAAATGTAGAAGGCAAATGATAAAGCAGACACATTGACAGAATAACCACATAAAAGTCTGACAACGTACATCAAAGATGAGCAACCTACAATAACATCCAAAAAGGCCAACGATGCAAACTGGCAAGTCACCCAAGAAATTAAGAAACCACAAGAAAAAATGTATGTATCTAAAACACTTTCTGTGGTTCATTTCCGTATGCGATACAGGGTTTCCATAGTTGAGTATCTATCTGAAACAATGTTCTGTGGTTCCTATATGTGATACAGTGTTTCCTAGATCCTGTATGTGTGTGATACAGTGTTTCCTAGTTCCTGTATGTGTGTGATACAGTGTTTCCTAGTTCCTGCATGTATCTGAAACAGTGTTTGTGTAGTTCCAGGCAGGACCCAAGTGAGATCCTAGAGGGGAGGAGACACCCTGGCAAGCCCCACATGCTGGTGGCTCACCATCCAGGCAGCAGAGGCCCACCTCCAGCCAAGCTCTGGAGACAGACCGCTCACTCGCCAGAGCCACTAAGGCAGGGATTTGCAGGACACACAGGGGAGGGGGGGAGTGCAGGACGAGCCCCCAGGTAAATGCAGTCTCCCTGGGCAGTGACCTCATTGCAGGCCGGGAGGAGAGGGGCCTGAGCAGCCCCAGCAATCCAGTGCGTGTTGGGAACAGGCACGTCTCGCAGTGACGGAAAGAGCTCAAGCAGAAGACCTGGTTTGCCTACCCCTGCCAACTTGCAGGGAGACCTGGATCCAGGATTCTGACGCCTGGATGCACTTTGAAAACTGTCCTGGGAATGCCCACATCCTCACCAGTCAATGCCGTGATTTGGTGCCAGAGTGCCCATGTGGTCACCGACCAGTGACGTGGTTCAACGTTGGAGTGCCCGCACCTCACCGCTGATGCCATGATTTGGTGCCAGAGCACTGGAGGGTGTGCCAGACTGTCAGATTTGTTTAAAACAAACACGGAACTGCCCGCCCTGCACCTGATGCCCAGTGTGGTGCCTGTGCCACAGCTGCTCATGGGACAGGTGTGAGCTCGTGTGAGCAGACCCTCCAAGAGCCTCGGACTCCAGGGCACAGGGTCTCCTGGGAGAACTCATGTATCTGTGGGCCCTAGCTCAGGAGAAAGTGCCCTGGACGACCAGCAGACACACCCAGCAGTGTGCCCCTGACCCCTGGACGCTGCACGCAGGTGCTTTCCCTCTGGTCCTCTTCACATGCTTGGCTGTGATTCTCTTTACCATGAGTTCGCCGCTGAGCTGTGCGAGTCTGGTGGTCAAAGGTCCCTGAAACAGCCCTAGACGGAGGCTACACTAGGTCAGGCCTGACAAAGCTTTAAAAAAAAACCAGGGATCAGCAGATGGCATAGCAGTTACATCATTGAACTCCCACATGGATGACCACAGTTTGATCCCCAGACCCAGTGGCCTGAAAATCATGCTGGGCGTGTGTGCGTACATGCCTAAGAGCCCAGGAGGAGAATGTAGGAGACGGGATTGTGGCATGGCCATCCCCCCCAGGGGGTGATTTCTCACTTTCCCTCTCACTGTGTCTGTGTGTCTCTCTCTCTCTGGCAAGTAAGTGCATAAGATAAACACCTCTTAAAAAGAGAAGACTAGCAGTAGGACTAAGCTGGGGCTGCAGGCGGCATGGTGGAGAAGACGCTGCCTTAAGGAACAGTCCTGCTCAGTCTAGGGATGAATGGCCTTGGCATAAATGCTGTCCTGGGCCCACCTGAAAAATCTCAAAACCCTGGAAGGGACACACTGTTTCCAGTGACTTCACTGCATCCTGAATAAGGCTCAAGAGTATTTCGTGGGAATATAAGAATAGGTAGAACCCATGGGAACCAGCAGTTAGCGTAATGGCTATGTCGCTGGACTCCCACGTAGTCGACCGCGGTTCGCGTCCCGGACCCGGTGGCTTAAAACTCACGCCGGGCGCGTGTGCGTGCGTGCCCAAGATCCCGAGAGGAGAATGGAGGAGAAGGGATTGCGGCGTGACCATCCCCCCTGGGGGGTGATTTCTCGCTTTCTGTCTCTATGTCTCTCTCTGTCTGTCTGGCAAGCGCACGCGCCCTATAGCAAAAACCTCTCCACAAAAAAAAGAAAAAAAAGAAATACACTGCATAGTATTAGAAGCAGATTATTCATTGAAGAAAAGAAAATAAGTAACTTCAAAGACCAAAATAAAACTATAGAAAAAAAAATTCATGAGGAGAGAGAGTAGGTGGGCTCCATGACGTGGTGGTGAATCAGCCAGAGCCCACGGGGATGAGTGTGGTCTGAGGCCTGGACTTGGTGGCTTGAGAGATACACTGAGCACACACGCGTGTGTGCCCCACACCCCTGAGCACACACGCATGTGTGCCCCAAACCCTGAAAGGTGGGAGCCACAGTGCCCGAGGACAGAGGGGAACAGAGGAGAAACAAGGCAAGGGGCACGGGGCCCGCAGGAGCCGGCGAGGACAGCCGTGCCCAGGGCCGCAGAGGAATGCGGGCCTGCTGGGCCACTGTGCACTCTAGCCAGCCCTGCTTGGCAACTGCACCAGAGACAGGAAACAGCCAGGTCTGTGGGACACCCAGCAACAACAGCCACATACGCGCTGGCCTCAAGCGCTCCCTGATCACTTACCCTCATGAACCATATTCTAGGCCCAACATAGCTCAAATTTAGCCAGACCCAGGCTATGCAAAGCATGCTTCTGGACCACGGCTGCAGTGACACGGTTCCTGATCGTGGTCACGACTTCGTGAGTGCTCACACGTCAGCGTTATCGAACTGTGAACTTTCAACGCGTGCAGTTGTCAGGGTCGACTTCAAGAAAAAGTGAAGTGACACCCAGGAGGACCCGGATGTGCTTTAGCTGGAAGTAGACTGTGCCCATTCTTTGCTAAGAAGACCAAGCAGTGGGACAGGAAGGACGTGGGGAAGGAGGAGGGAGGAGGGTGGAGGGAAGGAGTCTAAGAAGAGTCTGAAAACAAGGGCTGGAGGTACAACTGTTACCTTTTTTTTAAAATCAAAGTTCCCAATTATCAGGTTTTCTTTTTTAGAGAGAGACTTTTGCTATAGGACACTTTGTCTTCTCACCAAAAAATGGGCACAGCTCTACTTTCAGCTAGAGTGCATCAGGGTCCTCCCCGGCCTGCTTGGCCTGTCCACGTGTCCACGTGAAGGGCCACGTGTGGCACTGCTTTCGCTCTCTCACCCTTGGAGTGTGTGAACTACTACGCAGGCAGTAGGTAGGGACCCTGTCTTGGGTGGCAGAGCAGGAAGGATGTCACTTAGATAGAGCCCGGCAGGAATCGCTAACAGTGGTTTTAGATAAACGGATCCCACGCAAAAAAGTACACAATCCCAGGAAGGATATTTTAGGAAATTCCAACTCACCTGGAAACTGGCCGATGGGAGTGGGTTACGTTCCCCTTGAAGAAGGTCAGAGTCTGCAGGGGAGAGATCTAGGGAGGAGAGAAAGCCACAATGGATCCTGCTCACCTGAGCTGCCGCCAGCCGGCCACGAAACCCACTTCCTTTTCTACTTCAGAGTGACAATGTGCTATCCCAGTGACATTTCAGGCTTGAGAGTGAGGATCAGGCTGGTGCCAGCGGGGTCTGGACTGTCTGGGCAGGCTCAGGCCCAAAGCCCAGGTCCAGTGCTGTCCACAGACCTTTGGTCAGATGGCTCCGGGGCTCCACCTGCGCTGCTCACACTGAGAAAGACTCCGCTGGCCCCGGGACTCCACCTACACTCCTCACGCTGAGAAAGACCCCGTTGGCACTCACTGTGCTACATCCCAGTATGGGGAAAACAGGTGACCTCTGAAGTCTTTGCAGGCCCTCAGAAAACTTTATCATCATGCAAATTAAAGATCACAATTACGGGTCATTGTTGGGACCAGCACGTGGTGAGGTGGTTAAGGCAGTGGACTCCCACATGGCCTACCTGGTTTGAGTCCCGGGCCTGGCAACTTGAAAATCATGCCAGGGGTGTGTGTGTGTGTATGTGCCCAAAATCCCAGGAGGAGAATGGAGAAGGAAGGACTGCAGTGTGGCCATCCCTCGCAGGGGGTAATTTCTCACGGTCCCTCTCACCAATACTCTGTCTCTCTGGTGAGTACACATGTCCTGTGGCAAAAACCTTCAAAAAAAAAAAAAGTTTATGGGTCATTGTGATGTATTTAACAGCACCTACCCACTAAAATGGCTAAAATGAAGCAGACATGGCCAATACCAACTGCTGGCAAAAATAAAAGCAATGGGGGGGGGGGGGGGGGGCAGCAGGTGCTGTGGTGGTTAAGGCGCTGGGCTCCCACACACCTGACCACAGTTCAAATCTTGCACCCGGTGGCTTGCTTTCTCACTTTCTCCCTCTGTGTGTCTCTGGTGAGTGCAAGTGCACCGTAGAAAATGAAAAACAATAGTAATGATAAATGAAATTAAATATTTTTTTAATGTTAAAATAAGAACAATAGGAACTTTGGCATGTTGCCTTGGGGGGGTGTAAACATCACCCCCTTGGGGACCGTGTGGCGGGCACTGTCTGCTCGGGTTAAACATGTGCCCACCCTGCGCCTCAGCAGCTCCCTCCTCACGCACCCACAGACACGCTCACGTCTCCCTGAAGACTTCCGCGAGGGTGTTCGCAGCAGTTACCGTAGCCTCCCTGAGCGGACACACCCCACGTGTTTGAACAGAATGGATAAACACGCTGTGGGGTGCTCACAATGTGGGGCGGCATACGGAAGCAACCACAGTAACGAACACGGGTCTTTCAGAAACGTAATATTGAGCAAAATAGGTCAGGCCAAAAGAACGCAGAGTGGCCACATTGATGTGAAGTTCGAAAACAGACCAGACAGGTCCACGGTGACGGAGGACTGGCCAGGAGGGGGGCCGGGGAGACAGGCGGCCGAAACCCTGCCGGCTGTGGGCGACACTAGCAGGCACCCCGACCGGACCCGTGGCGCGCACGGCCCTTCCCTCGCACAGCCGCACCTCAGTAACCTGACTACAGCAAGTTCACCCCGCAAGGCCTAGTCAGAGCCGGCAGAAAGCCGTAGCCCGTGCACTCAGGGAGGGAGCACCCCCGGGGGAGGCTCCTGGCATGTGTCCTGGGGCTGGCCTCACTGGGGCTGCCCGGAACACGCCAGGCACACCCACGTGCCCGTGTGCCCGGGTCCGGGCCGGCTGGGACGGAGTGGGTCTCAGCGAGAACCCTGCTAAACACGCCCCCCACTCTCTCTCATGGAAGAAACAGAAAATGAAACTTAAGAAAAAGAAAAAGAAAAAAGACTTTAAAAAAGCCTTTTGCCAGAGGGCATGTGAGGGGGAAGGAGAAAGCGAGTGGGAGGCGCAGTGGGAGCGACCCTGGTGAGGAATGGCCACACCACAGTCCCCCCTCTCCACCCGCCTCCGTTCAGAATTCTGGCACACATAAACATGCACCCTGCGTGCTTCTGAAGCTGCCAGGTCTAGGACTCAAACTGCACAGTCCACCACGCTGGATCCAGCCATCCTAACTACACGCACGGGTAGGCCCAGATAAACAACAAAAAGTCGGTCAGACCAGACCTGCCTGCACAGCCACACTTCACGTAAAGGCTAGAGGGACGTCTACAGTGGCAGCTGGGCCTTGTCCTTGGCCTCGTCAGGCAGCAAACCAGGAAAGCGCAGCAAAGCCGCTGCTCGGGAAGGGTGGGAGGACGAGGGAAACAGTGAATGCAGATTAGGAACGACTAGGAATGAACGCGGGCTGAGGACAGCAGCAGCCCCATCACGCCCCCGCCATGGGTCCCCGCATCCGGCCGGCTGCAGACTGCGAGCGGAGGAGGCCTGACCCACAGCACTGCCCGGCTGCGACAGCACATGCCCCGCAGGCCGGCCGCGCAGGGCAGGGAGGAGCAGGGGCGCCCTCCCAGAGCACGCACGGCGCCAGCAGAGCCGGCCACAGGCTGTGGGCTGCTCGCGGGGCACCGAGCCCGGCTCGGGCTCTGTGGCAGCCCGTGAGGGAGGAGGGGGCTGGGCGCGCAGAGCTGAGGGTGCCCAGCAAGCATCCGCGGGCCCGCTGACGGCCGAGTGCGCAGGCTGGGGAAGAACGGGCAGCGGCTCCTGTTCTGAGCAGAGACCAGGGGGGGCGGTTACGGACAGCCTCTCCTGCCCACGCAGCAGGAAGACAGAAGGAACCAGCAGGGACAGTGTGCACCCGCAATGGCGAGGCGATGCCACCCCGGCTGGCTCCCGCACAGGCTGGACAGGCGGCCATCTGCCCAGGAGCGTTCAGGGCTGACCCTTGCACCGAAGAGATGACTACCGAGATGTCTCTGACAGAGACTGGCATCGGGACGCCGGGGAGGACTAACTCCGTCTCTCCGGCCCTGCGGGGCCATCACGACTCCGCGCACAGCCCTGCCTCCGGGCCCCCAGCTGCGTCCTGCAGCCCCGCCACCCGCCGTCCGAGCCGTGCCCGGTACCTGCCATCTCGGGCGCTCATCCCGCGGCGACCTCGCGCACCCGCTTCCCGGCCGCTCCTGCAGCCGCACCGGCTCGGCGCCGGCGGCGGGTCCTCGGCCTGCACGGCGGGGGGCGGGGCGGCGTCGCGGTCGCGCAGTCGCCGAGGTCCGCGCCCGCAGGTCCGAGCGCAGCGAGCGCGCACCTGTTGCGGGCCGACCCCGCGGCGGGACAGAGAACAAAGCCGTCCCGGGGCCGCCGGACGCCCGCAGCCCGCCGGGGCTCCCTCGGCCCGGCCCTCCCGCAGGCCCGCGGCGGGCCCAGCCAGCGGTGACGTCACGCGCCCGCAGGGCCGGCGGTTGCCACGGTGACGCCGGGCGCCCCTCCCCGCCGCGGCCAGACCCCGGGCCCGGAAACGCGGGCGCCGTCACCGCCCGGCGGAGGAAGCCCCGGCCGGCCGCCCACGCCCACCACGTCCCGCCCACAGCCCGCTCCACCGCCACTTCCGGCCGCGCCGGCGCCCCGCACGCCCGCTGCGTGACGTCACGGCGCACGCAGGCTCCGGCCAGGGTGCCCCGCGGCCCCGCTGCGCGACCGCGGCTCCGGGACCCGGCGAGTGCGCGTCTGCACGCCGGCTGTGGTTTTCCGATCCCGACCGAAGTGTGCGCCCGAGAGCGAGACCGAGACGCGGAGAGACAGAGACCGGGACTCAGAGAGACCGAGACTCAGAGACAGAGAGAGACAGAGACTCAGAGAGACAGAAACTCAGAGTCTGAAACAGAGACGTAGAGCGAGACAGACTCAGACACAGAGAGAGACCAGGACTCAGAGAGGCCAAGACTCTGAGACAGACATAGAGACAGAAGCTCAGTCTGAGTCAGAGACATAGAGCGAGACAGAGTCTCAGAGAGAGACAAACAGGTGGAGACTCAGAGAGATAGAGAGACAGAGACACACAGTGAGTCAGAGACTCAGACCGAGTCAGAGACACAGAGACTCAGAGAGACAGAGACTCAGACACAGAGACATAGAACGAGACAGAGGCTCAGAGAGAGAGAGCAAAACAGAGACTTAGACAGAGACAGAGATGGAGACTCAGAGAGACAGAGCCACGGAGTGAGACAAGAGACTCAGAGACAGACAGAGATAGACTCAGAGAGACAGAGACAGCGAGATAGAAACTCAGAGACACAGCAAGATGGAGAGAGCCATCCTCCTCCCGCGGCTCGCGGTTCTTGAAGCATGGGAACCCCGAGGCTGACCCGGGCGGGTGTCACCGCGAGGGGCCGTGTGCAACAGGCCCCAGCCCGGCCTTTGACTGCGGGGTCTCAGGGCAGGTTCGGTGCGAGTTTCGCCAACGACGCCGACCCCGGAAAACTGACGGTGTGTGGGAAACCGTGTCCAGTCTGGGCAAGGACGCACTTCGAAGCCCAGTAGCAGATTTCAGGAAAGACCTACCGTGGGAGCCGGCAGAGACCGGGGAAGAGCTTGAGTTCTGAGCCGGGAAGACACGGCGGGGACAGGCCCGCCGCGCTGTGAAGACACTGGAAGCGGGTGCAGCAGCCAGCACGTGTCAAAACGCGGTGGCCTCAGGTCCAGGGGTCTGCAGCCCTCTGCCGGAGGGGAGGTGTCAGGTAAAGGGTGGAGCGGGGCGGGAGCGCTGGCGGTGAGGACAAGGACAGAGGTCTGGCCACCCTTTCATACTCCAAACGTGTTTCCAGGGGGTCTGGGGGTCGGCCCAGGAACCTGGACAGAGGCTCCAGAGCATGAGGCCGGCCAGTGTCCCATGGCATGGCCGCCTTCCCTCTGGGCCCTGTCTGGACCCTCGCTTACTCCTGTCAGGAACAGGGCCTTGTGTTTCCTTTAGCGACTCCCACTAGAAATGTGGAGCTCACCTAGGACCTGAAAGCTGCCCCCCAACGCCCCCGGTGTGCGCCAGGCCAGCGTCCAGCTCTCTGCTCTCAGCCCGGATCAGCCACCGTCTCCGCACGCGGGACACTTCCTCTGGGCCAGGTCGGCCTAGTAATGCACCACGTGGTGATTTCTGCAGTTGGTGGTTTCCCCCACCGTTAGATAGGAAGGCCCGATAAAGCGGGGAGAGGAGAAGCGGAAGGGCCGGAGCATCTGCCATGGGAGATGGAGATAGCGCGGTGGGAGGTTTCCAGTGGGGGTGGAGCCGAGCCACAGGGATCCGGCCAGCAGATGGGTTAGCAGGTGACACAGCTGTGAAGAATTAGGGACTGCGCAGAAAGTCCCGTGAGCACTGGGACCCTTAGGGACCCTTAGCTAGCTCTCCCTACTTGCCCTCCCTGGGGATCAGCTAGCTCTCCCTGCACTGCCCTCCCTGGGGATCAGCTAGCTCTCCCTGCACTGCCCTCCCTGGGGATCAGCTAGCTCTCCCTGCACTGCCCTCCCTGGGGATCAGCTAGCTCTCCCTGCACTGCCCTCCCTGGGGATCAGCTAGCTCTCCCTGCACTGCCCTCCCTGGGGATCAGCTAGCTCTCCCTGCACTGCCCTCCCTGGGGATCAGCTAGCTCTCCCTGCTTGCTCTCCCTGGGGATCAGCTAGCTCTCCCTGCACTGCCCTCCCTGGGGATCAGCTAGCTCTCCCTGCACTGCCCTCCCTGGGGATCAGCTAGCTCTCCCTGCACTGCCCTCCCTGGGGATCAGCTAGCTCTCCCTGCACTGCCCTCCCTGGGGATCAGCTAGCTCTCCCTGCACTGCCCTCCCTGGGGATCAGCTAGCTCTCCCTGCACTGCCCTCCCTGGGGATCAGCTAGCTCTCCCTGCACTGCCCTCCCTGGGGATCAGCTAGCTCTCCCTGCACTGCCCTCCCTGGGGATCAGCTAGCTCTCCCTGCTTGCTCTCCCTGGGGATCAGCTAGCTCTCCCTGCACTGCTCTCCCTTGGGATCAGCTAGCTCTCCCTGCACTGCTCTCCCTGGGGATCAGCTAGCTCTCCCTGCACTGCCCTCCCTGGGGATCAGCTAGCTCTCCCTGCTTGCTCTCCCTTGGGATCAGCTAGCTCTCCCTGCACTGCCCTCCCTGGGGATCAGCTAGCTCTCCCTGCACTGCCCTCCCTGGGGATCAGCTAGCTCTCCCTGCACTGCCCTCCCTGGGGATCAGCTAGCTCTCCCTGCACTGCCCTCCCTGGGGATCAGCTAGCTCTCCTGCACTGCTCTCCCTGGGGATCAGCTAGCTCTCCCTGCTTGCTCACACAGAACTGCCTGCAGCCAGAGCCGCTCACAGCCTGCTGAGATGACGACAGCTGAGCAAGAGCGGAGGCCTGGAGTGACCTTACTGTACTTGCCGGGTAAGGAGACCCCCCACATCACAGACACACATCTCAGAAGCGGTGATACTGTGGTGGGCAGTCCCGAGATAGGAGAAGGACGTGTCACAGCGGTCACAGCGTACAGGGGTTACAGTTAGACCCACTTGGGGAACGCCTGTCTTCCCCCCCAGCTCCTGCTGCCGGGCAAGTTCTCTTCTCTCCTGCCATTGCAAATACACACACAGAAATTCTGCACCCGGACAGGGTGTCACATCAACATCCTGACTCCCACCAGGGCAATGAGCTACTTGGGCAGCTCACCCAGATAGGGTGCCCCCACCGGTTATACCACCCTGGTAGGTGTGACTGGACAGTTAAACCCCTCACCTGGGCGTGCAGTGTGCAGGAAGAAGCCCTCGAAGTCAAAGAACCCGGTGCCCTGACAGACCTTCCCTGCTCAGTGTTTGTTACCAACCCTCCTCATGGAAGCAACGCCCAGCCCTGCCAGGGCCGTTGTCCTCTGGCGGCTGCACCGCACGCCTCTCAGGCATGGTGGTATATTTCTTTTCTATTAAAAATCTTTCTTATTAAAAGTTCTCTTTTCCTATCTTATATGTACTTGTGGTTTTTCATTCTGCATCTCAGGACAGTGCTCTGATCTGAGAGATCTGGGCCCAAACACCTAGGATTTCACACAAAACGGCTGTGCCCCATCTTCTAGCAGCTCTCCTACAGACTCCTCCCTGGAGCTACTCCGAGCACCTCTCAGCTGGCCAATGAGCTGGCATTTCTCCCCGCCAGCCCTTCCTGCAAGCCGAGCTTCTTCTCTCTTCGCACATAAAGCGGGCTTCTGAGAGACTGAAAAAGCCTAAATAAAACCAGAAGCCAGACAAAGCCCCTCTGACCCAGATACAAAGCCCCTCACCTCAGTCCTCAGTTCCTCTTTGGCAACCCATTTTCTGGAACCAGCTCCCTGCCCGGGAGCTCTGCTCATCCTCCCCTCTCCATCAGTAAGCTCTCTGCTATCTCCTCCCTGTGTCCATGTCTCTAGTTCTTCATGAGCGTGGGATAAAAACCTGGGTCCCCCAGGACTGGCCTGATCACCCCTGCACCCCTGCCTCCCTGTGTCACTAACGGTGTCTGGGTGCTGACATCCACCCCTGGCCTCGGCCAGTCCTTGGTCGTGGGCACACTGGGATCGCAGATGGGAACCCACAAGCTTCCCATGCCCCCCTCCCCCACAGTGCTGCTTTTTACCACTGTACCGTGGTACCATGGTCTGTCCCCTGCAACTTTCTTTTTTCTTTTTTTCCATGAGATTTTTCTGACAGAGCCTGGCCATGTCCCCGTCCTCCTGCCCCAGCCTTCCAGTTCACTGGGATTACAGGTGGCACGTGTAATCTGGGCACACTGCCCAGCCCAGGAGCAGAGCCAGAGCCTCGCACAGTGGTGGCTACCACTTGTGCCCCAGCAGCTAGGCCTGGCAAAGAAAATGTAGGCCCACAGGGGAAGAAAAAAATCTTTAAACCAAGAACAAAATCAATAATTACAAAGGACCCCCTGGTAGTGCTGATAGATGCTGCTACTTGGCAGGCTGAGGCCACACAGGAGACCTGGTTCGATTCCTGACCCACCCCGGAAGCTAGCCGTGGTGGTGCCTGTCGTCCCAGCTACGTGTGCAGTGAGGCAGGAAGACGGCTATGGCAAGACTGCCTGAAATGATGACAGACAAGAAGCCCAGTGGTTTCTGTTCCCCTTTTGCTGTACCCGAAGCTAAAGCACAATGGACAGTAACCATAGACTTTGAGGGGAACGTCTGTGACACAGGAATTTCATATCAGCCAGGTTCCCCTCGAGACATAAAGTCCTCAGAAATAAATTTCAGAACTGAAAAAGTTTTAGGTAACACTTTGAATTTCTTCATTTGGAATTACCTATCAGAATGGCCAAAATCCAGAGCATTGACACCACCAGACGCTGACAAAGATGTGGAGAAATAGAAACTTCGATGCACTGCTGGTGGGAGTGCAATACAATGATAGAACTATTGGGACCAGCAGTTAGCGTAATGGCTATGTCGCTGGACTCCCACGTAGTCGACTGTGGTTCACGTCCCAGACCCAGTGGCTTAAAACTCACGCCGGGCATGTGTGTGTGCATGCGTCCCAGACCTGGTGGCTTAAAACTCACGCCGGGCATGTGTGTGTGCATGCCCAAGATCCCGGAAGGAGAAGGGATTGCGCTTTTTGTCTGTCTGTCTGGCGAGCGCACACGCCCTATAGCAAAAACCTCTCAAAAAAAAAAAAAAAAGCACTTACTAATGCAGCTTTTTTTTTTTTTTTTTTTTTGCTAGAGGGCTTTCACATTCACCAGAGAGAGACAGACAGAGTGAAAGAGGAAAACAAGAAAGCACCTCCCCGTGGGACATGGTCATGCTACAATCCCTCCTCCTCCTCTCCCCCTTGGGAACGTTTGGCATGCCTCACACCCAGCATGTTTCTCAAGTTGCCAGGTCTGGAACTCGAGCCATGCAGTCAGCCACGTGGATCCTGCCACCTTAAACACCAGGCCACAGAGTGGCCCACTAAATGTATCCTTACCATGGAATCCGGCAGCTGTGTTCCTTTGTATTTGCTCAAAAATAATTGAAAGCGTAATGTCCACACGAACCTGCGCAGTATTTATGACAGCCCTATACACAACGGCCCAAACGTGGAGACGACCAAGGCGCCCTTCAGTGTGTGATGGGTAACTGAGTTGTGATACATCTGGACAGCGGAATGCTATTCCGCAATGGAGAAATGAGCGCTCAGGCTACAGAAAAGTTAAATGTGTATTGTTGGGTGAAATAAGTCAGTAAAAGGCTATATGCTGTCTCGCCTACCTGTACAAACGTTCCAGAGAAGCAGACCTGAAGACAGGAAGAAGTGGCTGTCAGGGCCTCGAGGGGCAGGGAGGAGGGCTAAATTGGTGAAACACAGGGTTTTAGGGAGTAAAGCGACGCCACGTAAGCCACAGCAGTAGGTCCTTGTCATTCGTTGTCCACTCTCAGACCTGTAGAATGTACAGCCCACGAGTGACCACGGTCTGTAGTTAACAAGTTATAGACAGCGACTCATCAATGATAACAACATACAACTAAGGCAAAGGCAAGAATTTTTTTTTATTATTATGGTATTTAACTTTATATATTTTAATTTGACCAGATAGGAACAGAGCTTGAACTGTGGTCTGTCATATGGGACTTCAGCATCCTTAACCACCATGCCACCTGTCAGCCCCAAGGTTTTCTTTCTTTCTTTTTTTTTTTTGAGAGATTTTTTTTCTGGAGGGTGCATCTGATCACCAGAGAGACAGAAAGCAAGAAATCACCTTCCAGTGGAGAGGCCCACGCTGCAATCCCCTCTTCTCCATTCTCTCTGGATTTCATGGACCTGGCATGAGAATTAAGCTGCTGGGTCTGGGATTTGAACCGCAGCCCGCCACGTGGGAGTACAGTGCCTTAACCACTATGACACCTGCTGGCCCCAAGATAAGATTTTAAGAGGAGAAACAGGGAGGATGGAGAGCGTGTACTGGAACTCTCCATACTTTCTAGTCAATTTTTCTTTAAACCTAAAACTGAAAAATATCTAATGAAATTTAGAAAATGAATGTTAAAAGTGGTGCTGGGAAACTCTCAGAAGGACATGAAGGGCGGATTAGAAACGGCGGCATGGTGGTCTTTGTTATACAGGGGCAGAGACTCCTGGGACTGTTTCACGGTTGGTGGAAAACAAAACTGGTAACTGCTGAACTCGGCCATGGCGCCGAGGGCTCCCACGTACGCAGCCTGCCGCTCTGCTGCTGAGTGAGATGCCTGGGGGGGAGAATGAACCCAGGAAAGAACCTCAGCAAAAGGAACCAGCTCCGGAAGCCTTGGGAAAATCCCAGCCGTGAGGCTCACAGCCGAGTGGATGTCAGGAAGGCACGGTGTCTGTGTCCAGGTGACACACGGGCCGAGGGTGACAGGAAGGCACGGTGTCTGTGTCCAGGTGACATACGGGCCGAGGGTGACAGGAAGGCACAGTGTCTCCAGCGACTTCGCTTGTCTAATGTCATCGGCAGAGTCGGCCCTGAAGGGCGAAGCGCAGCAGCAAGTAACCTACGGTGCCCCCAGCCTCACGGGAGAAGCACCCACCGACCACCCCACGGCAACACTGTTGCAGAGAAGGTAAACTTTGGTAAACAAAACCCGGTTCATGGAGTTTTTACTCGGTGCCAAGTTCTATTTCAAGCACCACTTGGATTAACTAATGAAAGAACGGTAAGGAATGCGCGGATTTGCATTTAAATATAACCCTGTCTTAGTCACTTCTTTTTGCACGATAGCTAGGGTTGAGTAAAACTACATTTTTAACTCAAAAAGACATAAGCAATATCTTCGTGCGTCATTAGATGTACACTTTAGGAGCAGGAAAATATTCTTCTGACAAAGAGTTTTTTAAAGGAAAAATATTTACTGAGGTTTAACAGACAGAAAAGGCATGTAACAGCTAACGCATTACATTTACATAAAGCGCCCCACACCGAGAACGAACACTGCCCGAATCCCGCGGCGCTCCGAAGGGCAAAGGCATCTCGCGGCCTCCTCCAGGGCGCCCTGAAGTGCAACGCCGCCGATTAATTCAGCCCGCCGGGGCCCGCCGCGTGGGAGCACCGTGTGTGTGTTCGCGTCCCCGACTGCTCCCCCGCGGGGTGCGTGTGTGTGAGCCCCAGCCCCCCGCCGCCCGCAGTGCAGAATCGGCGCGCGTCCCCGTCTGTGCCGCCGGGACCGTCTCCCGTTCCGGGTTCCGAGCTACCGCGCTGGTTTCCTGCCGCGAAAGCCTCTCTTCCCTCGCCCGCATCCGTCCTCCCCGTTTCTCTTCTCGGTCGGGGAACAGCGGCGGTGGGGGCCAGTCCCTGGTCCCTGTCCCCTAAGCCACCAGCCAGCCCGCTGCCGGGCGCTGGGTTCAGACGCGGCCGGGTCCGGCCGGCTGGGGCTGGAGATGGAGCCCCCCAAGTGGCCAGCGGAGCCCGCGCAGGGAAGGTGCGCCCCGGAGTCGGGGTGCGCGAGAGGCCGGGGGCCGGGGGGAGACGGCGGGAGCGGGGCCTCGGCTGACCCCTCCGCCCAAGCCACTTCGTCCGCGCAGACCCCGCCGCCCAGGGCACCCCCTCCGCCCCCGGCGCCCCGCTCCGCTCCAGGCGCCCCGCTCCGCTCCGGGCACCCGCCTCCGCCCCGGGTACTCCCATCCGCCCCGGGTACCCCCATCCGCCTCCAGCCCCCTCCGCCCCGGGTACTCCCATCCGCTCCCAGCGCCCCGCTCCGCCCCGGGCTCCCCTCCGCCCCGGCTTCCGGCCCGCCCGCCGATTTCTCCTTAAGGATGTGAGCAGACAGCTTTGCTCTCGTGTAGTCGTGGCCGAGTGGTTAAGGCGATGGACTAGAAATCCATTGGGGTTTCCCCGCGCAGGTTCGAATCCTGCCGACTACGGCTCCTTTTAGCTCCGCGCGAGCCGGGATGTAAATCCCTCCTTGCGGGGTTGGAATCCGCGAGCGCTGGGGAGCCTGCCGCCTCTGGGGGTCGCCCTGCCCCGCCTTTTACTCCGCGGGGCGCCGGCGCCGCTCCTGCTTCCGCCTCTGTGGCCTTCCAGTCCCCGCCGAGGACCCGGATGCCAACGGGCGCCGCTGCGCAGTGGCAGTCCGCCCCGCCCGCACTCGAGCTGCGGCTGGCGCGCCGCGGCGACAGCGACACCCTTTGCTTTTCTTGACTTTTTAAGAACCGCCCAACCCCGGCCGTCTCACCCTGGACGCAGCGAGCGGCTTCATGGAGATTCCCGCCGAACTGCTTACAAGCCGCTTCCTCGTTAGTATAGTGGTGAGTATCCCCGCCTGTCACGCGGGAGACCGGGGTTCGATTCCCCGACGGGGAGTGAGGTCTGTCCTTTTAGAAGTAGTTTCTGGTCAACAGTCTCTCTTCCCTTAAACGTTCAACTCAATTTCTCCTTTCTTTAGTTCCCTCTCGCTTTAATAGTTTCTTCAGACCATGATAAAACTGATTGTAAAAACCGTGGGCTGTAAAAGTCACAAGAGTCAACGATAGGAGGGTGAAAGCGACAGCTCTGCCTAGTCATGTCGAGAGAGCCCCCTAACCAGGGGGTCGCATCCGCATCACCTCCTCTCCGTAGGATGTACTCAGAAGCGAACCGCTCCGGTGGTGTTCCGGGCGAAACTGTACTCCGAAGGAGAGGAAAATCATGAGCCGATGCCCCATGCCCCCTTGCCGTGAGGAGTAGGTTCGAGTCAGAGGAGGCGTCGGACAAACCCCAGCTCGGGCACTCTACAGAGTAACTGCGCTTTGGAAGAGTGATGGTACAAAAGCAGAGGAAGGCCCACTATGGACTTGGAATTAAAGAAGGCTCTACTGGTCACAGCAGAGTTCAGCTCATTAATTCCTGATTGTATCACTGTTTTTTTAAAATAATTATTTTATTTAACTTTTTTTTTAAACTTTCAGTTTGAACAGAGAGGTAGAGAGAGAGAGAGAAAGTGAGAAAGCAAGCTGCCAGGTCTGGGATTTGAAACTCAGTCGGCCATGTAGGAGTCCTGCCCCCTTAACCACCACTCCACTTGCGGGTCCCTGGATCACTGTTCTATGGTTGTGTAACAGAATGCTTTAAGAAAGTGCGCACATATTTACAAAATAAATATGTAAGGAAAGAGGGGTATGTGTCTTTAAACTCACTCTCCAGTGTTTCAGAAATATGCATATACATGACAGAGGAAAAAAATCAATGGGAAATATTTAACACTTTCTCCCAGATATTGGGGCCAACACAAGCATGACCACTGTCACCACTGCAACTACACAGTGCATGTGGGACTTTAGTCCCCAAAGTTGTTACCAAATCCAGTACCAAACCCAAGGTTGGCTGTTCACTGCTTGGAAGCCAATGCTGCAGAGCCATGTGCTGGTGGAAAGGAAAGGTGGCTTTATTCAGGAAGCCGACTGCCATATCCCGCATGGCTAAATGAATGTGTGCTCTCAGTGTGGGGAAGCTTTGGATTAGAGAGTAAATGTAAAAATGAACATACAAAGACACACAGGTAGAGAAAAGCAGGGATTGGGTGGTTTTGATTTCTCTGATGGAGGCAGCAACACCCCAAGTCAGTTCAAAGTTTATTCTTTTAAAGGGCAGATAACAGGGGAAGGGGAAGTAGAATGCAAATCCAGTTGTTTTCAGATATTAATCAGCTGAAGATGCAAAAACACCTGGCTCCATGTAGTTCTATGTAAGTTTTCTCTAATCTTCTCGGGACAATTCTGATGAACACATGTGGCCTCCTTTAACCCGATACTGCCTTGCAGCTTTGGAACACAGAGGCAGCTAACATATTCACATGTTAATTGTACTCATTGCCCTGCATATGACTGCCCATAGAATCACGTTTTCACATGTGTCTTTTTTTTAAAGAATTATTTATTCAATTTTATTTATTCACTCTTTATTTTAATTTGACCAGAGAGAAACAGAGAGAGAGAGAGAGAGAGAGAGCAGAGGGAAAGTGGGAAAGCAAGCCACCAGATGCGGGACTCGAACCACAGTCGGCCATGTGTTAGTGTCCAGCACCTTAACCACCACACCACCTGCTGGTCCCCACGTTTTTGCATGTGTCTAAAGGTCACCATGTTTGCTCAGATTGGCCACTCTCTACAGCCAGCAATCTGGGAAAATGGTGGACTAGTGTCCCCAGACCGTCCCCAAAGTCACAGTTTTACAAGAAGGATTTTTATAGGGGAAAAGAAGGGGGCTGTGGCCATGTGCACACACAGCAGTATGTCCTCATTCTGAGGGATCCCTCGGATGGGGCTTGCTCGAATCACGGGTGTTATTCTCAGCAACTGCTGTTTTGGCTGGATTTGATCATCAGGGTAGGTGCTCAATCTTCCTTAAGCACATCCACTCTCTGGCTTTAAGGCCCTCTGGTCTCTGCAAAGTCTCAGCAAAACTATGATTAGGTGCTGCAAGCTAAGTATTTAAACAAGACTTATTGTGCAAAGGAAGAAAGCAAGCTAAAGCCAGTGTGCATACTGGAACCTACAGTACCGCGTTTGACATGGAATTCCTTTAGTTCTTCCCTGAGTCCTTTCACTAAATGAGATAAAGAATTAAAGGATTCTGGGGACCAGCAGTTAGTGTAATGGTTATGTTGCTGGATTCCCATGTAGTCGATCACGGTTTGAGTCCTGGACCTGGTGGCTTAAACTCATGCTGGACACATGTGCGTGTGTACTCAAGATCCCAAGAGGAGAATAGAGGAGAAGGGATTGTGGTGTGGCCATCCCCTCAGGGGGTGATTTCTCACTTTCTGTCTCTCTGTCTCTCTCTGTCTTTCTGGCGAGCACACATGCCCTATAGCAAAAACCTCTCCAAAAAAAAAAAAAGAAGAAGAAGAATTAAAGGGTTCTAAGACTTGAAATGAAGGATCAGGGCTGGCGTCATTTACAGATAATATGATTACGTGTTTGGGAAATTCCCCAAATGTACAAACTATGATAATCATAAGTAAAAGCAACAAATTTGCTGGATACACAAACTAATTTTCAAATACATGTTATATTGGACCAGCAGGTGGTGTGGTGGTTAAGACACTGGACACACCCACATGGTCAACCACAGTTTGAGTCCTAGACCTGGTGTCTTGCTTTCTTGCTTTCCTTCTCTCTGTTTCTGTCTTTCACTGGTCAAACGAAACTAAATGAATGAATAAAATAAATAAATAAATCATTCTTTTTAAAAATGTATGTTATACTACTATATACTGCCAAAAATGAGAAAATAATTTATTAAGGAATTTTATTCTATATGAAGTTTATGGCAGTAACATTGACTTATGTGTATCTTTGTTTGCCTATAAGGCACGTATGCCCACCGGAAAGAGACAGAGGGAAACAGGAAACTTAGAAAGTACCACCACCACCACCCCCCCAGTGGGGATGGCCATGTCATAACCCTTCCCCTCTCGGGACTTTGGACAAGCAGTCACATGTGCCCAGCATGTTTCTCAAGCGACTCCACCTGGGACTCAGACCCTTCATCAGCCCTGTGGGATCCAGCCGCCTATCAGACCACCAGCTGGTCAAGAAAATAAGTTTTTAATTGTTATTTACAGTAGCAAGAGAACTACTGGTAACCTAATAGTAATACAATAAGATGTAATAAAAATGTGTAAAAGGGGTATGTTACTAGCTCCAAAACTGAATAAAGGAAGGGCTATAACTGTATATTGCTCCAAAGTCTCAGATTCAATGTAATTGAAGTAAAATATTTAAACAGGACTTTTGGTGCAATTAACCAGCTGTTTCCAAAATGTACATGCAAGTGGAGAGGGCCTAGAATGTCCAGGAACTCTGGCAGAGGAAGAACAATTCCGGAGGGCCATAATTACCACATGGTAAGACTTACACTAAAGCTATGGTGAAGAAAGTGTGTTATTGGCATAAAATAAGCAAAGACTAATGGTACAAAATTGGTATGACCATACAAAACCACATACACTGTGATTCAGTGGGAAAAAAGTTGAGATTTTTCAAAAGGTAGTTCTGGGTCAACTGGATATACAAAGAAAACAGTGTTGGTTTTGATGTCTTCCTTAAACGAGTCCCTGATGCACTCAAGGTAGACTAAAGGCTCAAACATACACATCAGGGTAAATACCAAAGTCATCAAAGACAGGAGTCTGCCTTCATGAACTTTATGTATGTTTTTCTTTAAGAGAAAGTTTTGCTATAGGGCATGTGCACTCACCGGAGAGAGACAGAAAGCAAGAAATCACCCCCCAGGAGGGATAGCCATGCTGCAATCCCTTCTCCTCCTTTCTTCTCTTGGGATTTTGGGCACACATGCATGCACACACACCCAGAGTGAGTTTTAAGCCACTGGGTCCAGGACTCGAAACACAGTTGACTATGTGGGAGTCCAGCAACATAACCATTATGTCATCTGCTGTCCCATGAACTTTAAATATATTTATTTTCTTAATTTTATTTTAAAATTTTATTATTTATTTATGTCTCTCTCTCTCTCTCTGTCTGTCTAGAGAGTGCATATGTCCCATAGGAAAAAAAAAAAAAGGGGGGGATCCAGCAGGTGGCATGGTGGTTAAGGGCGCTGAACTCCCACATGGCCAACCACCAGTTTGAGTCCCGGACCTGTGCCTTGCTTTCTCACTTTCTCTCTCTCTCTCTACCCCCTGCTCTAGTTAAATTCAAATAAATACATGAAGTAGAATAAAATAATTCTTTTAAAAAATTATTATTTATTTTAGGGAACCAGCAGTTAGCGTAATGGCTATGTCGCTGGACTCCCACGTAGTCGACTGCGGTTCGTGCCCCGGACACGGCGGCTTAAAACTCACGCCGGGCGCGTGTGCGTGCGTGCCCAGGATCCCGAGAGGAGAAGAGAGGAGAAGGGATTGCAGCGTGACCATCCCCCCGGGGGGTGATTTCTCGCTTTCTGTCTCTATGTCTCTCTCTGTCTGGCGAGCGCACATGCCCTATAGCGAAAACCTCTCAAAAAAATTATTATTTATTTTAGAGGTTTTTGCTTTCAGGCCATGTGAAAGAAAGAGAGACACATGAGAGGGAAAGGGGGGTGACCACACGCAGTCCCTTCTCCTGCATTCTCCTCGGCATGTTCGCACAGGCACCTGACATGTTTTTCAAGCTACTGGGTCCAGGACTCAAACTGTAGTCGACCACGTGGGGGTATAGTGACATAACCACTATGCCATCTGCTGGTCTTCATGAACTTTATTTTGGCAAATGTTTTCTGTTTAATAAGCACAAACAATATTGTAACCATAAAGGAAAAGATTAATAAATTGGCCATCTTTAGACTTAAGAACTTGAGTATATCCGAAGACACCAATGACAGTGTGAAAATGGGCCAGCAGGTGGCATAGTGGGAAAGGCACTGGACTCCCACATGGTTGACCTCAGTTCAAGTCCCAGACACGGTGGCTTGAAACTCATACCCGGCCTGTGTGCATGCAATGCCCAAAATCTCAAGAGGAGAATGAAGGAGAAGGGATTGTGGCATGGCCACCCCGTAATCTCTCGCTTTCTGTCTATCTCTCTGGCGAGTACACACGTCCTATACCAAAAATCTCTCTAAAAAAGAGGAGAGCACCTTAGCAGGGAGTGATGGTGTCAGTGGTGGTGGCACTGGCCTCTCTGCCCCCACCCAGTCCTCACCAAGTCATCGTTCCAAATGAAGACCTGGGCTCGCGGGTGACCTGCCTCGGCCCCTGCTTTCTCCCTACACACCATTTCTCTGGGGTTGTTTCTGCAGGCTTGGCTTAGAGCTGACAACACTTCGTAAGTAGTGCCTGTATTATTTATTAATTCTCCCTAAAACCGCTTGAGAGGTTTTGCTTTTTAAGTAAATTTTTAATTGACATACAATGTACCACAATATCGACGCGGAAA
This sequence comes from Tupaia tana, assembly GCA_026018925.1. Taxonomy (NCBI): domain Eukaryota; kingdom Metazoa; phylum Chordata; class Mammalia; order Scandentia; family Tupaiidae; genus Tupaia; species Tupaia tana. The sequence continues at coordinate 13,222,098 of JAKSZU010000024.1, read as the reverse complement.
AATATATAAATCATAACACAGCTCCGAAATTGCTTTTTAAAAAATCCACCAGAGCGTTGTGTGTGTTCGCTGAGAAAAGACAGAGGGAGAGACGAAGCAGTGAGGAATGGCCACGGACAATCTCTTCCCCAGTCTTTTCACGCACTCACACGCGCGGTCCCTGAGCTACCGGTTCTGGGGCTCGAACCAGTGCTCACGGCCATTGCACCCAGCCACCTTGACCCCCACGGCCCCGGCTGGCCGCAGCTCAGGACCCTCTGAGGGAGTGCGGCGTCTACACAGCAGGGGCTGAGACACGCCCGCTCCCGGGCTCCCGGGCAGGGCTCCAAGGCGGGTCTGGGGACCCCCCTCCTGACTTTCGGGGTCCTTTGGCGCGTTCCGAGCTGCGTGGAAACCGAGTCGGGATGCGGGTCTGCGCTGGGCATCGCGGCCACCCCGAGCCTCGAGATCGTCTCGGGTCCTCGCGGTCGGTGGACTCCGGGCCTTTCGGCCGCAGCTGACGGTCTAGAACGGCCGCTCCAGCCTGGGACGACCTGGGCCCCAGCTGGGTCCGCTCCGCCCGCCTCCTCCGGGCCGCGCACACCCAAGCGGGCTCGGGGCTGCTGGGGCGCGCCGGGTCTCCATCGAGTGTTTCCCGGCAGGGACCTTCCCGTAATCCGAACACGCGCCGCCTTCAGAGTGCCAAAGGAATTACCCGCAGTGATACCTCGATTAGACCTGCGTAAGCACCAGCGCGGGCCCGGCCCGGGTCTGCACTGAGCTCCCGCGGTGTAGACGCCACAGCCCGCCGGGCGGCCCAGCGCGCGGTCCGCGACGGCCAGCCGAGGTCGTGCCTCTGCCTGCGCCTGGTAACCGCCCACCGAGCGGCGAGGCGGGCGGAGAGGGAGGCCCCGGCGACACCCGCGCGCGTGCAGGACACGAACGCGCACCCCCAGCGACCCCAGAACCGCGCTCGGACACGCGCCCGCGGACTCGCGCGCCGCCGAGAAGGGCCGGGAAGTGCGCGAACGCGCCTGCCGGAGTCCAACTTGGCCGCAGCTGCGGGGGTCCTCGGGGACGGGGACCCGGTGTGGCCGGGACGGGTAGAGCGCGGGCCCCCGGGAGCCGACAGGATTGGAGCAGGTCGTCGGGGCCCGCCCTGCGGCAGAGCTCGCCCCACCGAGCCGACTCCGCCGTCTGCCGCCTCCCGCCGCGTGCCCGCCAGCGCGCAGGGCCCGGGACGCCCCCGGGCGCAGGAAGCCCACCCACACAGGAGCCTGCTGGGCTGCAAAAAACGTCTCGCAGGGCCGGCCCTAGACGGGCGCGAAAGTGGCTGGATGTCACGTGGTCGGTGCCTCATGGCCACCTCCCAGTCGGTGGATCCTCAACCCCCAGAGGAGACTAGAGGAGAAGGGATTGCAGCGTGGCTGGCCGCAGGGGCAGAGATGGTTTCTCACTTTCCCTCTCTCTGTCTCTGTCGCTCTCTCTTTCCCCCCAACCAATGCATATGCCCCAAGCAAGGGTGAGGGGAGATTAGGATTCAGCTAAAGCTTTGCATCAGGACAAATTATAGGAAGAAATTCTTCTATTACAAAAGAAAAATGTTCTCAAATCAATGATCAATACTTACGTCTTAAGAGACTAGGAAGAAAAACAAGAGCGAATCCATTACAAAGTTAAATGCAAGAAATATGAATGGGCAGAGCAAAAATCGATATAATGCAAACAAAAATAGAGAAAATCAGTGAAACCCAAAATGCAATGATTTGAAAAGATGGACAGTGTTGATAGATCTCTAGCCAGATGATCAGGAAAAAAAGTAACACAAATGATCAACATCAGGAAAGAAATAGGGGAAAAAGAATATTTTGAACTATGTATGTCAATTAATTTGACAGATGAGACGAAATGCTCAATTTTCATATAAACTACCACAGCCCATCCCATCCGTAAATCATCTGAACTGTATGGTTAAGTACCTATTAAAAGAGAATGGATCATTTAAAAACCTGCTCGCACAGAAAAGTCCAGGCCCGCAATTTCATTGCAGAATCTCACATAGCATTTCAGGAGGGAGTAATACCGACCTACTTAAAGTTTTCCAAAAGTCAGAAGAGGAGGACACATTTTCCTGCTCGCGCGTGAGGTGCATAGCACCCTGACACAAAGCCAGCTGAGGGCTTGAGGGAAAAAGTTAGATCAACGTTCCCCGTGAAGATGCCGTAGGTGCAAAACCTTAGCAAATTCCAGCAACTGAATCAAGCAATTCTGGTAAGGTCTGATCTGCCAGAACCAAGAGCCTCCCCTTGAAAGCCGAGGGGATGAGTGATAGGGCTCAGTGCTGGGAGGGGCACCCCCTGCAGGCCGGTGCCTCCGTCCCCAGCACTGCTCCGCTGGCCGACCTCTGCCCCCGCGGGCTCTTCTCCGGGTATGTGTGGGCCCAGCCTGGAGCCGTCCTGGTCCTGGCCACATGGGGTCTTGGCTACCAAGGTGTTTCCTACGCTACGACATTTCAGATTGGTGGGTTCCGTTATTTTTACCAGACTGATATCCTTGCCACACCACCCATCTGTTCTTCAAAGAGATGACAGGCAACTGGAATCACCCTGTAGTTTTAAAAGAAGTGTGGGGACAACTTAGGTCCCCAAAACAACACCCAGTTCGTGTGAAAACTTGGGAGAGAGGAGCTGCAAGGCCGGGAGGGGCTGACCCAGCACTCCCTGCAGCTGTTTATGCCCGTCCAAGTTGGAACGCCAGTGTGGCCACTGCCTCCCTAACCTGGCTTTCACGTGGCTGCGCGGATCACGCGGAGATGCTTGCTGTGAGAGTCACCGGAACACGCTGCCGTTTTACCCCCTCCACTTTGTCAGACGGCTGAGTGTCTGGGTTTCCAATGTCCTTGTTTAATTCAGGGTCTCGTTTGATATCCGCGGGATTGTCTTATTTACTGTCTCACCTACGATTTTCCCTCACGTTTTCCGAGGGAAATGATGGGGATACGATTTCTCGGGGCTGCGCAACGTCGGGGGTGGATGCGTCCCACGTCACTTTCCTGCTTCTCAAAATGAAGCGGGAGCGTCATTGCAGGGTCCTTGCAGCGCACCCTGCAGGCAGTTGCCCGTTCCAGAGTGTCTGGCAGGATCGCGGGAGCTGCGGAAAAGCACAGGGTCGGAGCCAGCTGCCACGGCCCTGTCGAGCCAGGTTGGCTCCGTGCGGTGGCTCAGAATGCTCGGAGAACCTCTCCCAGAACTTGGGGTGCTCCGGGCCGCAGGAGGGGCTGCCTCTCTTTCTACAAACCGTACCTTCCTTTAGTCCGAAGCTTTGTGATCAACTCATGAGGCCGACTCTGCTGTGCATCGGGCAGCACGTATCCTAATTTGGGATCCTGCTTGAATCCATAACTTGGAACAGAAAAACCTAACAGAAGGTTGTGTAGTCGTGGCTGAGTGGTTAAGGCGATGGACTAGAAATCCATTGGGGTCTCCTTGCGCAGGTTTGAATCCTGCTGACTATGGGATGTCGTTTTTCTTTTTCCTCCTTTGGTCCTTCTTTTTCCCTGAAGACAATCTGGCAGTCGGAAAGAGAAACTGGAACACATCGCCGGGTGCGAGGTCTCGCCGTACTTCCACCAGGGCTGGAGAGCGCTGCATTGCGCAGGTGCGGTGATGGGCAGAGCCCGGGCCACCTGGGCAGAGCCCAGGCCAGCTGGGGAGTCCCGAGCAGTTCTTCACGCCTGGTCTTTGGCTGTCTTTTCCAAACTCGCTTGCAGCCAGTCCCAACGAGCCACACTGTCCTGGTGGTGTTTCCTCTCTGGGCTGGAGCCCTGCTGAGGTGCAGCCGGGTGGGACAGAGCTTGGTCTCCAGGCAGAAACCAGCCCTGGAACCAGGTGTGCTGCAGGAGCTCGTCCTTATTAGATGTAAGGAAGGGATGGCTTCTGTGTCCTTCCTCGTTAGTATAGTGGTGAGTATCCCCGCCTGTCACGCGGGAGACCGGGGTTCGATTCCCCGACGGGGAGGCCATGAGTATTTTGTTTCTGTGGCCACTAGCTGGCCCTGTAAATCCTTTGCCCAATCCACGTTCCTAGCTCTGGCTGCTGTCCAGGCGATTGTAAACTCAGCTACTGGAAGTCGCAACTGTATAGTTTGAAATGCCACAGGTTTTGGGAAAATCAATAGGAAGAGGTGTCAGAGGTGTCCATACCCCTGGACATCAAGGGCTGGAATCAAGGCTCCGCATGGCCTGCTCATCTGGTCACCTCCCAAAGAGTGCCCTGGACTGCGGAGTCAGCCGGGTGCAAGCGTGTGTGCGGAGGTGACGCCGTGGTGTGGGCTCACGGGCAGAGCAGCTCCCCAGTTCAGGGGCACTGAGGGGCGCCAGCGCCTCGCTGCCTTCAACGTCTCGGGCGCGTGTGCATGTACGGCACAGTTCTCGAATCGGGAGCTGAGCTTTCTAAATTAAAAGAGATATTTGTGTGTGCGCATGTATAATAAAGCCGCAGCGATGGAGACAGAGCGGCCCTCGCTCAGCAGACGACGGACGTGCCAGTGGGCAGAGGAGAGACTCACCCAGACAGTCACCCGATTTTACTGCGGTGGCCCTGCCGCACACTGGGGACAGCCACTCTCAGTGAGCCGAAATGCAATGGATCGGGAGCCCAAGTGACTCTGCAAACTCGAGCTAGCCACAGCGTGCTGAGACCTCCACCAATGCACATGCGCATTCAGACTCCGAGGGCAGAGCACTAATGCTCCTGAGAGACAGAGTAGGGTTCTGTTCGGAGGTGACTTTGACAGGCACGAGAATGTCCCAACCCAGAACATGGAGCAGACACTGCGGTCGAAGCAGGCCCTCCAGCTGGGCTTCCCCCGCGCCGGGGCGCCGTCCCTCACAAGCACCGGCAGGCGAGTACCAGGTGGCCTTGGAGAAGACTGGCCTTCACGTGCCCAGCCCAGAACGGAGGCTTGGGGAAAGCGCTAGACACAGATGACTGTGAGTCTCCAGGACGGGTAAGAGAGGGACGGGCAAGCCAACAGGAAAAGAAATGGGAAAGGTTTCAACCAGCCCTTCCTTCACAAAGAGTTCGGGAGCAGCGAGAAGCCGATGGAAGGTGCTCTTCCAGAGGAGAGAAGGTGAGCACGGGCCAGCTCACTGCGGGGCTGCTCAGGGCTCTCCAGGAAGGCAGAGGCAAGAGGGCGTGTGCGGAGAGGGGGAGCTGGTGGCTGGGGCTCACCACCTGCAGGGCAGGCCGCCCCGGGAGACCCCGAAGGAGCGGTGCGTACAGTTTGTGTGTTTGTGTGAGCGTGTGTGTGTGTGAACGTGTGCGTGAGTGTGAACATGTGTGTATGAGAGCGTGCATGTGAGTGTGTGAGTGAGTGTGTGTGAGCGTGAGTGTGAGCGTGTGTGTATGAGAGCGTGCGTGTGAGCGTGTGTGTGAGTGTGTGTGTGTGAGCGTGTGTGTGAGCGTGTGTGTGAGTGAGTGTGTGTGTGAGCGTGTGTGTGTGTGTGTGAGCGTGTATGTGAGCGTGTGTGTGAGCGTGTGTGTGAGCGTGTGTGTGAGCGTGTGTGTGAGTGAGTGTGTGTGTGAGCGTGTGTGTGTGTGTGTGTGAGCCCTTTGTTGTAATCAGGCCTGTACCCGATGGGATGAGGTCTGCCTTCGCCAAGGGCGACCTGCTCTACCCACAGTCTCCCAGTTTGAATGTGCATCTCACCCAAAGCACCTGACGTGTGGCCACGTATCTGGGCTCTGGTCATCCGAGGTGACCCCTAACATTAGCATCACAGCCCTTTATCTACTGGAAGAGCTGAAATAAAATAACAAAGACTTTGCTCATCGCCGGGCGGCACGTACCCAGGTACCCTGACCAAGCACTACCCAGGAAGTTGGCAAGAACATGGGGAAAAGTTGGGTTGATCACTTGCAAAGTGATGAGCCTTGGGCCTCAGCGCGACTAGACGTTCGCTCCCAGGCGGCTGCGCTCCACAAGTCTCTGTGCAGCCACATGCCTGCTTCTGTCCTCTCGGAGACATAGACGCTGTCTACACTAGCCCCAACTGGAAGTCACCAGCCCCTCGTGAAGGAACCGAACTGGGGGAAACGCCTCCACGGCGGGACTGACCTTGAGGCTGGGGAAGGCTGGGAAGAGAGGCACAGTGAAAACGCTGCGGCCGGGAGGCAGCCTGGCCGGGAGCACGGCTAGGTACTGACCTGCCATTGAGGAAAACGGAACTCGCCCCCTCAGATCAGGAGCACCCCTAACGACGTCACGACCGGGACTGCGGCCATATTTGAACACGGTCCTCTCTGAAATCCAGATGGTTTTGTGACCCCGAGCAGGAGGGCGGGGTAAGCAGAGACAACTGGTAACCGCTAAAACCGTAGCCGGCAGGATTCGAACCTGCGCGGGGAAACCCCAATGGATTTCAAGTCCATCGCCTTAACCACTCGGCCACGACTACCTGGAGCTCTGACGCTCCTGTTAACGACTTAGAAGATGAGAGCGGGGCTCCTCTGTCGGAAGGTCTCGCTGCAGGACACCAGGACTGGCCTCGGGGTTTGCTCGGTGCGCCTGCGCCAGCGCCAAACTCGGACGAGGCGGTCCCCACCGCGGCGCGGAAGGTGGAGCGCAAAGGAGCATTCCGAGACCAGGGACTCGGACTTCCTCTGCCGCGGAACTCCGTCGCTGGCCGCGGGGACGCACCTGCTCACAGGTGTCTGCCGGGGCGGGGGCGGGCCCCCTGAGCTGCTTCGGTGCTCACCTTCTCTCCTCCCTTCAGCTCTCCCTGAAGCCCCAGCGGAGCGCGAGGGCCGACGGGGAGCGGTAGGCAGGGTCCAGCCCTCTCTGATCCCCTGGAGAAGGAGGTGCTGGGAAACTCTGCCCTCGCCCTCCAGGGAGGGGCACGCAGGCCCGAGCGGAGAAGGGGCTTAGCCAAGCTGGGCCCGGCTGGGCCTTCTCTGTCCCTGTGAGCACCCGAGAGCTCGCTGGTGCCAGAGTGAGCCTCGCTCCAGCACAGGTCATTTCTGGACTTGAAGACTGCCCCCTCAGGAGACCTGCAGAACTGGGTGCCGTGTGTGTGTGTGTGTGTGTGTGTGTGTGTGTGTGTGTGTACACACGCATGCGTGCCCTTTACAGGTTTTGCAATGGCATCCAGTCAAGATGGAGGGACAGCAGTGAAGGCGTGGCTGACGCAGTTTGGGCGGTCTTCGGCGGCCAGTGGGCAGGAGCCATCACAGAGAAACTTCCGCATAACCACCGACCGGGAGCTGGCAGATCCGAAACTGCAGGGGGACCCCAGCGCATTGCAAGGCCATTGCCTTAACCACCCACTCTTGCTGCGTCCCGCATCCAGTGACCAGTGTCCTTGTAAGAAGGGGGCGGCATTTGGAGACACAGAGACACACGGGCAAAGGCTGGAGGTGACCAGGCAGAGACAGGAGCGGAGCAGCTCCCAGCCAAGGGACTGTTGGCATCGCCATTGTGCCGTGGAAGGCCGCGCAGAGAGGAGGACCCAGCCTTGTCAGCCTCCAGGGAACCCAGCCTGCCCGTGACTGGACTCCTGGCTCCTGGGGCGTCCAGGAGGACGTTTCGGCAGTTTCAAGCCCCCGGCCGGCAATGGTTGCCAGGGCAGCCCTGGAAAGCTGACCCAGCCCTCCTGGTATCAGTGGGCCTGGGCCCCTGCTCCAGCCCTGGCACCTCTGGGCCCACAAGCTCCACCATCATGCCCCTCATACTGGAGAAAACTTTCATAGGGAAATACTAAACCAAACTAAAGGAACTCGGGTGTGCACAAAGACATTTATCATACTTTCAGTTATAGCAGTAGAATAATTAACATGCCAGGGCGTAATGGCTGTGTCGCTGGAGTCCAACATAGTTGACCACCGTTTGAGTCCCGGACCCGGTGGCTTCAACTCACAACCGGCTGCGTGTGCCTGCGTGCCCAAGATCCCAAGAGGAGAATGGAGGAGGAGAAATTGCGGCGTGGCCATCCCCCCTGGTGGGGTGATTTCTCGCTTTCTGTCTCTCTGTCTCTCTCTGTCTTTCTGGCAAGCACATGCACCCTATAGAAAAAAACCTCTCCAGAAAATAATGAATTAAAATGACAAACATTTCTAAGCATTGAGGGGCTGGCCATAAAACTTGCAGATGTTTCCACGGAAGGCTTGTGCAGCTTGAGGCAGAGCACGTGAGGGAGCATGCACCAGGAAGGGCAGGACAGCACGGCTCACACGTCCGCCCACGGGTGTGCTGGTGGGGAGCCCACCGACGCCGGGCTGGGTGACTTCCGGGGTGGCCGCCGTGTGCGTGCTGTTTTCCTGCCATGAAGCAGACCCACTACTCAGGTGACGGCGAAGAAGCAGAGTGAGCACGTTATTCTGGATGGAGGGGGTGCCCTCTAGCCGCTGTCTGCAGCGTCACTGGGGCCACAAGCAGCGCAGCTCGGAGGGGCCGCTATTCAAAGGGACTTCCTGTTTCGGGTGGTGGCGAGGGCCAGGACTTTGTCTCTGAAGATGCTGCTGAGTCCACCGAGGGCTAGAGCTCTGCCGGCCCCCCGTGGTGGAGAAGAGGGGAGCAAACCCAGGTGGCAAACCCGCGTCTCCTGCCCAGACTGACGCAGCGGGGGTGGGGTGGGGTGGGGGTGTTTTGTCCCTCTCCTGTGAGTCTTTGGTCAGCAAAAGGGGGCCGTGGTTTCCTCCTTGACGTGATCTCGGGACCTGGGCCTTTCTCCACCGGATGCACTGTGGTCTGGAGGGGAAATGGCCACCGGTGTTGGCGACCCTCCGTTACAGCCCACTGCACAGCCACACGGAAGGCAGGGCGTCCTGGTGACGGCCGACCTGCGGGCCCGCCTACCCGCCACAGAGCCACGGTATGGCAGAGGGAAGGTACGCTAGAGGACACCACAGGTGTCACAGCATTGTGGGGACAGAGGACACTGGATGCCCACAGACCGGAACCACAGGACAGACCAAACTGGAACTGGAAGAGCAGTGACCTCAGGCTCAGGTCCAGGCCTCCTCCATGAGGACCCAGAGCGGCCTGTGTGGGAGCGAGTGCGGTGGGGGTACCCAGGTACCCGGGAGCGAGGCCACGCAAGACCAAGAGCAGCCTCCGTGGGAGCGAGTGCGGTGGGGGTACCCGGGAGCTGGGTGTGCGAGGTGGCCAGGCCCTATAGCTGGGACCCTCTGACCCTGGGCCTGGCGCAGCACAGGCTTCCTAACTGACTCTGGGACAGGCTGCTGCCGGCCAGGACTGGGAGAAACGCCGGGCCGCAGCCTTCACCCTCCCCTGAGGCTGCCATGCATGTTCCTTGCAAACCCCGTCAGAAGCCAAGGGGGTAAAGGAGCCACTGGTACAGGCCACGCGGTCAGCCCCAGGGCCGCTCGCAGCGTGGGGGACCGGGCGGGTTCCGGGCGGAGCAGGACGACAGCGACGCCAGGGTGGGGCACGCTCCGTGGCAGGCCCTTGCATCTTCACCGCATTCTCGCATCCGTGTTCACAGTTGAGGAAACTCGCAGGTTAAGTGCCTTGGCCGGGGCCATAAACCGGCTCCACACCGGGAGGTCAGAGTGCGCTCTGCTTAGCCTTAAATACTGCGCAGGTAAAGGGACCACAGGCCCCCGCCTCTGGTAATCTTCGCAGAAATCGGAGCTTTTTTTGGGGGGCCAACCAATTGCAGCCTGAGGCCAGTGGCCCCCATGTGGTACCAGCCTAGTCTGGGGGGCATACCCACTGTCCTCCGCGAGTCCAAGCACAGCTGGCTCTGCCCTTCCAGCCTCTACTGGCGCTTCGCGCACGGCTCGGGTCCCGCTCTGCGCGCCGCCTCCGGAGCAGCTCACGGCCCGCGTCGGGGTCCACCTTCCCGCCGCCGCCGGGCGGGCGCGCGCTGCGGGTTGCAGGGGCCTGGGCGAGCCGGCTGGGTAGGCGGCCGCCGCGCCCGCCGCTGCAGACCCGCTTGACCGGGTTTTGCAGCAAAACATGTGCGCGCGGGAGCTGCTGAGCTGGGCGACACACGGAGGAACGGAGGCTGGGCGGGTGCGCTCAGAGACCGAGGGGGACTGTCAGGGCAGCGCTGGCACGAGTGCCACCGTGCGGTTCCATGGTGTAATGGTTAGCACTCTGGACTCTGAATCCAGCGATCCGAGTTCAAATCTCGGTGGAACCTGAGCTTTTCTTTCTGAACAAGTCCTTTTAGGAGTGGTCGGGGAAGCCTCGGAGGGGCAGGGGAAGTGGAAGGTGACTTGAACTCCGTGTGGGCCCCCCAAGCACCCGCTGTGTGTTAGAACAGGGGCCTCGCCCATGCCCAGCGGATGCTGCGGGGACTGAGTTCCACCTTTTCCGCCCGGAGACAAGGAGGCCTTCGGCCTCATCAGGCACAGCCCCAGGAATGCTTAGGCTCCTCGTTTCCCACGGAGAGATGGAGGTCGCGACATTTCAGGTTCCGTTAACAGTACTCTCGGGGACCGGGAGCCCTGGCCCCTGTGGGGAGGTGTCCAGGTCCACGCCCCTCTGCTGCAAGCCTGGTGTACCCTGGCCTGTGTGTGACATAAATGACCAGAGGGCTGCTGTCTGTGCCAAACACGCCCCGCGAAGTCGCAGACCGGCCTCAGAGTGTGTGCTCTGGTGTCTCTGATCATTTTATCTCCACGAAACTAAATGTCCCCTATCGTAAGTGACTCCGTTCCCACCGAATGTCTGCATTTGACAACTTACGGCAAGGCCAAGGGGTCGCTGGGCCTCCCAGGACAAGCCACGCACTTTCCTGAGCTCGAGCTCACCAGTAGTGACCCCAAAGATTGTATGATTTAGGCCAAGTACAGGCTCTCGGGCTGTGTATGTCGAGTCTTCCTTTCTTGGCTTCACACTGCCGAAGTTACTCTTATTCTTTTTGTTTGTTTGTTTTTACCATTGGGCACGTGTCCTCGCTGGAGAGAGACACAAAGAGAGATACAGAGAGGGAAAATGAGAAATCACCCCCCAGGGGGCATGTCCACACCACCATCCCTTCTCCTCCATTCTCCTAGGATTTTAGACACACACACATGCACCCAGTGTGAATTTCAAGCCACCTGGTCAGGGCTCAGAACCGTGGTCAGCCACGTGGGAGTCCAGCGAGTCACCGCTGCACCACACACCGGCCCTGGTTGCTGCTCCTCTCGTCCCATGAGGCAGTGTGTACCTTTCTCCCCCACTCTCCCTGTTAGCCGCTGTATAGTACTCCGCAGTGTGGCTATACCACAGTTGATGTGCTCCCCTTCTGTATATAATATGAATTGGTTGTAGGTTACATCCACTGGAAATCCCTGATTGTGTGACCATAGATTTTAGCTAGACTTTATAACTTTCAGCGGTCGTTTTCTCCCTGCAAATGCTTCAGCACAGCGCGACCATCCCGCTGTTTTATAGGATACCACTCTGGGTTTAAAAATTCCTTGTGCACGCGCAGTGTCAGCCACCAGTGCTGTGTTCCCTGGTGTGGAGCGCCATGCTGGGCCCTGCGTCCTCATGGCACCTAAACGCGTCAAGGCCTATCTTTCCCGGCTTTACAGGAGCACTTCTGCGTGAGCTCCTTGTGAACGTTTCCCTGAGGACGACTTGCCTTGGGAGTCGGGATGGCAAAGCTTAGAGCTCAGGCCGGCATCCTGGCTGCGCAGCAGCTAGATCTCGCTCGGTCCGGGCAGCTGAAACAAACATCCCGGGTGGCTTAAAGGCCAGCACTTACTTCTGACAGACAGGCTGGGAACTCCAGATGGGGGTGGGCGGCTGAGTGTCTGACACGGGGCCCAGGTGCCGCAAGGAGAGCGAGTCCCGGAGCCACAGGTGCTGAGTCGCAGGGACTTTTCTGTGAAGCCATTTCTCTGCTCCTGACTCACTCTGCCTAGTGGCGAGAGTTTTTTTTTTTCTTTATTTTTTTAGAGGTTTTTTCCTATAGGGCACATGTGCTCGCCAGAGAGACAGAGAGAGACAGAGACAGAAATCACAGGGGGGATGGCCACATCGCAATCCCCTCTTCTCCATTCTCCTCTTGGGATCTTGGGCACGCACGCACACGCGCCCGGCGTGAGTTTAAGTCCCCAGGTCTGGGACTCGGACTGCAGTCGACTACATGGGAGCCCAGCCACATAGCCGTTACGCCAACTGCTGGTCCCAAGCATGTTTTTAAAGACCTAGACTACTTAAGTCACTTCCGCTCCTCGAAGTCCGGGTAGTCACGCTTCGGGACACGACAGTTGCCCAGGTGGAAACTGACTCCGATGATGTCGCTGGTGCTGGGCCTGGCACTGCTCCTCGTTAGTCTCCTTTAACCCCTTCGATATTCTGGTGTGGTCCAGAAGTCTTAGCCACGTAGGTGACCAAGCGATCCCTCACTTTTTCTTATATATTGACACTCCTGATATTTGTTTTGACGGTATTTCAACAGCAACAGAACGTCCAAATGAAATGCTATTTGCGAGACAGCTACGACTCTGAAATGCAAAGTCTCCCCTCGAAGAGTCAATTACAGTAAACACTCAAGAAAAATACAGGCTTCAGGATACCCATTATAATTCAAGAAAGCTGACATTTATTTTATTTTAAAATTCACTACAGCGCATGTGCACCGAAGGAGACAGAGAGGGAAAGTGAGAAAGCACCCCCACGGGGCACGGCCAGCGTTTTCATTTCTCCATTCTCCTCGAGTTTGTGGGCACACACACACGCACACACGCGCACGCACGCCGGTGTTTGTCAAGCCACTGGGTCTGGGACCTTAACCCAACCAGCAACGCAAACAAGATACGCCGTCGTTTCTCTGAAAACTACGTCCTGGAGTGTGTTTCATATCAGTACATAGAAGCACACCTCATCAGCTTTGTAGCTGTAGAACGTTCCGCTTTGTGGATGCTAACACTTTATTTTGATAATAAAGAACTTCACTTCTGGTATTTAAAATTGTTATTACTCATAATTCCGCAGCCAGCGTTGAAGTCTGTCCCGGCTGTGCAGTGCACCTCACGGGTCCCCGTCACAGGCTGACAGAGCAGGGAGTCCCATCCCCAAACCCATGGGAACAAGGGGTCTTCAGTTTGGGGACAACGTCACGGCTTACCAGTTTGGTGGACAGCCTGACAGTCGTCTAGCCGACACAGCAACTAGGCATCATTGGGGCACACCTTCTGAGACCTGGCCGGGTCCTTGAAGGAGAGCTGAATTTCACTGCACTTATGCCATTTGAAGTAGGCATGATGCCCATGTGTAGTCGTGGCCGAGTGGTTAAGGCGATGGACTAGAAATCCATTGGGGTTTCCCCGCGCAGGTTCGAATCCTGCCGACTACGGTTATTATATCACTGCTCACTCCATCCTGCCCGACTGGTTTTCGAGCCTGAGGCCTGGGAACAGGAAGCTCTTCCCTGTTACTGCACTTCACCTGCTCACCTCTCCTGCCACAACCTTCTCCTGGACTGCCTTTCTTTTCTCCTGCACTCGTTTTTACCACTCCACCTCCTAACGCTCACGTCTCCCTCTGCCTGAGCAAGGCCACTCCGAATGCCATGCTTGCTTCATGCTTCACGCAAACCCATCCTGTTCGTGGGGTGAGTAAAGGAGTATCCACTGTTGATGCCACTCTAAGACAGCAAAAATATTCTGCTTTCACGTGACTGGGACACCAAGACGCCCACATGGCTAACCACACTTCTCTCCACAATCATATATATGAGTTTTTGTTAAATTTTCAGAGTTGGGGCCAGCAGGTGGCATGGTGGTTAAGGCGCTGTACTCCCAGATGACCAACCGCAGTTGGAGTCCCGGACCTTCCCCACTTGAAAATCACACCAGGGGACCCGCAGGTGGCGTGGTGGTTAAGGTGCTGGACACTCCCACATGGGGTGACCATGGTTCCAGTCCTGGACCTGGTGGCTTGCTTTCTCACTTTCTCTCTCTTTGTCTCTCTCTCTGGTAAAATTAAAATAAATAAATGACTAAATAAAAAAAAACAATTCTTTAAGAAAAAAAAAAAAAAGAAAATCACACCAGGCGCGTGTGCGTGTGTGCCCAAAATCTCCAGAGGAGAACAGAGAAGGGGTTGCAGCAGGGCCCCCCTCTGGGGCAGGCATTTCTCCCTTCCTTCCCGTTGCCTCTGCCTCTTTCCTGTGAGTGCACATGCCCTATGGCAAAAACGTACCAAAAAAAAAAAAAAAAAAAAAACAACCTTACTTTACAAAAAAGACCCTGTTCAGAGGTTACAAGAACAAGCTACAAGTTGGGAGAAAATAGTCACAATCCGTATGTATCTGACAAAGGCCAGCAAACGTGTACACAATTCTCAAACTCAACCAATCAACAAGCAGCCTAAAGAACAGATAAGAGGCATTTCATGACAACGTGCGGATGACATGTAGCACGTGAACTATGCTCGACATCATTAACCATCCGAGAAATGCAAATTAAACCACAACAGGATACCCCATGCACTTATCAGAAAGGCGAAGAAGATGCTACCCTCACGGCTGGGCTGAAACGATACATCCACTTCGCAAAACGCTTCGGCAGTTTCTTCTGAAACTAAAGGTGGAAATACCACGCAACGCACTGCGGGCATCTAGCCTAGATAAATAGAGCCTTAGTAGTTTCATGTATCTAATTAATTAAATTCGTCATAGAGCGAGTGTGCTCTGCAGAGAGAGATGAAGAGAGCGAGGGAGAGAGGAGGAGAACCACGCCCCGGCCCCGGCCCTCGAAGCACGCGGTCGGCGGAGAAGGCGCTCGCCTGGCCCGGCAGGAAGGGGCGCCGCCTGGCGCTGGGCAGGACACCCGGTGCCTGCGGAGGCCAGGGCGTGCCGGGAATGCCAGGCGCTCGGCGCCCGGGCGTGGGCTGCGGGCCCGCGGGCCGAGGCGGGGGGCCTGGCGCCGGGAGGAGCCGGGCGAGGGCGCGACCACGAGGGACCCCAGTCTCGGGCCAGCGCTCGCCGCCTCATTCTCCACCCAAAGGGCGTGGCTGAGGACTCCAAGCTGAGGTCTCGTGGCGACAGCGCGTGGGCCGCGCCACCGCAGGTGGCGGAGTGAGGGGCGCGAGGGAGGAGCGGGGCGTGGGGGCGGCGGGGAAGCGGCGGGGTTGACAGCGAGGCACGGAGCAAAGGTGTGAGAGTGAGAGAAACGTTGTCACCTGAGCAGAGTGGCGCAGCGGAAGCGTGCTGGGCCCATAACCCAGAGGTCGATGGATCGAAACCATCCTCTGCTAGGCGTGAGTTTTGACGAGCCCGCAGGTTTTTGTTCCCGCCCCACAGCGGCAGCGGAAGTGCTTCATCCCTTGTCCAGGCGTCACTTCTGCCAAGTCGCGGAGAACCCGCCGCAGTCCGTGTCCCTCGCTCGGGGGAGACCTTCCCGAGCGCCGGCACGCCTGGGCGCCGTGAGGCCTCAGCCTCCGGGCTGCGGCGGGGAGGTCCGGAGGACGCGGGGAGCGAGCGCTGGCCAGAATCCTGGACGCGTGGGCCGGGACACGCAGGTAGTGACGTCCCGCAGGTTCCTGACGCGAGAAAGCGACACTCTGGTGTTGAGCCCGGCTGCCGGGCACTCTGCGCAGAGACGGGCGCCCCGCGGCCCCGCGCCGCCGCCTGTGAGGGCGTCAGGGGACACTGTCGCTGCCCCGCCCTCCCCGTGTCCCCAGGAACGGCCCCCACGCCTCAGAGGCACTTGGAGGCGGGCAGTGGAGTGACCTGACAAGCAGGAGTTTTAAGAAGCTGATAGTGAAGGAGCTGACTCAGTCCTACCAGCAACCTCTCCAGGGCGGCTCCAGATCTACAGTCCGCGTGGAGACGCCTTGAAACGGAGCAGCCACTGCTCGGACGCAGCCCGCAGCTTCTGCGCAGTCCCCCGGCAAGACCTCGGCGCCAAGCAGGGAAGCCCCTTCCTCGGAACCCCCTGCCTCGAGGCCTAGTGTGATCTATGACGTTCACCATCTCCAAACTGTGATCGAAGCATGAAGCTGCTTAAGACGCAGCACCTTGGCCCAGCGCGCCGTGGGCTGCACGCTCCGGAGGCGGGAGGCCAGGCGTGCCCAGGACCAGGCTGGGTCCAGTCAGACCAGCCCCTCAGTTCCCGAATTCCCGGTCGCCCCCGAGTGAGGACGAGGCGCCTGATGGGGACACAGAGGCCGCCAGCACCTCTCCTCCAGGCGAGGCGCGAAGGCGCGGTCCCCCCTGCGCTGGTGTCTGGGTGGGAGGGCGGGAGAGAAGCCGAGCAGGACTGCAGGGCTGTGCTGGGCCGGTTCTGTAAAAAGTGTTTGCGATCTGTGTGGGAAGCCCCGGGCGGGGAACCCCTAGCTGGCAGCGGAAAATAGGTTTGGTGGGCAAAGAGGCCACCGTAGTCGGCAGGATTCGAACCTGCGCGGGGAAACCCCAATGGATTTCTAGTCCATCGCCTTAACCACTCGGCCACGACTACCGACGCAGACGCCCCGGCGGCCTCGGTAGCTGTGCTGAACCCGGCTGGCGTGCAGAGGCCGCGTCTCTGCGGCAGGTGCGTCCCGTCAGTGTGCGCCGGTCTGGCGCCACCTGTCTGAGCGGCCGCGGTGGCGGCGGTGACAGGCAGCCGTGGCCCGGGCCGGGAGGGCCCCTCTCCCACCGCCTGACGGAAGGAGCCGGGCGGGAGACGCCCAGGACCCGGCGCTGCGCTCCGTGGCTTCTCCGGGCCCTGAGACTCCCCGAGAAGTGGACGCGCCTTCACGTGGGCGGCGGCATAATTCTGGGCTCCGGCCAGAACGAGGAGCAGCAGACATGACCCTCGGTTTGGACATAAACATAGAAGTGCGTGTGAAGGCCGTTCTGCAACTGGGCCTGGAGCCGGCGCGCTCCCGCGGGCCTGGGCCTGCTGCGGCCGCGTGACCTCGGGACTCGGGTCCGCAACGCCGCGCGTTTGCAAAGTGCCCGCGCGCACGTACAGACCTCGCCCGACCTCGCACCACGGAGCTGGACGAGGAGGGCAGGAGACTACCCCGGGTCCGGGCGCCCGGCTGTGGCTGCTTCAGGCCCCAGCCCGGGTGACTCAGCCATGGCCGCGGCTCTCCGACGGCGAACACTGCGAGGCTTCGGCAGGGTTTCCAGGCGCCTTCCGGGGGAACTGACACGAGGCTTACACGGGACGGGAAGCCATCAGTGAGCCGGAGGAGGGGCGCCTCACCTAGTGCTGGTCGGGGAGCCAACCCACCGGCTCCCGCGGCCCAGGACGGCGCCTTGCTGGGGCCAGCGATGTGCAAGTCCCTACTCGCCACCAGGAAGCCAGCAGCAGACGCCCACAGCGGGCCACGGCCCCTCCTAGGGCCTCGAGATACTTAGTGGGCTGCCGCTGAGGGCGGGCTGGTCCGTACATCTTGAGAAAACAGGACTGAGTTTGTGTCATTAAGCTTAACTGGAAGTCCCCGAAGTATTTTAATTTTTAAAAATGTATTTATTGTTATTTTTTATTTTTTTATTTATTTAAATTGAGAAACTACACCGCAGGGAGAGAGTGAGCCATACCACAATCCCTTCTCCTCCATTCTCTTCTTGGAATTTTGGGCACACACACACACACACAGGAGCAAAAGTAACAGGCAAGGTCCCACCGAGACTTGAACTCGGATCGCTGGATTCAGAGTCCAGAGTGCTAACCATTACACCATGGAACCCCTGCTGGCCCCACTGCCCCTACAGGCAGAAGCATTCCTCCTAAAGGAATCCGATGGCTTGTGGGAACACGATGAGATGTTTGGTCTACTAAACTTGAACTTCCCAGTCAACATTCACTTGGATATCCTTTCAAAGAAAACCCGGAGGCGTTTGTTTTATTCCAAATTACACTGCATAAAGTGTGCCTTCTCTCAGTTAACTCAGAAACGTGGGGGTCTTGGGCTTTGCTTTCTTCATTAAGAAAATGTGGGTAATTCTTACCTATGTAGAATAAAACTGGAGGTCTTATATTTATTGTGTGATTTAATGCTTAAAACTTAGTGACATAGGTATTTTCAGTGCCCCCGTAAACAGGGAAATTATCTCGTGTCTTTTCTCTGTAACTCCGCTCAGTTTCAGCCCTGCGGTATTTTTCTTCGCGCAGATTTAACTACCAGGTCCGCTGTCTGGAGCAAAACAAGCTATACTGTGTTAATTCAGGGAATTCCTAAATTACTGAGGGCTGTGCCCCAGGCTAAGACTCCCTGTGCCAGGGCTTCTCCTGTAGATCAAGTGATTGTACCCATAAAGAAACAAGTCACGTCTCTGCTGGGCTGCTGCCTCCTGGGCCTCTGTGTGCAGCTGATGGGAGGTGGGCCTCCTTGAAGCCCGTCCATGTAGCAGCTTGATACCTAGTTTCCTTTGTGTGACTTTGTTTCTTGTGTGAAATTAAGTATCAAGCTGCTAAAAGGGAGGGCTTTAATGGAAGCCCACCACCCATCAGCTGCACACCGTGGCCCTGAGTCTAAGGGAACCAGGTCTGGCCTGGAGGGCGGAGGGGGAGTTCCGACGAGAGGAAGGGCGTCTACTCAATGTCAGAAAGGCGCAGCCTCCGGCGGGTGCGCCGGAGCTGGAGGCATTGCGCTAAGTGAAAGACGGCATTTTACTCAGGACACACTGTTACTCGAGCCCTGCGACACGCGTGGAGCAGAGCACGGACCTGTGGCTCAGCTGCGGGTGTGGTTGTGGGCCGCAAATATCAGCACCTTCCATTATCATAAGGGGGGAGGGTTAGTAGAACACTTCTACACACAGCTCAGTACTCAGAGGGAGCCACTGTGAGTGTGTGAAAAGGGGCCCTGTATTTGGGCAAGAAACAAACACCTCACGCCTCTGTCGTGCTGTGACGGGGGGGTTAGACAAGGAAGGGAGGTGGGTGTCAGAGATGGCACAGGACAAAACTACACCGTAGTCGGCAGGATTCGAACCTGCGCGGGGAGACCCCAATGGATTTCTAGTCCATCGCCTTAACCACTCGGCCACGACTACAGCACGGAAGTTGTTGTTCCCAAACGGTAGAAGTCACTCCACCTGGTGACATGGCAGAGGTGGGACCGGAGCTGCATAGGTAAAGGTGCGCTCAGCCGGCTGGACGGGGAGGAGTGTGGAGCACTGTCGCGAGCTGCTCTGCACACGAGCGTCCTCATTGTGCAGCTCCAGGTCAGCAGTGCCTGTCCGCCGGGGACGGCTTGGCCGTGTGCTGGAGTCCTCCACACCGGGCCAGGATCACTGCACTGGGAGGTGGGGTCAGGCCTTGGTCCTTTCCAGCCCGCACAGGACCGACCTCCTCCTACAACTGCCAGGAGCCCAGTCTAAACTGTCCGAACCAGCCGAGCCTAGTGGCTGTCAGGGGAGGGGTGCTCTGCTGGGCAGGGGGTGGGGGGCAGAAGAAAGCCCGCCCTGCTTCCCCAGTGCCAGCGCAGGCCTGCGCCAGAGGGAGCGGGAGGGGTGCAGGTACAGATGGCCGTGAGCTGCTTCTCCCACCCCGTCCTACCTGCTACCTTAAAAAATGGGCTACCTGGTTCCATTTTCCGCTTGATGGAGGGGCTCGTTTTCTCTAATTTTAACCAGTACGACCCATTTCTTCTTCTCCTTTTTACGTTTGTCACCCCTGGTTGCTTTCTTCAGCAGAATTTCACAAAGGAGATGGTGAAGCGTGGGTGGCAGAGTCCAAGAATGGGTGGACAGGCCCCAGGTGGGGGCTAGGAGGTGGGGGGCAATGCTGGTCTGCCGAAGGCTGGGCCCTCCCCCAGCACAGAATGCTACCCGGGAAGTCGTTTCTTTATAGATACAGCCCTCTTTGACTCAAACTCCCTGAGAAAGTCCTGTATTTTCAGAAACCCACACCTAATTCAAGAGCAAACCGTGTCCTCCTATTGTAGGGTGAAGACCAGCCGTGTCCCTTCAGAAGGCCCTTTAACTCAGGAGCGAGTCAAAGGCTTCCCAGTGGGTCCCCACAAGCCAGTGGCCGGACGCTCGTCCCCTGCCCCTCCCTAACCCTGGAGGGTTAAGGCCGCTCCCCCGCGGCAGGTTCCCAGACCCACGTCCTGGAGCCGGGTGGTAGGAGGGCAAGGCCCACGGCCGGGCAGCTCAGTCCACACCCCGCCCCGCGGTCCTGCTCTCCCCAGGGACCAGTCCTTTAACCACGGAGAGGCCGGGTGGGCGCGCGTCTGCCCTCGCCGCCGGCCGTCCGCGCAGAGGCGCGCTCAGCTCACCGCGTCGCGGTGGAGAACGTGCAGGGCGTTCCCGCACGTGCCGGCCTGCGGGTTTCCTACCACTCTCCTGTTGACCGTACCAGTTTCCGGTGTCTCCCGGAAATTCCCGGTGTCACCGCTGGGCCCGCGAAGGTGTTCCGAGGATGCTCTTCTCCCACGTGCGCCCACATCCGTCGCCGGCCATTGCACCGGCTCAAATACTCCCTTCTTCCCAAGTCTGGAGACCTTTGAGCCGGAAAAACTCAGGCTGCTTTTAAGTCTCGGTGTCAACATGATTAGGGCTGATTTTGATTCAAAATCGGCATACTTTGGGCCCGCTGACTTACTCGGTGCTTTAGGTGACAGCCAGCTCTGGCAGGGCGTGCGCAAACGCTGAGCTTGGTCGTTCAGCCCCCTGAGCTGGGGCAGGGGTCGGGCCGCTCTCCCGGAATGGAGTTTTCAAAGACCTTTGAGAGCTCGGAGCGCAGCCTTCTCTGAAGCGGGAGCGCAGTGTGCGGGGGAAGGAGCCCGAGCCCACACGGCGGAACCGTCCCGCCCAGGACTTCAGACGTGGCTGGACCTAGAGCTCCTCGAGGGCCCCAGAGCAAGGAGCCGGCAGGCTCTCGGCTGGTTTGTCTAGTCTGCGAAAATGCACCCCAGTTCCTGCCCTCCCTGGCTAGGGTTCATTGGTACCGAGAGGGCGGACCCAGGGCTCCGCACCCGGCCCGGGCCCCACCGCGAGGCGCGGCGCGGGGTCTGCGCCCTCCTGTCCCGCGGCGCGGGGTCTGCGCCCTCCTGTCCCGCGGCGCGGCGTCTGCGCCCTCCTGTCCCGCGGCGCGGGGTCTGCGCCCTCCTGTCCCGCGGCGCGGCGTCTGCGCCCTCCTGTCCCGCGGCGCGGCGTCTGCGCCCTCCTGTCCCGCGGCGCGGGGTCTGCGCCCTCCTGTCCCGCGGCGCGGCGTCTGCGCCCTCCTGTCCGGCGGTGCGGGGTCTGCGCGCCGCGGCCGCCGTCTTCGGTCAGACCCACCCGCCGGCCCTTCTCCTCCGCTCGGCCTGCGCAGGTGCTGGGCCGCGCCGGGGTCTGGGCCGGCTCCGACCTGGGTCCTCGGCTTCCCTCCGGTCCCACCTGCTTCTGAACAGAGCCGGGCCTGCCGCCGGGCCCTGCCGGGAGGAGCGGGCCCCAGAAAAGCGCGTGTCCGGCGGGCCGTTGTCGGAAGCAAGCTCCGCAGCTGGAGAGCCCGGGCGAGCCCTGGAGCTACGCGGGTCCGTCTGAAACCTCCAGCTCCTGCCCAGAGAAGGCGACAGCGGGTTTGTCACAGGCCGTCGTTGGCCCCGGGAGCCCACTGACCAAATACGACTGAGAAAACAACCAGGGGGCTCCCTCTCGGGAGAGACCCGAGACCACGCTAGAACGCGGGGTCGCGGAAGGCCTAGACGTCTCCGCCGCAGCAGGCGAGGACAGCCTGGAGCGGCCCCAGCCGCGCTGCAGGAGCCGGATCACGAACTGCCGACTCGGATCCGGGGGCCGCGGCCCCTGCCTCCTGGAGACGAGCGACGATCACAGGAGCCTCAGAGATCCCGTCGGAGATCGCGCGGGTCCCGCGTCTTGTTCTCCTTGAACCTTCTCAGTTACCAGACGACATCGGTAACCCCGCAGTGAAGTACCTGGGACGCCCACGCGGCCCCGGGCAGGCTCTGTGGCGCAATGGATAGCGCATTGGACTTCTAGCACAGCTCACGAGAGATTCAAAGGTTGCGGGTTCGAGTCCCGCCAGAGTCGCGGGTGCTTTTGTTCCTGGAAGTCAGGAAGCCGACGGGGCAGGTCAGCCCGCTGTTTTCCTCGCCTGTGCTTGAGGGTCCCCCGCGGCGCTAAGCCTCCAGGAAAGAATGCTCCTCCAGCATCGCCGATTTTCCTGCTGGTGAAGCTCAGGACCGGAATCAATCGCCCTCGCCTCCCCATCAGCATTTACCAGTGGCACAAAGGTTTCCAAGAACTTGTTGAAATTTTATTTTCCTTTAAAATGGAATGTTTTGCATAAGGATGACTAGCACTGATGTTGATCCAAAGCAAAGATCAGTGAAAATCTCCCCTACCTACAACCGTGCAGAAGAACTGGGCGTCCTCTCCGTTCCCCTAGAACGCTGCTCCTCGACCCACACGTGCCAGGTCCAGGTCACGCCAGCACCTTGCCAGAAGCGCATATTACCGAGAGCGGATGTCGTTAGCGTGCACTCGTATGACCACCAGTTCTGGGAAGGTGGAGCACGTGCACACGCAACCACGCGTGCAATAGCCAACGCCTGCCCTGTCTGTGGGCGGCACCCCGGCATCTCCACACGCCACCCTGGGAAGACCTCACATCCTGCCTTGGGACGCGGGCACGGCCGGCCCCTGGAAAGGCTCTGGTCTCGAAGGGGGCATGGGAAGGGACATCTTGGGCCCAGCCCACCCTAACCCTAGCCCTGCGGCCGGCAGGCCCACGTGTGAGAGGAGAATGCAGTGGCTCCGCCTGGAGCCTCTTAGACGGCGCCACTCCACGTGGACTTTCCTCCCTTTGGCTGGTCCGTGTGCACTGACGTGCCCCTCACTACGGCCAGGTCGCACCTCCATTGGCCACACGCAGAGTGTCTATTGTGCTCAACGTACTCTCACACTGACGGTTGCTTGCACGGCGTGCTCACACTGACGGTCGCATGCACGGTGTGCTCACACTGACGGTCGCATGCACGGTGTGCTCACACTGACGGTCGCATGCTCGGCGCGCACTCACAGTGACGGTCACGAGCACGGCGTGCTCACACTGTGACACGGCCACGTGACCTGCGGTCCTCCTGCTGCAACACCCCCTTTGTCACGCAGGTGATTTCGGGGCCCCTGTCCCGGGCAGGATTCGGGGAAGCCGCCCCCAAAAAAGCTGGGGTTGAATTACCCAGAGAAGTTGCAGATTCTGAACGTGGCAGGAACAAGAGTTTACCATGTCAGAAGTGGGATTCGAACCCACGCCTCCATGCGGAGACCAGAAACCCCAGACGCGGGAAGTACAAGCTTGAGTCTGGCGCCTTAGACCACTCGGCCATCCTGACAGGCACGCCCTGGGGACGGATCCGCGCCACCTCTGCGGCGGCGGAGAGCGGAGGGCGGGGCAGACCCCTCGCGGGTTCGCGCTGCGTCTCCCTTCACTCCGCGGAGCGACGGCGCGCCGCTGCCACAGCCCCTCCTCGCCCCGAGGCCCTCGAACTGCGCTCGCGGGCGTCTCTGCCCTCGACCCCTGCTCCCTCCAGCAGTGCTCGGACCCGCTCTCTCTCCCCGGCTTCCTCCCGCGTTCACTTCCTCCGGGGGCCGCGGCGGTGGACAGCGCCCTGTGGGTGCCCCGCGTTCGGGTCTGCAGTTCCCTCTGCCCGCAGCGCCGGCGTCACCTCAACGTGCAGGCGGGCCTAGGGGACGGAGACCCGAGCGGACAAAGTGGGCCCGAATTCAGGCCCAGCCCAGGCTCATCCTGTGGTCCCGACGGCCGACTGCGCCGAGAAGCCGATGGGGCAGCGGGCAGGGACGTGAGCCCTGGGCCTGCAGCCTGAGGCCCCTGGGTGTCCGCCCTTGGAAGCATGTGGGCCCCTTGTCACCTACACGCCCAACAGCAGGAGCCTAAATGAACAGGTCAGAAATACGCGAAGTGGAACTTCTCACCAGTGGCACGAGTTTTGCGATGGATAAAAAGAGCATTTCCTTCCTTCCCAGTATTAACACCCCCTGGCAGGTACAGAGAGGCTGTGACCCAGGTCCAGCCTGTGTGCCCCGATGACCCAGCTGTGCCCCAGCGTGCCCCCGCCTGGCCCCAGTGGTTCATTTTTCAGTCACGGAAAACTGAGCTCTGAGGATAGTCGTGCCCACAGGTTGTCCTGCTGTGTCTGCGTGGCATGGTGGTGTGTCTGCGTGGCGTGATGGTGTGTCTGCGTGGCGTGGTGCTGTGTCTGCATGGCGTGGTGGTGTGTCTCAGTGGCGTGGTGGAGTGTCTCCGTAGCGTGGTGGTGTGTCTGCGTGGCGTGGTGCTGTGTCTGCGTGGCGTGGTGCTGTGTCTCCGTGGCGTGGTGGTGTGTCTGCGTGGTGTGGTGCTGTGTCTCCGTGGTGTGGTGCTGTGTCTGCGTGGCGTGGTGGTGTGTCTGTGTGGCGTGGTGCTGTGTCAGCATGGCATGGTGTTTTGTCTCCGTGGTGTGGTGCTGTGTCTGCGTCGTTGGTGCTGTGTCTGCGTGGTTGGTGCTGTGTCAGCGTGGCATGGTGCTTTGTCTCCGTGGCGTGGTGCTGTGTCTCCGTGGCGTGGTGGTTTGTCTGCGTGGCGTGGTGGTGTGTCTCCGTGGCGTGGTGCTGTGTCTGCGTGGTGTGGTGCTGTGTCTGCGTGGCGTGGTGGTGTGTCTGCGTGGTGTGGTGCTGTGTCTGCGTGGTGTGGTGCTGTGTCTGCGTGGCGTGGTGCTGTGTCTCCGTGGCGTGGTGCTGTGTCTCCGTGGCGTGGTGCTGTGTCTCCGTGGCGTGGTGCTGTGTCTGCGTGGCGTGGTGCTGTGTCTCCGTGGCGTGGTGCTGTGTCTCCGTGGCGTGGTGGTGTGTCTGCGTGGCGTGGTGCTGTGTCTCCGTGGCGTGGTGCTGTGTCTGCGTGGTGTGGTGCTGTGTCTCCGTGGCGTGGTGCTGTGTCTCCGTGGCGTGGTGCTGTGTCTGCGTGGTGTGGTGCTGTGTCTGTGTGGTGTGGCGGTGTCTTAACTCCTGAACTTTTGCCGTCGCACCCAGTAAAGTGGCAGTCTCCCTCGTGTCGTCCCTCGGGGACCACGGCGGCTAGGGCTCCGTGACTTTCTTCACACTCGGCCGAGACAGCATCTGTCCTCGCGTGTAAAAGCTAAAATGGCCATCTTCCACAGGGCAAGGGCTGGGGACTCCGGAGTCAGTGGGCCTGTCGCGGCGGTCCCGGGCAAGCTCAGACTCGGGGGCCCTCTCTGCGGCTCTGCTGTGGGCGTGTCCCCACGGTCCTCCCTCAGGGCTCCTGTGTGTCTCCCGGAGGAGCGAGTCCTGCACCAACGGCTCTCTCCACTGTGCGGTGCTCCGACGCGCGGGCGGGGGCGAGTCAGAGGACCTGGGTTTGTTTCTGCACCCCCCCCCATCGGCCTCCCATTTCGGAAGCACTCATTCCCTGGCCACGTGTCAGCGCCCGTCACCTCCAGCTTCTTTCCCCACTTTGGGTTCTCTGGAGCGTTTCCTCTGCTCCTCCAGCCACGCCCGAAGCCGGCCCCCGCCCCGACCCCTCCCAGGCCGGTGAGGAGCCGGGCAGCTCAGGGCCTCTGCTCAGACCCGCAAGCACCCTCCGCAGGACTTGCCCCAGCCTGACCTGTCCCCCCTGCAATCGTGTGCCGAGGGGCCTGTAGTGAGAGGGCTCCATGGGGCGGGACAACCTGCCCAGTGACCAGACAGACCACCGTGGCCCAACCACACCTTGGCAGGACCCATTAGATTCTGAAGCCATGGGTTCCTCTTGCTCTAAGTCACTGTGGAGTTCACTTATCTACAGGACGAGGGAGTAGCCAGGGCCTGGGTAGCTCAGTCGGTAGAGCATCAGACTTTTAATCTGAGGGTCCAGGGTTCAAGTCCCTGCCCAGGCGCTGGGCTGAGTTTTAAGTTCAGCGTTTGTACATCCAACCTGGCACTCTAGATCAACACCCTGTACCAACGTACCTTCTCTCCACCCCCTCCCACTGGGGCCAGGCTAGGTTTTGTGAGGGGATTTGGAATTATGGACAATCTGAGGAAAGTGTCTCACAACAACTGGGGAAGTGAGGCATTTTAAAATTCTTGTACACATGGGAGAAACCGCTTGTTTCCAGGGCTGGGTGTTTGGGTGGGGTGCCCAGAAAGCCTCCCCATGAAGTGGGTCTGCCGGCCCCTCTTGGTGTGTGTGGCGTCAGCGGGCGCAAGTCCGGCTGTTACTTAGGGCCTCCATCCTGTCTCTACTGTGTCCCCAACAGGCAGCGCTGGGAGAGGGACGTGAGGTGATGAGCCCCCGGGGTCCTCTCGCTCTTGGGGCCCGCCAGCCCGGGCCTGCACTTTGCGGCATCGGCCAGGTCCTTCACTCAGACTGGAGCTCTGGGAGCTCTGGGACCTGGCACTCAGGCCAGCAGCAGCACTGGGCCCTGCTTAAAATGGGCTGGCCCTGCGCCTTGGCCTGGACCCTCCGTGGCGTCAGGTAAAAGTGCAGGCCTCTGTCCCGGCACTCCGTGTTGGAGGCTACCTGGCTCCGGGAACACCTCCACCGCACCCCGACTGTGCATCTCGAGCAGGCCTGGCCTGGTCTACAGTGTCAGGAAGAAACACGGCGACCTTGCGCGATTTGGGGGTCCACGGGTTGGTGGCCCCTGGGAGGAAGAGCAGCCTCCCGGCGAATGGCTGAGGCCCACACTCCTGGAAGCAGACTGGGCGGTTTGCGCTAAGGCCGAGCCAGGAGGGGCCTGGTCTGGTCCTGAGCTCCTGGCGCGTTTGCCCAGTGTGCTTCGCTCCACCGGCCAGGACCCCACCCCAGGGGGCTCTGGGGCTCCCGGCACCGCAGCCTGACCCGCTACCGTCTGGGCCGTCCAGTCAGCCCCCAACTCAACCTAAGTCGGGTTTCCTACACCTGAAAGGCAAAGCTGCCCTGAGGAAGGCTCTGAGCCTGAGGGTACTGGTTTCAAACTCTCTGGAGGAGGAAACTTAGAGCGGATGAGCAGGGTAGAGAGGACCCCCGAGTGTATCTAGTAACACACACATACCCCGGATACAGGGGAACGGACTGAAAAACTAGATCAGAGGTCCCCAGTTCAACTCTCCTGGAAAGTCAATATTTGCTAAAATAATGTACAAACATAAAAATGAAAATATATATAAAATAAAATACTATACAAAAAATAAAAAGGATGTTTTTGTGCTTATACGACATAGGTTCTAAATTAACTTTAACCAACTATTGAAAATAGGGTGCCTTGTTTGAGCACAAGCGTCCCCAGTGGAGCTCGTCACGCGAGGCACCCATCCCCTCAGGAGGGCGGCCCACACAGACCGAAGGGCAGACAGGGACGCCTCGGCCTTGCTTGCATTCCAGACGGGCAGAGCACCCACCACCCTAAACACCCCATAGCAAGCAAGAATACCCTTCCCCAGTGAGTAATCTCTCAGGTAAAACGAAGTCTTCGACATAACCAGTTTGACAGAAGGGAACCCCGGGCCTGCTCTGTACCCCGTCCGTTACGCTGGCTAACGTGGTATAGTGACCCTCATTCTACCAGCAGGTGGGATGGTGGCTAAGCGCTGGACTCCCACATAGCCAAGTGCAGGTCAAGTCCCAGACCTGGTGACTTGAAAATCACGCTGTTCACGTCTGCCTGAAATCCAGAGAGGAGAGTGGAGGAGAGATTGCGGCATGGCCATCCCCCGAGGGGGTCGTTTCTCACTTTCCTTCTCCCTGTCTCTGGCAGCGCGCAGCGCCCTGTGGTCAAAACCTAAAAACAGACAAAAAGAAAACAGGGCCTTCAAGTGCAGAATCTATTCCAGAAAACCTAATTCCGGAAGGGGAGCTCGCCCCACAGTTTCTCGCTGGACAGCCAGTCTGCCCTTTCCCAAGGCTGGGGAGAATGGCGGGCCCCTCACCGCTGTGCCCTGATTCTGCCGGGCGGCCCAGGCGAATCCTTCCGAGTGACCGACTGCGCTGAGTCTGGTGTGCCTCTGCTCAGACTGCCCGCCTGCCTGGCCGGCTGATGGAGCCCACGCCTGCCGGCTCGAGCCTCATCTCCGAGGGCTCACACAGCTCTTGGCCGCCCCGGGTGGTCATCGGGCTGGCCAGACCTTCACTGCACCCAGCTCGCTCCCGAGACACAGGCGCGACCCCGGCCCACGTCCTCTGAGATGCATCGAACACCCTCCTTAGAGACGTGCAACGGTCACAGGGGAGCTCGGGTTCAGGGGCGGGCCGCTGCCCCACGTGCAGGAGTAGATCAACGCCAGCCTCGGCAGGATCACTACCATTTCCTAGAAACTGCTCAGGAGTGGAGGACAGCGCTTTGGATGAAACACGTCCCTCAGCCCCCGAGCCGCGTGACCTTCTTTCCGACTTGTCCTGCCGGCTGGCACGCCCACTCCTGGACATTCACACTGGGGATGGCAGTCATGTTCACTGCAGGCCCCCAGAACCGCCTCACCCCGGAAACCATCCACCCGCCCTGCGGCGGACCGGGAAAATGGGAACTTCCAGAATGTGACACCGACCGGAGCCCTGAAGTCACCCGCGCTGCCAGACATCGCTGGGCCAACAAGTGCCAGAACCCCCCGAGCGGGCCCACGTGCCTGCCAACCCCTGTTACTCATCTGGAAAGAATAAAAGCATCAATAGTGTTTCGTGTGGAGAAAGTGGTCAGAGTCTCAGAAGTGGGCAACAGAAGTCACCGAGTGTCCTTACTGGTGAGCCGGGTGGGGCCTAGGTGACCCCAGAAAGTCACTCGGTCCTCTCCACATGTGCACCGGGGACCAGGTCTCTGTAGGAAGCGCTTCTGGAGCTGGGGGGGGGGGGGGGGGGGGACAGCTGACTTGTAGATACCTGATGGTGATGCACGTGCTTGTCCACAGGGACCCAAATACATTTTGCCCACAGAAGTGTCACCCACTGCAGCAGAAGAGACAGCCCAGGACACGGCGCTGTACTGACAGCCCAGGGCATGGTGCTGTACTGTCCCGTGGGCTGTGAGCTGTTCCCACCACTTGCTTGGCCCCCCTGGACTCTGAAGCACGACCTGCTATCCTACATCTCTGGGAGCCAGGCGGGCTGTGGGGGAGATGCCACCAGGTGCCTGGGGTGCCCCTCTGCCTTCGGCTCTCAGGTGACAATGACTCCTGCGGGAACATGCCTCCCGGAGCCAGGAAACCAGTCGGGGCCTGGTCTCTAGCACTGACCTACAGGTCCACAGGGCGTGGTTGTGTTCTCCCAGGGGCAGGCGGCCGCTGGTGACAAACCCATTGGTGAAGGTAGAACAAAATTAAAAAAAAGAAAAAGAGAGCCACAGCCTCCCCGTCGGGGAATCGAACCCCGGTCTCCCGCGTGACAGGCGGGGATACTCACCACTATACTAACGAGGAAGATGCCACCACATGGCCCAGAGAGGCTCACCTGAAGGGCCGCTCACATGTTAAGCACTGCTTTCTCACTCTCTGATGAGTGTCTGGAAGCCCACCCACCTTCCAATTAAGAGACTGGTAAAAGATCCTGTGACACGGACACTCACCGTTAGTTCGAGTTTGAAAAGATCATAATGTGGCTGTAAAGGTTTTAGGTCACTAGTAGGGACAGGCTTGTGGTAGGAAAGAACACTCAGGCTAAGCTTAGAAAGCATCCATTACTAAAACACCTCCCTCCACCACGTGGCAAGCTGATGGCCCAGCCCCCCAAGGGCCCGGTCCTGTCTCTCCTCTCAGACCCATGTGCTCAATGCCCTTCTCTGCTCGGCATGCCAGGAAGACAACCGTGCAGACACACGTGATAGCGGCGACGGGCTGAGCAGTCAGGCTGGCAGGGGTGGTGGTGCCACTGTCACACTTCCTTCTTCCCACTGAGCTTCGTCTGGGGCCCAGCCTTGGCTAAATCCCCAGGAGTAGGCGGAGAGGTGTCGGGGAGAGTCAGTGGAGGGAGTCCAGGTCTCTGTGGCGTGGAGCACGGCCCGCGCGGCTCAGATGACTGAGAACCCAAACGCAGCCAGCAGCCCGGCTGCTCAAGTCCCTCATACTTTCTGGAAAGCACAGCATTCTTAGAGGCCCGGAGGTGAACGGGTCCGGCCTGACGTCACACCAGCCCCGGTCCGCTGGAACTGAAGTGAAGGAGAGCGTGCAGTTTCCCGCAGGCAGAGGCCGGAGCAGACAGGGGAGTGGGATTCACTGCTCCTCGTGCCGCTCATCCCCACTCCCAGCGCCGGTGCTTCAGAGCTGAGCTGCAGACAGAGGCAGGGTTGGCTCGGCTTCTGTGTCTGAGATGTCGGCGAAAGGTGTGGGCAGAGGATGAGAAAAGAATATGAGAATCTACAGGTGGGGACCCCACATTACAAGACGGTGTACTGGGGGACTGCAGTCGGAAAAGCCTGCTTACACAGACACAGAAATGCTACGGGTTTGGGAAAAGCTAGATGAATCGGTGCACATGTAAGTCACAGCTGTTCTTAACTACATTATAGCTTAAGAGGAAAGTACAAGATCAACTGCAACTCAAATCATTGAATTGCAAGGGATTAAAGAGAAAAACGAACAAACAAAACCCAAGAAGACCATATATTAATGAGTCAGGTGCATCAACAGGCCATCAAATGGGTAAATAAACTGGCATTTGGAAGAGTCCAATGTATAAATCAAAGATGTGTATAGACATCTGCCGCAAATGCAGACTGTAACCGAGGAAGACACCATCTACCTTCACTTGATAGTGACATAGGTGTTTGGGTCCAACCCCGTGTCAGATTCAGGACCCCAAGATGAACAGATTCTTTGTCTCACGCTCACAAAGAATTAGAGACAGACACGGAGAAGGGTTAGTAAAGTGGAGTTTATTAAGAGAGGAGAGAAGCAGAGCTCCCAAGCAGGGAGGGTGTCTCAGGAATGGGTTGCAGAACAGGAGCTGGGTGAGGGACTTTTATCCAACAGAGACACTTGTGCATGACTTCTCTCGTGGGGGCCACGAGTCAGGGGATTCACGTTGTCCTGCTCCTATCTGGGAGTGGGCTCACAAATCACAAGACTTCAGATGTTCAGACCTCGATTAATTCATCAGATCTTTGTCCGAGGTCTGTGGCCCATAAAGTTTCTAGTTTTCTCGTGTTTTCTGCAATTCTAAGACGAAGTTCTGTTCTTCTGTTTTTGTGGATGTGTTTTTCCCTTGTGTTTCTAAAATATCGTCTTACTTAGACCCCTTTATCTCCCAGGTGCAAGCCCGCACATCATGTTCCCATTTCTCAGACAAGAGCTGGTGGCAAGCTACGGGTCAAGGTCCTTTGCTCTCTCGCTCTCCAGATCAAGAGTGACTGCATTCTTTGTCAGCAATGTAGCAGTGATGAGGAGAATGTAAGGTTAGCTGTTGTTATCTCAAGCAGAGTCTGAGCAGCTCTGGCTGTAGGCAGTTCTCTGTGTGACAAGCAGTGAGAGCTAGTAACTGATTTCTAGTTAGAGCAGTGAGTGATTTCTACTAAAAACTGACTAGAGTGACTCCATCTTGTAAGCTGGCTCCATCTCATAGGTCTAAACCCTAAATATATGTGTGTGTGCCTGTCTCCTCCCTCATTAGGGTGAAATTAAATGTGCAAAATAACAACAGTTGGACAGTTTTGGAGTTGCCAATGGAGGCATACAGTTTTACAGATTTGGAAAGCAGTTAGTCGTTTCCTCCGAAAGTTAAAGATTTGCATAATCTAACAAAGTGACAATTTTCCTCCTAGGAATGCACATACAAGAAGCACTTGCACTCTGAACC
Source organism: Tupaia tana (assembly GCA_026018925.1). Lineage (NCBI taxonomy): Eukaryota > Metazoa > Chordata > Mammalia > Scandentia > Tupaiidae > Tupaia > Tupaia tana. The sequence continues at coordinate 13,190,461 of JAKSZU010000024.1, read as the reverse complement.
CTGCCAGGTCTGTGAGGTTCATGGAACTGTTGACACTATCAGACGCTCAGAAACAACCCAGGTGCTCCTCAGTCAGTGTGAGAAAAGTCAGGTGCAAAGATACTGGTATCTGCAACTGGAAATGTGAAAATTCTGTGTTGGTATGCTTACGAAAACCACATATATTAGCTGCTTTTTGACCAAACAAAATCTGAAACAAAACAAGAGCACCTCAATACGTTTGAAAATGTACAAATAATGGGAACATTTTCTGACCACCTGAAAATTATGACTTTCTCTTAAAGTCTAGGGCCAAACAGAAAATACAAATGAAAAGTGTAAAATTTCTATAAAACAAAGACAATAACGCTATTCTATAGTGGATGCCACAGGACGCCACCAAAGCAGTATTCAGAAGAAAAGTTGTAGACTGAAATACTTCCATCAATGAGAAGGAGATACAATTAAAAGCAGGACTTCTCCCAGCGAGTTGGTTTGAGTTTTCAGGAAACACACTCTCACTTAAAGGAACTTCAGGGTAATGATAATATTTCCCAGTAACCCCATCACTAGTGTACTATTTTATGTGGTGCAGTTTCCAGCTACTAATGGGAAAGGATAATTACCAGCCCATTTTGGGTACGGAGATGCACATATTCTTCCCGAACACCCCAGTTAGCTGGACCTGATTGAAATAAAACAGCAGCTTACGCCTGAACAGGGACTTGAACCCTGGACCCTCAGATTAAAAGTCTGATGCTCTACCGACTGAGCTATCCAGGCTCTCCAGGAGTACCCTTAATTCGCGATATAAAATGAGTGACTACCAAGCAGTGCCCGGGACCGGTGTTCCCGGCAATCATGGTCTCGGGTCTTCCGCGTGTGCTGCTTACACGTCCGGGACCCGACGCTGCAAACGCGCTTCGCTACAAGGATCTTTTCACTTACCCCCCAAACGGGCCACGCAGACGATGAGCCGCTGGTGTTTCCGCGGGAGGAAAGCCGGGCTCAGAACAACCGGGACCCACAAGCAGTGAAGGCCGGGCAGGGAACGGCGCGCACCGGGAACTCGAGGCCGCGCCTGACCACGGGCGCCCCGCCCCCGCTCGCAGGTACGAGATGCCCGTTTGACCGCAATTCACCCCGGGGACCCTCCAGCTGGGGGTCCTTGACAAAGTGCGCGGCTCTCCCTCCTGCGTCTTCCGTGCTCTTCCGCGGTTGGGGTTTCTTGGGGTCTTAGTGCCACAGGAACGGACGAGCGGCCAGCGCGGCGCAAGGAGGCCGCAGCCCGGGCTCGATCCCCTCCAGGTCCGCTCTTCGAGGTTGGTGTCCAGGCGCTGCTTAGCTCGCCCGCTCAGCCTGCACCTGCTGCGCGCGTGTTCCCCGCCCTCCCACCCGGCGCCGGTCCCCCCAACTCCGCGCCCCTCCGAGCCGCGCCCACTCGCAGGTTCAGCCTTTCTCCGCCTCTACCTGGGTCTTCCGGGTGCGACCGCCGGCTTCCCACCGACCCCGGAGTCCGCGCGCATCGCTGCAGTCCGCCTAATTGTACCTTTTACCCCGAGCCCCTCGATGGAAAGACAGGTAGACAGGCTCGGGCCGGGTCCCCAGGGCCTCTGTGGTTCGTGCCGCAGCCCCTCACAGAGAGGAAGCGATGGTCGTGACTGATAGGAAGTAAGAGGCCCCCTTTTCCCAGGGGGTCCCGAGGGGTGGCCTGTTGTCAGTGCCAGTTTTAGTAATAGCGAACTTTCACCAAGATACAAAGGGCGACAAGAAACGCCTCAACACCAAGCGACCCCTATGGGGTCCAAGAGGATATGTGAGGTGTTCTGGGGGAGAAACGCAAAAGTCACTAGCAGAGGATGGTTTCGATCCATCGACCTCTGGGTTATGGGCCCAGCACGCTTCCGCTGCGCCACTCTGCTCCTGGTCTATGTGGTTTCCAGTTTCCTAGTAATTTACAGAATTGTTACCTGGATGTTTGTCACTGTTACCTCCACGTTTGTCTTGCTTTCCGGGTCTGCCCCACGACTCCTTCTCAGCTGTCACCTATGACCCCTCCCACAACCGCATCTTTGCAACTGACTCTCAGACGGGAACCCCCAAGCCCTTCCTCGCCACCACGGTGCCCAGGAGCCGGTTTCCCTCCTGGGCTCAGGCAGGCGGAGGACTGGGACGAAGCGCAGTGCCATCGGGCTCAGGCCCTGACTGGCTGGGTGACTGCAGGGACACAGACATGGCTGGCTGATGCTGACGGGGCAAGGTGGCAGGTGCTGGGCGCTGTCCCTCCAGCCACGGAATCCAACTTTTAGATGCCACGAACAATGTTAGTAAATGGAATTGTGTTAACAAGTCACCACAGTCCTAAAGTTTCACCTAAAAGTGTAATAAAACAAACTGTACAAGTCTCTATTTTTACATGATCTAGATTCTACAAAACTTAATTCAGAAAAGTTACAACTCAGTTAAGTAACTGACCTATTTAGATACCATATTAACTAACCTCTAATACCGTCATGACTGAGGAAATGTTTTTGACCAATGACAAAGACTCCCCCCCCCCCCCGCCATTGACTCCTCTGGATTCACTTCTCTCTTAGACCCTCACTTTTGGGCGTCCCTATGGTCTCTGCGTTGTCCTTTTTTGTTTTGGCTCTTGCAGTCCAGCACCTGCACTCGCTAGAGAGCGAAAGTGGTAAATCTCCCCCTGGAGGGGACGGCCCATTTCCCTCCAGCATCCCCTGGGATTTGGGGCACGCCCTCAGACCCCTGCTGTTTTACATGGCCTCTCTCACAACCCGGGTGACAATAGCAGTTGCTCAAGGGATCACCCACCTCCACGTCCTCCCAGAACAGTATCTGAAGCTCTCTATCTGAAGACCAAAAAGTAAAAAGCAAAACTCACCCGGATCCGCGGACAGTCGCCGTTTGCTAATGTGTGGGCCAGTTTGGACTTCCGCGGGAGGTTTCCGAGCGCCCTTCCCTGGCGGAGTGATGCAGTCCTACTGGGGACAGCGTGGACAGTGGGCTTGAATGATGTCTTTTGCCGTAACCAGGTACTGATGTACTCACGTACGTATTTCCCAGTAGAGACTAAACCTTCCCGTTAGAGCGGGGTCCTCTGGACACCCCGACAGGAAGACGGTGCTGCGGTCGCGCGTCTCCGCCCACGGCCCGCAGGAGGAGCTGAGAAGGTCTAGGAGCCGAGGAGAGCCGGGCAGGGCTGGCGGGAGGCCTCTGGAGAGCTCCGGCTCGTGCAGAGGTCCCCGAGCCCGCCGCGTACCTTTGCAGAGACGTTAAAATCAAAATGATTGAGCGGAAATCCTCCCGTCCCACTCGCCGACCCAGTCCACCTGCTGTAACGTCTGCGGAAAGACGAGGGCGGGCTGCGTTCCCCGGAGGACCAGAGGTGCGAGGCGGCGTGGAGGGACCTGCACCCCTCGGGTCCGCGGTGGGCCTTGCGCCTGCCAGGCGCGGGCTCAGCGGGGTCAGGGCCAGACCATCCGCAGGCGGCGGCCGGGTCTGCGGAGCTGCGCGGCGGTCCCCAGAGCGGTCGCAGGCCACGTGCGGCTCGGCTGCGCCCCGCGGGCAGTGCGGGGGCGATGCTGGTGCGCGCTGGCTCAGTGTCGGCTCCTGTCCTTAGCACGGTTGTTACAGCGTGGGTCGCCGGTGTCAGGATGGCCGAGTGGTCTAAGGCGCCAGACTCAAGCTTCCGCTTCCCGAGTCGGGGTTTCTGGTCTCCGTATGGAGGCGTGGGTTCGAATCCCACTTCTGACACACGTTGGTTTTGCTCCTTGCACACTCGATCACAATTTTCACCTTTTAGTTTTCTCTCGTCCCTCAACTCTGCTCCTGCACTCTGCGTTCCCCTCGTCAGGTCCCCGCGCGCAGAGCATCGCCCCTGTATTTGGGAGTTTGGTCCTTCTTCCCCCAATGACCCGGCCACCCGCCCGCCGTGCCAGCCACCGACCTGGGAGCGCGGACACACTGCGGCGGGGAAAGGCGGCTCGAGCCCTCTAACCGGGCTGCTGCCGGGACAGCCCCCCGTTAGCGATCCCGAGCGTTTCCGCAGCCAGCCGGTCACGTTCTGAACCCAGACGCCGCCCGCGGCCGAGTCGGTCATGCCTGCTCCGAGGGCCCGCGGGCGGTCAGGAAGCCCGGAGCGCGCCTGAAAGTTGAACAAAACCAACGCACCGACTCCACAGGAAGACCGGGGATCCCGGGGTCCGCCGCCAGCCCGGGGTCCGGGAAGAAGCGCCGCGGGTCGGCCTCCCCAGGCGCCAACGCTGCCCGCCTCCTGCGCCCGGGGCAGGCCCGACGGCTGCTCAGCCAAGGCCCCGCTGCTGCCTGGGGCTTTTCCAGGGGAGCTCCTGGGGAACGCCCCGCACTTCTCCGCGGGAAGACGCCCAAAGGCGCGGAGCGACCCGCGTCCCAGCGCTCGAGCTCGCTGCAGCCGCTGTCGGTGTCGCTGAGAAACAGCCACTGCGGAAGGGGACGCGTGTGCGCTCGGCGCCTGCCCGTGGGCTCTGGGCACTGGCGAGTCTGGCTGGCTGGGGCGGGCAAGGAAGCCCGGGGAGGGACGCGGCGAGCGGGAGAGCGCTCCCAGCCTCCCCCAGAGCGCGGCTCTCGGCGTCGGAGCAGGGCCGGGCCGTCGCAGGGAAGCGCGCTGCGACACGGATGGTTTCGGCTTCCTCTCACTATTTTAGGCCCCTCACCTAGCCCAGAAGATCCGGTGACTGCTTTGAAACAGCATAAAACCAGTAATATGGAATCGCCCCCGTCGGACGAGGACGAGAAGACCGGCGGTGCAAGGAGAGGTGAGCAGGTGAAGTGCAGTAACAGGGAAGAGCTTCCTGTTCCCAGGCCTCAGGCTCGAAAACCAGTCGGGCAGGATGGAGTGAGCAGTGATATAATAACCGTAGTCGGCAGGATTCGAACCTGCGCGGGGAAACCCCAATGGATTTCTAGTCCATCGCCTTAACCACTCGGCCACGACTACACATGGGCATTATGCTACTTCAAATGGCATAAGTGCAGTGAAATTCAGCTCTCCTTCAAGGACCCGGCCAGGTCTCAGAAGGTGTGCCCCAATGATGCCTAGTTGCTGTGTCGGCTAGACGACTGTCAGGCTGTCCACCAAACTGGTAAGCCGAGATGTTGTCCTCAAACTGAAGACCCCTTGTTCCCATGGGTTTGGGGATGGGACTCCCTGCTCTGTCAGCCTGTGACGGGGACCCGTGAGGTGCACTGCACAGCCGGGACAGACTTCAACGCTGGCTGCGGAATTATGAGTAATAACAATTTTAAATACCCTAAGTGACCAGATACATTGACCAAAAAAACAGATGAAAAGGGTGAACTTGAAACTAGGAGTCAACAAGCCCACGAGGGATCCAAGTGAATGCACATGTTGGCACCTGGAAACGGACACTGCCTTAGTGAATTCCAAAGCGCGTGACCATGCCGTGACCTGCACAGCAGGCCGCGCACCTGAGTGGGAGTGACAGTGGCTTGAAAGAAAAGGAAGAAACACACAGACATTCAGTCGAGAAAAGGGGTATCAGGCGGTCCTGACAGCCCTGATGGAGCCAGTCGAGGCCCTGAGCCCGCCCTGGGTCTACGGTTTTATCGGGGGGAAATGGGGAGGGAGAAGCGGAGTGCAAGGCCTGTTGTTTTTTGATGTCATCAGCTGCAGATGTACTGTCTGGTGTCCTGTGCTCTATACAAGCGTCCTCTTATCTTCCCGTGCCTTTTCTGCTGACAGGGCCTTTACTTCCTGTAATTCACACCGCCTTGCAGTGTTGAGCTGAAGGTAGTGAGGCCTGGCCTTGGGAGCAGGACCGGGCCTCGCGTCTCTGCTTAGCTGAGAGGCACCGCTGTCCGCTCAGACCCAGCCACTCCCTACATCTTCCGGGGCTGGTGAAAACTGGAAAGACCCCGAGGAGAACATTGGTGAAAACGCCTGAAGACAGGCCCCGTGTGCCCAAAGCCAGGACTGCCTAAGGGGGAGCAGAAGTGCTAGAGAGGCTGCGGGAAAGGGGCCCTGGTGTCTGGCGCCGCAGGTTGGGCAGCACTGTTGCTGGGGCCATGGGGAGAGGCCTGCTACGGACCTGGTCACGTAGCTGAGGCTGTTTCTGGGCACCAGTGAAGGTCCCGCCTGCTTTTCCCTGCCTGTGGCAAGGGATGAACGAAGGCAGGCTTGTTCATTAGGAAGAAACCGTGCCTAAGGTGCTTCTTGCCAGCCTCTGTAGACAACTCTGAGCAATGCTACAACTGAGAGCAGGCTGCGGGAAAACACCCAGGAACTGTCAGGACACCTGTCTGGAGCTGCCAAGGGCGTGGCTTTCCTGCTCTGCTCTGTTCCGCATTTCTATTCAGAATGTACTGACCACTCTGGGTTCTTTGCTGTTCTTCCGGAGAAGGGTCGAAATGTTTCTTTCTTTGAAAAGTTTTGCCAGAGGACACGTGCCCGCACCAAAGAGAGGCAGAGAGAGAGAGAGAAGCACCCCCTTGTGGAATGGCCACTCCTAATCCCTTCTCCACCTCTCCCTCCTTTTAGCTTTAGGGCATGCATGCACCCGTGCCTGGTGTGTTTCTCAAGCCACCGTGTCTGGGACTCTTAACTGTGCTGACAACTCTACCCTGGAGAAGCTGCCCACAGGGACGAGTGTGACCTGGGGCTGTGCTGAGAGCTGGCATGGCCCCCGCAGGCTCGTTCTGGGGCCCCAGCCTTCTCCACGCTCCATGCTCTATGGTCCTTTCTGCACCCAAGCAGGCGGTAAGGCCCTCTTCCCGTGCGGCTGCGCCCCGTGGCCTGACAGCGCTCTCCTGGCTGACTCTCCTTGGAGCTGCAACAGCATGGCTCCTCTCTGGGACCCCTGCTGTTCTTGCAAGGAGCTTCCCTAACTGCCTTGAGTCCCCAACTCTTTAAAGCTTCTTTCCGTTATTTACACTGTCTGTGCCTCCCTGACTCCTGCAGCCTCCTCCTACCCTGCATGGGTGTCTCCTCCTGCTCCACACAGGAGCCTCCTAGCCTGCACAGGAGCAGGCAAAAGGGCTGGCTCTGCTATGATTTTTTTGTTTTGTTTTGTCGACAGCAGCCAGGAGGCCTGCTGTGCCAGGCATTCCCAGAAGGAGACATATCACATGCACCAGCCACACCCTGTTCCCGGGTGCTTGACTCCAGCAGGAGGTAGGCGACAGCCAGAGCCCCCCTTTTGCTTGGTATCTGTGCTCCGAGGCCAGGATCGCAACCAGCGGCCTGCCAGCCAAGGTTGGCCAAGGCACGTGGATGTCATCAGTGCACACTTCCTTTGGGCTGACTGTGGGCAGGACGGTGTGGTGCCCCATTGGAGAGAGCGTTAGAACTATCAGAGAATGTGGGGATTTGTTTGACTACAGCCCAGAATATTGGAAAGGGGATGAGGATGGCACATCAAAGTTTCTAGAAATCAGTAAAACCCCCAAACAGAAAGATTCAAAGATATAATCAGCTTTAGAAAAAAGATGCTGTGGGAACCAGCAGATGGCATCATGGTTCCGTAGGGGGACTCCTATGTAGTTGACCCAGAGGCTTAAAACTCACACTGTCTGTGCATGTGTGCGTGTGTGTTTGCGCGCGCACACATGCCCAAAATCCAGAGAGGAGAACAGAGAAGGGATTGAGGTGCGGCCATCCCCCAGGAGGTGATTTCTCACTGTCTATCTGTCTGGCAAGCACACGTGCAAAAATCTCTCAAAAAAAAAAAAGAAGAAAAAAGAGATGTTGCCACCATTACAGCCTGCACTGTGGAGCACGGAGCAGCAGCCAGTGAGACCAACTGAGGCCTTACACGGCCAGCTGCCCTCGGCACGCCCATGCCCAGTACCAGAGCTTTGAGACCTCACAGCCCTCCGCGCTGCGCAGCGTGCTGTGTGCCTACTCCCACTCCTCTCCCACTTGAAACCCTCCAGCCTGGTGCACTGTTCCCAAGAGACTGGGAGAGGAATCAATGTCTGAGACTCACCGTATACACACTTCTCTGGCAGGAACACAACATGGCTGAGATGTAGAAAAAAGACATAAAGGATACCCTACAGGGGCCCTGTAGCTCAGGGGATAGAGCACTAGCCCCTTAAAAAAGGGGTTGTGAGTTCAAGTCTCACCAGGGCGTAGTTAACCCCTTCACTTTCAAGGGGTCTTATTTAATACCAAAAGGGTCTTATTTAATACCAAGAATATAAACAAATCCCCAGAAATATAGATGTGCATTTTGCCTTAGTACTAGGAAAAGCAGAGAACCCTGAAACTTAAATTATCCTGACGAATGGAAAGGAAGAGGCTGCCAGAGCTGGCCCCCTGCAGGGCTCAGATGGATCAACACTGCCCTCGCTGCCACGCGTGTCCTTACCGTGCAGTGTTCCCGCTCTGCGGCCAGGGCAGAGAGGCCAGCACGGCTCCACACCTGCCGGACGCTGTGACCAGAAGGTGGCCACGATCCAAAACGTGTAGCTTTCAAGTGACTTTTTCCTCCATGAACATCATCAGATGCTTAAGAAGCCTCTGTGGTCTCTGAACTGCCTTTCCTGGGGACAGTCACTCAACATCAGCGACCCATGTGCCTCTTGCACGTCTGCCCCTTAACAGCACGTGGCGGCTGCATGCTCGGGGACCCGAGCTCACTGCGCCGCCCGCGGTGCTGCTAAGAGGCTTTTGGACGTTGTTTTGAGCGGGGTCTGGCCTGTGTCTGTACCCAAACCCCTCAGGCCAGGGTAGTCTACACAGCAGATACTTGCTTCTTACAGAGCCACTGGCCCGGCGTCCGCCAGGCTGCGCTCGCCTCTCCCGTGAGGCTCCTGGTCCACGCCTTCAGCTGCAGGAGAGGGCAGGGCCGCCGCGCCGGTTCCCATAGGCCTTAATCCCACCTGCGGGGCGGGCTCGTGACCGAATCCTTCTCAACAAGCCCACCTCCTTGTACTACAACCGCGGATGGAGTTTCTCCGAGTTCGGACCTGAGCACCAGGGGCAGGGCTGCCCTCGCCTGGGAGCGCTGCTGCTGCAGACCGTGCGCCCCAGGGGTCCGGGGCTTCCCGGCCTGGGCGGTCAGGGGTACCTGCCGACCGTCTGAGGCCGTGGGCGCGGAGCTGCAGCCGCCGCCGCCTTGGCGCCCTTTTCCTTGGGGCGGAGGGACCGGGTCACCGTTCGTTCCTCTCCGCCCTGGCTCAGGTCCCGTGCGGCCTGGCACCGGCAGGCTGGTCCTTTGAGAGTCCTTCTCCGCGACAGGAGTTATTCTGTAGACGCCGAGACTACGACGCCGTGTGCGCCCTCTGTCATGCCCCCCGACCGAAAGCAGGCAGGCACAGCGACGAGGTCGGCCCGTGGGATTAGGGGCCCCGAGACCACGGGGGTCCTGGGTGGGCAGGTGCGCGCTAAGGTGGGGCGGCGGGCGGAGGCGGCGAGCGCGCCAGGCCCCGGCACGTGCGGCGCAGACGACGAGTGGCCCTGCGACTTCGAGTGGGGCTTCCGGGCCGACTCCGGACGGTGGGGGAGCCCGCGGGGCGGCGCGGCGGTGCGCACTGCGCATGCGGGCGTCTAGCAGGTGCGGGCCAGCGTCGCCGCCGGGGGCGACAGCACTGTGCTCCCTCCCAGCGGCCGGCGTCTTTGCGCAGAGTAGGTGTCGCCCCACGGCGGGGCGAGGGGCGGTCTCGTCCTCCTCTGCGCTCGTCCCCGGGTCTGCAGGGCGCACGCAGTGCTCCCCGGGAAGCGCCGGCTCGTGCTGCAGAGGGAGCGGATCACGCACCAGCTCCGGGAGCGACGGAGTCGTCCTGGTGCGAGTGCGCTCGGTGCGTGTGCGAGGCACGCCTCCGTGGGCAGGGTCCTCGCCATTCCGCGCGCCCCTGCCGGCGCGTCCCCGAGCCGCGGCCCCGGCCCTGTAGAGAGCGCACGGCCAGCGGAAGGAAAGCATGCTCCAGTGGCGCAATCGGTTAGCGCGCGGTACTTATACAGCAGTATATGTGCGGGTGATGCCGAGGTTGTGAGTTCGAGCCTCACCTGGAGCATGTTTTCTTCCCTTTCAGACACCGCATTGTCCTGCCTTTTTCCCTCCTTCCCAAAGACAGACCTGGCGCGGTTACATTTTCCCTGGTGAGATCGCAGAGACGGCCGTAATTAAGGAGGGTCCTGGCTGACTGTGGGGCGAGAAGAAAACCGCAGGCCCGAGGCAGGGGAGATCTCCAGCGAGCTCTTCCAGCCCACCCCTCCCCGCAGGTCACCTGGCTGAGGGGCCCCGCTCCCCGCGCCTTTGTAAAGTTGCGCCTCGGCCCCTCCGGGACAGCGCCGCCGCAACGAGGGAGGAACGCTGCCCCTCGTGCTCTGCGGCTCCCGCAGCCGTCGGCAGCCGCCAGGTTCGCGGCGAGGCTGTGGATCCCACCTCGGAATCGCCTCGTTCTCCCTCGCGGTGAAGTGCCGCGGGCAGGTGGGCGCCACTCCTCCCGGAGCGCGTCGAACACAACGCGCCGCCCTGTCTGAAAAATGCCCAAGGGGCTGGCACGATGACTCCGGTTCCTCGGCTTTCCCCGGTCTCTCCTGGCGTTACTTGGTCTCGCGGGGCCGACGTCCCGGGTTGCGTCCTCAGCCTTCCTCCACGGTGAGATGGTTCCGTGGCAGTCTGGGTTCTCCGGAGACCAAGCACAGCACACAGGCGGCCGGGCGAAGGAATGCATTGGGCACCCGGCGGGCGCAGAGTCTCCACGCGGTCTGCAAGCACCAGGGCCAGGAAAGCCGACGTGTGTTTCTGAGCTGAGTCTCGAGACCCCAGGAAAGGGGATGAGGGGCGGTCGTGGCTGCCGTACAAGCCTTGAAGTCGGAGCCAGCGCCTGGAGCTCTGATGTCCCAAGGCAGAAGTCCCAGCTCTGGGAAGGAGGGACGCCCCCTCAGCCGCCCCTTGGTTCTGCCTGGGGCCGCGGTGGAGGGGACTGTGCCTGCCCACGATGGTGAGGGAGGGTCTCTTCACTCGGTCTGCTGGGGCAGAGACTGAGCTCTTTCAGAAGCACCCTCACATGCCAGCTTTCTGGGTGTTCCTGAACCCAGACAAGGTGACACAACACTCACCACCACAGTCCACCCCTGGCCAACTTGGCAACCATAGGCGTCTCCTCTCACCATAGCCATCCTGAAAGGGCAACAGTAACCAGGCGTTCCCCCTGATGCGGCCGTGCTCCGTCTGCCTGGAAATGCAGTAACCCCTCCTCGGAAAGGCCCTGGGTGGTGTCTCCTCCCCGATCTCCTGTCACTCACATCCTGCAATGTCCGAGGAGCAACACCGACCTACTGTTGTACGTCAGCACGCTCATGTCACGTGATAAAGGAACAGGGAGAAGACACGTGTTAATACACGCATGCATACGTGTAAACATAGCCGTGAACCATAGGGAGGAAATACCGGTGACAGTTACTGTCCCCGTGGCTGTAACTGGTCACATGCCAGGGCTGGTATCTATTAATCACTCTCTCCACCACCGTTCTGCAGCCCCTCAGTCTTCAGCCCAGCACAGCTGGCCGAGCGAGGTTCTTTCCCTGCAAGAGGCACACATCTGCACCCTCGAAGGGCCTGGCATTGGCAGTCCTGCCTGGGTTGCATGCGCGGCCCTGCCTGGGTTGAGTACTTTCGCAGCTGGTTAATAAAGGCACTCACCAGCTTTCCCAGATGAAAGAAAGCTGCTGCTCGTGGCCTTGTGGCCAAGGATGGGGAAAGACATTTGCCAGACTGACCGGTGCCCCCCAGGTCCAGGCGGACCAGAGGACCAGCGTCTGCACAGCAGCAGCAATGGCAGCGGGGCCACCAATGGGGCGAGCCACCTGCAGTCACTGCCTCCTCCAGACCCCTCTGTCCCTGCACAAACTGGAGAGGGCCGTTGGGCTGGTGAGGTGAGAATCACCCCTGTACTCTTCAGGTCCCAGGTGGGGCAATCCCTCTGTGGATACCCTGCGAGTGTCCCAGGAAGAGGTGGTTCCAGTAGCTTCCAGGAGGCCTTTCCCACCACAGTGGCCCTCATTCCACATGACGTGGGGTCTGTCCCTCTGCCCAGGGGCTCTAGGTCCACAATGCATTCTGGAACTGAGGAAGTGACCAGAGGATGGGTTTGGGGAGTCCATGGACCCACCTGCGTCATCCTTGAGATTAAACCCCATGGCTCAGCGACTTCCATCACCCCTGCTCCCAGGGGTCCCAGGAACACACTCACTGCAGAACCAGTAGGCCCACGTGGTCAGAGTAGAGTGTGCACGCCCTCCGGCAATTAAGTGCAAATGAATTAGCTCTCCATTCCATGCCATACACAAACTAAAAACGAAGTACAGTTTTTTTCCTTTTTGCCATGCTGTGCCCACTGAAAGCAAGATGGGTCAGGTCATCTGGAGCCACCCGTGAAAACTGGGCCAGGGTTCTGGCTCCTGCTGTGTGTGCTCAGACCGGCATGGTCTGACCCAGAAATATGGCCTCAGAATGTGCCATCCGTGTTTCTGTCAGTACGGGAAGGACATAGGCTTCGTCAAGGTGGACTAAGCGCTCTTCCTTGAATGGTTGTCCAAGATACGCACCCAGGGAAAGAAATCATGCTGGCTATTTGTATATAGAATACAAAAAATTTTAAAATGGAATATAGACTAAGCTGTTAAAGTAAAACAATGAAGCGTATAGAAGAAAACAGAGTCGTTTCATGACCTTGGTATAGGCAGATATTTCTGACTGGGCTTCAATCTTACTAATATATCAGTTTTCCCTAAATCAACCTATAGGTTCCATGTAACTACAAACAAAATACCAGCAATATTGTGGGGATGATAGTGGTAAGAAGAAGACTGAAGATTGACTCTTGGTTCCAAAATTTATATTGATAGATCTAATTGTATCTCATTTTAATAAAAAAAAAAGTCAAGATACAAAATTAGGAGTGCTAAGGCACTCCACGAACTGAGAGAAAGCATTTGCAGCACATATATCTGACAAAGGGCTTATACTCAAAATAAACTGCGAACTCCTACAAATTAATAATAAAAAAAAAGGACTGGCTACCAATCCAACATTTTAAATAGAAATAAAGCATATGGAAAGATAAAAAATAGCATTAGTTATAAAAATGTGCGTTAAAAAAATCAAAAAGGGCACCAGAGATAGAAGGAGCAATAGGGAAGCAAAGGCTGCCCAACCTGAATTGATCAACAAAAGTTCCCATGCCACTACCCAGTTCCTGTAGTCCCAGAGGTAGAAGGAACATAATAACTCTTCACCAATAATGGATAAAATGCAAGAGATCACAGAAATGTCAGAAAAAGAATTCAGAATATTCATTATAACAAAACTCAATGAGATGCAAGAGAAGACAGATGACCAATTCCAGGAGAGGAGGAAATCCCTACATGACTTGAAAGAAAAAGTCTTTGAAGAGATGGACACCCTGCAAAAGAATCAAACATAACTTCTGGAGATAAAGAATATGATGCAGGAAATCAAAACCTCCCTTGAAAGTATCAACAGCAGATTAGAACATGTAGGAGAGTCTCTGACCTTGAAGATAAAACCTCCAATTTAATCCAAGCAACTGAAAAGAACGGACAAATACCCATGAAAAGTGAAGACAACGTACGGGAAATCCTAGACACCATTAAATGGCTATCCATGATAGGTATTCCAGAAGCTGAAGAGGCAGGAAAAGGCATAGAAAATCTCTTGAATGATATATTAACTGAAAACTTTCCAAATTTAGGCAGACACATGGGCATCCAAATCCAGGAAATACAAAGGACATCAAATACATATAAGAGGATCCTCTCCAAGGCATATCAGAGACAAATTGATACAAGTCAAAGATGAAGACAATATTCTAAAAATGGTAGGACCAGCACATGGCATAGTGGATAAGGTGCTGGATCCCACATGTCTGACTCTATGGTTTGAGTCCCAGACCTAGTGGCTTGAAAAAACATTCCAGGTGCATGTGTGTCCAAAAATCCGATGAGGAGTGTGTAAAAGAAGGAACTGCAGTGTAGTCATCCCCTTGGGGGTGATTTCTCACTTTTCTCTCTTCTCTCTCTAAGCAAGTGCACATGCCCTATGGCAAAAATATAATAATAATAATAATAATAAATCTATAATTGGCAAGAGAGAAATGCCAAGTTATTTACAAGGTTACCCCACTAGAATAACATCAGACCTCTCAACTGATACAATGCAAGCAAGGACAGAATGGGACGACCTATTTAAAACTCTGAAAGAAAAACAATTTCAGCCATGAGTACTATACCCAGCAAAATTATCCTTCAAATGGGAAGGAGAAAAGACATCATTCCCAGACAAACAAATGCTGAAAGAATTCACCAAAAACTAGACTGGGTGTTCAGGAAATACTTAAGGGACTACTACCCCAGGAAAACTAAAGGGAATAAATAGAAGTAAGAGAACACAAAACAATTAGAAAAGAAAGAAAGAAATCCTCAAAACTGCATAAATTGTTTTTAGACATGCATATATCTTATGACCCAACAATTCCCTCTGTCTATTTATCTGAGAAATGAAGGTTTATGTTCAGCAAGTACAATACGGCTCTGGGCAGTCTTTTTATAATAACCCCCAGTTGGGAGCAATTTAAATATGCATCACATGAGAATGAATAAGTCATTGTGATACACCCATTAAAAGGAATGAAAAGAAACAAACTGCTTTTACAGTTTAAACACAGATGAATCCAAAGACAATACTGAGTGGAAAAGGTCAGACACTTGAGCAGCTGATCCTATTTGATCCTATGTGAAGTTGGAAACAAAGCAAATCCATCTGGTGCAAGATCTCAGAGCATTGGCTGACTCTGGAGGGGTGTGAAGGGAGACTACATGCGGGAGTTAATGCGCGACTCAGCAGGAATACAGGCCTGCAGCGTCCATCAGACTACTCTGAGATCCACCTGCTGCACTCTGCAGCTCACCCTCCAATACAGAGGGGCAGGACAACTGGAGGAACAAAAGACACCTTAGTACCAAGTTAGAAATGATCCCAGTGTCCTCTGGGATCCTAGGAAGCACTCCATTTCAGCAGGAGACTTTGACTCCCAGAACTCTGTGGACACAATTTGTATTGTTAGGAGCCATAGATTTTCTGTTTTGTTTTTTTTTTTTTTTTTTTCTTTCTCCTTCCTTCCCCTGAAATTTCACACTAAAACCAAACCCAAAGGAAAAAAATTTAAAAATTAAAAAGAAAAAGAGGCTATTTGAAAGTAGTCCACTTAAGTAAGATAGGGGTTATGACCTGGCCGAAATAGCTCAGTTGGGAGAGCGTTAGACTGAAGATCTAAAGGTCCCTGGTTCGATCCCGGGTTTCGGCATGGCATGATCTCTGTTTTGCGTGGCTTGTGTCCTCCCCCCTAAAATCACGTAGCCGTGTAAACTGAAATTTTCACCCAGTACCGAATGGCGGCCGCCTACAAGTAGCCCAGGCCACCGCGCCATTTATACGGTAAGGGACTACGCAAAGTGACCTTTGTGATGAAAGAGCCTGGAAAGTCACTTTATAAAACGCAGTTTTGAGGCAGAGAAACTGCTCCTAAGAAGGGAGCGTCTCTCGTCGAGCCCATCTTTTCATCCTGACAACATTGCCCCGCGATATCTCACTAAGGCAGTGTCCAGCATAATCCAGTTCCGGGATCTGGGCCTTCCCTCTACCCAGGGGCGCAGCTGGAGGTGGGCGGGAGACTGGATCTAAATCTTGGGCGCCGCCCGCCGGGCCTCCGCGCGCGGGGCAGGCTTCTCCGTCCCGTCCAAAATCTCTCCGCAGGCTTTGAGTTCGAACCGGAGTTACCATAGTTTAGACTTCCCCAGGAAAGTCTGTGAGTATTGCTGAAAGGTAGAGGGAGTGAAAGCGCAAAAGCAAGACGTAAAACCGAAAATACCTCCAAAACTCTCCTTTCATACGAACACAAAGCTTCTGCGTTTACCTGCTGAAGAGGAGGCCAGCTCAGCGTGTGGCCGGTTAGCTCAGTTGGTTAGAGCGTGGTGCTAATAACGCCAAGGTCGCGGGTTCGATCCCCGTACGGGCCAGCGCGAGAGTGTTTTAGAGCCGGCCGGTCCGAGAAGATCCCTCGGGAGTTCTCACCCAGTAGTCTAAACCTTACAATGGGCTCCTTTCGTCAGACCAATCCGGAAACTCTTCTTCCAGCCCCGTTTTTTAAGCGTAAAGGCAGGGTTCGGTGTAGACGCGGGTTTACCCGCTCCGGGGAAAGCTCGGACACGCAGCGCCGGCTCCTTCCGCCCGGCCGCTCGCTCCGACACGGCGCGGGTGCAGGGCGTGGCCGCGGGAGCTCCGGGCCACCCGGCAAAAGTCGCCACCCCCCGTCAGCCCTCGCGCGGCGGCGCACACGGACACGTCAGCAGCGCGCCGGCCTGCCCAGGCAGAGGGCGCCGGCAGCCGCTCTCCCGCGCCGGCCGGTCCCGGGGCTGCGGTCCTGCGCCCCCGGCCCGCCAGGTCCTCCGCCGTCGGCGCCCGTTGTGGGGCCCGCTGGCTCACGGGTGTCGGGCGGCCGGGACGAGTGGGCTGGGCACGGTCCGGCCTCCGGGGCCGCGTCCTCGGCGCCCAGCCCTGCGCCGGGGACGGGGCGAGCGGGTCCCCGAGGGAGGGAGTGTTGGCGTTGAGGTGTGGAGAGATGTGCGCATTTTCCACGAAAGTCTCGGTTTTCAAAGCCTTCCTCCTCATGGCCACTTCCCGCCAGTCCTTTCTCGGGAAGAGACGGAAGGTGGACAGGTCCCTGCAAGCCGCTCGCGCACTCTGGTCTTACAGACTTCAGCCCGTGACCTGGCGACGGGCTAGGGCACCAGCGTGCAAGGCGAGGGTCATACCCAGAAAAATACTTTGGAGGGACTGTAGGAATTATTTCAACGTGGTCTCGATGGAAGAATAAAAACAAATAAGCACGCGAGCCAGCCAGGAGTCGAACCTAGAATCTTCTGATCCGTAGTCAGACGCGTTATCCATTGCGCCACTGGCCCACGCTTGAGAAATGTGGCCTGGTTAGGAATCTTTTCATCACTGTGCTGCACAGTGCAGTCCAGACCAGAAGGCATCACCGACTTGTTAGAGAGGGATTAGAACCCTAACCCGTATTGGTCCTAGCAAAGCATGATCTGTTTTGCGGTTCATTTGCATAATGTACATCCCCCTAAGATATCTTCAGCTTTCATCTTTGAGATAGGATGAAGGTCCTTTCTCCAAAGCAATGTTTGTGTGAATGCTTTCTCTCTTTTGTGCCTGGTTTTGAGCTCTTCATCACTTTTTCAGGCCAGTCATCTGTCCACATCTGGAATTTATTTATGCTATGCTTACGTTGGGGGACTCATGATGTGTGCAGCAGTAACGAACAATCCTTACTACATTTAATTACTACACAATAAAGTGCTTTCACATGTATCTCTGGAGGCATTCATTAGAATCTTTCTCCCTATCCGTTCACTATGACTGATTTATAGTAAGATGGCATTACAACTCAATGAGGCAGATAAAGGCACTTGAAGAGAAACAAAAAATGTAACTGAGGAAGCAAGAGTTCAATAGAAGTGTATATTGTAAAGAATCACACTTGTAGTGGAAACTAGGAATTCATATACGACCAAATATGTGCCTGGCTTAAAATGTGCTCAGCTACAGCTAAAAACACAGAATGTTCGCCTTGTGAAAGAAGATTTTGTCCATTAAGATGAGGGTTTTTTGTTTTTTAATTTGTCAGACCAAAACTCATTCTCCATACCTCCACCTCTGTGAACAGCGCCTACCCATACAGCTATAGCACAATGGATTATGATTATTTTAATGTTACTTTCGTCTGTCAAACTGACCGCGATGAAGTTTTGTAAGATGGGGATCCAGAGAGAAAATGAGGACGCTGTGAGCAGGATTTGAACCTGCGCGGGGAACCCCCATTGGATTTCGAGTCCAACGCCTTAACCACTCGGCCATCACAGCCCTGAGTGGTTTTTGGGATACTTACGGGCTAAAGATAAACAGGTTGTTGGTCGGGTAGCGGGAAAGAAGAGATGGGACCGCATTCGGCCTCACAGGGCACACTTTTCACAGAAAGGTGTCTTCCACCGTCATCGCCCAACTTCAGCACGCACCCCGGAACCCAGACAAGCTCACCATCGCCTTCCGCACAGCGCGAGGCGGTCCAGCCTTCTCCAGCATTTGCGATGTATCTTCTTGACCTGCGGCGCGACAGGCCTCGGGCTACGCACTGTGGGTGCGATGGTGGCGAAACAGCATAGCTCTGTAATAACACTCAGGATCCAGTGGGAAGCAGGTCCACCCGCTCCCTCTGGAGACCTCAGGATGTTCGCCAAGTATAACAGCCACCGCGCCACGTGGAGACCTCCCCCGAGCTCCCCTTGCTGGGTCTCTGTCGCGGGCTAGTGCCTGTTTTACTGCCCCTTCCTCCAGTGAAGTGAGGGCTGAATGCCAAGGGATCCCAGGCAAGTGACTTGCAGCGCCGGCCTTCTCCCAGAGTTGCGCCTTCAACTCCCTCTGACACCTGGAGAGCGCTTGGGCTCTCCTGGCCCTCGCCCCTTAGGGTTCGGGCCTCTGCCCTGCCTGGCGTTTGCACACACCAGGAGCTCCTGGAAGCCGCGTTGGGTTAGTCTTCACCTTTCTGCGCGCCCGTCCACTCCCGGGGGACGTGCTCGGGCTGAGACGCTGCTTCTATGGCTTGCACAAACCACCGACTCGGCGCCCTGCTGGCCGTTCCTCACCGCGACCCCCGCCTCCCCTCCCCGGCGCTCCGCACTCTCGATCCTCCCCTTTGCGTTTCTTTGGCAAAGCCTCGACCTGGACCGGACGGGGCTGGGGGACAGCCCTCAGGGCGGCGAACCTCGAGGGGGCCTCAAGGCCTTGGGGCAGCCATGCGTCCACGCCACTGCGGCTCTTCCGAGGCAGTCTCACACCTCGTCTCCGCCAAAGTCCCCGCCTGCGACCTGGTGCGACCTGCCCTCTAAGGGAGTCAGACACAAGTCCTCCGAGGGTCCGAGGGTGGCGGTCCCCACCACAGCGGGCTCTCAGCGCTGAGTCGTGGACCTGCTGCCGCCGGCGGCCGGGAACTCCGTGTGCGTCCGCCCTGTCCAGTGTCCAGGAGGACCTCGGACGCCGAACCGGAGGGGACGATCCCGCGACCCTGCCGGCGCAGGGGGCGGTCCGGGTGAGCCCGCCGAGCGGGATCTGGACCCGGGGCTCGCTCCTTCTGGAAGTCGGGAGCCGCCCTGTGCAGAAACCCCGAGGACACCGGGTTCCCTTCGGCGGGCACCTCCGGGTGACACCCACCGACCTCGGAGCCCACGGCCGGAGGAACGGAGGGGCGGGGTCGGGGCGTCAGGGCAGCTTTTTATTTTAAACTTAGACTTCAAGGGATTTCAGAGGTTCTTGTATATTTTTAAGTCCAGCATCAAAGGTTCTTGTATGTTTTTAAGTCCAGGATCACAAAAAGACTGCGTAATACAAACAAAGGTAGGGTAAAAAGCAGCTTGTTTCCGCCCGGTTTCGAACCGGGGACCTTTCGCGTGTTAGGCGAACGTGATAACCACTACACTACGGAAACCACGCTCTACGCAGGCGCTCCCTCCGAGGATGGAAGTAGAAATTCCTCCCCGTCCTAGTCTGTTGACGTGGCACATTTTCCGGCTGAGGCGCGGCTCCCTGCCCCGGTCTAGTATGAAAAAAGCCGTGTCACACACCGCAGAGACGCGTCCACCACGGGCGTTCCTAGGAGCCACACTGAATGCCGTGGGCCCGGTCTCTAGACGGAAACCCCTGACGCTAACTGCGAGCCCGCGAGCCAGGGCAGGTGGAGCGGGAGTCTGCGGGAGAGCCGGGAGTGCATTGCGACCTGGACGTGGTCGGAATCCGGGGTGGTGGGTTAGCCTTTTCTTTTTAAAAAATATTAATTTTACATTCATTCACTGAATATCATCACATCATACAAAATGCGATTTCCCATCCAGAATACACTGTATGGTGGTTTAATCTACATGTTACCGTCAACAAAAAAATCACACACACACACACACACACACATTCCCCCCATTTCTCACTCTGCCATTTCCCACCCTCCTCCCACACTGTCTGTGGTATCTATGGTTGCTTCCCATTCCTTTTTTACCCCCACATTTTGATTCACAGCATATCTTAATCTAACTACCTTTAATAGCAAGTTCAGCTGATATATACATATCTGTGAACACATGCCTGACTTTAGGCATGAAACTCTGTGTGTAAAATGAATATATTACAAAGTAGCACCTAGCTGAGGCTATATAGCTTACTGTGTTCATTAAATAGGTATTTTTAATACATTTTTTAATTTAGAGAAAGACAGTTTTAGCTTTAATAAATCAAAATTAAGAAATGTTAGGAGAACTTTGCTTTCGACTCAAAGCCAGGAAATAGTTTAGGATTCTGTTCAAATAGTAGGTACATGAGCCTATCGACAGCTCCAAAGAAGACAAAAATCCTTAAATCTGGGAAACAAAGCGTAGAAGAAAATCAGTAATGTTTTAGTCAAAAGTCATAAAATTCTATTTCACCAGTTCAGTCTCATGTACTTAATCTATCTTCTGTCGTGGTTTGATCTTTCCGTTTAAATCCTGGAAGATAACATTCAGCTCCAGACTCGTTCCTCCCATTAAGTTGGCCATTTTCTTCATTGTTTTTGAACTCTTATCTTTGTGTGTCTGTAATTAGTTTTCTTGATATAGCACTCCTTTCAGAACTTCTTGGAGAGCAGGTCTGGTGTTGGTAAATTCTTTCAGGTTTTGTTTTTCTGAGAGAGTAGGTTAACCTTAATGCACATGTCCACTCAAGGATTTTTGTTTACTAATTTATCAATTTTACATGCATTAAAATGAACATTTCTGAATTGTGCAGATCAATAAAAAAATAAATGACAGCAACTCATAGATTCATTTCCCTCAGCAAATACCAACCAACGCAATCATTAAAAAAATGTAATGTGCCAAATCATATTGAAATAGTGGCAATCAAAGATAAAGAAAAAAAATCTTAAGAGCGGCTGGAGAGAAAAGATATGTTTGAGGTTAAAAAAAAATGAAAAGGTTAAATTGAGTAATAAATATAAGCCTGGGTGAAGAAATAAAAGGAGAAAGAAAGAACAAGGAAGACAAATAGAAGACAGATAATTTGATGATGGATTTACATATGATTGTATAAATAATTGCAGTCAATGTAAGTAGGCCAAACAATTAAAAGGCAGACATTGTCAGGAGAGACAGTAAAATAAAATAAGGAAATACAGAAGACAACTGTATCTTGCTTAAGAGAGACACATTTTAAAAATAAGAGCACAGGTAACGAGTAAAGGGGGAGAGAGGTACCCTCAAAATGAGAAAGCGGGCGTGGGTGTGCTGACGGGCAGATCAGACTACAGTGTAAAAAGTAAGACAAAAGGTAAAGTGGGACCAGTGCATGACGATAAAACGATTAATTCATCGGGCAGACACATTTATTCTTACATGATACAAACTGAGAAAACTAAGAGAAGAAAACAGAAAAATCCACACTGGCGGCTGATGATCTTAAAGACACGTTGTCTAACTGACGAGAGACTGAAAGAAAAGGAGCAGGAAGTCGGAATACACTGGGTTCTTGGGAAGGGCATGCTGCATTTTTGCATTAAAAAAAAACATGTCATGACTTTCCCAGCACCTAATAGAAACTTGAACTATGGCTATTACCGAGTTGACCTGGTTGGCATTTAGAAGACACGAAACCCCAGTGCTGCAGAATGCACACTAATTTCAAGTCCACATGGGAAATTCGCCAAAAACGCGAGTCTCAATACATTCTGAAGGATTAAAATCACTTTTAAAATATGAAAGGTCTTTCCAAAATTTCAAGTAAAATGTATATTATTAGAAAGTATGATAGAAACTAGAAAAATTTTTACAGGGAAAGAGCAAAAATACAACCACGAAACTAAAGCAGTGCTTAGAGGACCAATCCTGGTTTAATGATGCACAGTGAAGAGAGACCGGGAGTGGCGGGGACAAGTGATGCTGCGTGTTTGAAATCAGAGTTGGCGCTGTGCTGAGAAAGGGTTTGGATCCCACGGTGAGGACGGAAGAGGGGGAGGTTGCCATAGTGCAGTGGGGACCTGGAGTGCCCAGCCAGGGGGAATGGCAGCACAGAGGAAAAGCCGCTGCTCGGGGTCGAGGCAGAGCCTTAGGGCTTGGGGTGCCTTGCGGTGGGGAGAGGCTGGAGAAGGCAGATTAGGCCCGGCTTCCCCATGGGAGGACTGTGAGCTGGGCATGCAGGCCTTCTGGTGCTTACTGAAGTCTGCGTGGAGGTGGGAATCTGAGCTCAAGGCTTGGAGAAGCTTCATGGGCCCAGAGGTAAGTGTCAGGCCCAGAACATGCCAAGATGCCTGATGGGTCTGGGCGTGGGATTGTGACTTAGGACAGGGTCTAGGTGTGGATCGTGCTTTAGGACAATGTGCAGGGTCAGCACACTGGAGCTCGGTGGGCCACGAGTGTGGCCCAGCCCCCCGGTCTGGTCAGGGGGCCCTGGCTGCTCTCAGTGGAGGCTGCAGAGCTGCTGTCTGGGGTCCAGCAGTGACCTCGCTGCCCCATGGGCCACAGTTCCCTGGCCAGACACTGAGGAACACCTTCTGAGACTGGATCCTTGTCTGCGACAGTACCTCCCAGAGGCCTCACCTTCCCGCTCTTGAACATGCAGGGCAATTTCCAGAGGCTCACCCCGGGCCCAGTGTGTGGGTGACGCCTGGAGTGAAGGAGAGGGCCAGTGGCCCAGGGAAGACCCGAGTGCAGCAAGGGAGCCGCACCGGGAGGGCCCTCACCCAAGGACGGGCTGAGGAAGGGGCGCTGTCCAACAGAACGCCGTGGGCCTTGTGGCCGAGCTGGGTGCTGGGGGCCACTTGAGCAGGCTTAGGGTGCCAGGGGGTGCCATGGGCCGGGCTGGCTGCATGACAGGGGGAGGCTGGGAAGCCCTGTGGAGGGGCCTCAACTCTTTCCCTCAGGGAAGAAAATAGAAACTTTAAATAAAAATACGGGTTAGAGTGATACCGTCCAAAGAAGGCTGGTGACAAATGGACGAAGAAGAGAACCCCACATTTTCGTTTGTCTCTCACTGTTCTCGGGACGGCATGGGTCTCCTTCAACCTAGAGAGTCCGTGGGCCACTGACTGAGCCAGTGTGACTGCCAGCCCTGTGACAGCTGTGTGGAGGGATCGGGGTTGTGAAAATCACCGAAATTGTGATCAGTAACATCAATGCAAAGACCACGAAGGGTCTGTGTGTCAGAGGGTGAACACCTGCATTAGACTGTGACTGCCAGCCCTGTGACAGCTGTGTGGAGGGATCGGGGTTGTGAAAATCACCGAAATTGTGATCAGTAACAGCAATGCAAAGACCACGAAGGGTCTGTGTGTCAGAGGGTGAACACCTGCATTAGACTGCAAACACCTGCATTAGATTGCAAGCGTAGGGCAAAGAAACAGCCCCTACCCCCGGGTGACTACTCTATGGCCACTGGGTGTTGGCTCGAGGTGACTCCTGCTTAGTGAGGTCACAAAAGGCACACGGGACACTAGGCAAGGCCCCGCTGGGATTCGAACCCAGGATCTCCTGTTTACTAGACAGGCGCTTTAACCAGCTAAGCCACGGAGCCAGACCTGCACGGTGCCCTGGTTATATATTATTTGGATGTGATTCCATACTTCTGTCAGTCCCAGTAATTCCAGTAACTAGCTCGTAAGACCGGCTGAAAGCGAGCAAAGAACGAGCAGGCGAACCCCGTCACCCCGCAGGACCTGGTCGGGAGCTGGGATCCGGCTGGGCTGCGGGCTCTCTCGGGAGAACCGCGGGACGCCGGGGCGAGCCCAGAATCCGGAGAGGGGATGGCAAAGGGCTGCGGCGTGGCCTTGCCCCGGTGCTTCCTCTCCCGCGCGTCTCTTTATCTCTGCGTCTCCGTCTCTGTCTCCGTCACGTGCCCCCTACAAAAACAAGGACGGAAGGGCCACCTCGCCTTGGGGACGCGCGCTGTCGAGCCCAGTCCGCACGCCCTGGAGGCCGGCAGGCCTTTGCGGAGCCCAGAGGACGCGAGAGCGATCCGGGTCCGGACCCCCTCGCAGTCCCGTCGCGGTCTGTCGCCGAGCGGCCCAGACGCCCTGCCCAGCGCGCACCTCGGCGCCCGCGTCCCCACGACCCGACCTGCGGCAGCGGGCGGTGACGGAGGCCGACTGTGCGCCCTCCCCTCTGGAGGAGGTCGGCTCTCCACTCCCTCCTGAAGAGAAGCGCCAACAGGAGCTGGGGCGACATGGGAAAGAACGCCCGATCCCAGGTGGGTTCCTGACCCGGCCAGTTAGGCAGGGTGCTGGTGGTGTTTAGCCCGGTTCGGCCCCAGCGATGGCTTTTGCTACGGCCCCAGGGAGCCTCCCAGGCCCTCGCCCGGCAGAGGCAGGGCGCTACAGACTGGGTGGTGCCCCCTGGGGCAGTTTCCTCCAGGAAGATACTGAATTATCTCATTTCTTTCTCAGAAACCACCTCGTCTGGGTCCTGCCTTCCCAGCTCACTCTAAGAAAAAACGAGATTGAAATCCGTTTCTAAACTTGAGTGGTAGGAACAAAAAAGATTCTACACACCTTGAACACGTACTCCTACACAGAAGAGAAGCAACAGTGAAAACATTCTTCCTAACTGAACTTTTCATACATAGTACATTCAACAGCATTGAAAAAGCAGAAACTAAACTAAATGAACGTATAAGAAAAGACACGTGGGAGACATATGCCCACTGAGGTAACGTCAAAGAGGCGACCAGCCCACTCCCGACTGCACTGGGCCTCAGAGGCGACCAGCCCACTCCCGACTGCACGGACCTCAGAGGCGACCAGCCCACTCCCGACTGCACGGACCTCAGAGGCGACCAGCCCACTCCCGACTGCACGGACCTCAGAGGCGACCAGCCCACTCCCGACTGCACGGACCTCAGAGGCGACCAGCCCACTCCCGACTGCACGGACCTCAGAGGCGACCAGCCCACTCCCGACTGCACGGACCTCAGAGGCGACCAGCCCACTCCCGACTGCACGGACCTCAGAGGCGACCAGCCCACTCCCGACTGCCCGCAGTGGCTGAGCGTGCTTGCTGTGCTAGAAGAAAACCGCGGGCCTTGGAGGAGCGAGCAGGTGCCGAGCAGCTGCACAGGGCTTCGCTCTTCCCCCAGATTCATGTGGCTCACAGCTGAGCAGGCACCCACTGTGGGCACCCAGTGTCTCAGGGCGGGGTCCCAGCTGCGGGAAGGGCGGGCCTGTGGCCCTCTTTGTCACCCTCCGCAGAAGCTTCAGGTCCATCGTCCACCCCACTCTCCTGCCACCCTCGCACCTGCGCCCCCCTTCCTTTACGTGTCAGCGTGTACATATCTGTGTTGATTGTGGATTTTCCTTTTTCTCACGGGAGAGAGCAGAGGCGTTTCCTCTCGGTCTGTGCTCGCTCTGGTGTATCTGGGACATCTGAAATTGCACGCTCAGCTCTGGACACCCAATAACGTTTGGAATGAGTTAAGATGCTCAAATAAGGTGGCCAGGCCAGGAGTTGAGCTGGAAACCTGTTGTCCATTCTGCAAACTTCAGGCTTTCCAAGCCAAGGAAGAGGGCTGTGAGGACGACAGCCTTCCTTTTCTCTCACGTGTGAACGAAGCGCGCTCTTGCTTAAGCCCTGAGGTTCTCAAAGAGGTTTGGACGGGTTGCCAAGCGTAGAGGAAATGGCGTATGGCTTCAGGAGTGTTTGCTGAGCCCTCACCCATCGGCACAGCGACCTGTGGTTCCTCAGGAGCAGCCATGAGGGCGCTGCTAACCGGCCAGAGAACAGCATGTGCGCGTGAGCCCGTCTCTAAAACACAGTCCGCGACTAACTGCGACGGCTCCGAAACACGGAGGCCGTGTGAAAGCAGGAGCGGCCACGCAGTGCACAGACTGTGTCCGCGACTGGGGACCAGATGGAAAGTTCCTGGGAGTTCTTGGTTTCCGTTTACTCAGCCCACCAGGAAGGGGCAGGCTGGAGAGGGTGCACCCCAGCCTCTGTGTGCCTGTGTGAACTCCAGACAGAGCGCCCCAGGACGCTGGGCCTCGTCTTCCTGCTACCTGTGGCTGTGTCTCTGGCAGGCCCGTGGCGTCCTCAGGTACGGGGTCTTCAGATTTAACCCCTGCATCTCTAGCCTGACTCTTCTGTGTAAGCCATGGAGGGGCGTCCTGGAGGCAGTGTCTCAAAGCACGCCTGAGGCCCTGTTCCCCGACCTTGTTTCTGGGTCAGGGACAGCATCTCGGTCGTCCAGGCCATCCGGGACCTCCATGCCTGTCCCTCATCATGTCCAGTGGCTGACGGGTTAGGGCTGTGCGTGGAGGCCAAACCCACAGAGGTCGCACGTGGATCCCACGCTGACCCCATGCAGATCCCACACAGAGTCCACACAGAGCCCACACAGACCCCACACGGATCCCACACGGATCCCACACAGAGCCCACACGGACCACACATAGACTCCACACAGAGCCCACACGGACCCCACACGCACCCCACATGGATCCCACACAGACCCCCACACGGACCACACATAGACTCCACACAGAGCCCACACGGGGCCCACACGCACCCCCACACGGATCCCACACAGACCCCACACGGACCACACATAGACTCCACACAGAGCCCACACGCACCCCACACGCACCCCACATGGATCCCACACAGACCCCACACGCACCCCACATGGATCCCACACAGACCCCACACGCACCCCACACGGATCCCACACAGACCCCACACGCACCCCACACGGATCCCACACAGACCCCACACGGACCACACATAGACTCCACACAGAGCCCACACGCACCCCACACGCACCCCACATGGATCCCACACAGACCCCACACGCACCCCACACGGATCCCACACAGACCCCCACACGCACCCCACATGGATCCCACACAGACCCCACACGCACCCCACACGGATCCCACACAGACCCCACACGCACCCCACACGGATCCCACACAGACCCCACACGCACCCCACATGGATCCCACACAGACCCCACACGGACCACACATAGACTCCACACAGAGCCCACACGGACCACACATAGACTCCACACAGAGCCCACACGGGGCCCACACGGACCCCGCATGGATCCCGCATGGATCCCACATGGATCCCACATGGATCCCACACAGACTCCACACAGGGCCCACACAGAGCCCATACAGAGCCCACATCGACCTTGCATGGAACCCACAAGGGTCCCCCATGGACCCCACACGGGCCCCCATGCAGGTGGCCACAGCTTTGGTGGTCAGCCCAGGCCCAGTTCCGGGCGTGTGAGCCCTACCCTGGGGATGCGGGGCAGGCTAGGACCCGCGCTGGGTGCCCAGACAGCCGCCAGTGAGGCCCAGCCTGGGGTGGGGTGGCCAGGGCACTGCTGACCTGCCCCACAGTCCCCACACCCACCCCGAGGCTGCTCCTGCACCTCCGCCACTGTGGGGACCTCCAGGGCAGGCTCTGAGGGCGAGCAGTGGCTCGGGACTCTCTCCCTCTTCCAGATCTAGCCCACTTCTGCGGGTTCTCTGCTGGGGGCGCACGTCAGGCCTCCTCATTCCACAGGACCTTTCCCTGCTGACTGGCTCGCTAACTCCCCAGGACACACTCCTGTGTGCCTTCTGTTGGCTGCCCCAGGCAGCTGCTACGGTGAGGGAGGGCTTGGCTCTGGCTTTTCTCTAGGCCTGGAACTGGTGTACAGTCTTGTCGGGTCCAGAGGAGCATTTGTTGTAGTTTGGCAAGCCTCTGAGTGACTCCTGGGAGAGTGGGCAGGCAAAATCCCGGAGAAACGTGAAAAATTCGAGAAGGGGGCCCCGAGGGGAGGAACCAGGAGGTCTCTGCCCACCTCCAGGAACGGCAGGGCGTGGGCTGGCAGTGTGTTGGAGATAAGACAGAGTTCTGTCTACACCTCACATACACAACAGGAACGGGATCGGATGGGTTGAAGAATCAAGTACAGAAGGAGGAGGAAGGAAGAGGAGGAATTCATCAAAAAAACTGGGGAAAAATTGCCCAAGGGATGTTTGGAGGAATGTCTGAACAGGTCCAAGAAGGGGACACTTCCACGCATTAGGGGACAAGCCACATATGAATGTATACCTTATGTTTACAAAGAATTTAGACCTATCACCGAATATGGAACCAGCAATCATTATGATAGGGATGATAGATAATATAGCCACAAGCTATGAGCTCTGACTGGAAAGTGTTCGTAGTGACTACTCCTGGAGACAAGCTTGAAAATCCCTACCAATAATGGAAACCCAGAAGTGACTGTGAAATGTTGTCAGAGAAGAGGGGCCAGGCAAATAGCCACCATTGGGAGGAGGAAAATACCTGACTCTTCTGGGGGAGGTCAAGGGCCACAAGAAGCCTATGACTTATCTTATAAACAGATTGCCCACCTCCAGGTAACAACTAGCCTTTAAAAATGGGGCATGGGCTTTTCTAAATTTATGGCAGTTAAGTGTTGCTGCTAGATGGGCAAACCTAAATCATTGACGGAGTGACTTCTGTCTGAGTGGGGTATTCAGCATGTTACTTCCATACAACCCCACCGGTACAATTGTTGAGCAACAACGGAACAAATGGGATTTGGGGCTAGGATGGGTCATGACTTTGATGCAAAATCACATCTTTGGAGTATCAACGCATGTCACAGAAGGATAGGAGGATCCAACCTGGCAAGGCCCAGGAGGATGCTTCTGTGCTTAGGAGCCACACCCCAGCAGGAATCAGAGGTCGTTAAGTGACCTTTAAGGGGACCAGCCTGTCTGAGCTAGACAACCAGGAGAAAAGGCTGATGACGGGCTCCTTGTGTGCTCAGGAAAATGAAGTTTAACCCACTCATGTTAAAGAGCTCTTGCAAATCTTGAAAAGACCTAGGCTGGGTAGGCAAACTAGCAACTGGCAGAAATGAACACCCAGACTCTGGAACCTACAAGCCAACTAATGGACACCGCAGAGGAATACCAAGAAGGACCCCACAGACAGAGCCTCCACGTGTCCAACAGGAAAATAGGCAAAGCCGTGCGGGAGGGCGGGTGCCGCCGACAGCTCGGCTGCACAGCCTCGGGCCGGCCCCGGCCCCGGCCTGCGGGGAGTCCAGCCTCTCACAACCGGAACCGCGGGCCAAGAGGCGGCCCCAGTCTGGGGGTTTTCCGTGCCTGCAGCTGGGAGCCCGGGGAAGGCCGCTCACAGGCACTGCTGCCCACGAGGCCACTTCCGCAAAAATGCGCGAGTTTGGCAAAGGGAGAGAAAAACCGGCGTAGAAAGAACCAAACGCTGTTAACCGCCGACCCTGGGAGTAAAACCTCATTACCGAGAGTGGGGTTCGAACCCACGCGGGCACTAGCCCATTGGATCTTAAGTCCAACGCCTTAACCACTCGGCCATCCCGGTGACGGGGGCCTGATGCAGACAATCGCTGTTTTATTGGCACCCGCCACCGGGCGCGCTAAGGACGCGCGAACTCGTCCCAGCTGCGCCCAGCACCGGGGCGGCCGCGCTCGGAGCACCTGCCGGGCCGCACTCACCACCCGCGGGGCCAGAGGGACCGATTCGCAACGAAAAACCGATGGCGTTGCGCCGGGATCACCGCCTTCGCGTGACCAACTCTAGCCTCACTTCCGGCAGGGAAGGGTTGAAGCCGAGGGACGCTGCGTTCAAACGCGTTGGTCCTGGGTAAATTTGGAGAGCCCTAGGGGGCACAAGGCAGCTCAAGTCCACGACTTCAGTTTCGAAGACAAAATCCTTAAACTGACAATCCAGGGTTTCCACAAAAGGAGCAGCCGAGCCCAGTGCGGGCCGCCCCGGATGGCCGCCGCCCAGACCCTCCGCGTTGATCCCGAGGCCTAAATACCCCGCCGCCCCAGACTCCTAGGGCAGATTCCAGACCGCCTCTCGCGCCGAGTCTGACTGAAGATATCCAGGGTGGGTCCGGAGACTTCCTTTTACCTGAGCCCCGGCTGGAATGGCCGAGAGCTACCCTGGGGACCAGACAGGAAGTCTGAGCTCTGGAGGAGACAGATCAGACCCTGAAGCAGGCTGAGAGTTTCATTCATAGGGCGGCACAGCACGCCGGTGACACACCTGTGTTTCCCCGGTAACAAGGAGGGCCCCACGGAAGGGTGTGTCCCCTTAGTGACAAGTACAGAGCGACATGCTCTCCCAGAATCTCACTGGGCAGCAAAGGAGTCCCACCCACCCCCAGTGCCGGTTGTCAAGTGCCAACTGAGTCCACACCCGGTTTCTCCCTCGGATAAAGTCATGGACAGGAAATGGCCCCCCCCTTGGCCATCAGGATCTGGCCTCTGTCTCTGGCCAGGTCATGATCCATCCCAGAAGAGGAGACACCCTGAGTCTCCTGCTTTTACCAGGCCCTGAAGGAGCCTCGGGCCCTGCACTGGGCAACACGGGCCTGGGGAAGATGGAGCGGGTGCACTTTCCTGGACGGGGGGGGAGAGGGCCGCCTCACTGTCACATGTGGGAGAGGGCCGCCTCACTGTCACATGTGGGAGAGCGTGGGGGAGAGGGCCGCCTCACTGTCACATGTGGGAGAGCGTGGGGGAGAGGGCCGCCTCACTGTCACATGTGGGAGAGCGTGGGGGAGAGGGCCGCCTCACTGTCACATGTGGGAGAGCGTGGGGGAGAGGGCCGCCTCACTGTCACATGTGGGAGAGCGTGGGGGAGAGGGCCGCCTCACTGTCACATGTGGGAGAGCGTGGGGGAGACTGGGCCCGCCTCACTGTCACATGTGGGAGAGCGTGGGGGAGAGGGCCGCCTCACTGTCACATGTGGGAGAGGGCCGCCTCACTGTCACATGTGGGAGAGCGTGTGGGAGGGGGCCGCCTCACTGTCACATGTGGGAGAGCGTGTGGGAGAGGGCCGCCTCACTGTCACATGTGGGAGAGCGTTGGGGAGAGGGCCGCCTCACTGTCACATGTGGGAGAGCGTTGGGGAGAGGGCCGCCTCACTGTCACATGTGGGAGAGCATGTGGGAGAGGGCCGTCCTCACTGTCACATGTGGGAGAGGGCCGCCTCACTGTCACATGTGGGAGAGGGCCGTCCTCACTGTCACATGTGGGAGAGCGTGTGGGAGAGGGCTGTCCTCACTGTCACATGTGGGAGAGCGTTGGGGAGAGGGCCGCCTCACTGTCACATGTGGGAGAGGGCCGCCTCACTGTCACATGTGGGAGAGCGTTGGGAAGAGGGCCGTCCTCACTGTCACATGTGGGAGAGCATGTGTGAGAGAGCCGTCCTCACTGTCACATGTGTGAGAGGGCCGCCTCACTGTCACATGTGGGAGAGCGTTGGGGAGAGGGCCGTCCTCACTGTCACATGTGTGAGAGAGCCGTCCTCACTGTCACATGTGGGAGAGCGTTGGGGAGAGGGCCGTCCTCACTGTCACATGTGGGAGAGGGCCGCCTCACTGTCACATGTGGGAGAGCGTTGGGGAGAGGGCCGTCCTCACTGTCGTGAGGGGGACAGAACGTGCGGGGACAGGCCGGCTTGCACCCTGGGCGCTGGCAGGCAGACCTGGGTGAGGAGTCCCAGCAATGGAACTGCACCTCGAGTCTCACCTGCATGTGTAGCTGATGGAGTCACAACGTGGATTGTGGCGGACCTCAAAGAGGAGTCAGACATGGAGGGTGAGTGTATGTGCACGTGTGAGAGCTGGGGCAGGTCCTGAGCACTGTGTGGGTAAGATCCGGGAGTGATTCATGACATTGCTCACCCCCACTGAGCGGCCAGATGCAACCAGACCAGAGGCACTGCCCATGCTGGCGACCAAAGATTCCAAGCCAGGCAGGCCGTCCAGGCCACCTGAGCCTGTGGCCTGTGGGCCCTGACCTTCAGGGCCGTGGGCTGAATGAGGGTCCTCTGACCAGGCCAGTTCTCATTCTAGTGCTGGAACCTGCTGGTTCTTAGACCTGCGTATATCTTACTTTGTCCAGAGAACTTGCCAGCACTGCCACAGGGGGCCTTGTGGCTTAGTTGGTTAAAGCGCCTGTCTAGTAAACAGGAGATCCTGGGTTCAAATCCCAGCAAGGCCTTCTCCCCTGCAGCCTGAGGAGGCAGTAGACAACATGCTGTCATAGTTCATTTTCAAGGCCCCCAGAATTTGCCGTTTAACTGAACTTTTTGTTTTAATACAATGTAAAAAGAAGCTAAAACAAGAGTGTGCGTATGATGACGGCTGTACTGCACCATGGAGGGCTGTGGTAACTGTCCCTCCTTTGTCACCACTGAAATGCGCCACTGAGATAAAAATCAAAACAACAAAAACCTAACAGAACCCCATCTTCAATCATTTCTCAGGTTGAAGTAAAGCGTTTGAAAAAAATTCATCAAACCCCGAAATATTCCAGGACACGTCTAGAACTGTGACAAATACCCACCCCATTCCTCGTGGCACCACCTGCCCCGTGGCAGCGCCCGGCCTGTCGCGGCCCTATCAGGAATGGTTAAATCCAGTGCTCCTTTTGTGAGCACTCGGGGGAACTGGTTCCATAACTGTGGGCGCAGGACAAAGTGAAAATGCCCCTTGTTAAGAGATCACTGAGAATAACAAATCAGCCATCGCAGAGCCTTGACTGGGGTGCCTGGCCTTCGCATGTCGCTGTCATTCCCACCAAACTGGGCTGGCAGAAATGAAATCTAATTGATGGTCTGAAATACAAGGACCTCTAGAAGACGCGAGAGCTTGAAGGGAAACACAGGGAAACGTTAGACTAGCGGGAGGACCCCCACAGGTGTGACTTGTTCAGGCAGTGTTACGCGGAGAGACAAGCCCCTGGTGTGGAGAGACAGCGCCCCCTCCTGGCGGTCTTTGCATCCGCTTGTCTTGGGACTTCCCGTGGCTAAGGCTGGCTTGGGAAGAGAACAGGTTGTCCAGCAGTTCCTACCCTAAATTATGCAGGGGATACTACTGATATCAAATTCAAGTGGCCTGGGTCAGGAAGGGAGGACAGGGTCTATGTACATCACATGAAATAAATATTGGCCAATGGGAGAAAAAGAACAAAAACACACTTGACTCTGTTTCCGCCCGGTTTCGAACCGGGGACCTTTCGCGTGTGAGGCGAACGTGATAACCACTACACTACGGAAACCGCTCCCCTGGCCACCTTTTCTTTGACAAGGCTAATGAAGACTTTGGTATTCAGCGCTGGTTCATGAAAATTAAGGACTCTTTGTAGGCATATAACCGCGTTAGTGCCTAACTCTTCGTTACTATTTTAAACTGCCGCAGTAATGGCTCACATTCGTGGGGTACGGTGTGACTTTTCAGAGCACGAACGTGCGTGAGGGTCCACTCAGGGCCCTCAGCTACCCACAGCTCAGACACGGCCATCGCTTGGCGGCTTCGCACAAGCAGGGCTTGGCAGCCCCTCCGTGGGGAGCCCGGGCTGGCCCCCCGCCCCCAGGTGTGCGTCGCATGTCCCTTGACATGGAGCGTCAGCGTCTTTTCGTGCACGTGTTGACTGCCCCGGACCTTAGAAGCGTCTGTCCCTTCCTGACCCCGCTTCTCGCGGGGTGTTCGTGCGCCTGCTCCCGAGGCCCGCTCTCTCCCCGCACTGTTTTCCTTCCGCGGCGTCTCGTCGTGTCCTGGCGCCAGACCCACGACCTGGAGGTGGCGGCTGCGCGGAGGCCGGGTGAGGCTGAGGCGCCCTGGAGTGCGGAGTCGCGGGTCTCAGAGTCCTCGCCTCTTCCAGGCCGGCCGCCTCTCTCCAGCAGGGAGGTACTGGGCTCGGGGAGAGCCCCGCGGGTCAGGCTCTGGCTGATAGTGCCCCCGAGCGCGGCCTCGAACAGAGGACCTCGAGGTATTCCAGACGCTGCTTTCCTCCCACCCGGCCCAGACAGAGGGGCCTTTGGTCCCACCGCCCGGGAGACCCTGCCCGGGCCGGGGAAGCGGCGGCAGAGCCGAGGAGCTGGCGGGCTGGCCCTGCGTCGTGCTGCTGTCCGGGGCCGCTCTCCCGGTCTCTGCTCTGGCGAGCTGTCACCGGCCGCCTTGCGACCTCGCGTCTCTGACAGACCCAAGAAGAGTAGCTGCTTTTCCAGTTCGTTCAGCTCCTCGCTTGTTAGTGGGACTGTGCGTGTTACTTCCAGCTCTCCCACGGGCTGGAGCACACAGCCCTCCCACCCCAGCCGGAGCACACGTGCACACACAGCCCTCCCACCGCAGCCGGAGCACACGTGCACACACAGCCCTCCCACCGCAGCCGGAGCACACGTGCACACACAGCCCTCCCACCCCAGCCGGAGCACACGTGCACACACAGCCCTCCCACCGCAGCCGGAGCACACGTGCACACACAGCCCTCCCACCGCAGCCGGAGCACACGTGCACACACAGCCCTCCCACCGCAGCCGGAGCACACGTGCACACACAGCCCTCCCACCGCAGCCGGAGCACACGTGCACACACAGCCCTCCCACCCCAGCCGGAGCACACGTGCACACACAGCCCTCCCACCCCAGCCGGAGCACACGTGCACACACAGCCCTCCCACCGCAGCCGGAGCACACGTGCACACACAGCCCTCCCACCGCAGCCGGAGCACACGTGCACACACAGCCCTCCCACCGCAGCCGGAGCACACGTGCACACACAGCCCTCCCACCGCAGCCGGAGCACACGTGCACACACAGCCCTCCCACCCCAGCCGGAGCACACGTGCACACACAGCCCTCCCACCGCAGCCGGAGCACACGTGCACACACAGCCCTCCCACCGCAGCCGGAGCACACGTGCACACACAGCCCTCCCACCCCAGCCGGAGCACACGTGCACACACAGCCTTCCCACCGCAACCGGAGCACAAGTGCACACACAGCCCTCCCACGGGCCAAGCACACGTGCACACACAGCCCTCCCACCGCAGCCGGAGCACACGTGCACACACAGCCCTCCCACCGCAGCCGGAGCACCCCAGCCGGAGCACACGTGCACACACAGCCCTCCCACGGGCCAAGCACACGTGCACACACAGCCCTCCCACGGGCCAAGCACACGTGCACACACAGCCCTCCCACGGGCCAAGCACACGTGCACACACAGGGAGCGGTTCCACAACTGCTCCATGGCAATCTACAAACGCGAGGTGTGGGACTTTCTTATTGTCCATTTCCTTGCGATCTGTCTTTGACCTGTGGGTTATCCAGGAGTGTAAGTTCCCAGTATTCAGAGACATTTCTGTCACCGACTTCTAGCTAACTCTGTATCGATTGCAGGGCACGTTCTTATTTTTAGTCCTTGAACATTTAGAGATTTGCTTAATGGCTTACTTTTTGTGAAATTTTCTCATGTACATCTAAGAGTGTGCATTCCACATTCTGTCTTACACAAGCTTTAGGGTCGAGCTGCTTGGAGGAATGAATTAGATTGACAGGCAGTCAGAGAAAGTTGAGAGAGCCCTCCGTCTCCTTAAGGGTTATTCCAACGGCAGCGTCCCACGTGGGGACCATGTGGCCCACATCTGGGCTATTACACCTATTTCAAAAGGAGATCTAATGTTCAGAGAGGTTGGTTACCTTGCTCAAATTGTAGAGCTTATAAGTAAGAAAATTACATTTCAAATTATGGCCAAAAGCATATTATTTAAAAACTATGAAGAACTCCCACTAAACATGAGGACAAAGATAGCCTAATATAATGATGGGCAAGACTTGGATTGACGCTGCATAGAGAAGACGTCTGAGCAGCAGTGAACAGTAGATCTCAACTGTAGTAGCTGTCAGAGAAATGCACATGGAAAGCACAATGGTATACCATGAGAATGATAAAAATGAAGAAAACAGAAAATAAACATTTGTAAGGATGTGTGAATCAGAGGAACTCTCTTAGGACCAGCAGATGACGTCATAGTTGTTGCTGGGCTCCCACATGGCCTTCCGCTGTTCGAGTCCCAGGCCCAGAGGCGTTAAACTCACGCAGGGTGCATGTGCGTGTGTGCCCAAAAATCCCACAAGGATGGGAACCAGCAGTTAGCGTAATGGCTATGTCGCTGGACTCCCACGTAGTCGACCGTGGTTTGCGCGGAACCCGGTGGCTTAAAACTCACGCCGGGCGCGTGTGCGTGCGTGCCCAAGATCCCAAGAGGAGAATGGAGGAGAAGGGATTGCGGCGTGACCATCCCCCCTGGGGGGTGATTTCTCACTTTCTGTATCTCTGTCTCTCTGTCTGGCGAGCGCGAGCGCCCAATAGCAAAAAAAAAAAAAAAAAAAAAAAAAAAAAAAAATCCCACGAGGAGAATGGAGAAGGGATTGCGGACCGGCCATCCTCTCTAGAGGGTAACTTCTCACGTTCTGCCTCTCTGTCTCTCTCTGTGTCTCTGCTGAGTGTATGCACCCTATAGCAAAAATCTCTCCAAAAAAAAAAGAACGACTTGAGACGGTACAACCTCTTTGGAAAACTCCTTGGCGATATCTAGTACACTAATCGTTCGCCCCCCCCGAATACCCTGGACGTTCACCCCCCCCATTATATTCCACACAGAGACATGGTCAGGTATTTGCCTGAAGAGACTATTCAAGTACACATTTTGTAATAAACCAAAACTTCAAAATACCCAAATATTAAACTGAAGTGAAACACAAAAGTACACACATTGGTAGAAGTTTAAGTATCACGCTAAACTAACAGAGGTTCTCGTAGTCAGACGAGACGCTCGGGAGCGGCGGAGAGCCAGCCCTAAGACAAGGGCCCCAGTAGGGCCCGCCCGGAGCCAGACCGGCGGGGTCAGAGCAGGGAAGGGTTGACGTAAGGGCTGTTGGGACTGAGGACGAAGTAGAGAGCTCTAGGGTAAAGGACCCGCGGAGCCTACCCGCCACAGCGCTGAGGGCTGAGCTTCGGTCCCGCTTCCTTCTGAGAAATTCTGGGAACCTCCCGGTGCGAAAATGTCGAACCCCTAAGCCCTACAGCGTCAGCAAAGAAAAGCAACGTTGTTTCCGCCCGGTTTCGAACCGGGGACCTTTCGCGTGTTAGGCGAACGTGATAACCACTACACTACGGAAACTAGGTGACAACGTTGTTCGTCCTTTGTCCCCTAATAGGCCATTTCTGGCATCTCGCTCTCCTCTCTTTAAAAAACTTATATTATTTAAAAACACATATAAATATTCCCCAAGCGAGAGAGGCTGTCCGCGTCGTTACCCAGGAGACAGCAAGCCCTGCCCAGGAGCGGAGCCGGCCGAGGCTGCCGGCGCGTGCAGCCGTGCGCGGGGACACCTGGAGCTCTGCGAAAGGAATGTTCCCCGGAGGAAGCGGGTGACCCGGTTAGCACGCTCCCTCCCGAGGCCGCCGAGTCCAGCTCCGTCCGGCTCGACTCGCCCCGGGCGAGAACTGGACCGCAGAGGTCCTCCCGGGGGCTCCCAGCTGCTCCGACAGACGCCGGCGCCTGCAGCAGCTGCGCGGCCGCGGGTTCTCACCGGGCTTGATTCTCGCGATATCGAGAAGGTCGGGGGCGGGGGAGCGGGGGAGAACAAGGGAAGACAGGGAAATAAGGGACTTCGATTCTGGCAAACGGTGATTCTTTTTTTTTTTTTTTTAAATGTGATAATGATGAAGAGTAGGAACGTCCACCTGTCAGCAGAGTGGCGCAGCGGAAGCGTGCTGGGCCCATAACCCAGAGGTCGATGGATCGAAACCATCCTCTGCTAGGCTTCCTTTTCCTTAGGTAGGTCTTGGAGGCACAAGATATTATCCCTTAAACTCTGGACGCGAGGCTGTGCCTCACTTCACCCGCGTGTGTGGTGTTTTCCACCCTTAAACTCTGGACGCGAGGCTGTGCCTCACTTCACCCGCGTGTGTGGTGTTTTCCACCCCAGGTGGTTTTATAACTCCTTTCTCATTTATTTGAAAGTGGAGGTGAATCTTGGGAACAGGAGGTGTCACCGCCACCTTTCGTTCCAACGTTTTGAATGTCTTCCAGTGAGCAGTGTACGCCGGCCACATAGGATGCACTCAGAGGAAGACCAGCTCCTGACAGGCGGCAGGTCATTGGCTTCCAACCCCCTTCATTGCCGGCTCCGGGAGTGGGAGTCTCCCGCTTCCCTCCTCGGCTTGCCTGACTAACTGCATCTCAGACCCTGGTCATGTGCGGGCTGTTCCTCACCTAAGCGGGGTATGACACAGCATGGAGAAGGTATATAACCTCTTCCCTCCAACTTTACCTAAACCAGGTTAATGCAAATGAGAAAAACAAGACACAAAGATGCTAACTGTGAAAGGGTAGAAAACACCCCAAAACTTTCAAAGAGCATTTTGTGCTTGGGAATCCCATGGTCAAGCCGGGAGAAAAGAAGTCTTACTGATATATTTGCAAAGGAGGCCAAGAGAAAACTACTAATCAAAACACATTGCAACGAGTGCCTGCAGTGTGACAAGAAAATGCAGACTTTCCTAAACAATGAGAATTTACAGAACAAAATATCAAAAGGAAAAATATTAATAAAAGCGTCCATGACACGGGCCTGCTTTTTCCTTTCCTGCTGACATAGATGTTCCTCTTCAGAGGTCTCTGAGACCAACAACTTCAACTTGTTGTACCTTCTGCCTAAACGCCCTTAACCTACTCTAAGTGTCTATGCGAAGGAGACTGGATAAACACTGAACCTCGGGTTCAAAGGAGAAGGGCCACGGGGGGTGCCACGGATGTGGCCCGAGTTCCAGCAGGTAATAGAAGTAGGGGATGCAGGGGGGTGTTCGGGGAAATGCTGCCTTACCTTACATCACCAGGCGTGGGCGCACTGGCTGCAGGGCCAGAGAGGGCTGGCGGGAGAAAGCGCCCCCAAGCCACGGCCCCTTGGCCTCTTCCTCTATCCTGTTGGGGAGGGGGTGTCCATGCACACTCTGAGGGTGTGGTTCCAACTCAGTCGGCCACATGGAGGCCCGGTCCCTCAGCCACGTGGCACGGCAGGTTACTTTGGTTACAGAAAGAAGGGAAAGGGGAAACACACACGTATCTGTGTTTCTTTCTGGGGGAAAAAAAAAAAAAGAAACTAAAGCAGAAAGCAGTGAATCCGGTTACCTTCAAGGGTGATCATGGTTTCAGGGCAGTGGCGTGCAGGGGAGATGGGACGGATGCTTCTGTGAGAGTGCTTTCGGCATACCCGTAGCTTTGGACAGTGTGTGAATGTCCTGCACCTTCAGAGTTTCCTGTTAAAGCCACACAAGGGGAAATGCAGCTCATGAGGAAACAAGGGCTGTGCAAGCACCTGCTTTCCAGGCCTCTGAGACCTCAGGACAGGAGCACGGGGTCTGCTCGTGGGACCGGGTGGTGCCACGCCTGGCAGGGGAGGTTGTGGCAGGGGAGCAACTCCTTAGCTCCTTCCTGTGGGCGCCTTTCTGAAGGTGTGTGGGTGTCCGAGAGCAGGCAGGCATGCTGATGCGGGGGGAGAGGGGTCGTGGCAGAGGCGACTCGTGCAGACAGAATGGAGGCCGGCAGGAGATCTTGCAGGGATGGACTGAAGACGAGGCATGGGTTTGAGCACACAGATCCTAAACTGTGTATCTCTGTGTGCTTAGCATGTATGCATGTCTATGCATGTGTGTCTGCGCTTGCTAGGTCTTTCCATGAAGAGGACCAAGAAGCAGGCAACATTCAAGCAGTTAGTACAGGCAGCCCGATGCTGGCCTGCAGCACGGCTCCACCAGACAGTCAGGGCCTGGGGGCAGAGGCAGGCCTGAACAGCTTGCTGTGCCTGAGAGCGAGAGTGTTTAAAGAATGACCTTGGCCGGACTCCCACTCAGTTGGCTATGGTTTGAGTCCCAGAGCTGGTGGCTTGAAAATCACACCAGGTGCTTATGTGTGGATGCCCAAGATCCCAGGAGGAGAATGGAGAAGGGATTGCGGTGTGGCCGTCCAACCTGGGAGGTGGTCTCTCACTTCTTTCCCCCTCACCATCTCTGTCTCTCTCTCCACTGAGCATATACACCCTATGACAAAAACCTCTTTAAAAAAAAAAAAAAAAAAAAAAAAAAAGGAAGGACAGTGTTGTGAGGACTCAGAAGGCCCTGGAAGGGGCTCCCCCTGGTTAAACATGGGTTACTGTGAAAACCGAAATAATCGAGGACAGTAATGAACTATAAAACCCTGGGGGGGGGGCACGTCCCACGAGTCCCCAGCAGTGATAGAGTTTCTCGGTGGAGGAACTGGGACCTTGGCCTACAGTGGGGTGCTGGGTGCAGGCTGGAAGGCGGGGGTGCCCCAGCCTTCACCGCGCTGGTCCCTGCGCCCTGCAGCACCGCGTCTCAGGCTCGTCCTGAGCACTAGCCTCAGTGGCTTCTCTCCGCCCTGAGCCTCGCCCTCTCCTGTTCACTTCCTCCCCACGACACTCTAGCCTGCCCACCTCCCTGGCCTTATCTCAGCCTCCACACTGGGGCTCCCCACGCGGTTCTCAGAACCCCAGATGCCCTGGCCACATGGCTCAGCTGCTGCTCACTGGACTACGGCTCTGGGGACAGGGAGCAACAGGAGGACTACGCGGCTTGGTGGGGGCTGCCCCAGAGCCCAGGGGAGGGTGGACTAGACGTGTACCCTCCCTAGGACCCGGGATGGCCCGGTGCTCCTGCGTCCCAGTCTTCCTGCTCCTGGGTGTCCTTCCTCGCTGACCTCAGGCTGCTTGCTCTTCGAGGCCACATGCTTGAGCGACATCCACACCCCAGGGCCCCGGGGCCCCGGAGGGTCCTGGCCCTTCGTGATGGGAGCTGAGCTCATCGTGGTGAGGACGGTTTCTGCTCACCACGTCCTCGGCGCGGCTCCAGGAGAAAGATCCAGGCCTTCACGGCAGCGGGGGCCCTGGGCTGTACCTGGGTGAGGAGCTCGTGGGGGGCCTGTGGGCACGGGCCCTGGGCCGTACCTGGGTGAGGAGCTCGTGGGGGGTCTGTGGGCACGGGCCCTGGGCTGTACCTGGGCTCGTGGGGGGCCTGTGGGCACGGGCCCTGGGTGAGGGGGGTCTGTGGGCAGGGCCCTGGGCCGTACCTGGGTGAGGAGCTCGTGGGGGGCCTGGGCCGTACCTGGGCTCGTGGGGGGTCTGTGGGCACGGGCCCTGGGCTGTACCTGGGTGAGGAGCTCGTGGGGGGTGGGCACGGGCCCTGGGCTGCAGCTGGGTGAGGAGCTGGGCTGCAGCTGGGTGAGGAGCTCGTGGGGGGTCTGTGGGCACTGTACCTGGCCCTGGGCCGTACCTGGGTGAGGAGGGTGAGGAGCTCGTGGGGGGTCTGTGGGCACGGGCCCTGGGCTGTACCTGGGTGAGGAGCTCGTGGGGGGTCTGTGGGCACGGGCCCTGGGCTGCAGCTGGGTGAGGAGCTCGTGGAGGGTCTGTGGGCACGGGCCCTGGGCTGTACCTGGGTGAGGAGCTCGTGGGGGGTCTGTGGGCACGGGCCCTGGGCTGCAGCTGGGTGAGGAGCTCGTGGAGGGTCTGTGGGCACGGGCCCTGGGCTGTACCTGGGTGAGGAGCTCGTGGGGGGTCTGTGGGCACGGGCCCTGGGCCGTACCTGGGTGAGGAGCTCGTGGGGGGTCTGTGGGCACGGGCCCTGGGCCGTACCTGGGTGAGGAGCTCGTGGGGGGTCTGTGGGCACGGGCCCTGGGCTGTACCTGGGTGAGGAGCTCGTGGGGGGTCTGTGGGCACGGGCCCTGGGCTGCAGCTGGGTGAGGAGCTCGTGGGGGGTCTGTGGGCACGGGCCCTGGGCTGCAGCTGGGTGAGGAGCTCGTGGGGGGTCTGTGGGCACGGGCCCTGGGCCGTACCTGGGTGAGGAGCTCGTGGGGGGTCTGTGGGCACGGGCCCTGGGCCGTACCTGGGTGAGGAGCTCGTGGGGGGTCTGTGGGCACGGGCCCTGGGCTGTACCTGGGTGAGGAGCTCGTGGGGGGTCTGTGGGCACGGGCCCTGGGCTGCAGCTGGGTGAGGAGCTCGTGGAGGGTCTGTGGGCACGGGCCCTGGGCTGTACCTGGGTGAGGAGCTCGTGGGGGGTCTGTGGGCACGGGCCCTGGGCTGCAGCTGGGTGAGGAGCTCGTGGGCTCATGGGGGGGTCTGTGGGCACAAGCAGGACGTCCAGCCCTCACAGCCCGCGAGGCGTGCCGGCCGCACCACCACTCTCACTGCTTCCCAGAGACGAGCTCGCCCTCCTAGAAGACCCCAACTCCTTTCCACCCCTCAGAAAGGCCTCCCTGCTGCTAGCACGGCACGGCCGGGGCGAGGGGTACGCCTGGCAGGCAGGTAGCTGGGCTCTGCCAGCCGTGGCTGCCGGGCCTTGGCACGTGCTCTCCCGGGGGCTGTTTGTGAAAGCTGCTTGCCCTCTCCAGGTCACACCGGTCGGAAGGGCGTCCCCTTTGCTGCTGGAAAAGGTTTTTGTACCCTTTGACTGTACCCGAGACATATGCCGGGGTCTCCCCTCGTGTCTGACATCTCTGCGTGTGTTGGAGTCAGCCCGTGGCACCCCAGGGCCTGACCGTTTGGAGTCCCAGGGGAGCCGGACCGTTTTTCTGTCTCTGCTGCTCCCCGGGAGGGCTGTGCCTGTGTGTGAGGGCCCGTGCTGCCCGCCAGGCCAGGTTTGTGTGCAGAGGAATCAGCGAGGGGGGACACCCCCGCCGTGTTCCGACCAAGCCCGAGCCAAATGCTTCCGTCCTCATGTACTTCCACTTGACCAGAGCTCAGGTAGAGACGCAGAGACCCAGGAGGGGCCTGCTTAACCGGCCAGTCCTGAAATCCACAGGGTGTTGCCGAGGCCACACAAACGGCACTCCCCAGCACTTGGGTGGCAGTGGTTTTTTGTCTGTTTGTTTTCGATGGCCGAGCAGAGACAATACACCGTCAGGAAAAGCTCTCCCTTTCAGGAAGAAGCCAGTTTGTAGCTGACTGTCAACCATGATGCAACCTCCGAGCAGCTGGAAGCCTTTATTTCGGTGGTCCCCAACCTTCTTGGCGCCAGCCACCAGCGTTGGGGAAGAAAGTTTCTCCACGTAGGCGGGTGGCGGGATGGTTCCGGGTGATTCCAGGGCGTTACATCTGCCGTGCACTTCACCTCCATCGTTGTCACAGGTGACGCAGAAGTGAGTGAATATGCAGCAGAGGTCCCAGCCTAGGAGAATCCACAGCCACCGGTCTGACAGGAGGGGAGCTCAGGCAGTTCGCCAGTGTGGGGAGATGGAAAGACAGACAGAGCTCCGCTGGCCCTGCCCACCCTCTCCGTGTGGCCAGTTCCAGCAGCCGGGGCTCAGGGACCCCTGCTTCACCAGTTGTGGAGGTCTCAGCTCCATCCGAATGCTTATTAAAAGTGAGGTTCAGGGCCTAGGAAACTCACTGAAGAGTGTGACCAACAAGCGAATCCTGCTGAAACCGCAGCCTCGAGTAGTTTGATTGGCTCATTCTTTCGCCAATGATCATCTTTTTTTTTTTACCTGCACTTCCTTTTTCTCTTTTTTCAAATATATTTCTATCTGCCAAAGAATTTTATCCCAATATATTACCTGTTTATATTTAAAGGCTGTGACTGATCACCCTGTCACTCTGAAACAGAAAACCATACAAACATTGAGATATGGGGCCTGCAGATGATGTGGTGGTTAAGGTACCAGACTCCCACACGGGAGACTATAGTTCGAGTCCCAGATGGGGAGGCTTGACAATCATACCAGGTGCATGTGCAGGCATCCGTTGAAACCCCAGAGAATGGAGGAGAAAGGACTGACGCATGGCCAACCCCTGGGGGGTGATTTCTCACTTCCCTGCTCTCTGTTTCTCTTTGTCTCTCTCTGGTGGACACACATGCCCTATGGCAAAAACCTTTTAAAAACATTGAGGTAAGAGTTTTAGTTATTACCAATAACT
This sequence comes from Tupaia tana, assembly GCA_026018925.1. NCBI lineage: Eukaryota > Metazoa > Chordata > Mammalia > Scandentia > Tupaiidae > Tupaia > Tupaia tana. Next base: position 13,146,528 of record JAKSZU010000024.1, on the reverse strand, counting down.
CTTTGTATTTCAAGAGTTTTCCTTTTGGTTTTAATTATTTTTAAATTTAATAATAGTATACAGTTAAGAATAAGTAAACATATAATTTTTTGGTATGTATTTAAATACCATATGAAAAATAAAGCTTTAAAATATATCATGTGTGCGTGCCCAAAAACCTAAGAGGAGAATGGAGAAGGGATTGTGGCATGGCCATCCCCCCTGGGGGGTGATTTCTCACTTTTTGTTTCTCTCGGTGTCTCCTGCAAGTGCATGCACCCTATAGCAAAATCTTTATAAAACCTTTTTTAAAAATTATATATATATGTGTGTATGCATATATATCTATATCTATCTATCTATCTATCTATCTATCTATAATCTATAATGTAATTAAAAGGATGAACCTTCCTTCTGCCCATTTACCTTACCTGTCTGTGGATAATAAGTTCTCAGGGCTGGAGTAAGAAATCTACAGGAATATAAAAACGTCTAGTGAGTCAAGTAAAAACACTCTAGAAGTAGGTCCCACCGAGATTTGAACTCGGATCGCTGGATTCAGAGTCCAGAGTGCTAACCATTACACCATGGGGCCTGTCACAGTTAGGGCTCCTCAATCATTACCCCAGGAACTTGTCTGATGACTTCCCAAATCCTCGGAGAGGGCAATTCATGCACCTCTTTCCTGCTCCAGGAGTGAGGCACGAATGCCCCTGGGCAGGCCTGCACTGGCGTCCTCGCAGCCTAGCCTGAGTTTGGAAAAGCCGCCCGCAGCGCCGGGCGCCCTCCCTCCCACCTCTAGTTCTTCGCTGGGAAACCAGGGAGTCATGGAAAGACTGAGCCCTCACCGTGCAGGACTCGTGACAGGTGCTCCCACTGCACCTCCCCGCAAGCTCCCACCCCGGGAGATGGGGTCCTTTTGTGCAGGCGAGGAGCCTGCAAAGACCTGCGGTGCGTCCCCCTGCTGCACCCCAGGGTCTTCATCGTCCCAGAGAGTCGAACTCCTTCCTCTCCAGCGCCGCCTCTGGGCTCTGGGAAGACGTGACTGTTCCCAGGGGCGACGAAGGCGTGTGCGGAAAACGGAGGATCATGGGGAGGAGGGTCCCGGCAGCCTGGGGCCAGCTGGGGACCCAGGAGGGGAGGGGTCCTCGAGTTTCCCGTGATGGTCGCAGTGCAGCCCGGGCCTCCCAGGGAAACGCTCACTAGGAAGATCCCACGTGGGCCTGGAGGATTCCCCTGCTGCCTGGCATGGCCCTTCCTCTGCACAGCCAGAAGCCCTGCTGTGAGCACAGGACACAGACGCAGGAGCCCTGCTGTGAGCACAGGACACAGACGCAGGAGCCCTGCTGTGCGCACAGGACACACACACAGGAGCCCTGCTGTGAGCACAGGACACACACACAGGAGCCCTGCTGTGAGCACAGGACACAGACACGGGAGCCCTGCTGTGAGCACAGGACACACACACACACAGGAGCCCTGCTGTGAGCACAGGACACACACACAGGAGCCCTGCTGTGAGCACAGAACACACACACAGGAGCCCTGCTGTGAGCACAGAACACACACACAGGAGCCCTGCTGTGAGCACAGGACACACACACAGGAGCCCTGCTGTGAGCACAGGACACACACACAGGAGCCCTGCTGTGAGCACAGGACACACACACAGGAGCCCTGCTGTGAGCACAGGACACACACACAGGAGCCCTGCTGTGAGCACAGGACACACACACACAGGAGCCCTGCTGTGAGCACAGAACACACACACAGGAGCCCTGCTGTGAGCACAGGACACACACACAGGAGCCCTGCTGTGAGCACAGGACACAGACACGGGAGCCCTGCTGTGAGCACAGGACACAGACACAGGAGCCCTGCTGTGAGCACAGGACACACACACACAGGAGCCCTGCTGTGAGCACAGGACACACACAGGAGCCCTGCTGTGAGCACACGACACACACACAGGAGCCCTGCTGTGAGCACAGGACACACACACAGGAGCCCTGCTGTGAGCACAGGACACAGACGCAGGAGCCCTGCTGTGAGCACAGGACACACACAGGAGCCCTGCTGTGAGCACAGGACACACACACAGGAGCCCTGCTGTGAGCACAGTACACACACACAGGAGCCCTGCTGTGAGCACAGGACACACACACACAGGAGCCCTGCTGTGAGCACAGGACACACACACACAGGAGCCCTGCTGTGAGCACACGACACACACACAGGAGCCCTGCTGTGAGCACAGGACACAGACACGGGAGCCCTGCTGTGAGCACAGGACACACACACAGGAGCCCTGCTGTGAGCACAGGACACACACACAGGAGCCCTGCTGTGAGCACAGGACACACACAGGAGCCCTGCTGTGAGCACAGGACACACACACAGGAGCCCTGCTGTGAGCACAGGACACACACACAGGAGCCCTGCTGTGAGCACAGGACACACACAGGAGCCCTGCTGTGAGCACAGGACACAGACACACAGGAGCCCTGCTGTGAGCACACGACACACACACAGGAGCCCTGCTGTGAGCACACGACACACACACAGGAGCCCTGCTGTGAGCACAGGACACACACACAGGAGCCCTGCTGTGAGCACAGGACACACACACAGGAGCCCTGCTGTGAGCACAGGACACACACACAGGAGCCCTGCTGTGAGCACAGGACACAGACACAGGAGCCCTGCTGTGAGCACAGGACACACACACACACAGGAGCCCTGCTGTGAGCACAGGACACACACACAGGAGCCCTGCTGTGAGCACAGGACACACACACAGGAGCCCTGCTGTGAGCACAGGACACACACAGGAGCCCTGCTGTGAGCACAGGACACACACACAGGAGCCCTGCTGTGAGCACAGGACACACACACAGGAGCCCTGCTGTGAGCACGCACATGCATGCACGCGCACACACACATACACACAGAAACACTACTCAGCATATACTTAGGAGCCAGTGCCCAGCACCTCCTGCCCACGACCCATTCGCTGTGCTGTGCTCAGCCCTTCAACGGATCAGGGACATGCTGTCCACTTTGCAGAGGCTCCGCTGCAGCAGGCGTTGGCGCCCACTCCCGATAGCTAAACCAGGCACAGTGGACCCCAGGTCCTGGCCAGAAGAGTGGTAAGGGACCTTTCTTCCACAGGCGATTCTGGTGTGGAGTGTGGACAGTGTAGGGGCTTTTGCCCACCACACCCTGACCTTAACTACACGTGGAGGGGCCTCTTTAAGGCCCATTAGAGTTGGAATTCAGCTCCAGGCAGACTTCTGCCCAGTCCTGAGCCTTACAGGGCCTTGTTCTTGCAGGGGGTGTAGACTTTGTTCAGGGTAGAAAGTGAAAGAAATCTGGAAAGAAGCAGAGCGGAATGACTTGGAAGCAAACACGGACATGGCTGTCCCGGGCACAGGGGTGATCACGCTGATGAGGCATGACCGAGCTCCCGGCCTTGTAGCACCAGAGCCCAAAGGGAACCAGGTTACAATCAATCCTCCCCAAGAAGGGCTTGCTGTCGGCAGGAAGAATTTATTAGGAGGTGGCCAAACAGGAGGCAGTGCAGTAGGGGACTTGAGGGTGCTGCGGTAATGCAGAGGGGTACCTGGACCAGACTGAGGGGCCCAGCGGAAGCCTCACTAAGGAGGTCTAGAAGGTCTACGTTGATCTTCCAAGAATGAAAAGAGAGTTAGACCTCGCATGAAGGGGAGGGAAAACCGTTCTGCAGAAGCAGAGCAGAGAGAGAAAGGAAAGAATAGAAACAATTGTACCCTGGCTGGAGACTGAAGCCTATTTGGCACCTTACACGTGGGAGGAAAGTGACACACAGGACAGATGTGGAGGCCAGAGTGGCAATCAGTCATGTGTGAAAAGGTAATCCACCCCCGGACAGCAGTGCCCCCGTAGAAGGACATGAAACCCAAGAGGGAACACCACCAACTCGTCAGAGGTTTATGTTTATCCTCTCAGTTCAGACATGCTAAGGGTAGAATAATGTGGCCACACATACTGAAATCTAGGAGAGACACTGGAGAGGCACCTACTGCCCAGACCAGTATTACTATTTACAACCTACAACCTGCGATGGGTTGGGTATAAAACCAAGCCTGGCAAGGCCCCACTGAGATTTGAACTCAGATCAACCATTACACCATGGGGCCACAAGGAACCTTTGCCTAAAAAATGTTCCTATGATACATATGTATCCCTTACTCCCATAGGCAAATTTTAAAGCACTGGTTTTACCACACTGTACCACCCACCCTGCACGTCTAGAAGACTGGGGCACAACTGATCTCCCACTTCAGGACCAGAGATGACTGCCCTAAGCCCTTCGTGCTCAGGACAACCCTGCCAACGACCCCAAAACCAACCTGTACGTTTCCTCTGGGTGTCCTGGGCCTCACAACCTGCAGTGAGAAGTCAAGAGTGTCGGGCTCAATGTTGAGGAGATGTGCCTTGGGAACCCTGAGCTACCACAGGGCACGGCTGACACTCTGAAGCTGCCACGTGCCTGGAAAACCAGCTTCTTGTGAAGGCGCAAGGCACGTGACAGAGGAGATCTCCAGGTAACCCCACCTTCAGCGGCACCAAGGTCACCACAGCCAGCGAGTTTCTACCCGAGGCCCCAAAAGCTGAGGGCAATAGCGCCTCTGGCCGTGCTTGTCCTAATTCCTGTCCAGAGTCCAGGGTTGTGAGAACACGGTTGTCTGATGCCAAGGGTGGGGCCAGCTTGTCTTGCAGCTGCAACATCTAGAACATGGGTCTTTCCACCTGCTCTCGGCGTTGCCCAATGGGACTGCTGCCAACTTCCCCACCACAAATAAGGCTTTAGTAAATGTCAGAGTTCATGTCTCTCTATGGGCCTCTTTAAGGATGTGTGTTTACAAAATTGTTGGCCCCAGGGTCTGTAAGAATGAGAAAGTAAAGCATGAAGTAGGTGATTAGGGCAGGACTCCCCAGACACCCGGCACTAGCTTGTAGTGTCACCAGATGAAGTGGCAAAAGGCATCTGGCAGGGCCTTGGCCACCACTCAGGGGCAGTCCAGGCACTCATCAACCTTGGAACTGGGGTGCCACTGGGACAGAGTTCCCTCAGATGAATCCACATCTTTGGGGCAGTTTCACAGGAATGCCATTTGCTCTCCTAGCTCTATCCTCACAGGCTGCCATCTTTTCTAGCTTCCTGGTGTGTCTCTGTAGCGGTCATCTGGAAACTTGCACATTTTGAGGTTGTAGGTGGGAATGAAGTTAGATGAACAGAAGGACAGGCAAAGCTCAAGGCATCTCTCCCTTTGCTCCAACCACGTGGGCTTCTCTTGGGGTTCCAGAACTTGCCAAGCAACCCCTGCCTCAGCATCCAGCCCCTACTGCTTCCTGCTAGAATGCCCCTGCTGTGTGTCCTCACCTCAGCCAGGCCTGGGCAACAAACCCCCCTTCACCAGCAGCCTGTGCTCCATCTCTTCCCTCTGTTTTATCAAAATAGCCAAAGTGGTGACATATTACGGAATTTAATAACTTATTATTTTATGTCTGTCTCATTTTCCACCTGAATCCTGCAAAAACAGGAACTGTGGCTGATTTCACCGGGGTTCTAAGGCAGGGAAAGTGCCTGTTGTGTAATAAGTGCTCAGCAAATATTTTGTCACCTGGCCCAGCCTAGGTGGCACAGTCTGAAGCTTATTGGACCAGAAGGATGAAAACCACAGGGTCAACTATAGGTTCAGATCCCAGCTCAGCCAGTAAACATGCTGGGGGAACACGGGTGGGCACCCAAGATCCTGGAAGCTGGAGCAGAAAGGGGATGTTGGCGTGATAAGACTCCATCAGAGGTGCTTCTCTCTCATGCACGCATGCCTTTCTACAATAAAACATATGCACACACACACACACACACACACGAATTTCCTTTCACTTAACTGATTGGCTTACATAGAATTAAAATGATTGGTTCTACAATGATTTTCCTGACATAACTTGAATTTGCAATAATTTCTAGATTATTTTTCCCCTTCAACGCATGGCTTAATTATTTCTAGTTATGTATGTCATCTTAATTCAATTCATGCAACGTCCTGATGAATCTGGGATCTTTCTCCCATTTTGCAGATAAGGAATGAGGACTCATGCTGAGTGGTTGATTGCACAGTGGCCCCAAAGGCATCTACCTCTGGTGCTGGGACTGCCTCTATGACCTCGGATCCTCAGGTGGTTTTTGACTTTGTATTTTCCCCAAGGAGCCAGAGTCTAAAACTTCTAGCTCCTACCTCGCCTTCATAGAGAGGGACAGAAAGGCGCAGGAGGCAGACTGTCTGACTGGCTGAGCCTGCAGGGCTCCTGGTGGCTTTCCTTTCTTCCTGCAATGCAGGTCTCATAAAGAAAGGGTACAGAAATGGAAACTAATAATATGAGCAGAACTAAAATAGATGAGATCCTTTCAAAGCTACGCCAGCTTGCAGTGTTTCTGTCATACAGTGGCATAGGATCCTAGCATACAAAGACAGCATGTGCTGGGGCTCAGAGCCTGGACAAGGGAAATTGAAATGTGATAACTGTCCACAAGCTGTACCTTGAAACGATCCAGCAAGCAGCCCTCATACTGGTGCGGTTGTTTAAGGCACAGCTGTCCAGGGCAGAAGAGAGGCAAGGTATACCCGGTGGTGGAGCTCTGAAGTTGTTGTCATTCAGCTACTTCACTTAGGTTCTTTGCTCACTGACTGAGCCCATTTCTGATCAGCAGCTTGTGGTCAATTCTCAGACCAGGAACATCTGCTAGTTAATCTAGTGAATTCAGTCTCAGCCATTTCTTATAAGTTGTGGGCTGCATACTCCGCAGACACCAGCCTTCTAACAAGAACCCCTCCTGAAGTTTCACATTTTCACTTTCACTGGGAACAGACTAGGCTCAGAGAAGCCTGAAGATGGTCGGTTAGACCGTCAGGTAGACAAAGCTTTTCTTGTTTTGGTCTGTCAGCCTATGCCTATCTCTAAATGAAATAAAAAGCTAACTTGACTTTAAAAAGCTTTCATGGCAGAACGCCTTGGTTTTTGCAAGCCTGAGGAGCTGCTCACTTGCAGCAGGTGTACTTGCTGACCGCCTCAGTACTCTTTAACACGGCATACTCGAGAAGCTTCCTAGGTAGAAAAACGATCACGGTCCAGCGACGTGACTTATAGTAAGACGCACCCGACGCGCTGCTTATATAGACACTATTATGCAAATTAGTAGTGGTGATACTCGCTGGTGATTGGTTATCATCCTTTGTTGACGTCAGACGTCAGTTTTGTCCAATCAGAACGTGCACCCAGCTTACACGCAGTCCATTGGTCTAAATGAAAATTAAATTTAGCCAATCGAACAGCTGGCTTTTCGCGCCCGGCAGCGACTATAAAAAGCGCGCTTTTCCCCCTCCTCTAAACAGTGTCCTCAGCAGTACCGGTCATAGTGTCCAGTCATGTCTGGCCGGGGCAAGCAGGGCGGCAAGGCGCGCGCCAAGGCCAAGACCCGCTCCTCCAGAGCCGGGCTGCAGTTCCCGGTGGGCCGCGTGCACCGCCTGCTGCGCAAGGGCAACTACGCCGAGCGGGTCGGGGCCGGCGCGCCGGTCTACCTGGCGGCCGTGCTGGAGTACCTGACGGCCGAGATCCTGGAGCTGGCGGGCAACGCGGCGCGCGACAACAAGAAGACGCGCATCATCCCGCGCCACCTGCAGCTGGCCATCCGCAACGACGAGGAGCTCAACAAGCTGCTGGGCAAGGTGACGATCGCGCAGGGCGGCGTCCTGCCCAACATCCAGGCCGTGCTGCTGCCCAAGAAGACCGAGAGCCACCACAAGGCCAAGGGGAAGTGAACCGGCACGAACGGGAAGTTCGCTTTAGTTTTCGCCTGTTTAAAAAAGGCTCTTTTCAGAGCCACTTAAAGTATCTTTGGGAGAACTGAGCACGAAGTTTTGAGGCCTTTCGTTAATCCGCGTCTTTATTAACTCAGTGGTACTGAATAGGAACAGTGTTTTAACGGTAGTTTATCTTTACCTTAATTTTAACAGTCGATATGCAAATTATGGGTTCTGGTTTTCGGCATTCTCAATTATACTTTAAGCACGCCTCTGAGGCCCAGCGACTGGGTAAAAGTCTCAGTCCTGGCGTCCTGATGCACTGGACCCCAGTGCATGTTCCCTAACTCCCAGAAGGATGGAAAAGTGATTTAAGGCAGAGTTGGTCCCTGTAGGTGTGCTTTTTCACCCGTTGTTAGTTTAAAGCAAACAAAACGGCAGCGAGGCAGTTAAACCTTGTGCACAAAAGGCCAGATTTCCATCTGGTAGACAGGTTCGAATCCTTGCCCTGGCAATTTGAGAAACACATTGGGTGTTATATGTGTGCCTCCAATTTCGACAGGGGGGAGACATGAGAAGTGTCGCAGCGTAATTTGCTCCCCAGCGCTTACGCCTTCTGGCAATAAAGTCTTGGACCGTTTTAACTGAACTAAGTCAGATCTTTATTCCAAATAAATGCTTTTGAAAGCAATTATATTTCTAAGATAGTAAGTGATGACCCACTGATTTTTATATCTGGAAGTGAAGAGTGTGTGGGACCAGCAATTAGCGTAATGGCTATATCGCTGGACTCCCATGTAGTCGACAGCGGTTCAAGTCCCGGACCCGGCGGCTTAAACTCACACCGGGCATGTGTGCGTGCATGCCCCAGATCCCAAGAGGAGAATGGAAGAGAAGGGATTGCGGCGTGGCCCTCCCCCCCCCCCCCCCCCCCCCCCCCCCCCCCCCCCCGGGGGGTTGATTTCTCGCTTTCTATCTCGCTGTTTCTATCTTTCTGGCGAGTGCACGCGCCCTATAGCAAAAACCTCTCCAAAAAAAGAAAAAAAAAAAAGAGTTTGTGTAATAATGTGCCTAAAATTATTAGACCTTAAATCCTCACATACTTATACTTCCTTTGGGAAAAAAAAGTCTTAAATTTTAAGCGTTTGAGCTCATTCTGAAGAGATGTATGCATAAAATATACACTGAATTTTTGAAGAGTTAGTGCCCCCGAAGGTGTAAAATAACATAGAAATGTGTAGAATATTGACCTAAAGTATTTTAAAACTCCTGGCTTTATTTTTTTCTACTGTGACTTCTAGTAAAATTTAAATTATTTTATGTCGCTCTCATTTACTTGTATTGAAAGCCGCTGACATCTATGTAATTCATAACTGGAGGGGAGAAATGAAAATTAAATACCAGACCATAGACAACTAAGAATGTCAAAGAATTTGGAGAAACTCTTTGGAATACTTGACCAATCCGGTTACCCGTTTCCGTTGCAGGGCTTCCTCGTGCCCAATCAGCTTCAGTCTTTCACTATAAATGAGCGACAGCCTCTTCTTCCTCTTAGCCTATCTTAGAACTCCAACCATGGCTCGCACGAAGCAGACGGCGCGCAAGTCCACCGGCGGCAAGGCCCCGCGCAAGCAGCTGGCCACCAAGGCGGCCCGCAAGAGCGCGCCGGCCACGGGCGGCGTGAAGAAGCCGCACCGCTACCGGCCCGGCACCGTGGCGCTGCGCGAGATCCGCCGCTACCAGAAGTCCACCGAGCTGCTGATCCGCAAGCTGCCGTTCCAGCGCCTGGTGCGCGAGATCGCGCAGGACTTCAAGACCGACCTGCGCTTCCAGAGCTCGGCCGTCATGGCGCTGCAGGAGGCGTGCGAGGCCTACCTGGTGGGGCTGTTCGAGGACACCAACCTGTGCGCCATCCACGCCAAGCGCGTCACCATCATGCCCAAGGACATCCAGCTGGCGCGCCGCATCCGGGGGGAGAGGGCGTAAACTCAGGGAAAGCCCAACCTTATCCCCAAAGGCTCTTTTCAGAGCCACCCACTTAAACGCTGGAAAGAACTGTTCCTCTGCAGTCGTTTGTACTGCCAGTGGTCGCAGGCCCCTTCTTCAGGGCCACACTGGTCTGCCAAGCAGTAATTTTGTTGCTGTGGTTACTTGTATACTCCAGCAAGATTGCAAGTCATTTGCTGTCATGTGTTCAGCTTTGTTTTCGTGTGGTAGTCTGGCCTGTCTCATAACGGTGTTACTAGGGATCCCCAAAAATTGATGTGTGTGTACTTCAAAATTCTTATGTTCCAAAATAGTTTAGTCTTTTACGTTATTCTATGGATCTCTGAAGTGCCTCCATTCTCTAGTCTTAATTACAGGGGATCAGAAACAGTCGATGCTGGATCAAAATGGAGAAAGGTTAGCTCAGCTTGTATTGCCAAAAGTGATTGGAATAGTTTCTCCCCCTACTTAAGACTGTCGTTTTCTCTGAATTCAGGGAATTTCAAGCCAAAAGTTTGGGTTTGCTCAAGATCTTTAGTTTCATGATACCGTGGATAAGTATTTGAGCAGAGAACCAAGTAAATTGTCTTTGTAGTGCCTTGTAGTTGTGTGTGGAGGGGTGTGTTGGAGTGGTTGGGGTGGAAAAAGGAAAAAGCCTCTGTCTCGAGGCTTTTTCACGAGAAAGTGAAGCTCCGTAAATCCACTGAACGTCTTCATGCTAGAATTTGTCTCTATGTTGGGCCTTGTATTTTGCTCACTTTATTGTCCGTCTCTCCTGAAGTGCAGGTTCTAGGAAGGAGGGTCTTGTGTGTTATACCTGGTATTGTAGTACCTATCAATATTTGTGGGTAAATGCCTGGAAGAATTAATAGGAAAGGAACAATCCTGGACAGTCCTTAAACACTAAGCTGTTAGGTTAGGCATGCTCTTGTCAACTTATGGACTGTGGCAGACATTACCCATCCACTCTTATATTTGGAATTCTAGGCACCAGTAACTTCCATAATCTTTTCCTTTCTCATCTAAACATTCAAGATGATTTTACCTGAAAATTGTTTCTATCCCTCCTAAACTTGTGAGCTTATGAAACATAAAATAGAATATAGCTTTTTTTTTTTTTTTTTTTTTTTTGCTATATGGCACATATGCTTCCCAGAGAGACAGACGGAAAGTGAGACTCACAGCCCCCCCCCCCCCCCCAATGGATGACTATGCTGCAATCCCCTCTTTTCTATTCCCTTGTCAGGCTTTTGGGCATGCATAAGCATGCACCCAGCATGAGGTGTCAGGTCTGGAACTTGAATGATGGGCGACCACCTGGGAGTCCAGCATCTTCACCACTACATTAGTTGCTGGTCCCACATTGAATTTTTAGAAACAGTTTGAATTCTTTTTTCACTTCACTATGTGCTACTCAGTTCCCAGAATTGGTTGCATTCTGTGCCGGAGACCAGCCTCGGCGTGGGTGGGTTATCTTTACGGAGGCGGCGAAGGTGAACAGAAGACAGAGGCCTTGGTGCCTTTTCATGCATGTCCTATGCCGGACACCCCCCAGAAATCGCTCTCTGAGGAGTGACAACTGCTAGGAATTATCGTGCCTTTTTATTGAAAATGTGTTACATGCAAGTAAAGGGAGAGGGGCTACGTGTTTCAATTATTAGCTCATAAAGTTTTTTTTTGTTTTGTTTTTTTTTTTTTTTTTTTTTTTTTGGAGAGGTTTTTCACTATAGGGCGCGTGCGCTCGCCAGACAGACAGAGAGAGACATAGAGACAGAAAGCGAGAAATCACCCCCCAGGGGGGATGGTCACGCCGCAATCCCTTCTCCTCCATTCTCCTCTTGGGATCTTGGGCACGCACGCACACGCGCCCGGCGTGAGTTGTAAGCCACCGGGTCCGAGACGCGAACCGCGGTCGACTACGTGGGAGTCCAGCGACATAGCCATTACACTAACTGCTGGTTCCCAAGCTCATAAAGTTTTTAACAACAGGGAACATAGATTCTATTTAGGGTTGGATTAAGGGTGGGTCTCGTGTAGTTCAGGGTTGGATTAAGGGTGGGTCTCGTGCAGTTCTGCAATTGTAGGTGGGTCTCCATGGAATGCTGTTTTGGGAAGGCGGTTCCGGTAAGCAGAGATGATTATCAGCTGATGAGGTGCAGCAGTCATTTTGTGATTACTGGGAATGGTGTTGAGAAAAGAAAATCTCAAGAATAGATATTAGTTCCTATGGATCTTAATAAAGAATAATACTTATATAGTTTTATAGGGATCTAAAACTTAATTTGAGGAATCCTAATATATTTATCTATTTTACTTGGTGAGGGCGGGGGTGTCTTGGGCCAGTTTTGGCCTAATCTTATTTTAAGTAAAGAAAGGATTAAGTTTACCCTCAATGTATTTTTTTTTTTTTTTTTTTTTGAGAGAGATTTTCGCTATAAGGTGCGTGTGCTCGCCAGAAGGACAGAGAGAGACAAAGAGACAGAAAGCGAGAAATCACCCCCCAGGGGGGAGCGCCATGCCGCAATCCCTTCTCCTCCATTCTCCTTTTGGGATCCTGGGCACACACGCACCTGACATGAGTTTAAGCTGCCGGGTCCGGGACTCGAACCGTGGTAGACTACGTGGGAGTCCAGCAACATAGCCATTACACTAACTGCTAGTCCCGTGCTTCAGTTATTTGTGTGTTTCTTCCAATTTGAATGTTTCTTTAGGATAAGTAGTCTGTGCCTTATCTTTAATGTATCACACTTAACTGAAATTATTTTTATTTATTTATTTTTTGGAGAGGTTTTTGCTATAGGGTGCATGCAATCACCAAAAAGAGAGACAGAACGTGAGAAATCACCCCCCAGGGAGGACGGCCACAAGGCAATCCCTTCTCCATGCTCCTCTCGGGATCTTGGGCACACACGCACACGTGCCCTGCGTGAGCTTAAGCCACCAGGTCTGGGACTCAAACTGCGGTCAGCTATGTGGAGTTTATCGACATAGCCATTTCGCCATCTGCTGGTCCCGTGAAATAATTATTTTTACAAGACGTATACTAGAATTTAATAAAAGAAGAATGTAGTAATTTTTATGCTTGAATTACCTGAGGTCATGTAAGTGATAAATAGTATAAGTACTTAATCCTTTTCAAGACCAGAGAGCCTTGCTATACCTTATAAATATGGACATGAAAATCTTTGACCTCACTGTTCTCAAAAAGGTCTTTTTAACTTTTCAGAAATTATTTTTTCCAGCTGTGTCTACCCATTACTGCTCCTGGGATCAATTTAGTATCATCTACTTCCATCAATTATTATCATTACAGACAAGTTTGGACTACAGTTGCCATCTGCCTACTCAGGAATTTACTAAACAAGTACTTAAGTCATTTGCTAATCCTAACAGCATTTAAGAAATAGATTTGTAGCAAGAACACCCAAATATAAAAAAGATTAACTGCAAATATCACACAAAAGAGAACAAGGAAAGTAATACATTCTATACAAGAAACCTAATTATTTTCTATTTTATTTAAGCAGCATACTGACACATACAAGTGATTACAAGTGTATGTGTATTGCTAAAGAACATGCATGTGACCTTTAAGTGGAAGATTAAAGATTTCCAAAGCAATTTTTTTTTCTTGTTCCAAATACATAGAAGTGCCACGAATTTTAAAATGTAGGATGAAAGAATGTTATTTGCTAATCATACGCTTTCCCAGTGAGTGCCTTTTCGATGCTTGGGAAAATAGGGCTAAATACCTCAGTTTACTGAAACAAAGTACAAAACACACTAGTAGTGATGCATAACACATTTCAAGAAAGTTCCTAAAGGTAAATTTATAGATGCAAGATGATTGCTATTGATCTCACATTACATACACCCCAATGGGTTTGTTCTGTAAACTCCCCCCAAAATCCTTTAGCTTTGCGAAAAATTTTTTTTGCTATAGTTCCTGTGTGCTCACCAGAGAGAGCAACAGAAGGCAAGTCGCCCTACAGGGAGAATGGTCATACTGCAATCCTTTTCCTCAAATGGGATTTTAGGCACACACACAAGGCATGTTTTAAGCAAATGGGTCTGGGACTCGAGTCGTGTTCGGCTCTGTGGGAGTCAAGCGACACAACCATTATGCATCTGTTGGCTCCCCTGCAGGAAAATAGTATCTAGGTAATTCCCCCAAACAGGTTTAAATTTAATTAAGGGTTTGAATTTCTTGTAATTTGATGTAAACTGCCAGTGTAGTACAAAGACCTGAGGGAGCTTAGGTCGACTTAGACATAGGAGACAGGTTAAGTAAGGTCTTAAGCTTCTACACCATTGGCCTTGATCACTTCAAGGACACCGTCTCGGAAGGAAATGCTTACAAAACGTGCCGCCTTTTTTGACTGTTAAAGTGGCTCTGAAAGAGCCTTTGTTTTTGAGCCTCCAAACGTCCATTTCTACTTGGCCTTGTGGTGGCTCTCGGTCTTTTTGGGCAGCAGCACGGCCTGGATGTTGGGCAGGACGCCGCCCTGCGCGATCGTCACCTTGCCCAGCAGCTTGTTGAGCTCCTCGTCGTTGCGGATGGCCAGCTGCAGGTGGCGCGGGATGATGCGCGTCTTCTTGTTGTCGCGCGCCGCGTTGCCCGCCAGCTCCAGGATCTCGGCCGTCAGGTACTCCAGCACGGCCGCCAGGTAGACCGGCGCGCCGGCCCCGACCCGCTCGGCGTAGTTGCCCTTGCGCAGCAGGCGGTGCACGCGGCCCACCGGGAACTGCAGCCCGGCTCTGGAGGAGCGGGTCTTGGCCTTGGCGCGCGCCTTGCCGCCCTGCTTGCCCCGGCCTGACATGACTGGACACTATGATCGTTACTGTTGAGGACACTGTTTAGAGGAAGGGGAAAAACGCGCCTTTTATAGTCGCTGCCGGGCGCGAAAAATCAGCTGTTTGATTGGCTAAAAATTAATTTTCATTTAGACCAATGGACTGCGAGTACGCAGGATGCACATTCTGATTGGACAAAACTGACGTCTGACGTCAGAAAGGATGATAACCAATCACCAGCGAGTATCACCACTACTAATTTGCATAGTAGTGTCTATATAAGTAGGGTTAGGCCAGCTTGCATGTGTCGCTTATCAGCCCGTACTCTTCTTACTGTCTGCGATGCCGGAACCTGTTAAATCTGCTCCTGCCCCAAAGAAGGGCTCTAAGAAGGCCATCACTAAGGCGCAGAAGAAGGACGGCAAGAAGCGCAAGCGCAGCCGCAAGGAGAGCTACTCGGTGTACGTGTACAAGGTGCTCAAGCAGGTGCACCCCGACACGGGCATCTCGTCCAAGGCCATGGGCATCATGAACTCGTTCGTCAACGACATCTTCGAGCGCATCGCGGGCGAGGCGTCGCGCCTGGCGCACTACAACAAGCGCTCGACCATTACGTCGCGGGAGATCCAGACGGCCGTGCGCCTGCTGCTGCCCGGGGAGCTGGCCAAGCACGCCGTGTCCGAGGGCACCAAGGCCGTCACCAAGTACACCAGCTCCAAATGAGCAGCTTCTCACGCTTGTAGAAACCAAAGGCTCTTTTCAGAGCCACCTACGCTTTCAAAGGAAAAGCTAACACTGCTGTCGTCTATCGTATAAGCCTGTTAAAACCTGGCTACCTTGATGTATGAGAGCGCAGACCTAGTCGGGAAGGTGGCGCTGTCGGAGCCTGCTTTCTTCCCGGAATGTACCAATCTTACCACTGTGCCTTAGGTCCTAGGATGGATGTAGTGGGCAGGGCATGTGGGGTCACAGTGCAGGTGATGCTGGCGGGTTTTGTAATTGAGCATCATGTGGCAGCACCCTCTAGGCAGGGTTGTTTTCTCAGGTATTTCCTCACCTTGATCTCTTCCATCTGAGATTACAAATTTTTTTACAGGGATTAAGTGGTCGCAGTGTAACCCTTTGCCAAGAGTGAAGACTGGTGGAAGCCATGTTACTCCAGCTCTCTGAAATGGCACTGCAGCGAAGCACCCCCTTGCCAATGCCTAGCACTTACAGTAGGACATGAGTTTTTGTCTCATGCTCATGAAGAATTGGAGGGGAAAGCTAAGAGTTCATTGAAGGAGAAGGAAGGAAAAGCACGCTCCCAAGGAGGGAGTAGGTCCTTGAAAATAAGTTGCTGCCACATGGTTTGGGTTCCAGGTTTATACCCCACTGAGAGGAACCTGTGCTTGTGTTCCCCAAGTGAAGGGGTCACGTGTCCTATAGGCCATGCTGTGAAGCAAGAGCAACTCCATTTTGGAAGGGTGTTTCCATCTTAGAAATTGTGCCTCCTCCCCCTCCCACTACAGTAGGTAGGATCAATAGAAGCCCCACTCTCAGTTGCCTTAAGACAATCAGTGACCAACAGACTTTGCCTCTTACCAGGGGAGCCATTAAGAGTTCATTGTGTTCAGAACATACCCTTAGGAATGATTAACCTGCTTACTTTGCTTCTGTAACTGGCTTTATTGCTTTGAAGAAAGAAAAACCCTACTCCCATCTCCTAAAGCCCCTTAACTTTGTTCCTATCAACATGTCATCTTGAGATAAATCGCAATTATAGCCTATATAAACTCCTTTTCTCTTTTAACTCGGGGCTGTGAGTTTTAAGAGACTTGAGTCCCCCTGTATGCCTCCTGCTTAATCAATAAACTCCCAATACATTTGGCTATGTCTGGATGTCCTCTTACTTGCCAAGTAGGCTATAACAGCTGCACCCCAGGATGGACTCAGGGTCATGAGCGCCTACATAATGGTGGCTACTTGGAAATGGTTTGTTCAGAGGCTGTTAATTCAGAGGATGTTTTCTATTAGTTTTCAGGGCCTGGTGATCTATAGCTTGGAACTCATTCCAGCGTTTGAGGCAGTTTGATGAAGAGCAGGGGGCAGTGAAAGGTGATAGGACACATGGGAGGGCTCAGAGTAGTGAGGGACTGAGTTCCCTCCCTCTCACCTGCTTGCTTTCTCTGTGTGAACTGACACCTCTCAGTGAGGGGCTTATGACCTGCTTGAGGGGACCAGGGCAGGGGGAGGTTAGAGTCCTTCTGAGATAGGAGTTAGACTCCCCCCAACAGATAGATAGGGTAAGAGCTCCCAAAAAAGTCATTATGTTTTTCTTCTTTTTTTTCAAAACAGATTTTGGTACAAAGTGCATATGATTGCCTGAAAGAGAGTGAGAACTTGTGGTAGGCAGTTATCATGAGCGGGCAGCCCTAAGAGAAAAGCGAAAGGTTCACCCAGTCCCGGGAGCCAGGAGGGCGAGGCAGTTTGCCATCTTCCTTCCTTGGGGCCTGAGGGAAGCGTACAGGGATGATTCCTATATTTTTCTCTTACCAAAAAGACCCAAGAAAGTATTTTGGTCAACACCCTAATCCCCAAGTAAACGTTTTGGTCAACACCCTAATTCCCACTAGGTCAACATCCTAATTCCCACTAGGTCAATACTCTTAATTCCCACTAGCACTATGAATTAATTAGGCAGTCTAATTAAACAACCTGGCTCACAGTGGGCCTGCGCAATGAGGTCATCAAATTTCTTATTCCTTACCTGTGAGAGAAATGCGCAAGCGCAGGAGAAAACGCTCGATTCAAATTCAAACGAAGGACAGGTAATATGACAGACCTCCCACCAGTAAATATTCATGATCACTTCTAGTGATAAAAGTAACAATTAACCATTATCAAACGCAGTTGCCACCTGGCAATCTGCCCGCCCAAGAGCCTTTTGAGTGTACTTTGCTTTATTTCCTATTAAATCTTTTCTGCCTACTTCATTCGTGGTTGCAGTTTCATTTTGCACCTAGACAGATCTCTAATTTTAGTGATATGGACCCAAAGAACCAAGGACTTCACAATGCAGGTCGACATCCTCCCATTTGTTAACAAGCTCACCCCAGGGGAGATGGTCATACCGCAATCCCTTCTCCATTCTCCTCTGGGGATTTTGGGCACACACCCCACACAACGACCAGCATGTTTCAGGCCACTGACCGGGTCGGCCATGTGGAGGTCCAGCAACATAAGCATCATGCCATCTGCTGGTCCCTAGTAACTATATGTTAACAAGACACAGATGGCTATGGTCCATTGACCCCATCATGAATAGGGTAGTAAATCACGCAGACGATCACGTAACTATTTTCTGAAGTCCACTCCTTATCAGAGGCCAGCCTATTGCTCCAACTGCTAGATTAAAGCCCCTCATGCCCAGCTCCTCTTTGGGAACCCATCGGGGACCTCTTCCATTGCCCTGGAAGCTTTTCTCCTTCCCTAATAAACGGTTTCAGTGTCCTGTGTCCCCTCTCTAATTCCTTGTGAGCATAGGACAAGAGTCAGCACGGGTGTTGAGTCTGATCACTCCTGCGTCGTTATCCTCGGGAAAAAAAAAAGAAAACTACTTCTATACAGTAGGAAAACAATCTAGGAAGCACATTTTTAAATACTTAGGATTTTTGTTAAAGCATATCATAGAAAAATCCTTGCATGGAACATCAAGCAGACATAATCACTTAAACATTTTCCTAAGGCAAATTTTCTAAATTTTTAAACTGCTCACAGATTTTATGCAGCAAAATTGACTGATTTTCGCAAGAATTTTAGTAACAGCCTCAAGCACAGGGTCAAAGGGGGTCTTTTACCGTTGTGGACACGAGAATTTAAAAACTCTGCCCGATTACCGAACTACTAGCAACGGGTTGAACCGTTGGGCCGTGGTGGGGATTCCGAGGCTGAACAATTCGCACACGTGGAACCAGCGTGCTGAAAGCCCTACGGGGAGGCGCGGCGACACGCGGCGTGAGGCCAGCAGCGCCCCCGGCCGGCGGGGGCCGTCGTGAGCCGTGGCCGGGCGGGGCGGCGCGCTGGCTCTGCTCTGGCCGGCCCTTCCTTTTCTCTTTCCAGGTAAAGGCGGTGGCGCGACGGTTAGGGCGCTGGACCCCACCGGGCAGGCCGCCTGGAAAACACGCTCTGCACGTGGGCCCCAAACCCCCAGAGTGGAGTCGGGGCCGGGCACCCGCCCCACTCTTACTGTCCGGCGAGTGAGCGTGCCCCACAGCAAAACGGAAGGAAGAACTTTCCTCGTCCCAACTAAAGCAGTTCAGGGACTCCTGGGACCGAGCGGGCGGCCACGCCACCCCCAGGCCAGGAAACGCCAGAACCCCGCCCCCTGGTTGTTCCTGTCAGAGTCCTCCTTCCCAGGGGGCGGGGCGTGCCGCCGCTTCCCTGCAGGTTTTCAATTCGGTCCGCCAGGGCCAGTATATAAGCCTGTCTCACAGCGGTGTTCTCCAGCTGCTTTGCGGTTTCCGGATCTCTAGTCATGTCTGGTCGCGGCAAAGGTGGGAAGGGCCTGGGCAAGGGCGGCGCCAAGCGCCACCGCAAGGTGCTGCGCGACAACATCCAGGGCATCACCAAGCCCGCCATCCGCCGCCTGGCCCGGCGCGGCGGCGTCAAGCGCATCTCCGGCCTCATCTACGAGGAGACCCGCGGGGTGCTCAAGGTGTTCCTGGAGAACGTGATCCGGGACGCCGTCACCTACACCGAGCACGCCAAGCGCAAGACGGTCACGGCCATGGACGTGGTGTACGCGCTCAAGCGCCAGGGCCGCACCCTCTACGGCTTCGGCGGCTGAGCTGCTGCCTCCTACAGCGTTTCTCGATTCCGAACTAAAGGCCCTTTTCAGGGCCCCCATCTTGTCACCAAGGAGCCGTGACTCTGCGCTATCTCCGCCCTAGACCTCGCTGCTAGGTCTCACGCAGTCACCCCAGCCATAGAACACTGGATTTTGAGTTCTGATCTTGGCACCTGGTCCGATTCTGGGTGGTTTCCTAGGCGCCGTGGGTGCGGATTCGTGAAACTATCAGAACCAGGTTCTGAATGGGTCGTGGTGGCACGTTGGAAACGTGAAAGAAGGAGTTGGATTTACAACGTCCTGTAACCCAGGTTGTAAATTTCAAGGTGAAAAACAATTAAGCGGGGTTAAGAAAACTTTATCTGAGGTCGAAGACTTCTGGTACAAATATCAGGTGGTCTCATGACATGAGGTCAGGTCATAGCACTTGCCTGAGAGTACTACAAGAATTAGTGGGAGCTTATTGAGCACAACACCTGTTTCACTATACACATTTATGATTTTAAGGTTTTATTGGTCGGGTATGTGCACTTGGAGATAGGGAAAATGAGAAACTGCCTCCAAGGGGGATGGCTATGCCCAGTCCCTTTTCGGGATTTTAGGCACGTGAACACAGGAACCCAGCATGTTTTTCAATCTCCCAAATCAGAATTGAACTGTTGTCGACATGTGGAAATTCAACACCTTCACCTTGCCACCTTTTGGCCCTATCTATGTGTTCTTGAAATTTATCAGAGTGCATACACTCACCAGAGAAAGACAGACAAAGCGGAGGGACAATGCAAACCAACAAGGCAGTGGTCATGCCACAGTCCTATCTACATTCCTCCACGATGCACAAGCTCCCAGACGACTCCCAAGTCACTGGGGCTGGGAGTTGAACTGCAGTTTGAGCCACGTGGGACCCAGTTCCCTGAACCACAAAATCACAGGGCAGCCTGTGTATCTGAGTTATGTAAATTTTATTTTTTAGCAGACTTTAAAATATTTTATTTGCATTACATTTGGAAATAGCCTTTAATGAATTTAATATATTAAATTTATATTTATATATGAAATATGTTAATTGAAATAACTAATTTTAATATCTGTTCTTATACATTAAGTCAACCTTTGCTATGAACGTGCATTTATAGATTTTTATTAACATTTATTTTCTTCAAAACATCTTTCCCATTTCTTAGCCTAGAACAAATTAAATATCTAGTACCTTTTTTAAAAGTTTTTTATTTTTAAATTTTTTTTTAAGAGGTAGCCTTAGAGTGTTCGCTCTCCAAAGAGAGGGACAGACACCGTGAGAGGAAAAGTGAGAAATCAACCTCTGGCTGGATGGCTATGCCGCCATCCCTTCCTCCATTCTCCTCCCAGGATTGTAGCAGGCGAGCACATGCGCCCAGTGTGATTTTCCAGCCACAGGTCCACGTAAGTTAGATTTGAACCACGTTAGTCGGAGATTCGGGAGTCCAGAGACATAACGCTATGCCATCTGCGGTGCCCATCTCTAGTGCATTCTTCTGTGCGACCTTCTGATGTCTGGAAGCAATTTTTTTTTTTTTTTTTTTTTTTTTTTTTGAGAGGTTTTTGCTATAGGGCACGTGCGCTCACCAGACAGACAGAGAGAGACAGAGAGACAGAAAGCGAGAAATCACCCCCCAGGGGGGATGGTCACGCTGCAATCCCTTCTCCTCCATTCTCCTCTCGGAATCTTGGGCACGCACGCACACGCTCCCGGCGTGAGTTTTAAGCTACCGGGTCCGGGACGCAAACCGCGGTCGACTACATGGGAGTCCAGCGACATAGCCATTACGCTAATTGCTGGTCCCTGGAAGCAATTTTTAACCATAACGTAGGGGAGGGAAAAATGCTTCTTTCCACCCTTTAAGTTCCTTTTCTAGTCTATGAATTAAACGAACATAGGACAGGTTAACAGGAGAGTGTGTTTAAGTGTGCGCACACGTAGACATTTAACAGTGCTGACTGCGCACACACAGGCGGCCCTGAGCTGAGCCCAGGAAGTGGGCAGAGGGTTGAGACACACATGGCCCTCAATTACAGGAAGGAATGGGGTCTAGGCTTTGGCGGGTGACAGGTACCAATTATGTGAAAGGAGAGGGCTCAGAGTGCATGCTGAGCAAAGGTCACCATTAAAAAAAAAATTATGCCAGAGTGTGCTGGCCGCAGAGACGAGGGAAATGAGAAGGCACCCTCCATGGGGCACGATCACACGCAATCCCTTCTCCCTTTCTCTCCTCTCTGGATTTTGGGCACACACGCATATGCCCAGTATGTTTTTCAATCTACAGGGAGCAGGTGACGGGGCCATGCAGGCAACACAAGTTGGTAAGGATGCTGCCTCCCATTCTAAGGCAAGGCCTGGACTGGGAAGAAACGGAGGCAGGGCCCAGTTTACGAGCTCTCCCTTGTGTCCTTGAACTGGCCGGTATTCAATTTCTCTGCCATGAGTTTTACTGTTATTACGGTACCCTGTAAGGGTAAAACATCACCCCCAACCATTACAATAAAGCCAATTAGTGACCTTGTAAGAATGCGGTTCCCTAAGACTGACAGGAGGACCAGGAAGTTTAAGACTCCCCCACCTGTCTGTTTTTAAGCCAAAATTAACATATAGATTAAGTTAGCATAAACCAAATTAGTATTAGAAGCATATGTAGACTAAGTTAGTTTAAGACTAGTTTTTGTAAATACCCCTTGTTAAAGCTACAGGCCAAAGTGAACTCATGCTAGGCAAAGTCAGCACATTCACCACATAACAGAGACTCAGAGACAAAACAAAAGAACTCACTAATTGACAGACTCAGCAAATAAAATGCAGAATCCCACAGGTTTATTATAGGAAAAGGCCTGGCTGGGACAACAGGATAAACAAACTTGAGGGCTCCAGAAAAAGATTAACTTAGCCGGGAGCTCTTATCTAAAGCAACAGGTCGTTTTCAACTACAAAGAGTTTCTTATCTATGTGCTATTGACTATGAAAAACTGCTAATAAAACATCCTGTGTTGTCTCCTGAGCTACAAGATCATCTTCCTTTCCCATGAATAGATCATAGACTCACCTATTGTTGTAATGTATGAATGGTCCATATATTAACTGTGTCTTTACTTAGCAAGACAAGATTTCTATCTAGGACTTTGCAACCAGCAATGTTATCGGCCTGGCCCAGGACTGAAGTGATCAAACATCCTGCAAGCCCCCTCGTCTGAAGACCCTTCCCAGTAATCAAGATCCAAGAAGAAAATACAACAGACAAATGGACTTCCTCATCCTGAGAACTGTGATTGATT
Organism: Tupaia tana; assembly: GCA_026018925.1. NCBI lineage: Eukaryota > Metazoa > Chordata > Mammalia > Scandentia > Tupaiidae > Tupaia > Tupaia tana. Next base: position 13,123,791 of record JAKSZU010000024.1, on the reverse strand, counting down.
TTACCTGATCTGACAAGACAAACAGCATGTTTTATATTTATTGCTTCCATGCTTTGTACATCCTGTTCCTTAGAGTAAATTTTTTTCACTGCCCATTTACTTGCATGTATCACATTTTCAATAAATAAGCACGATGATTCCTAGCAGTTGTCACTCCTCAGAGAGTGGTTTCTGGGAGTGTCCGGCATAGAACGTGCATGAAAAGGCACCGAGGCCTCTGTCTTCTGTTCACCTGCGCCGCCTCCGTTGAGTCGACCCACCCCCGCCGAGGCTAGACCCGAGGCTAGTCCCCGGCAACCAGGCCTCAAACGGTGCTGTCTGCTGTCTAGCCTCCTGAACCACCATCCACCGGCTGACCCAAAGTCGCTTTGTTATACAAATAAAAAACGCTTTCTGATCACTCTTTCTGGGAGACATTTTTACTAATTAATTTTTTTTTTTGCACAGGAAAAAATTTATACTTTATTTTGGGCAATTGAGGGGGTAATGAAGAGTTTTCTCAGCTTTGGCTAGTCCTTAATGTCTTTTAGCTCAAATAGCCATATACAGTGAGTCTGGCAGATGTTGTGATGAGCTGTTCTGAACGTGTTTCCTAGCAGTTCGCAACATCAGTGAGGAGCACATCAAATGGCCCAGTCCAACTCCCACCTCACCGAGCCCTGTCCTCGAACACCACCAACCTTTCCTGGAAACAGTTGAAATAATATCATATATGGACAGAAGTCTAGAAGAGGACATAGTTATTAAAATTAAAGAAAAGAAAGAAAACCTTAGGGGCAAAGAGAATGGGATTGTTTGGGAGCCTCAGAACGGGACACATTACAGACGGCTACCTGATTCTCTGGCCCTCCTTCATACTCTCGGCGAGGGTTCCTTCTGCCCAACTTCCTGACCCACCAACACTTGGGCTGCTGCACACAGCCAGCAGCTCAGATGTAATTGCAGCCGTGAAGTTTACTGAAACTTGGGCTGGGGGTAGTTTGCAGGAGGAAGCAGGGGGACCAGGTTATGGAGGACAGTGTTCAGAGGCCTACAAGGAAGGGATCTGGCAATAATAATCTTCCAGCTGGCCCCTGCACCCCTGACCTGCAGGTGGCCTTGCCCCCTGGCTCGCTTTGATCACACGACTCTGTCCTATAAAACTACACATAAGCCTCCATGCAATTATATCCTCATTTGATTTTCAACCTCCTTTTTGCTTTCAAAAACAGAAGTCTCATTGCTTTTTCCTATTTTTCAAAATCCTTTCCTGTCCCAACCCGCAGGACAAACAGGTTTCCTGAGGGAAGGAGTGAGAAACGGGACGAACAGCACAGAGGTGACAGTGTAACAACTCTTCAGGATCATCCCTTTTTTATGGACCAAGGATTGTGTTTATATACATGTTGGTGGGCCATGATTGATTGCCTTATATGATAATGAAGGATTGTAGATTGACCAATCATAAGGTGCCAAATATGCAAATCTGAGGGATTCTAAGCTCACCAATCTGTGAGTGCCATGGGTTTGTAGCCAATCAGAGTGTGGTTTTGAAGGGGAGCCAATTGTGGCTTTTGGCATTGTATGATTGCTTGCTGAGAAATCGAAACATAAAGGTTTACTTAAAATGGCAGTAGTATAAGACTCATAAAATGGCCTCAGTGGACTCACTGATGTGCAGTTTCCCACACTTTCCAGAGGGCCTAGAGGGAGTTAGGCCCAGGAACATTAAGGCCCATTCTAAACCATGACAAAGGAGGCTTCCTGCACCCTGCCTGGGCATGGGTCTCTGCGATGTATACTGAGCCTCCTCACCTCTGTTACCGTACATTCTTTTCTGATCTCAGCAACTTTTCCAATCACCAACATAAAAATTGTAAACCCACCCATAACCTGCAAGCTCTCCCACCACATGTCCCACCTTTTTGGGCCAGACCAATAGAAAAACTTCACTAAATTCCAAACTCTGTCTCTCACTATCAAAATCAAATAAAAGGAACCCCTGTACATGATCACTCCAAAAAAGGCATGTTGTGCCTCCTCTCCCAGCTTGGCCACTCATATCTGCTCAGAAATAAATCACATTTATTATTATTTTTAGGGACCGCAGTTGGTCTAATGGCTCTCTCACTGGACTCCCATGTAGTTGACTGTGTTTCGAGTCTCAGACCTGGTGGCTTAAACTCACACTGGGCACGTGTGCGTGTGAGCCCAAGATCCCAAGAGGAAAATGGAGGAGAGGATTGTGCTCTGGCCATTCCCCCGGGGGGGGGTGATTGCTCGCTTTCTGTCTCTCTGTCCCTCTCTGTCTTTCTGGTGAGTGCATGCACCCTGTAGCAAAAAACCTCTCCAAAAAAAAAAAAAAAATATATATATATATATATTTTTACAGACTTGGTTTACTTGGTTATTTCCGTCGACACTTTTATACAACTTTTTATTTCTTTCATAAGAATTTCTGGCATGAGGACATGAACGCAGTCTGTTCACCACAGTTCATGGGCTTATCACTGACCCAAAGTCCAGAAGGGTGCAAATAAATCCAGTTGCCACCGAAGGACTCTAAACCACTGGACCCTAGATACCCCATACAGGAAGTCACTTGCAGGAGCTCTTCTGGTTGTCCAGAGTCCGAGAGTGAAGGTCATGAGAACTCTCGAAAGAAAAAGCTTCAGTAATGTTTTCACAAATTTCCTGCCACTAAAATGAAACCTTCTCACCTATGAAATAATATTGTAAAACATGACAGTAGAGAGTTCTAGAGTGCTCAGGTTCTAATTGCAATTATAAATACCTCAATTATTTTAGCAAAAATTTTTGAAAGTTTTATTATCTGTAGTTTTGAAATAAGTTTCAATTGTTTCTCTGCTTTATGTAGATAGTTCATCTTCATGTATCATGTAAAAAAAAGTAGATGCTTAATCCATTGAAATTGAAGCATTAGTAAATTGATTTTAAAATGCAATATGTGAAATTACTACACTTTTATTTATTATTTTTCTTGAAATATAAAAGTGTGCGTTCATTTCTTAGTTATTTGGCTATGGGTTCACTGGTTTTGTAGTCTTTATATAAATTACAGTAACAATTACAGTGGAAGGACTTTAGCAATTACAATTCTTGTGGGAAATAGAAACTGGAATAAAATCGTTAACGACTGCATCAGTAACAGCAAGCAGCATATTTTATTATCGCATTTTAAAGAACTCACAGGCCATCCTCAGAGCTGTATCATTTACTGGATATTTCTAGTTACAAATAACACAGATGACTTAGGAAACAAAAGAATAGATTTACTGGAATCAGGATTTATGTCCTTTAACATCAAATCATGTTTTTAGGGACCAGCTGTTAGTGTAATGGCTATGACGCTTGACTCCCACGTAGTCGACCTCGGTTCGCATCTCAGATCCGGTGGCTTAAACTCACAGCGGCGCGTGTGCGTGCATGCCCAAGATCCCGAGAGGAGAATGGAGGAGAAGGGATTGCTGTGTGACCATTCCCCCTGGGGGGTGATTTCTCCCTTTCTATCTCTGTCTCTCCCTCTGTCTGGTGAGCGCATGTGCCCTATGGCAAAAACCTCAAAAAAAAAAAAAAAATCAAATCATGTTTTTTACAAAAGAAAAGGTAATATTTATTTCCTATTTGAGATTTTCATCATAGCTCTTTTAGTCTAAGGAATATTATTTGTCATTACGTATGGGTATGAGTGCAGGGAATGTTTCAAGAGACTGAGAAAATTAATTGATTACAATGGGCTAGAAATACTTCGGGACATTAATTTTCTTTAATGTCTCCATGAAGAGCAGGAAACAGTCCACGGTGACTTTAGCTAGAAAGAAATAGGTCCCCCTAGCTGGGTGCTGAGGTGAGGGAGCACCCTGATGGTAAGGGGACACCAAGAATCATGGGCAGGTACAGGCTCACCCACGTCTGACACACGTGAGCTGCTGATGCCCCCACAGCTTTACTTCGTGATGACGCTTATCTACAGTTTACAATGAAATGCATTTTCCACCCAAGCCCACTTAAAACTCCTTAAAGACCTGGATTATCCAAAGCCCACTTAAACTCCTTAAAGACCTGGACTATCAGTTTGGGGCTGACCCTGTGTTCCCACTCAGAGTGCCTGGTACACACACGCTGGCAAGATCCACCCGAGTCAGGAGAGGGTAGACCAAACATTTGAGTCCTTAATCTCACCTAAGGGGTCATTCAATCCAGCACCTCAGAGACAAGTTACACTCATAAATACTGCTTTATGACCTGTCTGTTCAGAAGCTCAACTTCGGGGAAAACGGAGCTGCTGTTCGACTACTGACGATTTGCTTTGCCTACTTACCCTTCAAACTACAATTCTTAAAATCACTCAACTACCCGACAAAACTATGCGGCAACTCTCTTGGTGACACGGTAGGTGGCTCTGAAAAGAGCCTTTTAGTTTAGGGTTGCAGTTTCACCAAGCAGCAGGCTACTTGCCCTTGGCCTTGTGGTGGCTCTCGGTCTTCTTGGGCAGCAGCACGGCCTGGATGTTGGGCAGGACGCCGCCCTGCGCGATCGTCACCTTGCCCAGCAGCTTGTTGAGCTCCTCGTCGTTGCGGATGGCCAGCTGCAGGTGGCGCGGGATGATGCGCGTCTTCTTGTTGTCGCGCGCCGCGTTGCCCGCCAGCTCCAGGATCTCGGCCGTCAGGTACTCCAGCACGGCCGCCAGGTAGACCGGCGCGCCGGCCCCGACCCGCTCGGCGTAGTTGCCCTTGCGCAGCAGGCGGTGCACGCGGCCCACCGGGAACTGCAGCCCGGCTCTGGAGGAGCGGGTCTTGGCCTTGGCGCGCGCCTTGCCGCCCTGCTTGCCGCGACCAGACATGATCAGGACAAACCTCTGGCGACCGAGTAGACAGAAACTCTGCAGCAGGACCTGCAGTACTAATAGTTGTCCCTGGGCGCGAAAATGAAACCGTCCCATTGGCTGAAATTTAAATTCACTGAAGCCAATAGGATTGTGAGATTTAAGGAAATTGCTTTTGATTGGGTAATGTTATATGACGTCGTCAGGACTCTCCACTAATCAAACATAACTTTACTCACTACCTACTTGTACTTAAGACGCTGTGAAGGAAGCGAGCCTTCCCAGATCTGCTCTGCTAGTTCTCCGAAGTTTCTGCTGTTGCTCCCGACCATGCCTGAGCCCTCCAAGTCGGCGCCGGCCCCGAAGAAGGGCTCCAAGAAGGCGGTGACCAAGGCGCAGAAGAAGGACGGCAAGAAGCGCAAGCGCAGCCGCAAGGAGAGCTACTCGGTGTACGTGTACAAGGTGCTCAAGCAGGTGCACCCCGACACGGGCATCTCGTCCAAGGCCATGGGCATCATGAACTCGTTCGTCAACGACATCTTCGAGCGCATCGCGGGCGAGGCGTCGCGCCTGGCGCACTACAACAAGCGCTCGACCATCACGTCGCGGGAGATCCAGACGGCCGTGCGCCTGCTGCTGCCCGGGGAGCTGGCCAAGCACGCCGTGTCCGAGGGCACCAAGGCCGTCACCAAGTACACCAGCTCCAAGTGAAGCCGCCAGTTAAGCGTCTTTACCATAACCCCAAAGGCTCTTTTCAGAGCCACCTAACGCTATCAAAAGAGCTCGTACTTTGTTTATTACAAAGGAACGGTGCCCCGTCCTACTTGCTTGGGTCATCTTACGAATTGCCTTGGCCTCCTCGTAGTGCGTGCTGCAGCAACCTCCGGGGTGACTTTTAGTTTTAGACTTTCGGAGGCGGTGCCGGGGCGCTCTGCCTGACTTTCCTGGGTATCTTCTTGAGCAGCGCTCGGCACAGAAACGCCCAGGCCGTTTTCGCCGCGCTTTCTTCCCGGGCAGTGCTGTCCTCCGCTCCGAGTTTAGATTTAGCAAGATAGGCAGGGGGCCGAAGTCAATTCAGAGTTCTCACGTCACTCCCAGGCTGAGCGGCACAGGCCAATCCAGACGCCGCGCGGGCGATTTGAAACGCCGCAGGTAGGTTTGTGGGATCGGCTGTTTCGCGGCAGCCGGGTTGCCGGGGATCGAGTCTTGCCGGGATGAGCTTTTGCTACTTTTCCTGTTAGGCCCTGCTCTGTGTTCTTTCCCCTTCACCTTAATTTACTGTTTATCAAATAGAAGAACTTTGAAAAGAGGGACCGGCTACTCTCCTGCTAACAGCCACCACCCCACCCCCCCATAGTCACCATCACTATCCCTGTTTTAAGCCCTTAAGAAAGGCATATTTATAATGACTTCGGTCTTTGCTAGGATTCAGGGTGAGAATGCTCCCACACTGGGCTACAATTGGTGAAGGTTTTCCATGATACCTTTGGTCCCATGAGGGCACTCCAGTGACCTAAGTGTGACTCCCGAGTGTCTCCATGAGAGGGCGTTTTGCACACGTGCACAGGAGACCTGCAGGGACAGAGGAACACTGCTCAGAGTGCACGTGCAGAGGGACACTCATGGGTGACCATGCAGCCAGAGCGTGACAGCCACAGCCACACAGCTGAATTTCGGTCTCAGGCGGTTTGTATCTGATACCATTTTATAAAGCTCAAAAATAAATGCAGTTACATTGTTTAAGTGTGTATAGGACCATGTATGTGGCTATAAAACTCATTTTTCAAAAAGATGGCTACATAAATACATTATTTAAAATATTGGGCAGTGGCTACTGGGTGAAAAAGCTCTGCAAGAAGGTGGGAAGGTTCGCGGTACGCAGTGATTGCTGCCGGCTTCCCGCCGGCCTGTGGCCGGGAGCCTGGGCAGCGACGTTTATAGAACTAGCTTTATACTTACCTACCCCTCTACGCCCAGTACTGGACTGAAGAAGGTAGCAGGGAAGAGCCCTTGTACAGAAACCGGCCTCAAGTGACACTATTCCGTCATTCGGAAGCACCAGGAACCCCAAACCTAGCGGTGCTTCTCTAGAACTATTAATGTTTTTTAAAAAGGAAGAGAAGATTAAAAAAATGACTGACAGAGCTGTTAAAAAGGTACGTGGGTTCAGGAAACACATGGTTTGGGCTAAATTAAGAGTCGGCATCTAGTCTCCAGATACCCTGAACCTTGAGTTTTCAGACCAAGGTCCCTAGACCAAGAATACTGACTCCAGAGTCATGCTCAGAGGGGCTGGAGGGACTTCACTTCAGCTGTGCTTCTTGCATCCTGTGTTTGACGTGTTGAATTTACATTTACCACAACGCACAGAATTCACTTTCTGAACCCCGGGTAATCGACCACTCTTGCCTCTTCCCCACCGACCTGAGCCCTAACTTCTCCTCCGAAGCCCACCCACGGCACAGGCACTCTCAGCCTCGGCCTGGCCTGGCTTCAGCGGCTCTGGCTGTTGAAGACCCCAGACCCGCGGCTCTCACAGCCCTGGGGGGCTGCTCCCATGGCTGCGTGTGCAAACGCCTGTGTGTACTTCAGCTGTGCCGTGTCCTCTCCATGTACATGTCCCCTCCCTCGATTATCTGAGAACAGACATGGCAATTCTGTGACCCGTCTCCCGCCAGTTCCCCGCCAACTCCCCACCGTGCTATTTGACGGCAGGGAACCCACTAGGCATTCGTGTTTCCATCACGGCTTTGCCTTTGATCCTCTGCATCGATGCAGAGTCAGCAGTGAATTCCGGTATTGGCTTGTTGTACCAAATGAGGCGGTCAGGAGTTGAGTCCAGGAGAGAAAATGAGCAGGGGACTTGAAGGGGCAAAGCTATCATGAGTCATTCTACAGGCCGAGATCAAGGTTCCAGAAGCTACAGTTCCTCAAACCCACGTGGGGCTCTGTCTGTCTGTCTGTCTCTATCTATCTCTATCTGTATCATCTATCTCTCTCTATATATCTATCTATACATGGATTCTGGCTCCAGGGACAGGGAGAGAACCGTCAAAGCTAGAGCTGAGAGTTCTCTGCCTGGTGAGCGAGCGCCTGGCTGGTGTGCGGAACGGCACTGACGACGCCGCTGCGGGGAGTGACAGGTGCTGATCCCACCAGGGTGTCAGGCCGTCTCACACTGGCTTCTGCACCTGGCAGCATCAGGAATCCACAGGATTTGCCCCGGACCATTTTTGTCAGTATTTTCCCCCAAAACTGCAATTTATAGAGCAGAGAGAAGCAGACTGGAACACGGCAGAAGGTGAGAGAATCCATCCTTGGGACCTTCTTTTTCCAATCTGGATAAATAGCCTAGGAAAGTTTTTTTCCTCATTGGAAACAGAGCACCCCCTCGAGTGGAGATTGTGAGATACCAGCAGAGCTTCGAGGCCCTGGGCTTCCGGAGTCCGCCACCCCTGCTGACACGCAGGCACATAGACCTGGTAGGCGGCGCGATACTTGTATGCCACCCGACGCTCACAGACTCTCGCAGCCGTCGCAGGTGCCTGTTCTCTGCAGATGGCCGGCTTCTGTTCCCTAACTTCTAACTCCTAGCTCGGAGGCTCCCCGTTCGGGATGCTGGCACCCAGTCATAAAGCCGACCTGCCGGGAGGCGGGATGAAGTGACGCATGGTATCAACCCCCCCCACCGCCAAAATATAAAGTGGGAGGAACTTCCCGACTTGAAGACTGATGAGGCCTAAGTCTTTCTGGGGACGGGGAGTGTGAGGGGCTCTACTTACCCAGGGCCTCCTGAGGGCCAGCACATGCAGGGCAATTCTGGGCGCTGAGGGCGGGGGCTGCGAGGACAGAGAGCCCTCCCCTGTGAGAGTGACAGTCTCACTGACAGAGAGAGCGAGTGGGTCCCCACAGGGCTGTGATTCCAGAGCACGGCGGTACTGGCACTGTCGTCACAGCTTGCCACATCTTCCACGAGGTACGGGGACGGAGGACAGCATGCGAGAGCTCGGAGAGCTAGCCCCACCGCGCCTGCACGCGGGACCTCAGGGAGGGCATGGGCCAGAACCGGGACCTTCCCGGGGTCGGCCTGGTGCAGCGTACGGGACGGCGTGACTTCCCGCTCACCACCAGCCACCCGTTACTGAGGAGGGCAGGAGGCTGCAGGGGAGCACCAGGACCTTCAGGGTCGCACCTCTAAGTCCGGGAGGCTTGGGCCTGTCCGTGCGACCCAGGGAGGGACACTCTAAACTTACTTGTGCAGAAAGGGAGCGTTGTCTCAAGAAGGTTCTGGGTGGCCACGGGGTGGGGGGGAGGTGGGGAGGCGAACAGACCACACCTGAGCCCTGCACGCCCGCCCTGTTGATCTGACTGGCCCTGCCCTGGTCACAGTGATGTGGTCACCACACAGCCGGCCTGCACCCCACCACAGAGCCATCCTGTCCCCCAACACGGTCAGCCATCCTGCCCAACACGGTCAGCCTGCACCCCACCACAGAGCCATCCTGTCCCCCAACACGGTCAGCCTGCACCCCACCACACAGCCATCCTGTCCCCCAACACGGTCGGCCTGCACCCCACCACACAGCCATCCTGTCCCCAACACGGTCAGCCTGCACCCCACCACACAGCCATCCTGTCCCCCAACACAGTCGGCCTACACCCCACCACACAGCCATCCTGTCCCCCAACACGGTCGGCCTGCACCCCACCACACAGCCATCCTGTCCCCCAACACGGTCAGCCTGCACCCCACCACAGTCAGCCATCCTGTCCCCCAACACAGTCGGCCTACACCCCACCACACAGCCATCCTGTCCAACAACACGGTCAGCCTACACCCCACCACACAGCCATCCTGTCCCCCAACACGGTCAGCCTGCACCCCACCACACAGCCATCCTGTCCCCCAACACAGTCAGCCTGCACCCCACCACACAGCCATCCTGTCCAACAACACAGTCAGCCTACACCCCACCACACAGCCATCCTGTCCCCCAACACGGTCAGCCTGCACCCCACCACACAGCCATCCTGTCCCCCAACATGGTCAGCCTGCACCCCACCACAGTCAGCCATCCTGTCCCCCAACACGGTCAGCCTGCACCCCACCACACAGCCATCCTGCACCCCAACACGGTCAGCCTGCACCCCACCACACAGCCACCCTGTCCAACACGGTCAGCCTGCACCCCACCACACAGCCATCCTGTCCCCCAACACGGTCAGCCTGCACCCCACCACACAGCCATCCTGTCCCCCAACACGGTCAGCCTGCACCCCACCACACAGCCATCCTGCACCCCAACACGGTCAGCCTGCACCCCACCACACAGCCATCCTGTCCCCCAACACGGCCAGCCTGCACCCCACCACAGTCAGCCATCCTGTCCCCCAACACGGTCAGCCTGCACCCCACCACACAGCCATCCTGTCCCCCAACACGGCCAGCCTGCACCCCACCACAGTCAGCCATCCTGTCCCCCAACAACACGGTCAGCCTGCACCCCACCACACAGCCATCCTGTCCCCCAACACGGTCAGCCTGCACCCCACCACACAGCCATCCTGTCCCCCAACAACACAGTCGGCCTACACCCCACCACACAGCCATCCTGTCCCCCAACACGGTCAGCCTGCATCCCCCCCACCACACAGCCATCCTGTCCCCCAACACGGTCAGCCTGCACCCCACCACAGTCAGCCATCCTGTCCCCCAACACGGTCAGCCTGCACCCCACCACAGTCAGCCATCCTGTCCCCCAACACCAGCCTGCAACCACAGTCAGTCCTGTCCCCCAACACGGTCAGCCTGCACCCCACCACACAGCCATCCTGTCCCCCAGGTCAGCCTGCATCAGCCATCCTGTCCCCCAACACGGTCAGGCACTCAGCCATCCTGCACAACACAGCCTGCACAGCCATCCTGTCCCCCAACACGGTCAGCCTGCACACCACAGTCAGCCATCCTGTCCCACAACACAGTCAGCCTGCATCAGCCATCCTGTCAACACCAGCACCCCACCACACAGGTCCCCCAACACAGTCAGCTGCACCCCACCACAGTCAGCCATCCTGCACCCCAACACGGTCAGCCTGCACCCCACCACAGTCAGCCATCCTGTCCCCCAACACGGTCAGCCTGCACCCCACCACAGAGCCATCCTGTCCCCCAACACGGTCAGCCTGCACCCCACCACACAGCCATCCTGTCCCAACACAGTCAGCCTGCACCCCACCACAGTCAGCCATCCTGTCCCCCAACACGGTCAGCCTGCACCCCACCACACAGCCATCCTGTCCCCCAACACGGTCAGCCTGCACCCCACCACAGTCAGCCATCCTGTCCAACACGGTCAGCCTGCACCCCACCACACAGCCATCCTGTCCCCCAACACGGTCAGCCTGCACCCCACCACAGTCAGCCATCCTGTCCAACACGGTCAGCCTGCACCCCACCACACAGCCATCCTGTCCCCCAACACGGTCAACCTTCACCCCACCACACAGCCATCCTGTCCCCCAACACGGTCAGCCTGCACCCCACCACACAGCCATCCTGCACCCCAACACGGTCAGCCTGCACCCCACCACACAGCCATCCTGTCCCCCAACACGGCCAGCCTGCACCCCACCACAGTCAGCCATCCTGTCCCCCAACACAGTCAGCCTGCACCCCACCACAGTCAGCCATCCTGCACCCCAACACGGTCAGCCTGCACCCCACCACACAGCCATCCTGTCCCCCAACACGGTCAGCCTGCACCCCACCACAGTCAGCCATCCTGTCCAACACGGTCAGCCTGCACCCCACCACACAGCCATCCTGTCCCCCAACACGGTCGGCCTGCACCCCACCACACAGCCATCCTGTCCCCCAACACGGTCAGCCTGCACCCCACCACACAGCCATCCTGTCCCCCAACACGGTCAGCCTGCACCCCACCACAGTCAGCCATCCTGTCCCCCAACACAGTCAGCCTGCACCCCACCACACAGCCATCCTGTCCCCCAACACAGTCAGCCTGCACCCCACCACACAGCCATCCTGTCCCACAACACGGTCAGCCTGCACCCCACCACACAGCCATCCTGTCCCCCAACACGGTCAGCCTGCACCCCACCACACAGCCATCCTGTCCCCCAACACAGTCAGCCTGCACCCCACCACAGTCAGCCATCCTGTCCCCCAACACGGTCAGCCTGCACCCCACCACAGTCAGCCATCCTGCACCCCAACACGGTCAGCCTGCACCCCACCACACAGCCATCCTGTCCCCCAACACGGTCAGCCTGCACCCCACCACAGTCAGCCATCCTGTCCCACAACACAGTCAGCCTGCACCCCACCACAGTCAGCCATCCTGTCCCCCAACACGGTCAGCCTGCACCCCACCACACAGCCATCCTGTCCCCCAACACAGTCAGCCTGCACCCCACCACAGTCAGCCATCCTGCACCCCAACACGGTCAGCCTGCACCCCACCACAGTCAGCCATCCTGTCCCCCAACACGGTCAGCCTGCACCCCACCACAGAGCCATCCTGTCCCCCAACACGGTCAGCCTGCACCCCACCACACAGCCATCCTGTCCCAACACAGTCAGCCTGCACCCCACCACAGTCAGCCATCCTGTCCCCCAACACGGTCAGCCTGCACCCCACCACACAGCCATCCTGTCCCCCAACACGGTCAGCCTGCACCCCACCACAGTCAGCCATCCTGTCCAACACGGTCAGCCTGCACCCCACCACACAGCCATCCTGTCCCCCAACACGGTCAGCCTGCACCCCACCACAGTCAGCCATCCTGTCCAACACGGTCAGCCTGCACCCCACCACACAGCCATCCTGTCCCCCAACACGGTCAACCTCCTGTCCCCCAACCCCCTGCACCCCACCGCACAGCCATCCTGTCAGCCTGCCCCCAACACAGCCATCCTGTCCCCCCAACACGGTCAGCCTGCACCCCACCACAGTCCTGTCCCCCCAACACAGTCGGCCTACACCCCACCACACAGCCATCCTGTCCAACCCGGTCAGCCTGCACCCCACCACAGTCAGTCCTGTCCCCCAACACGGTCAGCCTGCACCCCACCACACAGCCATCCTGTCCAACAACACGGTCAGCCTGCACCCCACCACAGTCAGTCCTGTCCCCCAACACGGTCAGCTGCACCCCACCACAGTCAGCCATCCTGTCAGCCCCAACACGGTCAGCCTGCACCCCACCACAGTCAGCCATCCTGTCCCCCCCAACACGGTCAGCCTACACCCCACCACACAGCCATCCTGTCCCCCAACACGGTCAGCCTACACCCCACCACAGTCAGCCATCCTGTCCCCCAACACGGTCAGCCTTCACCCCACCACACAGCCATCCTGTCCCCCAACACGGTCAGCCTGCACCCCACCACACAGCCATCCTGTCACCCCAACACGGTCAGCCTGCACCCCACCACACAGCCATCCTGTCCCCCAACACGGCCAGCCTGCACCCCACCACAGTCAGCCATCCTGTCCCCCAACACAGTCAGCCTGCACCCCACCACAGTCAGCCATCCTGCACCCCAACACGGTCAGCCTGCACCCCACCACACAGCCATCCTGTCCCCCAACACGGTCAGCCTGCACCCCACCACAGTCAGCCATCCTGTCCCCCAACACGGTCAGCCTGCACCCCACCACACAGCCATCCTGTCCCCCAACACGGTCGGCCTGCACCCCACCACACAGCCATCCTGTCCCCCAACACGGTCAGCCTGCACCCCACCACACAGCCATCCTGTCCCCCAACACGGTCAGCCTGCACCCCACCACACAGCCATCCTGTCCCCCAACACAGTCAGCCTGCACCCCACCACACAGCCATCCTGTCCCCCAACACAGTCAGCCTGCACCCCACCACACAGCCATCCTGTCCCCCAACACGGTCAGCCTGCACCCCACCACACAGCCATCCTGTCCCCCAACACGGTCAGCCTGCACCCCACCACACAGCCATCCTGTCCCCCAACACAGTCAGCCTGCACCCCACCACAGTCAGCCATCCTGTCCCCCAACACGGTCAGCCTGCACCCCACCACAGTCAGCCATCCTGCACCCCAACACGGTCAGCCTGCACCCCACCACACAGCCATCCTGTCCCCCAACACGGTCAGCCTGCACCCCACCACAGTCAGCCATCCTGTCCCACAACACAGTCAGCCTGCACCCCACCACAGTCAGCCATCCTGTCCCCCAACACGGTCAGCCTGCACCCCACCACACAGCCATCCTGTCCCCCAACACAGTCAGCCTGCACCCCACCACAGTCAGCCATCCTGCACCCCAACACGGTCAGCCTGCACCCCACCACAGTCAGCCATCCTGTCCCCCAACACAGTCAGCCTGCACCCCACCACAGTCAGCCATCCTGCACCCCAACACGGTCAGCCTGCACCCCACCACAGTCAGCCATCCTGTCCCACAACACAGTCAGCCTGCACCCCACCACAGTCAGCCATCCTGCACCCCAACACGGTCAGCCTGCACCCCACCACACAGCCATCCTGTCCCCCAACACGGTCAGCCTGCACCCCACCACAGTCAGCCATCCTGTCCCCCAACACGGTCGGCCTGCACCCCACCACACAGCCATCCTGTCCCCCAACACGGTCAGCCTGCACCCCACCACACAGCCATCCTGTCCCCCAACACGGTCAGCCTGCACCCCACCACAGTCAGCCATCCTGTCCCCCAACACGGTCAGCCTGCACCCCACCACAGTCAGCCATCCTGTCCCCCAACACGGTCAGCCTGCACCCCACCACACAGCCATCCTGTCCCCCAACACAGTCAGCCTGCACCCCACCACACAGCCATCCTGCCCAACACAGTCAGCCTGCACCCCACCGCACAGCCATCCTGTCCCCCAACACGGTCAGCCTGCACCCCACCACACAGCCATCCTGTCCAACAACACGGTCAGCCTGCACCCCACCACAGTCAGCCATCCTGTCCCCCAACACGGTCAGCCTGCACCCCACCACACAGCCATCCTGTCCCCCAACACGGTCAGCCTGCACCCCACCGCACAGCCATCCTGCCCAACACGGTCAGCCTGCACCCCACCACACAGCCATCCTGTCCCCCAACACGGTCAGCCTGCACCCCACCACACAGCCATCCTGTCCCCCAACACAGTCGGCCTACACCCCACCACACAGCCATCCTGTCCAACAACACGGTCAGCCTGCACCCCACCACAGTCAGCCATCCTGTCCCCCAACACGGTCAGCCTGCACCCCACCACACAGCCATCCTGTCCAACAACACGGTCAGCCTGCACCCCACCACAGTCAGCCATCCTGTCCCCCAACACGGTCAGCCTGCACCCCACCACAGTCAGCCATCCTGCACCCCAACACGGTCAGCCTGCACCCCACCACACAGCCATCCTGTCCCCCAACACGGTCAGCCTGCACCCCACCACACAGCCATCCTGTCCCCCAACACGGCCAGCCTACACCCCACCACAGTCAGCCATCCTGTCCCCCAACACGGTCAGCCTACACCCCACCACACAGCCATCCTGTCCCCCAACACGGTCAGCCTGCACCCCACCACACAGCCATCCTGTCCCCCAACACGGCCAGCCTGCACCCCACCACACAGCCATCCTGTCCCCCAACACGGTCAGCCTGCACCCCACCACACAGCCATCCTGTCCCCCAACACGGTCAGCCTGCACCCCACCACACAGCCATCCTGTCCCCCAACACGGTCAGCCTGCACCCCACCACAGTCAGCCATCCTGTCCCCCAACACGGTCAGCCTGCACCCCACCACAGTCAGCCATCCTGTCCCCCAACACGGTCAGCCTGCACCCCACCACACAGCCATCCTGTCCCCCAACACGGTCGGCCTGCACCCCACCACAGTCAGCCATCCTGTCCCCCAACACGGTCAGCCTGCACCCCACCACACAGCCATCCTGTCCCCCAACACGGTCAGCCTACACCCCACCACAGTCAGCCATCCTGTCCCCCAACACAGTCAGCCTGCACCCCACCACAGTCAGCCATCCTGCACCCCAACACGGTCAGCCTGCACCCCACCACACAGCCATCCTGTCCCCCAACACGGTCAGCCTGCACCCCACCACACAGCCATCCTGTCCCCCAACACGGTCAGCCTGCACCCCACCACACAGCCATCCTGTCCAACAACACGGTCGGCCTACACCCCACCACACAGCCATCCTGTCCCCCAACACGGCCAGCCTGCACCCCACCACACAGCCATCCTGTCCCCCAACACAGTCAGCCTGCACCCCACCACAGTCAGCCATCCTGTCCCCCAACACGGTCAGCCTGCACCCCACCACACAGCCATCCTGTCCCCCAACACGGTCAGCCTGCACCCCACCACACAGCCATCCTGCCCAACACAGTCAGCCTGCACCCCACCGCACAGCCATCCTGTCCCCCAACACGGTCAGCCTGCACCCCACCACAGTCAGCCATCCTGTCCCCCAACACGGTCAGCCTGCACCCCACCACACAGCCATCCTGTCCCCCAACACGGTCAGCCTGCACCCCACCACAGTCAGCCATCCTGCACCCCAACACAGTCAGCCTGCACCCCACCACAGTCAGCCATCCTGTCCCCCAACACGGTCAGCCTGCACCCCACCACACAGCCATCCTGTCCCCCAACACGGTCAGCCTGCACCCCACCACACAGCCATCCTGTCCCCCAACACGGTCAGCCTGCACCCCACCACACAGCCATCCTGTCCAACAACACGGTCGGCCTACACCCCACCACACAGCCATCCTGCACCCCAACACGGCCAGCCTGCACCCCACCACACAGCCATCCTGTCCCCCAACACGGTCAGCCTGCACCCCACCACACAGCCATCCTGTCCCCCAACACGGTCAGCCTGCACCCCACCACACAGCCATCCTGTCCCCCAACACGGTCAGCCTGCACCCCACCACACAGCCATCCTGTCCCCCAACACGGTCAGCCTGCACCCCACCACACAGCCATCCTGTCCCCCAACACGGTCAGCCTGCACCCCACCACAGTCAGCCATCCTGTCCCCCAACACGGTCAGCCTGCACCCCACCACACAGCCATCCTGCCCAACACAGTCAGCCTGCACCCCACCGCACAGCCATCCTGTCCCCCAACACGGTCAGCCTGCACCCCACCACAGTCAGCCATCCTGTCCCCCAACACGGTCAGCCTGCACCCCACCACACAGCCATCCTGTCCCCCAACACGGTCAGCCTGCACCCCACCACAGTCAGCCATCCTGCACCCCAACACAGTCAGCCTGCACCCCACCACAGTCAGCCATCCTGTCCCCCCCCACCACACAGCCATCCTGTCCCCCAACACGGTCAGCCTGCACCCCACCACACAGCCATCCTGTCCCCCAACACGGTCAGCCTGCACCCCACCACACAGCCATCCTGTCCCCCAACACGGTCAGCCTGCACCCCACCACACAGCCATCCTGTCCAACAACACGGTCGGCCTACACCCCACCACACAGCCATCCTGTCCCCCAACACGGCCAGCCTGCACCCCACCACACAGCCATCCTGTCCCCCAACACGGTCAGCCTGCACCCCACCACACAGCCATCCTGTCCAACAACACGGTCGGCCTACACCCCACCACAGTCAGCCATCCTGTCCCCCAACACGGTCAGCCTGCACCCCACCACACAGCCATCCTGTCCAACAACACGGTCGGCCTACACCCCACCACAGTCAGCCATCCTGTCCCCCAACACGGTCAGCCTGCACCCCACCACACAGCCATCCTGTCCCCCAACACGGTCAGCCTGCACCCCACCACACAGCCATCCTGTCCCCCAACACGGTCAGCCTGCACCCCACCACACAGCCATCCTGTCCAACAACACGGTCGGCCTACACCCCACCACAGTCAGCCATCCTGTCCCCCAACACGGTCAGCCTGCACCCCACCACACAGCCATCCTGTCCCCCAACACGGTCAGCCTGCACCCCACCACACAGCCATCCTGCCCAACACGGTCAGCCTGCACCCCACCACACAGCCATCCTGTCCCCCAACACGGTCAGCCTGCACCCCACCACACAGCCATCCTGCACCCCAACACGGTCAGCCTGCACCCCACCACACAGCCATCCTGTCCCCCAACACGGTCAGCCTGCACCCCACCACAGTCAGCCATCCTGTCCCCCAACACGGTCAGCCTGCACCCCACCACACAGCCATCCTGTCCCCCAACACGGTCAGCCTGCACCCCACCACACAGCCATCCTGTCCCCCAACACGGTCAGCCTGCACCCCACCACACAGCCATCCTGCCCAACACAGTCAGCCTGCACCCCACCGCACAGCCATCCTGTCCCCCAACACGGTCAGCCTGCACCCCACCACAGTCAGCCATCCTGTCCCCCAACACGGTCAGCCTGCACCCCACCACACAGCCATCCTGTCCCCCAACACGGTCAGCCTGCACCCCACCACAGTCAGCCATCCTGCACCCCAACACAGTCAGCCTGCACCCCACCACAGTCAGCCATCCTGTCCCCCAACACGGTCAGCCTGCACCCCACCACACAGCCATCCTGTCCCCCAACACGGTCAGCCTGCACCCCACCACACAGCCATCCTGTCCCCCAACACGGTCAGCCTGCACCCCACCACACAGCCATCCTGTCCAACAACACGGTCGGCCTACACCCCACCACACAGCCATCCTGTCCCCCAACACGGCCAGCCTGCACCCCACCACACAGCCATCCTGTCCCCCAACACGGTCAGCCTGCACCCCACCACACAGCCATCCTGTCCAACAACACGGTCGGCCTACACCCCACCACAGTCAGCCATCCTGTCCCCCAACACGGTCAGCCTGCACCCCACCACACAGCCATCCTGTCCAACAACACGGTCGGCCTACACCCCACCACAGTCAGCCATCCTGTCCCCCAACACGGTCAGCCTGCACCCCACCACACAGCCATCCTGTCCCCCAACACGGTCAGCCTGCACCCCACCACACAGCCATCCTGTCCCCCAACACGGTCAGCCTGCACCCCACCACACAGCCATCCTGTCCAACAACACGGTCGGCCTACACCCCACCACAGTCAGCCATCCTGTCCCCCAACACGGTCAGCCTGCACCCCACCACACAGCCATCCTGTCCCCCAACACGGTCAGCCTGCACCCCACCACACAGCCATCCTGCACCCCAACACGGTCAGCCTGCACCCCACCACACAGCCATCCTGTCCCCCAACACGGTCAGCCTGCACCCCACCACAGTCAGCCATCCTGTCCCCCAACACGGTCAGCCTGCACCCCACCACAGTCAGCCATCCTGTCCCCCAACACGGTCAGCCTGCACCCCACCACAGAGCCATCCTGTCCCCCAACACGGTCAGCCTGCACCCCACCACACAGCCATCCTGTCCCCCAACACAGTCAGCCTGCACCCCACCACACAGCCATCCTGTCCCCCAACATGGTCAGCCTGCACCCCACCACAGTCAGCCATCCTGTCCCCCAACACGGTCAGCCTGCACCCCACCACAGTCAGCCATCCTGTCCCCCAACACGGTCAGCCTGCACCCCACCACAGTCAGCCATCCTGCACCCCAACACGGTCAGCCTGCACCCCACCACACAGCCATCCTGTCCCCCAACACGGTCAGCCTGCACCCCACCACAGTCAGCCATCCTGTCCAACAACACGGTCGGCCTACACCCCACCACACAGCCATCCTGCACCCCAACGCATGGCCAGCCTGCACCGCACCACGGCCTGCACCCCACAGCCTGTCACGTGCCCTCCGTGACTGCTAGATCGAAGTCACCCTTTGCACTCCCTCACGAGGCACACCACGCCCAGTGCACAGCTGCCGCTGGCTGACGGCGTCCTTCCGTGTGCTCCCGTGTGCTGTGGGGAAGCACGGGCGCTCCCTCCCTGAGGTTCCTGAGGGCGCTGACCGCGGGCAGGTAGGAAGAGAGAGGCGTGTACACCTAGTGAGTGCGCACACGTGTGGCCCGGAGCCTCCGGGCTGAGACCCAGACACGGGAGCGATCTGACCTTATGCCTGGACGTGACAAAACGGGATGGCCTGTGGACAGACCGTGGGACCCAGCAGGGCCACCTGCCCAGGCTCTCCCTAGCCTCCTCTCTCCGGGGCAGGGCAGACATGCTGGAGTGAGGGTCTGGCAGCTGATACCAGGCATGGCAGCTGCAGATTCCCCCCATCGGGTACGTGTGCTTGCCAGAGAGGAGACAGAGAGAGGGGAAGGGAGAAATCACCCCGGGGGGTGGCCACGCCACAGTCCCTTCTCCACTCTCCGCCTGGGATTTTGGGCACACGCACATATGCCGCCTGGCATGACTTTCAGGCCTCTGGGTCCGGGACTCAAAGCACAGATGGCCATGTGGGAGTCCTATGCCACTCTTACCAGTCTAGTGCAGAAGTCACGTATGTTTAGGCTTTACGGCCGACGTAAACCCTGGGGCACAGGGTTCTGGA
The DNA here is from genome assembly GCA_026018925.1 of Tupaia tana. NCBI lineage: Eukaryota > Metazoa > Chordata > Mammalia > Scandentia > Tupaiidae > Tupaia > Tupaia tana. Next base: position 13,103,422 of record JAKSZU010000024.1, on the reverse strand, counting down.
TTCTGTGACCCGCCTTGGGGCAGACGGGTTCCAGTTCCTAGGCTTGCCTCACGGAGGGTGAGGGGCAGAGACTGGAGGGCAGGTCAGAAAGAAGCTGCTTCCGGGCTGGTTCTGAGGTGTCCCTTGCCTCACTGTCTGAGCCCCAACAACAAGGCCATGTCATTTTGCCCTGAGGGCAGACCCTGAGGTGCAGAGCCCTGTGTGAACGCTGGCCTTCCAGTCACCGACTATCAGAGCACACGGGATCCACTCAGGTGTGTGGACAGACGGGAAGGCACTGCAGGAGCGAGTGAAGTACGGAACGTGGCCGGCTGCACGGGCAGAGACCACGCTCTGACAGTGCAAATGAGAACCTACCCGGCCTGGGACCAGCCATTAGCGTAATGGCTATGTCGCTGGACTCCCATGTAGTTGACGGCGGTTCGTGTCCCAGACCCGGTGACTTAAAACTCACGCCAGGCGCGTGTGCGTGCGTGCCCAAGATCCCGAGAGGAGAATGGAGGAGAAGGGATTGCGGCGTGGCCTTGCCCCCTGGGGGGTGATTTCTCACTTTCTGTCTCTCTGTCTCTCTCTGTCTGCCTGGCGAGCACACGCGCCCTATAGCAAAAACTTCTAAAAAAAGAAATAAAAAGAAAAGAAGAACCTACCCAGCCCTCCATGCAGGGCCCGGAGCAGAGGCCGTGGAGCCCGTGGGGACTGTGTTTGCTGCCTCAGAGAGCTGCGTGCCCTTGATTGCAAAATGGAGCTACCAGTGAGCTCCTGCATTCCTTAGAGAGGCTTCCCCATGTTCTACCTCGCTCTGAATGTGTCCGAGGAACCAGGGTGAGGTGCTCATGTGCCATCCATGCGTCACCCAGATCACAAGTATAACTCAGTAAGTGCTCCACTACAATGTGAACTCCGACACCTCATATATGTAATATATATATGGTTACCTCACGGAAGACGGCTCCCTCGATAGGGTCCCACGTACCCCTCCCCAGGCTTTCCCAGACAGGAAGGGACGCATCACGCGTGTGTGAGAATCACACGGCTATAGGGTTGCGGGGCATGGAGCCTTCCCTGCCCTTTGCAGCTGGGCTGGGATGTATATTTTAAAATCCCTTAGACGTATAAGAATGACTCGACTAAATGCATTAGTTACACCAGCCTCTTCCCAGGTCTACGGCAAGTGCCCCTGGGGCCATGAGGAATTATCGTATAAAAGTTTATGGACTTTGGTTTTTTGAAATACTACAACAGAGAATAAGTTTCTCTTCTAGTGGCTTTGAATGGTCTAATGAGGCAGTTGGGGAAGTGTGGATTTCACGCAGGGCAGGTCTCTAGGCCTCATTAGTGATTGTAAACCTTCCCTGTTAGTTTTCTTTGTAACAAAAATAAGGCTCTGGCTCAAAGTAGTAGTGAGCAAGGTTGTATCTCTGCAAAGGAATAACTGTTTCTTTTTTTCGGTGTTGAATTTTCCACAAGCAGAGTGGTATAAGGCAGCCCTTTAAAGTGGGGCTGGTGTGGTGGTTCAGGGACGGGCTGACTCCCACGAGGTCTACTTTAGTTTGAGTCCCGGACTTAGTGGCTTGAAAATCATGCCTGCCATGTGTACTTGCTTGCCCCAAATCTTAAGAGAATGGAGGAGAAGGGATTGTGGCGTGGCCATCCCCCTGGGGCGTGATCTCTCACATTTTCTCTCTCTCCAGCAAGCATAAGCACCCGAAGGACAAAACCTTTAAAAAAATGTAAACTGATTTTCTTTTTAAAAGTTCATGTATGTTATGCACAATAGCAGCATATGAGAGAGAGAAAAACACCTTCCATGGAGCCGCCACTCTGAGATTCCCCTCTCCAGCATCTCAGGCTGCCTGAGGGCCTGGCCTACGGTCAGCCTTGCGGCTTCCAGCACCTCGGCTGCTTGCTACTGACTGCACCACCAGGCTGAGCACGTTTTATTTTCCAGATAATTTATTTTAAAAACATATATATTCAGGGGACCAGTAGTTAGCGTACTGGCTATGTCACTGGACTCCCATGTAGAAGACCGTAGTTCGAGTTCCAGACCCGGTGGCTTATACTCACACCGGGCACGTATGCATGCGTGCCCAAGATCCCAAGAAGAGAATGGGGGAGAAGGGATTGCAGTGTGACCATCCCCCCGGGGAGTGAGTTCTCGTTTTGTCTCTCTTTCTCTTTCTGGCCAGAGCATGCGCCCTATAGCAAAAAAATAAAAATAAAAATAAAACCTATCCAAAAAAAAACCCCCCCAAAAAAACCAAAAAAACCCCAAACAAACAAACATATATATTCAGTAAACATAATACAGGCCAAACCCAGATAAAACAAAAAACAAAAATATATATGTATGTGTGTGTGTGTGTGTGTGTGTGTGTATAAAATGACCAAAATTTAAACGATACTGATACTGAATACAATAATATAAATAAAATAATATAAACAATGTAAATCATAAAAAAATAAATGACAAATGATACTATGGATAAAAATACATATACACCCACACAGACATGTGCATACGCTCACAAGAGAGACAGAGAGGGAGAAAGCTACCCCTAAAGGGCAGGGTCAAGTCACAGTCACCTCTCCATCCCTACATGCTGTATGGGTTTTAATAAGTAACAAAAATAATTAACATTGGGACCAGCAGGTGGCATAGTGGCTAAGGTGCTGGACACTCCCACATTGTCGAGCACGGTTCAAGTCCTGGGCCTGGTAGCTTGCATTCTCGGTTTCCCTCTCTCTTTCTATCTCTCTCTGTGTCTTTCTCTGCTCAAATTAAGAATAAATGAATAAATAAAATTAAATAAAAAAGTAATTATTAAAAAAAATACTTAACATTAACTATAACTCCTAAATTTCTTTTAACATTCTGGGACATGGAGGTGCAGCAGTGTCCTAGACAAGGTATAGCAGGGATCAGCCTTGGCAGAAGGGGTGGCGGCTACACTCCCTTAGCTGGGTTATCGTTATCCAGGGCTCACCCCCCACCATAGTCCAGCGGTGGTGACAGCAAACATGTAGTGTCCCAAGGTTCTAGGTCAGGGTCTGGGAGCAGCCTCGCTGGGCAGTCCCGGTTCAGTGTCTCCCAAGGACTGTCAAAGACTATGGTGGTCTGAAGGCCCGAGGGGCTGGGCCCAGGTCCAGGAGCCACATTACCCAAGGGCGGCCCTAACAAGGGGGCACTCTCCCCTGCAGCAGGGGTCCAAGAGAAAGTGGGAGGGGTCAGTGGAATTCTCTTCTGACCTGGGAAGTGACTTCCGTCACGTTTGCATGCTCTGGTGACCAGCTTTGGAGCCACAGGACGCGGCAGGGATTGGAGCACCACTGTGGACCCAGACGGTGTGTCCGAGACCTGGCAGCCAGACTACTACTGGGGCATTTCCCCTCCACCAGGAGGAAAACAAAAACCTAGAGCAGGGTTACAATCCGTATAAGTCATGTAAAGCCAGTACCACCCTGGTGGCAGGTGTGCGATCTACAAACGAAACTGAGAAGTTATCTTTTGCATTAATTAAAACACAATCAAAGACGGACTAAAATAGACTTTTCTGCCTCGAAGGTGGAATTGAGCGCCAGCTCCCTTTGAAATCGTGGGTGGCTCTGAAAAGAGCCTTTGGTTGTCATGAATACGAGAAGCTGCTCACTTGGAGCTGGTGTACTTGGTGACAGCCTTGGTGCCCTCGGACACGGCGTGCTTGGCCAGCTCCCCGGGCAGCAGCAGGCGCACGGCCGTCTGGATCTCCCGCGACGTGATGGTCGAGCGCTTGTTGTAGTGCGCCAGGCGCGACGCCTCGCCCGCGATGCGCTCGAAGATGTCGTTGACGAACGAGTTCATGATGCCCATGGCCTTGGACGAGATGCCCGTGTCGGGGTGCACCTGCTTGAGCACCTTGTACACGTACACCGAGTAGCTCTCCTTGCGGCTGCGCTTGCGCTTCTTGCCGTCCTTCTTCTGCGCCTTGGTCACCGCCTTCTTGGAGCCCTTCTTCGGGGCGGGCGCCGACTTCGCTGGTTCAGGCATGGTGGACAGTAACTCCGAAGATGGAGGATCGGAAAATAGAAAGGGCACGCTGTACGCATTCCTTTTATTGCAAGCGTTTTATGCAAATTAGGTGATTAATGCTACAATGTGTCTCATTGGTGGCGCTTCTAACTGACGCCATATAAAATATAGTCCAATCGGAATAAGCGTATTTGAAAACCGTGATTTCATTGGTTTAAGTGAAGCTGTAACTGCAGCCAATAACACGGCTTTGTTTTCGCGCCCGAGAGTAACTAAGAACTGCAGCTCGGGCAGTTTCGCCTTCTGGCTATCCTGTCACCGTGGTTTATCCTGGTCATGTCTGGTCGCGGGAAGCAGGGCGGCAAGGCGCGCTCCAAGGCTAAGACGCGCGCGTCGCGGGCTGGGCGCAAGGGCAACTACACCGAGCGGGTTGCGGCCGGCGCGCCGGTATCCTGGCGGCCGTGCTGGAGTACCTGACGGCCGAGAGCCACAAGCCCAAGGGGAAAAGTCAAAGGCTCTTTTCAGAGCTCCCCACTGTCTCTGGAAGGGCCGTACATGGTTTGCTTTGTGTTGCCGCGACCACCGCACAGCCGGGATTGGTCGTGCGGCATGACCTACCTTTTGTGTATCGGCCCTTCTGGGTCGGGCTCAGCGTATGCGCTGGATCAACTTTACGTCTTATTGGTCGGAAGGAAAACCACCAGTAGGAAAATAGCGGGGGAATTTCAAAAGTGAAACCAGCCAGGTTTAAAAGGCAGTTAGGACGCAGAACGCAGCCCCAGTTAGTAAGTGGTTAGTGCAAGACAGGAGCTTTGGGCGTTTCCTAAAGCCCAACAGGCCGTCCAGAGGGTCAGATGAGTGCCCCGTGCACAGCCCATTTATCAGATTTGTGGGTGGCTCTGAAAAGAGCCTTTGGTGCTTTGTGGCTGTCTGCACAGCGACTTCCTATTTCTTCTTAGGAGCCGCTTTCTTGGCCTTGGCTGCTTTCGGCTTGGCTGCCTTGGGCTTGGCGGCTTTGGGCTTAGCGGCCTTGGGCTTCACCGCCTTGGGCTTGGCGGGGCTCTTGGTGGCCTTCTTAGGCTTGGCAGCAGACTTGGCCTTTTTCGGGCTCTTGGCCACCTTCTTCGTGCCAGCAGCGGCCGGCTTCTTGGCCTTCTTCGGAGTCTTCTTGACGGCCTTCTTGGCAGCAGCCGCCTTCTTGGGCTTCTTAGGAGTCGTCCCCGCGGGTTTCTTGGCCTTGGCCGCGCCCGCCTTCTTGGCCTTGGGCTTGGCCTCCCCGGAGGCCGCCTTCTTGTTGAGCTTGAAGGAGCCCGAGGCGCCGGTGCCCTTGGTCTGCACCAGGGTGCCCTTGCTCACCAGGCTCTTGAGGCCCAGCTTGATGCGGCTGTTGTTCTTCTCCACGTCGTAGCCGGCGGCCGCCAGCGCCTTCTTGAGCGCGGCCAAAGAAAGCCCATTGCGCTCCTTGGAGGCGGCCACAGCCTTAGTGATGAGCTCGGACACCGGCGGCCCGGACGCCTTGCGCTTGGAGCCTGCGCCCGCAGCCTTCTTCGTCGCCTTCTTCTTTGCGGGGGACTTCTCCACGGGCGCCGGGGCGGCCGTTTCCGCGGGAGCAGTTTCCGACATGATGACCGGAGAGCCTGTTAAAGCAGGAACAATCCCAAACCAGAGCAAGTCTTGCAAAGCGGCTGCGCTCGGCCCGGGCTTATATAAGCCGGCGCCGCCCTGTGATTGGTGGAGCGTCGGATCCGCCTGGGAGGCTGCCGCTTGCCCCGACTCCTAGGTTGTGTTTCTTCGTCCCTGAAATTTGATTAAATGTTAAAAATAACGACACACAATTCGGCCCTTTGAAGCTCCAAAGGAGGAAACAAGCCTCCAGGTTCACATGCTGGTTTGCTTTTTCATGGGTCATGTGCAGTTGGTGACAGATACACTTAGAAGCTCTTCCTTTCCCTAGGAATCCTTCAGGGTCAAGACATCCTACTATTTGCAACAAATTTGTACTAAGAACCCAGTGACCATTCTTGCAAAGTGTATGTCATTAGTTTCAACCTTCGATTCCCCCACACACACACCCCAGCAGAGAGCCACCCTGTTTCTTGTTGAGACACAAACTTTGTTTCTAATGTAGCAAATAACACAGCACAGGGCCTGGTGGAGCACAGCACACTAACCTTCAGAAACCGGTTTTGCCACCTGGAGTGTCCCGGGCCCATATCTCCAGGACACATTTTGCAGCTGTTAAAGTTTGGTTGTCAGCCATCCTTCCCCCCTGGGCCTGGACATGTAAAAGTTGCTGACTTCAGAACCCACCCACCCCTGGCTTCAGAAGCCACCCTGTAAATATGGTTTCCAATCTATACTTAGAGCGTGTTCTGATGGGGGCATTTTAATTTTTTCTTTAGTTCCTGCTAAGATGGACATGAAAACTACCTTAAAATGACTCAAAGGCAGGCCTTCATCACCCTCAAATACAGTTTCTGTGGCCCAGATGTGGGGTTGTCACAGCTGTGTTCTCCGTGCTCCGACTCCATCATTTTGGACACAGGGTGTCCTGGGAACTGCGCTCTTCTGTAAGCAGCCCCGACGCATCTACATGGATACATTCAAACAGATCCTGTTTCAGAAGAACAACGCTACTGACAGTGAGATGGTTGGATTGGCCTTCTGAGGGACTGAAGGTTGTACAAGTTCAGAGAAGGCCAAAACACAGCACGGCAACCCTGAGGGTGAAGTTTGCTCTTCGTGGAACACAAGGCTGGGATTTTGTGTCAGGACGATGGAGGACAGAGTGATTCAGCTCTCCAATGAAATCAACAGTGGCTCTGTTCTTTCTGGTGAAAAGCTGTCAGGGAAGTTCCTGGGACCCGCAGGCTTCTCTCCATGCCACGTCTGTGCAGGAATGGCTTGATAAGGCTTTGAGGCTGAGTTGTCTACACATCTTTACAGAATCGTATGAGACAAAAGGAAATGTGGCAGACCAGGCCTGGCCTACACTCTGTGTTCGACTCTGCATGGGTATTTCCATAAGCCTCTTTCAGGACAGCGCACGATGAAAACTAAAGAAAAATAGATTTTATAGCAAGGAAGTATTTCAATACAGCACTTCCCGGTTCCAATCAGAAAACGTCTAGGTCTAGGGAAATGACTCCCAGCTCCACGCCCGGGAAGGGACATCTGTGAGCTTCTGAGTGCCGGTGACCTTGAGCATCAGCTGCAGGGTCCGACTACCCGTGCACTGCGGTGCAGGTGGGCAAGCTGAGGCCAGGGGAACATTTGGCGGAGCACACACAGCTGGCAACTGGCAGCTCTAGTCAGGAAAACCCTCGGGAGGGAGCTCACAGCTAACTAGTGGGAGGCTTTGGGTCCCGTATTTCCAGAACCCTTCAGGCAGAGCCAGTTGCCAGGGTGTTTCTTTGGAAGAATGAGTGCAAACTGGCGAGAAGTAAGGCCCGGATGGCTGAGCCACCTGTAAACCAAAAGTGCCTGCCATGGCTGTCATCTAAGAGTGATGGGTACCTTAAAGATACACCCCTGAGGAGGTAACTCCAACATTAAGCAGTGCCTGGAAACTCAGCAAAGGAAATACTGGATAAAGAACAGAGTTGGGGAAAACCTGAACACCTTTTCACAGGTCACCTGCTTATCAGCCCCCCTTTAAGCTTCTAATTCAAAAAATTATGAGAATTTAGCGATTGCAGCCACAAGCACATTCCAAAAGGACTTGGGCTCAAGTGTGACTGGTAGGACTCAGGCACAACCTGTAGACCTTTAAACTGTCATCATGCGTGACGAGGTCATGGAGCCTCCTAAGCACATTCCAACATCTCAAAGTCCTTGTCCTCGTCCTTAGTGTTATGGGAATGTAATAAACAGATGCCTACAACATCTGTACCCTACAGGAGCTAGTTCACATTGTTCGAACATGGCCATGTTGAAACCACACAGCTCCTTTAGTGACGATTTGGGGGCTCTGAAAAGAGCCTTTGCTATGGGGTATTCAATCGCCTGGTCTCAGGAAAGCTTAAGCCCTCTCCCCGCGGATGCGGCGCGCCAGCTGGATGTCCTTGGGCATGATGGTGACGCGCTTGGCGTGGATGGCGCACAGGTTGGTGTCCTCGAACAGCCCCACCAGGTAGGCCTCGCACGCCTCCTGCAGCGCCATGACTGCCGAGCTCTGGAAGCGCAGGTCGGTCTTGAAGTCCTGCGCGATCTCGCGCACCAGGCGCTGGAACGGCAGCTTGCGGATCAGCAGCTCGGTGGACTTCTGGTAGCGGCGGATCTCGCGCAGCGCCACGGTGCCGGGCCGGTAGCGGTGCGGCTTCTTCACGCCGCCCGTGGCCGGCGCGCTCTTGCGGGCCGCCTTGGTGGCCAGCTGCTTGCGCGGGGCCTTGCCGCCGGTGGACTTGCGCGCCGTCTGCTTTGTGCGAGCCATGACTGAGTCGACCTAGCTTCCCAGTTGTAATGAGAGTAGGAGTCCCCATACCCCTATTTATACTGCCTCTCGTGTTCTGATTGGACAGCTCGCTGTTGCTCCTCCCAGATCCACTCAGAACTGCTTCCCAGTTTCATCTTCTAGTGAAATACCAACATTTCCCATGTAGTTAGGTAATTACTAGGTTCCCCAAAGCCCATTTTTCCGCTGAAAACTCGATAAAGTTGAAATTCTGCTTTTAGAACCTGACAATGCTTTGCACTACCTAAAGTGTCATGATCGACCGAAATACTGAATAATGTGGAAAATGTCAAGGGAGCCGAGACTGAGGTGTAGTACATGAACACGGATCGCTTACAGTGGCTGTCCCGAATTCGCAAAGTGCAACTTGCCTGCGAAGAGCCTGGAGTTCCTCAGGTCAGCCCTTCCCAGCTAAGGATCCTACGGGGACACAAGAATTGGGGACAGGTTCCTCAATTGCTCAAGCGCCTGCCTTTACGGGAAACGATGGGTGCGCGGTGGCGAGCTGGGTCCACGGTAACGTGCAGTAACCGGGAAGCTGGACTTGGTCCTGCGCCGCGGTACCTAATCTGGCGGAAAGTGGAAACTAGCTCTACCAACTCACACGTGCTTGTAACGCCCATAAGATACGTTCTAATGTGTTTTCTTAGTCATGAAATCAAAAATTGAACAGGTAATACTTCCCTGTTACCTTGCTCTAGGTGAAATCGCCCAAGCGAAGTTATGTACTACGGAGCCTAGTAGCGCCTGCCTCCAGCCCTTCTTCAGAACCCGTGTGTGGCCCTGAAAAGGGCCTTTTGGCAATGGCGGGACCGTGAGCACACTAACCCCCGAAGCCGTAGAGGGTGCGGCCCTGGCGCTTGAGCGCGTACACCACGTCCATGGCCGTGACCGTCTTGCGCTTGGCGTGCTCGGTGTAGGTGACGGCGTCCCGGATCACGTTCTCCAGGAACACCTTGAGCACCCCGCGGGTCTCCTCGTAGATGAGGCCGGAGATGCGCTTGACGCCGCCGCGCCGGGCCAGGCGGCGGATGGCGGGCTTGGTGATGCCCTGGATGTTGTCGCGCAGCACCTTGCGGTGGCGCTTGGCGCCGCCCTTGCCCAGGCCCTTCCCGCCCTTGCCTCGACCAGACATGATTACTATCGGACGAGAGCAGACTGGTGTGCCAAGCTCCAGCTTATATAGTGTCATGTCGGACCTGATTGGGAACCCCGGCTCACTGTGCCGGCGCCCCGCCCCACTGTGCCGGCGCCCCGCCCCGGTTTTCGGGCAATGGGAACGGTGGGGCTGGCACTGCGCGCCCCGGACGCCGGGCGGCGGTCTCCGCAGCGGTTCTGCCGGTTTTGAGCCGCCCGGACCGCGGGTCCTGGCCCACTCCGGGTGAGCGGCCTTCGCGGCCCATCCCTTACGCTTTCCTCTTCGTTCGCCTTCTTTCCTGTTCCTTCTCCCCGCCCAACCCTTGGCACATTTTGGGCGGCGCCCGGGGCCGCAAAAAAGTGACCGTAACGTCGCTCTGCCCTGCCCGGGAACCCTTCTGGCGGCCCTGGGGGAAGGGCGCCGGCCAGGCCCTGGGAGGAGCCGGGACCGCGATGACCACTGCAGGGAGGCGTCTTCCCACGAGAGGGTCGGGGACTCCCAGGGGTCGGTCTTATCTGACCCTTGTCTTCTAGGGTTCCAGCCACGTCTTTGCCTTGAGAGCGGCAGCTATCTCTGGCGCACTCACCTTCCCCTCCTGAGCCTCGGCTACATTTGTTTTTTTTTGTTTTTTTTTTGTTTTTTTTTTGTTTTTTTTTGAGAGGTTTTCGCTATAGGTCGCGTGCGCTCGCCACACAGACAGAGACAGAGAGACAGAAAGCGAGAAATCATCCCCCGGGGGGATGGTCACGCCGCAATCCCTTCTCCATTCTCCTCTCGGGATCTTGGGCACGCACGCACACGCACCCGGCGTGAGTTTTAAGCTACCTGGTCCAGGACGCGAACCGCAGTCGACTACGTGGGAGTCCAGCGACATAGCCATTACGCTAACTGCTGGTTCCCTACTTTTGCTTTTTAGGTTGCAGATTGTTTATTATTTGTTCCTTGAACACGTGCCTAATTTTATTTTGGGGACTAGTCTGTCCAAGTGCATAATGAACCCCGAGTTACTGCGCGTAAGCCCGGAAGGCTTCGGTGCCCTTAATACATTTCAGTCAGGTGTCCCAGCTACCTCTCTGCTGGAGTGTTTGACCTTTGGGTAATTAATCTGCATTTTCTGGAAGCCTCAGAAAGGCAGTGACAGGCCTCAGTCTGGTAGACCTGGGAGCTGAAGGGGTCAACTTATGGGAAGATAAGTTGTCTGGAAGGCCCTCTATTCTGGCCTGTCAGAAGAAGGCACCTGGGGACCAGAGGTGAGTGTGGTGATTAAGGTGCTAGACTCCCACATGGCCAACCACAGTTCCAGTCCTGGACCTGGGGGCTTGCTTTCTCACTTTCTCTCTCTCTGGCCAAATTAAAAGTAAATTAATGAATAAAAGTTAAACAAATTTTTAAAAAGAAATAGAGGGCACTGGTCACTCAGGAAAATTATTGTAATAAATTAGATTTTGCTTTTTTAAAATTATTTTTTAATTTTATTTATTCATTCATTTATTTTAATTTGACCAGCAAGAAAGAAGTGAGAAAGCTAGCCACCAGGTCCAGGACTCAAAACTGTTTTCGGGCGTGTGGGAGTGTCCAGCACCTTAACCACCATACCACTTGCTGGTCTCACATTTTGCTTTTTCAAAAGGGGAATTGTCCTATTTTCAGCTCCTTTCCTGTTCTTTTTTTTTTTTTTTTTTTTTTTTTTAAGAGATTTTTGCTATAAAACATGTGTACTCACCAGAGAGTCAGAGACAGAAAGCGAGAAATCACCCCCAAGGGGGGATGACCACATCGCAGTCCTTTCCCCATTCTCCCCTCAGGATTTTGGGCACACAAGCACACATGCCCGGCATGAGGTTTATGTCATTGGGCCTGGATCTTGAACCATCTTCAGTGGAAGTCCAGCAATGTAACCATTATGCCCCCTGCTGGTCCGTCCTGTTCCTACTGTTACTAAATAATCCTTATACCTAGTTTTCTTATTTGGGTAAAATATCCTGGTCCCCTATGTGTACGTGACATACAGAAAGCCCTCTGGTTGGTGGTTTGGCACTGCTTTGCTCTGAGACTATTTACATTATGGGGGCTCAGGACACTACACCCCAAAGTATAGCACCTTGGGGAGCTAAGTACTCTAAGCCCAGAACCACAGTATTTCTGACCTCCTGCCCTGCTGCATCTCACCCCTTTTCCTCCCCTAAACATGGCACAGAAAGCAGAGTTTCTCTTTCCTGACGGGGCCATGCAGGCAACACAAGCTGGTAAGGATGCTGCCTCCCATTCTAAGGCAAGGCCTGGACTGGGAAGAAACTGAAGCAAGGCCCAGTTTACGAGCTCTCCCTTGTGTCCTTGAACTGGCCGGTATTCAATTTCTCTGCCATGAGTTTTACTGTTATTACGGTACCCTGTAAGGGTAAAACATCACCCCCAACCATTACAATAAAGCCAATTAGTGACCTTGTAAGAATGTGGTTCCCTAAGACTGACAGGAGGACCAGGAAGCTTAAGACTCCCCCACCTGTCTGTTTTTAAGCCAAAATTAATATATAGATTAAGTTAGTATAAACCAAATTAGCGTTAGTAACATATGTAGACTAAGTTAGTTTAAGGCTAGTTTTACATAAATACTTCTTGTTAAAGCTACAGGCCAAAGTTAACTTGTATTAGGCCAAATTAGCGCAAGAATTCACTGATTAACAGACAAAGAATTCAGCAAATAAATATAGGGGCCCATGGGTTAATAGAGGAAGGACAGATCTGGCTAACAGAGACAAGATAAACAAACCTGAAGGCTCCAGAAGGAAGAGTAACTACCTTAGCTGAAAGTTCTTATCTGGTCCGAGGCAAGCAAGGGATAGCACCTAATTACATGCAGTTTCTCCCCTGTGCGCTGTTAACTATGAAAAACTGCTAATAAAACACTCTGTGTTGTCTCCTGAGCTACAAGACCCTCTCACCCGAAAAGGCCTTGGCCGGCAATCAAGATTTAAGAAGAAAATGCACCAGACAAATAGACGCCTTCATCCTGAGAACTGTAATTGATTATACCTAATCATATAAGACAGACATCATGTTTTATGATTATTGTTTCTGTGCCTTGAATTCCCTGTTTCTTAGAGTAAATCTTTTATGTCCCCCTCACCCCTCCTACTCCTGTAAGACACCCCTCAATAAATACATGTGTTTGATAGCTGCCAGCGCAGCAGCCTGGAGCTAACTCTGGCTGTGGCCGGCTAAGAACATGCTAAAGGCATTGAGGTCTTAGTCTAATTTTTGTTTCTGTTCACCTTCGCCGCTTCCCACGAGTCAACCCACCCCCGCCGAGGCTGGACCCCGGCACTTTCCCAAGTCAAGTCCTGGAAACAAGGATCCCTTTTCCCAAAGCAAGCTTTAAAGCCTAGAATTGTCCCTCTCCCTTAGGTTCCTGCCCCTTCCCAGGAAGAGGAATGCTGCCCATAGGCAGCGCCGTGCCCCTTGGTGGCCGTGCCCTTCCACACCATTGCGTTTCCACACAGCTGTGCTGCACGCTCATCGTGGGTTCTGCGCATAAAAACGGCCCTGTCCTCTGGGTCTTTGGGGCTTCGTTCCCAAAGGTTTCCGTATCGTGTACAACTTGCACTGAATACAGTGGCTGTGCTTTTGTCTCGCTGACTTCTGGTGATGGCAGGGTAGGGGAGGTGCCACCTCTGTCCCTACGACTGTGACATGTTTTCAAAGTGTGACTACTGCGTGAACTCTGGTAAATCAGACTCCCTTGCTCATTCTCCTGTCCCACCTGATTTCTAGGCGTCAAGAATGAGGCACAGCCCTTTGCAGCATTCTCAGCAGGGCCGGGCTCAGCGTACTGTGGGCACTCCTAGGGCTTTGGCTCACCAGGCACTTGGGACTGAAAGCGGCTGGCCCAGGGAACCTCACAACCAGGGCTTTCGGATCCCTCTGGAGTCCTCCTCTTCCTTCCAGTCCCCTTCCAGGAACCTCATCAAATAACCAGGCGAGATGAACCACTAGAGAAGAGAGACTCAAACGTGTTCCACGCCAAGGCAGACTGTCTACTGGGGAGCTCCACAGCACAGCCGGCCGGCCTGGCCCCCTGCCGCCTGCCCCAGGGTCCCCAAGCTCCTGCATTTGGATGCATCTGTATACTGCTTTCTCCTGTTGCTGTTTCCAGTCTGTCTCAGTGAGTCTTGGGACAGACGGGAAAACGCTCCCCACTCTGCGGTCACTGCTGACCCACTGGCGTCCCATTGGCAATTCCTTGGCATTCGTAATGCGGAGCGTTAGGCTCAGTGTTTTTACATTTCATTTTGATATGCCACCAGCTTATTTCAACATCTGGTTTTGTTTTGTTCCAAGGCTTTGGAGTTGGGTGGTAGTTGTTAAATCCCTCTGCGTTCATTCACAGGCAGCTTCCTTAAGTGCCTTTCACGACGCTCATTCTTCTGTCCCAAAACACACACAGAAACACTCGTATGTGTTTTAGACTCATCTAAGCAACAGCTCAAGGGCTTTCCCCACTAACAGCTTTTCCTCTCACCTTTCTCTCCTCACTCTGCCAGGTCAGAGCCTCAAATACGAGGCAGGGACCTGGAGCTGCCCGCTTCCTCGTCCTCGGTCTCAGAGCCATTCCAGCCTGCTCCCATCTGGAAGGTCTCCATAAGCTCCTAGAGCCACCATCTGCATGTGGGTGCCAACACCTTCTCCCTGACCATTTCCTCCTACCACGCCCCTTCCCAAGGCCCACTGTGCCTACCCTGGGCTCAGGCTGGAAACATCTGCTGAGCCTGCTCGGCACAGAAAGCTTGTTACACAGGCCACGGCTTCACCGAGTGCCCTACTCTTCACTTCGGCACTTTCTCTCCCAGAATTACTTATTTCTGCCACGTGTAGGACAGGAAACTGGCGAGTCACTGCTACAGTGACAATGCTGTTCTCGGGTGGCAGGTGCCTCACCACTAGCAGTCCTCTGGTCAGCCGCAGACCCAGCCAGATCTGTTGCTTTGCAAGTTCTTGGGAACAGCTTGTCAGACACCAACTCCGTACAGAACCACAACGTGCACCCTAAGAGCTGTAGATATACCATATGTAAACGCCCTGCCCGCTGAGGTCCCTTCTCCCTAAGATATTTTCTCACCTTAAATCTTACATACAGATTACAAAGGGGACCAGTGGCTCAGGAATCACAGCTCCAAGAAAATGCTGTCACCTTACTTGTTAATATTAACTTCTGGGTTTTCAAGCCACAGGAACAAGTCAGCCATGTGGGAATACAACACCTTAACCTCAACTCACCACCTGCTAGCTCAAATTACTCTTACAAAAGAATTCGTAGCTTGGAGAAACTTTTTTGTGTTATTATTTTCTCAGTTACCTTGTCATTTTTAAAAACTATTTTGGTCATAGGGAGCATGCTCTCTCCCAAGACACATAAAGACACTGCCCAGGGAGATGGCCATGCCACACTCCCTCTCAGGGTTCTGGGCACACAAGCACACTGGCCAAGTGTGAATTTGAACTCCCCAGATATGAGATTCAAAATGTGGTCCACTACGTGAAATCCAGCGACATAGCCACTACACGGTCTTGGTCGAACTACCACAGGACTTACAAACTTCCAATGCATCTGTGTTAACAGCTACTCTGCGTGACAACATTAGTGGCTCTGAAAAGAGCCTTTGGGGTGGGGTACGCGTCAGGTGTCAGGAAAGTTTAAGCCCTCTCCCCGCGGATGCGGCGCGCCAGCTGGATGTCCTTGGGCATGATGGTGACGCGCTTGGCGTGGATGGCGCACAGGTTGGTGTCCTCGAACAGCCCCACCAGGTAGGCCTCGCACGCCTCCTGCAGCGCCATGACGGCCGAGCTCTGGAAGCGCAGGTCGGTCTTGAAGTCCTGCGCGATCTCGCGCACCAGGCGCTGGAACGGCAGCTTGCGGATCAGCAGCTCGGTGGACTTCTGGTAGCGGCGGATCTCGCGCAGCGCCACGGTGCCGGGCCGGTAGCGGTGCGGCTTCTTCACGCCGCCCGTGGCCGGCGCGCTCTTGCGGGCCGCCTTGGTGGCCAGCTGCTTGCGCGGGGCCTTGCCGCCGGTGGACTTGCGCGCCGTCTGCTTTGTGCGAGCCATGACACGGAACGAACCTTATACTTCGAAAACAAGCAACTGAGAAGCGCGCGAAGAGACTGGTATTTATACAGACGATCTGTTCCTGATTGGTCACAGCCGTTTTTAAGTTTAACCTGATTGGTCTAAATCCAATCTTTCCTTGGTTCCTACCATCGCTTACGAATAGCGCCCCCCCCCCCCCCCCATTTATTTTGTTCAGTTTCTGGCCCAATCACATCACTATTTCCCCAAGGAAAGCGAAACGAGGGCTGGAATCTGTTAAAGTCAGCCTGAACTTCCAAACAAACCCGTTTCAGACAGCATTTTCTCTGCCTCATATGTAGGAGAGTATTTCTTAGTCTTTAAAAAGTAAGGCAGTTTCACAGGAGGTAATGCAGCTTCATAACTGCTTTATTAAAGTAGCTATTAATGACTATACAGGAGGGAAAGGCCCTGGGCCGTGGTCACGAGACACAGTTCATGCAGTGTGCTGCAGGGAGAGAACTGGCTGCGGGGAGGGAACTGGCTGCGGGCTTCACTAAGGACACGGTGATGGGGGGCATCTGATACTGACGGGCTGATTCAACAGATGAGTGGTAATAACTCGCGTCCCTAGTCAAGGGGCGCTGAGCTTGGCTGTTTACACTAATCAGTGACTACGGCATTTCTAGTGGGTTTTTGGCAGGTCTTACGAGGGCTCTGAAGACAGACGTTTTGGATGAATAGCTTTCTCCCAGTCTGGTTCGGTATTTAATGCACTAGAAACACAACAGAGACGTGGGTGTGGCCTCAGAGCGTCTGTAAATTGCACATAGCGCTCGTCATGCATGCGTGTAGACACTGCGCGTGCTTAAACAGCCACGTGGTTTACAAAAGTGTTCAGAGCTTTCCCAGAACGAGTGGGTGGCTCTGAAAAGAGCCTTTTGATATGAGGTTTCAGTTTCACCAGGCGCCAGACTACTTGCCCTTGGCCTTGTGGTGGCTCTCGGTCTTCTTGGGCAGCAGTACGGCCTGGATGTTGGGCAGGACGCCGCCCTGCGCGATCGTCACCTTGCCCAGCAGCTTGTTGAGCTCCTCGTCGTTGCGGATGGCCAGCTGCAGGTGGCGCGGGATGATGCGCGTCTTCTTGTTGTCGCGCGCCGCGTTGCCCGCCAGCTCCAGGATCTCGGCCGTCAGGTACTCCAGCACGGCCGCCAGGTAGACCGGCGCGCCGGCCCCGACCCGCTCGGCGTAGTTGCCCTTGCGCAGCAGGCGGTGCACGCGGCCCACCGGGAACTGCAGCCCGGCTCTGGAGGAGCGGGTCTTGGCCTTGGCGCGCGCCTTGCCGCCCTGCTTGCCGCGACCAGACATGGTGAAAACAAAAGTTGTTGCCCCAAAGTAGCCAGAAATAAGTCCCTTGCTGCGGTACTTATAGTTATTCCTGGGCGCGAAAATGAAGCCGTGCTACTGGCTTAAACAACAGTTTCCCTTAAGCCAATGAAATAGCGGTTTTCAAATACACTTATTCCGATTGGACCGCGTTGTATATGGCGTCATGTACAAGCGTCACCAATGAGACATATTCTCGTACTAATCACCTAATTTGCATAAGACGTTAACAATAAAAGGAATGCGTACAGCTTGCCCTTTCTATTTCCCGATCAACCTCCTCAAGGCTTAGTCTCACCATGCCTGACCCGGCCAAGTCGGCGCCGGCCCCGAAGAAGGGCTCCAAGAAGGCTGTAACCAAAGCGCAGAAGAAGGACGGCAAGAAGCGCAAGCGCAGCCGCAAGGAGAGCTACTCGGTGTACGTGTACAAGGTGCTCAAGCAGGTGCACCCCGACACGGGCATCTCGTCGAAAGCCATGGGCATCATGAACTCGTTCGTCAACGACATCTTCGAGCGCATCGCGGGCGAGGCGTCGCGCCTGGCGCACTACAACAAGCGCTCGACCATCACATCGCGGGAGATCCAGACGGCCGTGCGCCTGCTGCTGCCCGGGGAGCTGGCCAAGCACGCCGTGTCCGAGGGCACCAAGGCTGTCACCAAGTACACCAGCGCCAAGTAAACGGCTTCTCATACTGATGTCAAACAAAGGCTCTTTTCAGAGCCACTCACATTTTCCGGAAAAAGCTGACACACTTTGTTAATTTTTCTTGAGTAACCCTGGTTTGGTTTAGGAAAGACAAAACAGGACAGGAGGGCAAAGTGTAAAAGTTTTGTGAGCGTTTTTATGTCACCCCCTGGTGCGAATTTAGTAGCAAGGTGACGAGAGGCCTTGCGTTTCTATTTTCTGCTGTGGTCGCAGAGTCCACTGTCGGTTACACTCTCGTCCAGGCAAGTGACGTCCCTCCCCGCGCCCCGTCTCTGATTGGGTGGCTGGGCAGTTTGAAAAGCCCGCCCCGGGCTACAATTGGCCAGAGTGTCTTCGAAAGTTTCCCTGGTTATAAAACCCGGAACGTGCGGGTCTGCGCCCACAAGCCACAAGCTGTCAATCAGCCTCCTGTTCTCTGCACTCGGATTTCCTCCGTTAACTTCTGGGGTCCATTTCCCAAACAGTAGAGACAGGCGCTGTCCTGCCGGCCCTGCCCGCGCCGCAGCGGCGCAGGGTGAATGGGGTTGGGCTGAGAAGGAGCAGCGGGAGCCTTCAAGGTCGGCGCAGGTGCCCCGGCATGAAATGGAGCCGCTGGGAAAGCAACGTTCTCCCCTGCTCGATCAGTCTGCGCAGGCGAGGGGGTTGCCAGGACGCCCCGGGCCAGGGGGCAACATTCAGGCTGAGATTTGAGTCCTAGATTGGCAATGCTGAGACAGAGCGGAGGAGCCGCGTCTGAGAAGCGGGCCCCGGGAAAGCCTACCGAAACGAGCCGACCCGGGACGGCGAGCGAACCTCCCGCGAGGGGCGCTCGGGCCGCCGCGTCCCCGGGCCGCCCGCATGTCTGCAGTGCCCGCTCTCC
This sequence comes from Tupaia tana, assembly GCA_026018925.1. NCBI lineage: Eukaryota > Metazoa > Chordata > Mammalia > Scandentia > Tupaiidae > Tupaia > Tupaia tana. The sequence goes on along the minus strand of JAKSZU010000024.1, from coordinate 13,084,807 downwards.
GGGCTGGGTTTCCCGGCGTTAGCTCTGCCGCCGCGTCGTCCCCTCGCCAGCGGTGGGTGACACTGTTAGCCTCCTCTCGCTCCGCTTTCCCCCGGCCGCCCCAGGCTTCAGACGCACCCTCTGCTTTCTCTTTCCTCCCTGAGGGCTCAGGCGGCTCGCCATCGTGGGGGCGCTCCATCCCTGGGCACTGTCCTGCGCGAGGGTCGCCGTCTGTCCCTCTGCCTGGCCCGGCGGGAGGGCCGGTGACAAGCTGCTGTGCTTACACCGGCGCGGACGTAAAGTAGCCGTTTTCTGAACTCGGCTTCACAGTCGCCCCTTCGCGGGGCCATCCTCCCTGGTCCTCGAGACCTGAGCGGACGGAGGACGGTCCTTGGCGCGCGAGTGGCGGCCGCTCTGCCCTCTTCTGCTATCTCGCGACTCGAAGAGGCTGCCCTCTTGCCGGTCCTCAAGGAGCTGCCAGTCCAGGTTATAGGCGGCCCCACCCTAAAGGCCTCATTGGACCTGTCACCGTTAAAGGCCCCATCTCCAGCACAAACACTGAGCGTTAGGGCTGAACGTGACTGTGGGTCCATGACAGCACCTAACACCGTTGTCCTTGCTCACACCCCAACTCGCGATTCCAAAGTTTCTTTCATAAAATGTCATCCTTAAGCTTCCACCGCAGATAGTGACATGATGTGACCAAAGAGGCGAGTGAAAACATGGTTGCTCCCAAGGGCTCAGAAGAGAAAAATAAAGCTGCCTGGGGCTTGGGAGCTTCCTCACCCGCACACAGGAAGGTGCTAGTGGCTAGTCTGCTCGGCGCCCAGACTTCTGCGCGGGGCTTCACTTCCCAGTGCAGAGGCATGGGTCTATTCCCTATCCTCTCAGTCCTGCAGAACCACCGCAGCCCGCCTGGCCCAGTGGAGGGCTCCAGAGTGAGGGGCAAAACCTGTCCCGTGCCCTGTCGGCCGCCCTTGCAGCCATGCAGGTGCAGGGACAGGGACTTGCAATTTTTCAAGAGGATATGTGTTCTAACGTGAAATAGTCTGAATTTTCTCTTTAGGCAATGAATTAAAAGATTGTAAGGGGGCCAGCAGGTGATGTGGTTGTTAAGGTGCTGGACTCCCACATGATCAACCACAGTTCAAGTCCTGGACCTGGAGGCTTGCTTTCTCGCTTTTCCTTTCTCTCTGTCTCAATCTGGTCTACTTTAAAAAAATAATAATAACAAAATTAAATAATTCTTTTTTAAAAAATGCTTTAAAAATTGTAACTTGATTAACTTCTATGGTTTGAACACATCCCCCAAAAATGTAAGTGTTGAAATTTGGTTGTTATTGTGACTGTACTAAAGGGGTGGGAACAACACCAACAAAAGATGAAGACTAAGGCCTTTGGCAGGGGATTGGGGTTAGATAAGTTTATCACAGTGGGGCCTCCATGATTAAATGCTGGTACTTTATAAGAAAAGGGAGAGGACCAGCCTGTGGCCTGGTGGTTAGGGCCACTGAATCCCAGTGGCCAGATGTGCAGCTCGAGTCCCAGAACCAGCAGCTTGAAAACTACAGGGGGTGTATGTGTGTGCACAAAATCCCAACAGGAGGGAGAAACGGAAGAGAGAGAGTGAGGTGTGACCATTCCCCGGGGGGGTGCTTTCTCACTTCCCCTCCTCTCTCTGTCTCTCTGGGACCGGCTGGCATATTAAGAACAGGGGGAGAGAGTGAAGTACATAAGTGCTCACGCTCTGCTGTGGGAAGCCGCAGGTCACCCCAGGGTGCCACAGAGTCCCCACAAACAAGAAGGCCTCACCTCAACACTGGGTGGGCCTCCAGAACCATGTGCTGAATGAACCTGGATTCTGTCAACAGAAGTAACCAGCTCTGCAAAATAGTAACTACTGAGGTTTATTTCTAAACACGGATATGATTGACCAGTTCTGAGAAAGCGAATGTACCTTTCCTGGGGTGATCAGATACAGGGGTGACTTTTGAGAGTGAGGACAAGGTTTGAATTTAGTGAAAAAGTTTTTCCATTGATCTGTCCCCAAAAGACAGAACAGCCGGACGCGGGGGTTTGTAGGTTATAAACGGGTTTTCTGTGTTTCAGAAAAGGATCAGTAAAGGGTGTGCTTTAACAGAGATGAGGGGGCTTGTACATCAGAAGATGCGGACCCAAGGACAGGAAGTAGGAACAGTCCTGTTATCAATGAGTTAAAATGATCTGTTAATGTCTGTGGACGTGACTCACCCCAGGACCTCTGAAAGGGATTTTGGAACTAGGAAAAAGCATCAGGCTTCTGTCCTTAATTCTTCATAAATCATCCTGTGTGTGGTATTCAGTTATCGCACCAGGAAACTGGACTCCAGTATGGACCAGCAATGAGTCTGGAGCCTTACCTTCCCTCTCACGGTGGAGTCCCTGGACACTAACAAAGCCTTCTGTGCATGGCAGGCTGTCCAGGTCACCGTCCCTGCCATCAAGACCTAGCTCTCCGTCCAGGGCTCAACTTGAAACTCAGCTGAAAGGACCCACTCGTCACCCTGCTGGCGGGCGAGTAAAGGGATAAGAAATTGGATTAAAATGATAATAATAATAACTGTCTCATTAACAACAGTGAAGTGAAGTGGTGAGCAGTGTCTGGAGCTGAGCGTTGTGGGTTGAACGGTTATCTGGATAAATAAGCCTATTCTCTTCAAATTATGCTGCATGTGTCTTGTTTTTATTAACATTATTTCTAACCCACAGAGCATAGCTGCGTATGTTTATGGGGCGCAACGTGGTGTTACCCCATGACGCTGAGCTGGGGGAGCTCTCACCTCCTTTTCCTTTGTCTTGTCTCCCTAGTCTCCTCCTTTTTCTCTCGAGATTGTTCCCTTCTCTCCTCTGCTACAATGAATAAGAGGACAGAGGCGGCGGGAGCCCAGAACCTTGCGCAGGCTCCGGACTGTGCACCTCGGTGTGGGTCCCGTAATACACGGCCTGCCGTGGCTCCGAAGCCCAGCACAGGCCTCTCGGGCCGTTTCTTACCAGTGACTGAGGCACTCGGGTCCTCATTGTCCAGCAAGTCACTATTTAACAAACCACTGACTTTTTCTCTTTTTTACTTTCTCTACCCATTGGGGACCAATAGGAAGAACCAGTGTCTTCTAACTAACTTAACAGAGAACTACCACAAATTATGCTCTTGAAGGAAAATGAAGATGTCAGTTTGCATCTTATTCCTAGGGCAACACATTTTTTTTTAAAGACACTGTTGACAGACATTTAGAACTTAAATGTTATCTCATGGCTCACAGTCGTCATCCCCAAAGTCTGACTGTCTGAAGCCCCTCAGGAGCGGCATCGATGCCCAGGTCCATCCTGTCGTGCCCAGGGGCAGGATCTGTTACTGCTGCTGCCGCGGGGAACGGGGACACGTACCAGCAAGTAGAAGGGCCCGCGTTTCAAGACTGGGGAGACGTTCCACAGATTAGTACCCAGAAATGAAAACAGGCCTGCAGTTAAGGATGGCATGAACAGTTACCGGGAAGAAGAGAGTTGCCAACAAAAGGCACAGTTGTCAGGACAGAGGGTCGGAGACTGGCAGCTGGGTACAGGAAGTTCCAGGGGTCTGAGAGTGGTGGGCCGTGAGCGTGGACCGTGAGGGTGGCGGAACCTGACCTGTGGGGCTGTGTGCTTCCGAATGTCTTTGACCTACCAGGCTATTTTCCAGCTCCAATGAGACAGAACTTAAGTTGCAGAAAATCAGTAAAATGCCCAATAATTCCAGTCATGAGTGGAAAGGCCGGAAGAGCAGAGGTAAGGGCCGCGTCCCTCTGCACCGCTCCAGACCCGGCCAAGTACACGCTCAGTTCTCTGTCTTCTAGGACCCCAGGAGACTCTGGGGTCTGGTCCAGAGCTAAGGATCCGGCGGGTGCAGACAAGTACCCTGGGGGTCAGGAGACTCCAGCCCCAGCCCCAGCCCCACCCACTGGGCCTCTGGCACACTTCCCCTGCCACTCCCAGCTCCTCTTCCACCACTGAAAACGGTCTCCAAAGTTTCTTCCAGCAGGAAAGGTCTGTTTCGAGAAAGAAACCTCCTCCGTGTGAATCTCACAAAGCCGTCACCGACAAACGGGTGGCAGGCATGTTGTGGTTAAGTCCAGGCAGCAGAGACCAGAGCGGGCCCTGGCACGCTGTCGGTTTTCAGAATGACGGTGTAAGCAGCGGCTCGGCTCACGTTTGTCTTGCTAACTAGAAACTTTCTATAGAGGAAGAAGAATTAGAGCCTTAGGAGCAAATCGAATCCTCCACTCGGAAGGCACATTCAGGGCCAAACAAATCCATCTCCTAACAGGGCCCAGGAAGAAACCGAAAGCAACATTCTGTCTTTCTCGGGAATTTTTTTTTAGAGCAGTCACCTGTGCCCTTGAGGCCCTCAGCTGCCTCCCAGGACCTGTGCTGGGTCCATGACGCAGAAATGGGCCCGCGCCAAGTGGGCAGGGTGAGAAGAGGAGGCGTCGGGTTCCTGAGGGGGCTGCAGAGGTAGGGAGCTGCAGAGCTATGCCATTTACCAGCTTTTTTTTTTCTTTCAGTATAAAATATATTTCTACTAAATGGCTGTGTGGCCATTTAACAAAATGTTTTTAAAAGCAAAAGAATAGAGACTGCCACCGAATTTCGGAAACGGAAAGTGTTCACAGCTCACGGCGCGCGGTTCCTGGGACTGGAACCCGCCCTCGTTTACTGGACGGTGGCGCGGGGCGCGGACTCTCCCAGCCGAAGGGTTCGCGGTTAACTCAGCTCCAAACCCCGACACCACATTTCTTATGTGGAAATGGGCTTTCTGACTCATAAGTTGTTTTCTTCATACCAGTACTTAATTCTAATGCCTGCAGGGTGTTTCCCTGAAAGGGACAAAAACAGATAGCAGAGGATGGTTTCGATCCATCGACCTCTGGGTTATGGGCCCAGCACGCTCCCGCTGCGCCACTCTGCTAACCACAGGAAAGCGCTTCTCATGAGTTTCCTTTATAGAATTTGTCCCAAGGCTTGCTGTTTCCAGTTTGTTGGGGGAAAAAATGTTTTTTCTCAAGACAACTGATTCTGTTCACGTCTTAAAGGAAAAGACGATTCTGGAACGCTTTGATCCCAGCTACTCCAACAGCGGACAAACTCGCTATTTCGGCAGAAAAAAAAAAAAAACGCTCATCCCTGTCATCCGGCAGAGGCGATTCCAACGCTTCATTGTACAGTGCAAAAGCACGATTAAGCAAAAAACTTAAAATAGGCAAAATATCCAACTTCTGAAATAGAATGTTTTTGAAATTTCGGAAAGATTAATGGAAAAAAAATACCGTTGCATTGGCCGGGAATCGAACCCGGGCCTCCCGCGTGGCAGGCGAGAATTCTACCACTGAACCACCAATGCCTCACGAGAGCCTTTCTTTCTAGCTCCAGAAATGATTCCTTCCCCTATCAAAGTTTCTAAGTCCTTAGAGATCCCGGGGGCTTTTCACTTTCACGGAATAGATCTCCCTTCCGTTCCCTCCCCCTCCTCCCCCGCACAGCGTCCTTTCAACCCTGGAAGCCGGCGGGGGGAGGCGGCCCAGCCCCGCAGCGCCTGCCGCAGGGCGCTTTGCGGGGAGGGCGGGACAGGTGAGGCCGGAGAAGACCGAGAGGCGGCCCCGGGGTCGGGGGCTGCAGAAACCGCCGTCAGCCCGGGGCGCGCGCGGAGGCCGTGGGGCGGCCCTGAACCTCCCTCCAGGCAGAGGGAGCGCGAAGTGTCCCTGAAGGACGGTTTTCAGAAAGGAAAAGGCACAGTGACGCGCGCCCGAACGTGTGGCGTGGGCTGAGCTCGCGGAGGCACGGGCCGGGTCAGGGGTGAGGCCGTCCTGCCCGCCGGGAGACCCCGCAGCCCAAGGCGTCTCCAGATCCGAGGGTCGACCGGAGGGTGCAAACGAGGCCGCACTCGGGAAGGGTGTTCCCCAAACCCGTGTGCGGCGGGCGCGCCCCGCCCCGGCCCAGACAAGGGATTCGCAGATCAGACCCGAGTCGTCCCGCGCGGCCACCAGCCACTCCGGTGGGATAGGAAGGGGGCGACACGGAAGGGCCTGGAATTGTTGAAACACACACTGCGGAGCAGCCGTCGCCTCTCCAGGCGGACGGGTCTGGACCCGGGGCTGCCCCGCCTCGTGGGGAGGCCAGCGAGTGGGTGAACGCGCTCGCCGCGGTGCCGACGGCGCCGCCTGGGGTTTCCCAACGCCTGGGGCGGGGGGTCTTAAAACGCGGGCCCCCAGGTCCTTGAAAGAATGCGATGGCCATGGCTCGAACGTGTGTGTACCCCGAATCCCTGTGCGGGAGCCCCACCCGCAGTGTGAGTAAGGGGGTCCTGCGGGCGCGCTAGTGCACTTAGCAGAGACCGGGTCACTCCTCTGCGGTGAGGCCCAGCAGGCCGCCGGCACCAGGGGCTCTCCCGAGCAGGGGGCCAGCCTGGCCCGCTCTCCCGCCTGCTCAGCCGCCCGTCGTCTCTCTGGGTGCCCGTGCGCGCACCGGGTCTGATTTGGGGCCTAGGGCGAGAGTCCCTGCTCTAGCACCTCTGGGTTTCTGCTCCCCCTAACTCTTTCTCTCATTGGGGAGCGGCTCCTCCGACAGGGTCCCCCAGCCCCAGCCCAGGATGACAGCTGTCCCACCTGTGTGTTCTGGTCACTCCCGCGAGCCCAGGGCCTCCCCTGTGCCCCAGCCCCTCACCCACACCCCCTGCACCAACAACGGCCTGCTCCCCACCCTGCGCAGGTGACCGGAATAAAGTAAGACGTGTGGCTTGTCAGAGGACGCCCAGGGATAGAAACGCAAAGCGGGAAAGGGGGCGGAAGGTGGCCGGCCATCGAATGCCGCTGACTCCCTACCGCTCATCCTCATGACCCCTTAAAGAAGCGTGGTCCTTCATGGAGGTCACACTGTGGGGTCAGACCAGGTGGAGGGACAGCAGACAAGGATGGCAAGGGACAGACCTTGGCCCCTGCAGTCCCCCATTCGGCCTGGGAGGACACACAGGTCCCCCTGCAGGTCTGCTCCTGCCCCGCTGCCTGCTCCTGGTCCCCCAGGGCTGGGCAGTGTCCCGCCCACACGGGGGTGGGGTCTGTTCCCTCGCTGTGGGTGCGTGGCTGTGGGTGAGTAGCACGTGGATAATTCATGGAGGAAGAGGCTTCTCAGTCCCTGGTCCTGGGGCAGCAGGTCAGGTCGGGAACGTGCCTTCTGAGGGTCTTCCTCGCAGAGCCAGTCCCCGTGGGAGGGCCAGGGCATGCCAGCTCAGACCTCGCCCTCTGGTAACGCCCCTGCCTTCAATCGTGGGGCCCGCCCTGCGCCCTCATCGAATCCTGATCACACCCCAAAGGTCTCACTTCTTAGGATATGGGAGGGGAGAGAGAGATGGAGACAGTGAGGGGGACGTGAGAAGCCACTCCCCAGGGAGGATGACCACACCACAGTCCCTTCTCCATTCTCCTCCCGGGAGAGGGCACACACATACACGTGCCCAGTGTGAGTTTCAAGCCGCCAGGTCCAGGACTAGAACGCAGTCAGCCACGTGGGAGTCCAGTAACGTAGCCGTTAGGCCATCTGCTGACCCCTCAAACGAAAATCCTGTAAATGCACCGTAGATTCCTCTTTCCCACCCTCCTCTTCCTGCCCAGCCGACTCCCTGTCCCCTGCCTCCAGAAACTCCAGACTCTCTGGGCCCTGATGCAGACTCCCCCTGCAACACTTGGTCCCATTCCCTGGGCAAATTCTGTAGCTCAGGGACTCAGCCTGACCGTGTCCCTCAGCCCCCAGGTGCACATTCGTCATCCCAGTGTCCCTCACACACTGTCCTCTTTGTCCCCTTCTGTCCTGAGTGTGGGGTGGGCCTCCCTCCTGGGCACGTGGTTGCCGAGCCTGCTAGTGCCGGGCACAGATCCTCAGGGACAGTTGCACGGGCAACCAAAGTGCAGGTCGCGGCCCAGCAGTTCCCGGGGACCAAGGGGCGGCTGGTATGGCCCCTGGGGTGCTGGGTTAAAGCCGGTACCGAGGAGAGTTCACACGCTACGTACATACACAGCCGGCCGGGGCAGGCGCGTGACAGGGCTCCGCTTACACGCACACCACTTTCCAGTTCTAAGACAGCCTAGCCCATTGAGCCACACCGGCTGGTGCATGGGGACATAACCTGGGCAACGTGACCCGGAGGAGGCAAGGGCGGGACAGTGGGCTGAGGTCACCCCTGTGGCACCCCAGACTTCTCAGGGAGACACCCCCCAGCCCTCGATGTTTCGGGAGCAGGCGTGGAGGCCCAGGAGTGCGGTTCTGCGGGAGGGCTGTTCCAGGGCCTCGAGGGTCCAACCAGCCCAGCCCGGATTGTCTGAGCACCTCACAAAGGGACTGAATCCCCAGAGGCCCAGCGGGCAATCGCCGGGCTCGTCCTCTTTGACTCGGCTGGGAGTGGGCGGAACCGGGGCGGATCGCGGGAATGCGATGTGGGGTTGTCACAGCTTCGTGGACCGCGGGCATCCAGGGCTCTATTCCGAGCACCGAGGAGTGACAAAATAAGCAAAAACGGTCCCCGAATTCAAGTGACTTCAGTTTTAGGGGGGAAAGACACCTGAAGACACGGCTAAGGACGCGTGCTTGGATGCGACTGCAGAGACGCGGCCGCGTGAGTGGCAGACGCGGAGCGGGCCGGAGCCGGGACCCCGGGGCGGGCGCGGGCGCGGGCTCGGGCTCGTCTTCCGCGGAGTGCGCGCGCCCCCTAGCGGCACCTCTGCAGCGGCAGTGCCTTCGCTTCCCGGCAGGCGTTCGTCTTTAACAGAACTAACGCACTGAGCTGAAGCCTGGAGAAGCAGAATTTCGTTGCTACATCTCCTTCCTCGTGCAGTGAGACGTCTCTCCCGTTCCTTGGGAAACGTTTCATAATTCAAGAATGGCCGTAGGGTTCGTGCCAATTTGTTTGTTTCACTTATCAGCCATGGATATAGATGTCTTTTTAAAAGATAAAAGTGCCATTTACACAGCGGAGAGAACTAATGATCTATATCCATGTATTTATAGCTGTTTACGTATAAACAGCTCTCTCTCTGCTCTAAGGCGGTGCCCGCTGCCCCCTGCAAGCTCGCTGCGGGAGCCTGGGGTGACCTAGCCAGCCCCTGACTTGCGTTTGTGGGCACCGTTTTTGTGTCATGTGTGCTTCTTGATCGGATTAACGAGAATTCCTCCCTTTCCTGCCGCCACTGGACCTGATTTATGCGTGGGGCGCCACACCCCTGGCCTCAGGACTGGCTGGCGGCGCAGGTACCTCGCGAGACTTCCACGGCTGCGGTGTGATCCCATACTCAAGGGCTTGAAAGTCAGGCCAGCCGCATATGCGAGCCCAAGATGCTGGGAGGAGACTGGAGGAGGAGGGATTGCAGCATGGCCATCCCCCAGGGGTGGGGGGGTGTGAGTTCTCACTTCCCCTCTCACTGTCTGTCTGTCTGTCTGTCTCTCTCTCTCTCTCTCTCTCTCACACACACACACACACACAAAAGCGCATGTGCCCTAAGGCAAAAACTTCTAAAACAAACAAAAAAGAATAAAACACTGTAGTGATTTCTCAGATCTGCATAAGGTTTTTTTCTCACCACATTTTGCCCAGTGATCAATTCGATGCATGCACTGAGGAATGGGATAATTCGTTGTATCGTTTCAAATGTATACAGTTTCATAAGACAGCAATGGGGCCAGCAAGTGGCATGGTGGTTGAGACTCTGGACTCCTACATGGTTGACCATGGTTTGAGTCCCAGACCTGCACTTGAAACTCATGCCAGGCACATGTGCATGCATGCCCAAAATCCCAAGAGGAGAAAGGAGGAGAGGGGATTGCAGTGTGGCCATCCCCCCGGGAGGTGATCTGTCTCTCTCTCTCTAGCGAACGTATATGCCCTATGGCAAAACCTTTAAAAAAAAAAAAAAAAAGGCAAAATATTCTTACTGTATTACTGTATTTCTTGGTTACTGCACTTTTTGTTTTTATGATATATTTGGTAGAAGGAAAAAATGGAAAACGGGATAGTGAAAAAACAGAAAATAATTACAGTACTCGATGATAAAATGTGTGGTAATATGTTTGATTGAGCCCATATACAGTGTGTTCTGGATGGAGAATTCATTTTGTATCCTGCAATGATATACAGTAAATGAATGTAAGATAAATGGGGGCGAAGGCCCTTCGGGTCAAACCCTTCAAAGCCCCCTTTGTCCTTGTTCCTGAGCGTGTAGATGAGCGGGTTCAGCAAGGGCGCGATGACCCCACCATCTTGCCGCGGCCCTCGGAGGCGGGCGAGCGCAGCTGCAGGTACGTGTAGATGGCGGTGCCGGTGCAGTAGAAGAGCGACACCACCGCCAGGTGGGAGCCGCGGGTGCCGAAGGCCTGGCGCCGCCCGGCCGAGCGCATGCGCAGCACCGCGCGGCCATGAGGGCGTGGGACGCGAGGATGAGCCGGTGGGGACGAGGAGGAAGAGCACGCTGGTGAAGAAGAGCTCGGTCTTGTTGGCGTGGTGTCGGCGCAGGACAGCCGGAGCAGGGCCGGGACCGCGCAGAAGTGGTCCACGTGGCGGCGGCCGGGCAGCGCCATGCGCACGGCCCAGCTGGACGGCAGCACCGAGTGGCCGACGCCGCTGAGCCGGGAGGCCGCCGCCAGCTGCAGGCGGAGCCGCCGGTGCGTGACGACCAGGTAGTGCAGGGGCCGGCAGATGGCCACGCACCTGTCGGAGGACATGACGGCGGGCAGCAGGCACTCGGGGGAGCCCAGGGCGCCCCGCAGCCAGCGTAGCTGATCGCCTAGCGCTGCGCAGGTCGGCCAGCAGCTGCGGCAGGCGCTGGGGGTGAAGCCCGGGTCCAGGCGCTGGGGGTGTAGCCCAGGTCCAGGCGCTGGGGGTGAAGCCCGGGTCCAGGCGCTGGGGGTGTAGCCCGGGTCCAGGCGCTGGGGGTGAAGCCCGGGTCCAGGCGCTGGGGGTGTAGCCCGGGTCCAGGCGCTGGGGGTGGAGCCCGGGTCCAGGCGCTGGGGGTGAAGCCCGGGTCCAGGCGCTGGGGGTGTAGCCCGGGTCCAGGCGCTGGGGGTGAAGCCCGGGTCCAGGCGCTGGGGGTGAAGCCCGGGTCCAGGCGCTGGGGGTGAAGCCCGGTCCAGGCGCTGGGGGTGAAGCCCGGGTCCAGGCGCTGGGGGTGAAGCCCGGGTCCAGGCGCTGGGGGTGAAGCCCGGTCCAGGCGCTGGGGGTGAAGCCCGGGTCCAGGTGCTGCGGGTGAAGCCCGGGTCCAGGCGCTGGGGGTGTAGCCCAGGTCCAGGTGCTGCGGGTGAAGCCCGGTCCAGGGCCCACAGGCTGGTGAGGGAGACGTACATGGGCGTGCGCAGCCTGCGGTCCAGGCGCGACACCAGGGTGATGGCCAGAGTGCCGACGATGGTCAAACGTAGGACACCGGGAACACCACGAAGAGGGCAGCTCTAGCCACGGGCCGTCTGAGAAGCCCAAGAGCACGAACTCCCCAGGGCTGCTCCCGATGACCCAGCTCATGGCAACGCTCGGCCGCCTCCCTGGGACGCAGCCAGCCGTGAGTCGCGCCCACCACCGTGCGGTTGTCACAGTCGGCTTGCTAGGTCTGTCACGGTCAGCTCCCTAGGTCTGTCACGTCGGCCCCCTAGGTCTGTCACGGTCGGCCCCCTAGGTCTGTCACGGTCGGTTCCCTAGGTCTGTCACAGTCGGCTCACTAGGTCTGTCACGGTCGGTTCCCTAGGTCTGTCCCGGTCGGCTCGCTAGGTCTGTCACGCTCAGTTCCCTAGGTCTGTCACGGTCAGCTCCCTAGGTCTGTCACGTCGGCCCCCTAGGTCTGTCACGGTCGGCCCCCTAGGTCTGTCACGGTCGGTTCCCTAGGTCTGTCACAGTCGGTTCCCTAGGTCTGTCCCGGTCGGTTCCCTAGGTCTGTCATGGTCGGTTCCCTAGGTCTGTCACGGTCGGTTCGCTAGGTCTGTCATGGTCGGTTCCCTAAGTCTGTCACGGTCAGTTCACTAGGTCTGTCACAGCCGGTTCCCTAGGTCTGTCACGGTCAGTTCCCTAGGTCTGTCACGGTCGGTTCCCTAGGTCTGTCACGGTCGGTTCCCTAGGTCTGTCACAGTCGGCTCGCTAGGTCTGTCACGGTCGGTTCCCTAGGTCTGTCACAGTCGGTTCCCTAGGTCTGTCACGGTCGGCTCGCTAGGTCTGTCACGGTCGGCTCGCTAGGTCTGTCACGGTCGATTCCCTAGGTCTGTCACAGTCGGTTCCCTATGTCTGTCACGGTCAGTTCCCTAGGTCTGTCATGGTCGGTTCCCTAGGTCTGTCATGGTCGGTTCCCTAGGTCTGTCACGGTCGGTTCCCTAGGTCTGTCCCGGTCGGCTCGCTAGGTCTGTCACGGTCGGTTCGCTAGGTCTGTCACGGTCGGTTCCCTAGGTCTGTCATGGTCGGTTCCCTAGGTCTGTCATGGTCGGTTCCCTAGGTCTGTCACAGTCGGTTCGCTAGCCGCCGGTGTGAATGCACAGATGGCGCCTGTTCTCTGTCTCTCTCCGCTGAGAGCACATGCCCTAAAACGAATATAAAAATAAATAAATAAATACAAGCCTATCTTTAAATTCGGTGGTCGTGGCATTGAGTTTCCAGTCATTTGAACCCTAGTTCACATCCCTAATCTTAGAAGTGGCATGCTCTTAACTAAAAAGCAAAACCACGAGACGGGGGGCCTCCTCTCTGCACCTCTGCAGTGAGGGAGGACGGGCCGCGGCTCACTTACCGGTCAGCTCAAGCCCACGGGGCAGGCTGCTCTGCCACCAAGCGGAGCAGCATCTCAGGGTCCCACCGTCATCGGACAGCGGGTCTGGTCACTCCGGGAGCGTAGGGTTGGCATTACTGAGTCCCAGGCAGGTCCCAGAGGGCACAGAGAGTGGCCCAAACAGAAGTGGTGGGAGAATTCCAGGAAGCACGGATGGGGTGGCCAGGAGCCTTGTCCGGGGTGCACGCCGCCGTCACTGCCCCCTGCCTGCGTTGGCGCACTCAGACCCATGTCTCTCTCGGATTTGTTCACTTGTCCCTGAGCTCGCACATTCAAAGGACGAAGTCACACGGTGCTGGGAGCATCTCTTTCAGCTGCACGGTGAAGAGGCGGAGACCGAACGGTGAAGAGGCGGAGACCAGATGGTGACGAGGGTCAGTGCACATCCGCCGGCCAGCGCTGTCACTGGTGGGCCGTCCTCATTGTGTCACAGGCAGGTCGTTGTCACTGTGTCACCGGCAGACCGTCCTCACTGTGTCACAGGCAGGTCGTTGTCATTGTGTCACCGGCAGGTCATTGTCACTGTGTCACAGGCAGGTCATTGTCACTGTGTCACAGGCAGGCCGTGGTCACTGTGTCACAGGCAGGCCGTGGTCACTGTGTCACAGGCAGACCGTCCTCACTGTGTCACCGGCAGGCCGTGGTCACTGTGTCACAGGCAGGTCATCGTCGCTGTGTCACTGGCAGACCGTGGTCACTGTGTCACAGGCAGGCCGTGGTCACTGTGTCACAGGCAGGTCATTGTCACTGTGTCACAGGCAGGCCATGGTCACTGTGTCACAGGCAGGTCATTGTCACTGTGTCACAGGCAGGCCGTGGTCACTGTGTCACAGGCAGACCGTCCTCACTGTGTCACCGGCAGGCCGTGGTCACTGTGTCACTGGCAGGCCGTGGTCACTGTGTCACAGGCAGGCCGTGGTCACTGTGTCACAGGCAGACCGTGGTCACTGTGTCACAGGCAGGTCATTGTCACTGTGTCACAGGCAGGCCATGGTCACTGTGTCACAGGCAGGTCATTGTCACTGTGTCACCGGCAGACCGTCCTCACTGTGTCACAGGCAGGCCGTGGTCACTGTGTCACCGGCAGGTCATTGTCACTGTGTCACAGGCAGGTCATCGTCGCTGTGTCACAGGCAGGTCATCGTCGCTGTGTCACTGGCAGGTCGGGGAGCAGCGTGGCGTCAGCATACCTCTGTCACATGACAGGGTCCACACTTGCCCCCAACAGGAACGGCGCTCATTCACGTGTTCTCGGATGGCCTCGAGTCCCTGTGAGCTGGACTTTCAAATCCTGTCCTTTTGCCAGGGGACACAGGAAGAGTCTCCCCCCACAGCTAATGCCTTGTCAATTGGCTACAAAGACAGGGAAGTTTGTCCCCGCCCCCCCAAAAAAATGCCCCGGTTAGTAAGACTAATTTTCTGGGTGGAACTCAGTGTGTGTGTTCAGAGAAACTGCAGTACTGTCCCCAGGCCCTGGGGCTGCCCGCAGCAGACAGAAACGTACGACCAGAGGCCCCGTCCCCACAGAGCGCAGACGTGGTCAGAAGCAGCGCGTACACACGCGGTCCGGGAAGCTGGCTCTGCGAGCGTCAGGTCTCTCGCAGCAGAAAACTTGGTCTTTGCTCAGATTTAAGGTACACGGTGCTCAGATCAGTCCGATTTTAGTGTCACTTCATTTAGTAATTTTTAGAAAGATAATCTCCTTACCTCTTTTCTAAGCATTAGAGACCAGAAGGTTTTCCTCTCTGAGAGTCCTTGAACCCAGACAGGACTAACTTCACATGCTGCTGAGGCAGGACCGACTGGGCCCCTCCAACCCAGTCACAGGGAGCAGCCCTGGGCCTCCACGCGAGGCGCCTGCAGGGTGACCGCCCGGACACTGGTACCTCGGCTGCTGCTTCCAGAGGCGGCGAGGCGGCGTTTCCCGTCGGTTTTGTTAATGAGATGGAAGTGCATTCACCGCAGAGCCTCTGGTGGAGCCTCCCCGGAGTAGGGACCTGCCCACAGTCACAGCAGCTGAGCAGCGCCCTGGCGGGGACGGAGGAGGCTTCTGCAGAGGCTCTTTCCCGAGGGAGCCAGCGCTCAACTTTTCTAATGCAAGAGGTATGGCCATGGAGACCAAAAGATCTCAACAGAGAAATCGAATTTTGTGTTGCTGCGTTGGGATTTATTTTCTTTCCTGCACTGTTCAGTGAGTTCTCTAAAGCCACTTCATTGATTCGATCAGGAAGAATGTCTTTCTTTTTTTTTTTTTTTCTTTTTCTTTTTTTTTTTTTTTTTGTGGAGAGGTTTTTGCTATAGGTTACATGCACTCGCCAGACAGACCAAGAGAGAGAGTCAGAAAGCGAGAAATCACCCCCCAGAGGGAAGGCCACGCCACAATTCCTTCTCCTCCATTCTCCTCTCGGGATCTTGGGCATGTACCCACATGCACCCTGTGTGAGTTTAAGCCACCAGGTCCGAGACTCGAACCCCGGTCAAGTACATGGGAGTCCAGCAACACAGACATTCTTCCTGGTCCTAAGGAAGAATTTCTTATGCGTGCAAATCCAAAGCACAGATGCAGAATGTGAAAACCAAAGCAAGGATATTACCATAGTCACTGTGTCCAATGGCTGTAAGAAAACAGGGTCCAATGGTCAAAGATGATACTCGAGTGCAATTAGGAGACCAGCAGGTGGCGTAATGGTGATGTCACTGGACTCCCATGTAGGTGGCTTCAGTTCCAGTCCCAGACCCGAGGCTTAAAACTCACACCAGGCATGTGTGTGCGTGCCCAAGATCCCAACAGGAGAATGGAGAAGGGACTGTGGTGTGGGCATCCCCCAACCCCGGGAAGTGATTTCTCACTTTCTGTCTCTCTGTCTCTCTCTGTCTTTCTGGCGAATGCACGCGCCCTATACCAAAAAACCTCTCCAAAAAAAAAGAAGCCAGTGCTCCTGCCAACGAGGAGGGTGAGGATACTGTGGAGTCCTGGGGTTCTCTGGTGCAGCTTTCTGGTGAGACACGTGGGCGAAGACGGCTCTGCAGCACGTCCCAGGGTGTGAGGCTGGAAGTTGTTTCCAACGTCCTCCCGTCCAAAGCAGCGAGCCAGGCCCCCGGATGCTGTGCGCACCTGGGGAGGGAGCGTCTGTGAGCCTCCCAGCCCTGGGAGCAGTGCTACCTGTCCCTGTCCCTCAGACCAAGACCCTGAGGCGTGACAGGAAGCTCCCCCCGTAGCTGTCCGTTTTTGCCATCGCATTTGTCTTCTCACGCTGTTACCCAAAAGGCCGCGTGCTCCCTTCCAGCCCCAAGGACAAGGACCATTCCAGAAGCCTACCTGCGGGCACGGCGCTCTCCTGCAAGGACCCCGGGACAACCGACTGTGTGTAATCCCCCGCCGTCCGACAGAGGGGTTCTGACAGGTCCGTGGTGGTGAGCGTCCACCAGCCGAAGGCCAGGACCCAGGTGAGGGCCAGTGCCGGGCCTGTCCAGGGGGCCCCAGGTAGGACCCCGACCTCCCACACTGCCCAGACTCCACGGCAGCGCCTTCCACTCACACTGCCAAGGCTCGGCCCAACCGCTATCTGTGTGTTATTTGCCAGAGGGGACGTGCGTTCACAGTGAGAGACAGGGACAACGGGAGAGAAAGGGAGAAAGCACCCCCCCCCCATCTCCATCCGGCTGGTGGGCTGGGTCCGTGCCCCACAGGCCCGGTGTATTTTTCAAGCTGGTGGGGCTGGGCGTTGAACCACGGACAGCCATGTGGGATCCGGCTCTCTCCCAGGAGGCCACGGGGCCAGCCCCGACCTTGTTCATGAGCATACCCTGACTACTGCACCAAACTCCGAGCCCTGGGGTCTGCAGCAGCTGCTTCCTGGGACAGCAGTCTGTTACCATGGCGACCACTTTGGAGGGGATGGGCTTGGTACCTACTAAGCTTTGCTCATTCCTATAACCCACCGCATCATCACTAAAAGTTGGAATTAAACTCAGTGCTGTATGTGAATGTTCTCTCTGCCCTCGAGGGGTTGAACAGCAGTGTTTCCTTCTGCCTCTTCCTGTCCTGTCCCATTGGGCCTGTCCTCACCACAGCACAGCTCAGGAGGCCCCTCTGGTCAGCAGCCATATTGTGCGTCGTAGGGGATGAGTGTGTTCTGAGTCTGCCTTACGGAGACCGGCAGATGCAGAGGGCAGGAGCGAGACAAGAAAGTCTTCAGCTGGCCGTCTCCCCAGGAATGAGATCTGCACGTCCCCTCCCTCCCTTGTTTCAGCTTACGAACTCCTATCTTGGGACCGGCAGTTAGCGTAATGGCTATGTCCCTGGACTCCCACGTAGTCGACCGCAGTTCGAGTCCCGGACCCAGTGGCTTAAACTCACGCCAGGCGTGTGTGCGTGCGTGTCCAAGGTCCTGGGAGGAGAATGGAGGAGAAGGGATTGCGGCATGGCCATCCTCCCTGGGGGTTGATTTCTCGCTTTCTATCTCTCTGTCTCTCTCTGTCTGTCTGGCAAGCGTACGCGCCCCATAGCAAAAACCTCTCCAAAAATAAAAAAAAAAAGAACTCCTATCTTTGGGCAGGTAGAGGGATAGATTTGTTGCCATGGTGGTTAAGGGGCTGGACTCCCATGTAGCCAGCCACAGTTCAACTCCCAGACCCAGCAGTTGAAAATCACGCTGCGTATATATGCATGCCCATAATCCTGAGAGGAGAATAGAGAAGATGGGATTGTGGCATGGCCATCCTGCCTAGGGGAATTTCTCAATTTCCCTCTCTCTGTCCTCTTTCTGGTGAGCACATGCACCCTATAGCAAAAAATAAATTAAGTGTTCCATACGGATTTACTTAGACACTCCCATGTAGACACCCTTGTTTCTTACTGAAATTTTACCAGGAGGTAAAATCAGTGTTTTCTGATTCTTATCTGAATCAGTTATTATGAGGGTTGTGAAATGGCGATTTTCTTTTTTTTTATTTTTAGAGAGAGAATTTTGCTATAGGGTGCATATGCTTGCCAGAAAGACAGAGACAGAAAGCGAGAAATCACCCCCCAGGGGGATGGCCATGCTGCAATCCCTTCTCCTCCATTCTCCTCTCGGGATCTTGGGCACGCACGCAC
Source organism: Tupaia tana (assembly GCA_026018925.1). Lineage (NCBI taxonomy): Eukaryota > Metazoa > Chordata > Mammalia > Scandentia > Tupaiidae > Tupaia > Tupaia tana. The sequence continues at coordinate 13,066,882 of JAKSZU010000024.1, read as the reverse complement.
ACGTGCCCGGCGTGAGTTCAAGCCACCGGGTCCGGGACTCGAACCACGGTCGACTACGTGGGAGTCCAGCGACATAGCCCTTACGCCATCTGCTGGTCCCTCACTGTCTGTTTTGATGCTCGGATACCCCAGGTTGGGTCGCTGGCCCCTTTGTGGTCTCCCCTGGTTCTACAAGCACTTCCTTACTTCAATAACAAAACGTGCGTGAGCTCGGCCGTGTCTCTGAAGAGCCCTGGCTCTCCCCACTGAGGCTGGCAGCTATAAACCGTGAGCTAGTGACGTGGCCTGCTCCTGAGCGCTTCACACTCTGTGCACAGGCACACACGGGCACTCACACACACAGGCAGGCAGACACACACACACAGGCAGGCAGACACACACACACACACTCACACACATAGACACACACACAGGCAGGCAGACACATACTCACACACACACAGAGACACACACAGGCAGACACACACACACACTCACACACATAGACACACACACACAGGTAGGCAGACACACACACACACACAGAGACACACACAGGCAGACACACACACACACAGAGGCAGGCACACACACACACACTCACACACAGAGGCAGACACACTCACACACAGAGGCAGAGACACAGACACACACACACAGGTAGGCAGACACACACGCTCACACACAGAGACACACACAGGCAGACACACACACACAGGCAGACACACACACACAGGCAGGCACACACACACACACTCACACACACACAGAGGCAGACACACTCACACACAGAGGCAGAGACACAGACACACACACACAGGCAGACACACACACACGTCTCTCCCCAGGCCAGCTCTGCGCACATTCAGCCCCGTAACGTCACCGTGGCACTGTCAGTTCCAGTCCAGTCCCCGTGGTCGATGGGTCTTCTCCCCGTTTGTCTTCACGCCTTCTGAGGCAGGGCACACCGGCTCCTGGTGTGTCTGCTTCTTGCTCAGTGCTCTGCAGACCACCATCTTCCACCACACGCCCTCCACCCTGGGTGCTGGTGTCTCCAGGGCTCCGAGGGTCAGGCGTGAGCGCCACACTGTCCCTTCCCTGGAACTTGCAGTCAGCGAGCCGGGTGACTCTGTGTACGGATCCTGTCTGGGTTTCTTACCTGTGTGTGTCTTCGAGGCCTGTCCGCGTTGTCGCGAGGACCGAAGTTCCTGTCTTCGTTGCCGAATAGAACCCCCTGGCATAGGCACTCCGTTGCCGGCCGACCTATTTTCCGGACGGCTGTTCTGCTGTGTCCTGGCTACCCCCTTAACGGGGCTGCCGCGACTGTCCTCACGCAGCTCCCACTGTGGGCGGGAGTGCCCCTGCCCCTTGGCATTTGATTGCCAGAAAACGCCTCCCGCAGTTTCCAGTACTCGCTCCACTTGGCACTCTCAGCAGACGACTCGCAGAGTTGTCTCTGTCATCATTATTTTTATTATTTTTAGAGAGAGATTTTTGCTATAAGGCGCAGTGCTCGCTGGAGAGAGACAGAAAGTGAGAAATCGCCCCCGAAAGGGGATGGCCATGCAATCCCTTCTCCTCCAGTCTCCTCTTGGGATTTTGGGCACACACATGCCCAGCATGAGTCTTAAGTCACGGAATCGGGGACCATGAACCGCAGTCCACCACGTGAGAGTCCAGCGACATAACCTCTATGCTATCTGCTGGCCCCAAAATTGTCTCCTGTAATTGATTCTTAAGGATAAGTTTATATATATTGTGGATACAATTTCTTTATCTGATGTATAGTTCATGAATATTTTCTCCAAGTCTATGACTTGCCTACTTATTTTCCCGACAGTATCTTTTGATAAGCAGAAAATTTTAATTTTTATGAGTTTTGTTTGTTTTTGTTTTTATTTTTGCTTTTATTGACAGAGGGCCTCTGTGCTTGTCAGAACAGAGAGAGAGAGAGAGAGAGAGAGAGAGAGAGAGAGAGAGAGCACCCCCATGGGGTGTGGCCAGGCTGCGATCCCTTCTCTCATTTCTCCATCCTTTCGGGATTTTGGACATGCACACACATGCACCCTGTGTTTTGCCTTCGCACTGCAGGTGTGTGGGGCTGGCGTCCCCAGACATCTTCGCACTCTGATCTGCATCTGGGTGAGGACATGGTGGTCGGCAGTGGGAATCAGAGCTTCCCCAGACACCAGACAGCATTCCACACCAGCAGGTTAACAGTATCTTGCCTATGTATAAAAACGACGGTGAGCCACGTAACTGTCCCTTTAATGCAACTTTGTCTTAGCCAGATGTTGGCTACGCTCACAGCCACTTCCTTTCCAAGCCACGTGAAAATTGTGGCAGAAGGAAGTTGGACTGGAAAAGATAGTGGCCTTCCTGAGTCGTAAATACAATTTCTTTGTGCTTGCATAAACATATGCATACATGAACATGTTAGGAGGACCCTGGCAGGGGTCTTAGAAGGGGCTTTGCAGGTGCTGAGCTGTGAAATTAAGCTGGACTCCTCTGGAATGTTGCCCACAAAGCCACCCACCTCAGCAAAACCTGTGCTGTCCATCACAGCCGCAGCACAAACCTAAGTCATGAGGTCAACTTCCAGCCAGGATGGGATAGCTCTGGGAAGTTTAGTCAGCATTAAAGAACAAGAAAACCATGACAAATACAGTAAGCAGGTCATTTGTGTAAAATATCACAAAGCCGCTGAAGCAACAAAGATGAAAAATGAGTGTGTATGGTGGTTAAGGGACTAGACTGGACTTCCACATGGTCAACTGCAGTTCAAGTCCCAGACTGGAGGCTTAAAAATCACACCGGGCACATGTGCGTGCCCCAAATCCCAAAGGGACTGCAACGTGGCCATTCCCCCTGAAGGGTGATTTCTCACTTTCCCTCTCTCTGGCTCTCTGGTGAGCATGCAGGCCCTATGACAAAAAAGCTAACAAAAAATAAAAAGAAAAGAAAAGAAGGGGCCAGCAGGTGGCATAGTGGTTAAGGTGCTGGACTTGCCGTGTGGATGACCACAGTTTGAATCTCAGACCCGGCGGCTTGAAACTCACATCAGACACATGTGCATGCATACCCAAAATCCCAAGAGGAGAGTGGAAGAGAAGGGATTGTGATGTGGCCAACCCTTGGGGGGATTTCTCGCTTTCTCTCTGTCTTTCTCTGTGTCTCTGGTGAGCGCATAAACCCTATGGCAAAAATCCCCCTCTAAAAAAAAAGAAAGGAGAGGAGAGAGAGGAGAGGAGAGGAGAGGAGAGGAGAGGAGAGGAGAGGAGAGGAGAGGAGAGGAGAGAAGAGAAGAGAAGAGAAGAGAAGAGAAGAGAAGAGAAGAGAAGAGAAGAGAAGAGAAGAGAAGAGAAAAGGAAGAGGAAGGGAAGGAAGAAAGGTAATATTTCATGGAGTGAAGACCGAAGTGTTTTCCCTGGAGGACTTGAATTCTGGGTGTGAGACGCTGACAGCTCCTCTCACCAGCTGGTAAAGAGCCACAGTGGGGAAAGCAGTGGGGACGGGAGCAGAACTCTCTCCTTGCGAAGCTAGATGAGGAAGAAGACTTCGAGGGCAAAGCAGGTCTTCCCGCTGCTACTCAAGGACACCTTAAGGCAGTGGGGGACAGAAGAGCCACTCACAGACGCTGAGCGCAGGGTGACTTCCAGGCCGCGTGGCACAGAAGAGCCACTCACAGACGCTGAGCGCAGGGTGACTTCCAGGCCGCGTGGCACCTAGAGCTGTGTCCCGGGCTCCCAGAGGACAGGCCTTGGTCAACGCTCTAGTCTCCAGACGCCCGCCCCGGCCGGCGCTGTAAGACACGGCACCAAGACACCGGCCAAGCCTCCAGTGCCCAGAGCAGCCCCGCCGGCTCTGCCTCACAGAGCTAAAGGGACCCCCAGAGTCGGGGGTGCCACAGACCCCCAGGACTACGAGTGGTAAGTACATATCAGTGACCGCGCAGAGCTCGCCTCCAGTCTGTCAGGGGGCCCTTCCCAGCAGGCCCACAGCACCCGGACCGCTGGCCAGGTGTGAGCGGAGCGGTGGGGGTGCAGACGGGCGCTGGACCCTGGCTGGGCAGCCCTAACTGCAGTCCGCCCGGACTGCCTGGTCTTCTCACGGAGGACGTGATGGAGCTCGGGCTCCTCAGATGCACTGCTGATGTGGGACCCCTCTGACCCCCACGTCAGAGTCCAGGCCACGGGGAGAAGCCCGGCTCCAGCACTTCCACATCCGCCTGCACTCGCTGAGCCGGCACGGGGTGAGTGACAGGTCCCTCGGAGAATCCTGGCACAGGTCTCCCCTCCAAATCGAGGCAGGGGCTGCATCCGCACAAGAACCCTGTCAGGGTGGTGGGTAGAAGGGGCTCCGCAGTCCCCAGACTGGCCACTGTCACCTCACATGGCGAAGGGGCTTTGCAGACGGCATGAAGCAGCACACCCTGAGCCCAGAGCGGTGACATCGGCTCTCCAAGCACCTCTGCGCACGGAGCCACTTCCTGACCACCTCCTCGAGGAGAAACGCTCTCCCGGCCTCTCTGTGGATCTGCGTGTGCGCACGTGTGTGTGTGTGTGTGTGTGTGTGTGTGTGTGTGGGAAGAGTGCTCTGTCCTCCTAGATCAGCATTTTCCCAATCCTTGTTAGAGATAATCAGTTAAGGGAATTTCTGGGGAAAAAACCCGTCCTCCCGCGGGGGCCGCAGCGCCAACCGCGCACGGACCGCGCCCTTAAGAAGCCGCGCTCCCAGACGGGCCGGGCCCTGAGCGCCCACAGCGCCTGCACCCGCGATCGCTCCGGCTCCTTCCTTCCCTGCGCAGCGAGCGGCCGGGGATGAGCCCCGCTCTTGCCTGCGGGCGTCGCTCCGGGACTCGCCCACACCCCCGTCCACCCAGAATCTGCTCCCGAGGTCCCGCTGCCCCTGGCCCCGTCCCCTCCCGCGCAATCGCTAAATGTCCCCCTCGTCGCCTCCCTGCCCTCTCTCTGCTCCTCCCTCGATCTCCAGAAAAGAGCTGGAGGTGAGTTAGCGACCCGGGTAGGAGGGAGCCCGACCAGGCTGGCGGGACCTGAGCCTCCCGGTCCCCCGCGCCGGGATCTGGGCCTGGGCTTCCGGTGCCAGCGCTCGGGGTCGGGATCAGAAGGCTCCCGAGGCTCCAGCGTCAGCGGTGCAGGATCACTCGTGCTCAGAGAACCCAGTAATGGAGCCTCACCAAAACGTGAGGGACACAGCGGAACAGGGGACGGGAAACCCTTCAGCCTGGAAGTGAGGACTTTGTTCTGGGTCCGGACAGCCAGCTGGGCCTCCGACTGCGGGGACAATGGGGCAGGCACAAAGGCCCCGCGGCCGCTCCGCCTTCGGCCATCGCAATCTCCCCTCGCTCCATGGGCGGCCTGGTCTGCTGTGAGGTGGGCCCTCCCAGCCGCAGGACACCGGGCGGGCTCCACCACACCCAGGCCGGAGCTGACACTGCAGATCCCTCACTGCAGCGTGATTTGGTTCAACTTCCAAGGATCTTGCAAGATTTTTTTTTTAGAATTGTTTTTCCTGTAGGGCATGTGTGCTCACCAGAGAGACAGAGACAGAAAGTAAGAAATCACATCCCCTCCAGGAGGGACAGCCACGCGGCAGTCCCTTCTCCTCCATTCTCCTCTGAGAGTTCTGGACACACTTGCACCCCACCTGAGTTTTAAGCCGCCAGGTCCAAAACTTGAACCTCGGTTAACAACGTGGGAGTCCAGCGACGTAACTCAGCCATCTGCTGGTCCCTTCTTGTAAGAAACGTGGGGTCCGGGGCCCAGGAGTCACGGGGAATGGTGTGTCGCGCGTGCCGAGGGGCACACGGCTCCGTGACTGTGCACTTGGTCTGTGGGCTCCCGTGGAGGCCCTAGGACTCTGTGGTACAAGCCATCCTACGGGTTCAAATAAGCATAGACGCCCTTGGCCAGGCAGTGGTGCCGAGGCCGCCCGGCCCAACCTGGGACGGTCCCAGGTTCGAGTCCAGGGACCTCCCACGGCCATGATCTGGGCTAGCCGAGGCTGGGGGTGCCCGTCTCTCTGTCTCATGGCAGAATACAGAAATAAACATTGGCAAAGTGAATAGAATCCTCACACATCATTAGCAATATTCCTGGCAACCAGTAATTAAAAGTCTGGAGAGCAGGAACCCAGCCCGCATCGCACACGGACAAGCCAGAGCCGGTTTTGGGCTGGGGTGGGGGTGGTTGCCAGCTGAGACCCGCCCAGCCCATGGCAGCTAGGGCCCTCCCGAGGTGGTCAGTGCGAGGCCCAGTGGACGTTGTGTGGACGCACTGGGCAGGTGGTTCCCACCTGCAGCCCTTTGCTGAACAAGAGCAGGTGTGCTTGTCCACATCTTTGCCCCACCGCCCTGTTGGGCTCACAGTCAGCACGTGGTGCAGCGAGTGGAACCGGTCTCGCCACCCCACTCCACGCCCACCCCACGTGCAGACTTGGCGGCTCCGTGAACGATCAGCCTGGGACCGGCTGGGGGGACTGCTTTCTGAGCTGCCCTGCCCTCGGCTATGGTTAATGTCCAGTAACGGAGCTGCTGACCTCCGGGGCTGCTTTGAGGGTGGAGTGCGGCAAATGAGGTCCCACAGGCGCGTAGTACCGGCTCCCAGGAGGCCTGCAGTATCAGCCGCACTGATATCTAAAGACTCGCAATCCCTGCCCCAGGACCAAAACACGGCTTGGGGTGCAGCAGGCGGCGTGGTGGTTAAGGTGTCGGGATCCTCGTGGCGGGGTGCACCAAGTGGCAGACCCAGCAGCTTGTGAGACATGCCAGAATCCTGAAAGGAGAATGAGAAGGGATTGCGGCAGGGCCGTCCCCCGGGGCGATTTCTGACTTGCCCTCTTCTCTCTCCCTGTCTGTCTCTTTCTCAGGGAAGCACACATGCACAAATTAAGTAAGTAAGTAAGTAAGTAAGTAAATAAATAAATAAATAAATAAATATGGTGTGGTGATGTGAAAGGTAAGTTTGCCACTGACGTTTAGGGAACGGTTCACTGTCACCTTGTCTGGCACGTGGATGTCGGGGTCACGCTCGGGTCAGTATGGAGAAGGGTAAGAGACTGAGGACTCTCCTTCAAACCCTGGCCTGAGCACTGCACCCTGGAACCTGAAGAGGGCGCTGGCGGCCGGGTGCCAGGAGGCAGTATTCGCAGCCTGCTCCGCTAAGCGGCAGGTCTCGCCCTCTGACTGGAGATAGGGCCTCTGCTGCCACCCACAGCCTGCAGATGCTAAATCGAGAATTTACAACTTCCTGTTAAAAAAGTGGAAAATATCGGAAACCAGCAGTTAGCGTAATGGCTATGTCGCTGGACTCCCAAGTAGTCAACCGCGGTTCGTGTCCTGAACCCGGTGGCTTAAAACTCACGCCGGGCGCGTGTGCATGTGTACCCAGGGTCCCAAGAGGAGAATGGAAGAGAAGGGATTGCGGCGTGGCCATCCCCCCTGGGGGGTGATTTCTCACTTTCTGTCTCTCTGTCTCTCTGTCTGGCGAGCGCACGTGCCCTATAGCAAAAACCTCTCCAAAAAAAAAAAAAGAAAGAAAGAAAGAAAACATTAAAAAAGTGGAAAATGTTTCCGGTTTATTCCCTTGCAAAATAATCCCCTTTCAGAGTAGTTTTTTACACCCTGCCAAACTGAAAAGCGCGAAGTGAACTGCTGGCAACTGACCCGAGCGGAGCGTGGAGCCCCGCTGCCCACCGGCCCGGCACCGGCACGTCCGCAGCGCTCTTCACCGCCTGTCCTCTCCCCCGGGAGCCGCGCGGCCACGGCGATGCAGGACAACGCCAGCGCCTTCGGGGAGCAGGGCTTCCTCCTGGTGGGCTTCTCTGGCCGGCCCCGCCTGGAGCTGGCGCTCTTCGTGGTGGTGCTCGCCTTCTACCTGCTCACGCTGCTGGCAACCTGGCCATCGTCCTGCTGTGGGGCTGGAGCCGCGGCTGCGCACGCCCATGTACTTCTTCCTGGCCAACCTGTCCCTGCTGGACGTGTGCTTCACCTCGGGCTCCGTGCCGCAGCTGCTCCACAACCTGCGCGGCCCCGACAAGACCATCAGCGCCGCGGGCTGCGCCCTGCAGCTGTACCTGGTGCTGGCCCTGGGCGGCGCCGAGTGCGTGCTGCTGGCCGTCATGGCCTACGACCGCCACGCCGCCGTGTGCCGGCCGCTGCGCTACGCCGAGCTCCTGCGCCCGCGGCTGTGCGCGCGGCTGGCGTCGGCCGCCTGGCTGAGCGGCTTCGGCAACTCGCTGGTCATGGCGCCGCAGACGCTGCTGCTGCCCCGCTGCGGGCGCCGGCGCGTGGACCACTTCCTGTGCGAGATGCCGGCGCTCATCGCCATGGCCTGCGTGGACACCGCGGGCCTCGAGGCGCTGGCGTTCGCCCTGGCCGTCCTCGTCATCCTGGCGCCGCTCGCGCTCATCCTCACCTCCTACGGCACATCGCGCGGGCCGTGCTGCGCATGCGCTCGGCCGCGGGGCGGAGGAAGGCCTTCGGCACCTGCAGCTCCCACCTGGCGGTGGTGTCGCTCTTCTAGGGCACGGTCATCTACATGTACCTGCAGCCCGCCGGCGCCTACGCCCAGGACCGCGGCAAGTTCCTCACGCTGTTCTACACCATCGTCACGCCCAGCGTCAACCCCCCATCTACACCCTGAGGAACAAGGACGTGAAGGAGGCGGCCAAGCGCCTGCTGGGGAAGGCGGGCGCGGACGTGCGGTGAGGGGCGTCCCGCGTCTCCTGGGGTGAAGGCGCTCCTGGCACCTCGGGCTGAAGAGGCCTGTAAGGACATGGGGACGTCACCGGCTTCGCCGCGTGAGGAAAATTGTCCTCTTCCTGAGCCCCGAGAGCACCGTGCTCCTGGTCGGCGCCGCTGTCTCCCCTCTCCTGGCACGGAGGGCTCCCCCCAGGATGGAGCAGCGACGAAGTCTGCAAAGCACCGCCAGGACTAGACAGCGGGCATTTCTGTTCTAGACGCTCACAGTGACTTACACTTGATAGGCCTTCGACAGGTAGGAAGAGAAAGCTTAGAAGTGGTGCAGAGGCACTCACTGCTTCTAGAGCCCCCCCACACACACTGCTTCTAGAGAGCCCCACACCTGCTGCTTCTAGAGAGCCCCACGCCCACTGCTTCTAGAGAGCCCCACGCCCGCTGCTGCTAGAGAGCCCCACGCCCGCTGCTTCTAGAGAGCCCCACGCCCGCTGCTTCTAGAGAGCCCCACGCCCGCTGCTTCTAGAGAGCCCCACGCCCGCTGCTTCTAGAGAGCCCCACGTCCGCTTCTTCTAGAGAGCCTCACACCTGCTGCTTCTAGAGAGCCCCACACCCGCTGCTTCTAGAGAGCCCCACGCCCGCTGCTTCTAGAGAGCCCCACGCCCGCTGCTTCTAGAGAGCCCCACGCCCGCTGCTTCTAGAGAGCCCCACGCCCGCTGCTTCTAGAGAGCCCCACGCCCGCTGCTTCTAGAGAGCCCCACGCCCGCTGCTTCTAGAGAGCCCCACGCCCGCTGCTTCTAGAGAGCCCCACGCCCGCTGCTTCTAGAGAGCCCCACGCCCGCTGCTTCTAGAGAGCCCCACGCCCACTGCTTCTAGAGAGCCCCATGCCCACTGCTTAGAGAGCCCCACGCCCACTGCTTCTAGAGAGCCCCACGCCCACTGCTTCTAGAGAGCCCCACGCCCGCTGCTTCTAGAGAGCCCCCGGCCCACCGCTTCTGAGAGCCCCATGCCCACCTCTTCTAGAGAGCCCCATGCCTGCTGCTTCTGGAGATCCCCAGGCCCACCGCTTCTAGAGAGCCCCACACCGAGAGAGTCCCAAGCCCACTCCTTCTAGAGAGCCCCAGTGTCTTCTTGCAGTGCCAAATGCCTGACAGAGAGCGAGGATACCCTGTTAGGGGAAGGGCTCCTAGGACCCCCAGTATCACAGATGACACTGGGGTCCCACACATCTGAGTCGTCCGTATCATCTATGTCACTGTCTGAGGCACCGGAGAGTGAGGAAGGATGGGTACAAAGCCAGGCCCGAGGTCCACATTCGCTTTTTGTAGGAGGAACTCTTCGTCCTCACCTGTCAACTCCTGTTAATAACAAGAGAGGGAGTTAATCAGACTTGTTGTAATCATCCTGCCTCCTCATGGGACTTGCAAAATATTCCAAAATATCCATAATAAAAAGGAAAAAATGGAGGTATTTCATTTCTCCCCTCGGTAGACTCTTCTCTAACTAGCCTTCATCTGACGGTGGTACCCGGGAAGCAGGTCTCCTTCCTTGAGCCGAGGGAGCACGGGTGGGAAGGAGCATCTGGACCCTGCCCAGTCCCTCATAGCCATGGTGTCTGAACCTCCCAGAGAAATGAACATACATGTATGCCTCTGTGTGCGTGTGCATGCGTGTGAGTGTACTCACTGTGGCTCTGTCGAGAGCTGGACAGGATGCGCTCAGTAAGTGCTTATCGATCAGGTTATCAAACCGTTCTCGGTCTCGCCAACATGACATGTGGTACAGAGTCCTGTGGACAGTTGTCACCTGTCCCATATTTTGTCTGTGTTCTAGTTTTTCTCCTCATCCACCCACTCAGCAAATATGTGGTGAGTACCTCTTACATGCCAGGCATTGTTCCAGGTATTGGGACAAAATACACAAAAATTTAGCCCCTCTTCCCTCAACATCAAAAAAAAAAAGTCACTATTGCATTGAATTTGCTTCCTAGGACAGAGGAAGAAAATAGACAAGTAAAAAAGAAAAACTTAAAATAGTAATTTTCAAAAATTGTCAGAGGGCATAGGCACGCATGAGAAAGAGGACTCCCCCAACAGGGAGAGGTTGCACAACGTCCCTTCTCCTCCCCTCGTCCCTCCTAGTGGGGTTCGCGACCCACACTCTGCATTCTCCATGTTTCCACGTCGCTGGGGCTGGGATTCGAGCCAGTTGGCCATGTGAGACCGGGTTCCCTCACCGCCAGGCCAGGGCTAGCATCTCGGTGTGTCGTCAGTGTAGCCGGGAGGGCAGGGGAGGTGTGACAGGACCAGGAGCTTAAATGGAGACGCTCGACGAAGAAGAAAGTTCTTTCGCTGAGGCCTGGGATAGAGGAGGGGCCAAGGCAGGCCGGCAGGGGCGCAGAGGAGGCCGGGGGCGCAGAGGAGGCCGATTCCGGGGGCGCAGAGGAGGCCGGGGGCGCAGAGGAGGCCGGGGGCGCAGAGGAGGCCCGGGGCGCAGAGGATGCCCGGGGCGCAGAGGAGTCCGAGGGCGCAGAGGAGGCCCGGGGGCGCAGAGGAGGCCCGGGGCGCAGAGGAGGCCGGGGGCGCAGAGGAGTCCGGGGGCGCAGAGGAGTCCGGGGGCGCAGAGGAGGCCGGGGGCGCAGAGGAGGCCGGGGGCGCAGAGGAGGCCCGGGGCGCAGAGGAGGCCGGGGGCGCAGAGGAGCCCGGGGGCGCAGAGGAGGCCCGGGGCGCAGAGGAGCCCGGGGGCGCAGAGGAGCCCGGGGGCGCAGAGGAGGCCGGGGGGGGGCGCAGAGGAGGCCGAGGGCGCAGAGGAGTCCGGGGGCGCGGAGGAGGCCGGGGGCGCGGAGGAGGCCGGGGGCGCAGAGGAGGCCGAGGGCGCAGAGGAGCCCGGGGGCGCAGAGGAGCCCGGGGGCGCGGAGGAGGCCGGGGGCGCGGAGGAGTCCGGGGGCGCGGAGGAGTCCGGGGGCGCGGAGGAGTCCGGGGGCGCGGAGGAGGCCGGGGGCGCAGAGGAGGCCGGGGGCGCAGAGGAGGCCGGGGGCGCAGAGGAGGCCGAGGAAGGCTGGGAGCATCGGCCGCCCGAAGGAAAGGGCAGAATGCGTCTCCTAGGGAAGACGTGGGCGCCGGCCTCAGTGGTAGCTGTCAGGTCCTGCGAGATTAGGACAGAAAACTGGCCAGCAGGTCCGGCAGTTGCTCAGACCGCGGGAGCTGTCTCCGTGGTGGACTGCAGCTCCAGATGGGAGTGTACGAGCGGCAGGAGGATCCGAAGTGGAGACAGTGAGTGAAATCCCGTCCTCGGAGCACTCTGGATATCGGGGAGCCGAGAAATGCGGTGGCGGTGCGAGGGGTGTCACGGGCCTGCTCCAGCCTGACTGCCCCGTCTGGTAAACCTACTTGTTTTTCTCCTCCGCCACCTGATGGTTTTGTTTGAGATCTCTCTTAGGAACTCCAGGGACAGGGCCACCATGGGCGCTCACCCTGAAACTCGAAACAATGGGGGTGTTCCGCCCCAAGAAGCAGGAACTCCTTCGAAGTTCGACTGTGCCCTGAAAAAAACTGAAGGTGACCTGCCCTGTGCGCTTCTGGACAGCCACGAGCCCTTGGCCCCGGCCCCTGCAGAAGCGGTCAGAGACACTGGCCGGTCTCCAGGCGGTGCAGATTCTCCTCCCCTCCTTGTCACGTGAGCACAGAGGGTCAGGGTGGGGGCGTAGGGAGCCTCGTCCAGCGGCAGAGAAGGGACTGATCCGTCAGTAAAATGATAATGTGGAGAAGAGAGAAGAAAGTTGCAACAGTGGCAACTTCCAGTGGCTGAAAGGGAACTGGGTCTGGCTCAGGGATGGTTCGGTTTCAGAAAGGACCAGGCGCGGCTAGGAGGGGCGCAGGGGTCAGCATGGGTGCGGCCGTCCGAGGAGCGGAGCGTGGAGTTTACGCACATTCCTTTCAGATTTTTTTTCACTACAAGTTAGGAATAGAATGCTGCAATTTATTATTGGCACTCAAATATATTAAGGCAGTGAAACACAGTGTCCCTTAGAGACTGGAAAGGACTACATTAAGGCCTGTTTAACTGGGCACATGGTCACCATTTAACCTTTCTCTCTTCAACCTCAGGTGATCCTTCACTGTTTCCTTCTCCTTGGTACGCGCCTGTCGTTTCAGATGGGCGTTCTCTCCTGCTCCTGCTGCGCTCTCCGCACGATGGGGCGCACGTGTGCATACCACGCTGAGCAGACGGCAAGTATTCCCTAAGTGTTTTTAAAAATAAATACCACCTTTCAAATGTTCTCTTGAAAACTCACTTTTCCAAGAAGACTTCCATGATTATGCTCACTACGAGAACACTCGATTTTCCATTTTAACACCAACATCACATGTGCACACGCAGTCTTTTTTTTTTTTTTAAGCTTTTTGCCATAAGGTACATGCGCACATCATAAAGAGACAGAGAGAAAGTGAGAAATCAGCCCCTGGGGGATGGTCATGCTGCAATCCCTTCTCCTCCATACTCCTCTCTGGATTTTGTGCATGTACACATGTGCCCGGTGTGATTTCAAGGCTCTGGGGCCAGGACTTGAACCATATAGACGGCCATGTGGGAGCCAGCCTCCTTAACCAATACACAGTATATTAATATAAAGAGTTCTTTATATATCGTACACACGAGTCCTTTATCAGATAGAAGTTCAGTAATTATTTTCTCCCAGTCTGTAACCTTTTGTTTTTTCTTCTTTCTTTTTTCTTTTTCTTTCTTTTTTTTTTTTAATTTTTTTTAGGTTTTTACCATGTACTCACCAGAGAGACACAGAGAGGAGAAGTGAGAAATCATCCCCAGGATGTAGGGCCACCCCGTAATCCCTTCTCCTCTGCTCTTCTCTCAGGATTTTGGGCATGCACAGACACATACTTGGCGTGATTTTCAAGCTGCCCATTGGCCATGTGGGATCCGGTGCCTTAAACTTCATCCCACCTACTCCCGCAGGATTTTTTTTAAAAACCTTTATTGGGATAAAATTCACACACTATGAAACTCACTCATTTAAAATACACAGTCCAGTGCTTTTTAGTGTATTTAAAGTGCTGAAATGGGGCAAAGGGGGAGGGGGACAAAAACTGTCAACAAAGCATTTTATACCTGTCAGAACTATCCTTGAAGCATAAGAGAGAAATTAAAACCTTCCTAGATAAACTACAACTGAGGGAGTCCATTACTAGTAGATCCAGCTGCAGGAAATGCGGAAATGAGAGGGTGCCAATCAGTAACTCAGCTCTGTGTGCAGAAATGAAGAACACAGATGTGGACCCACCCCTGTGTAACTGACTATGGAGATGGAAGCCGCACACTAACCAGTGGTGTCTCTGACCCGGTCAACCTGGAAACATGCAGGGCAGATGTGCACAAGTGAATGGATCCTGGTGGGCTGAGAAGTGGAAGAGGCCACTGCACGATCAAGCCCTGTGCAGGGCATGTCCATCCACCTCCCATTTATGCACATGTGTGCTTTATCATGAATTTTAAAACAAAATTTTAAAAAAGAACAGTAGTAAAGATGACCACAAGGACCCCACCATGGTGGCACAGGTGTTGGGGCACCACAGGATACTGAAGCCACTTGGGAGGTCAAGGTTTGGATCCCTGGGTCAACCTAAATACTTGCAACTCCAGCTGACAATTTGACTATAGCCTGAGAAACCTGAGCCTATGGAACCCTCTAAGCTGTACCCAAATTCCTGACTAAAAGAAACTGTGCAATAATAAATGTCTGTTATTTTAAACTTCTAAGATTTTGGGGGCAATTTGTTACTCAGCAATAGCTAACTACTACACAATGCCATCAGCAATAATTGACCCTGATCAGCAGGAGGGAGCAGGACTGGTTTTAGACCATAAACCACAGAAGATTTACATGGGATGCAGGTGATCCACTTGGCCTCCTCCTGTAAACTCCTTGTCCTATTGCAACTATGGACAGAACAATGCAGCGACCACAGATGAGGGGCAGCCACCAAGGGCCCAGAGCTTTGGAAACACAGGTTCATGCCACAGGTACTGATGTATCTGAAATTCCAGGACAGTCTATGGGAATTTGGTAGGTAACCAATAAATATTTGCTAAAATAATTGAGAAATAAATTCCCCTTCTGATTGTCTCAGTTTTCTCAGTAAAATAAGTCATAAGGTTCATCAACTGAGTGTGAGAGTAAAAGAAGAGGTGTTGGTGATTTGAGAAACAAAAGGAAGATGTGGAAGAGTCGTCTGTGAAAGTGGAAAATAAGGAGCCAACCGGTGGTGCGGCAAGTAAAGGCACTGGACTCCCACATGGCCAACTGCAGCTTGAGTCCCAGACCCAGTAGCTTGAAAATTATGCTGGGTGCATGTGCACACATGCCTAAAATTCCAAGAGGAGAACTGAGGAGAAGGGATTGTAGGGTGGCCATCCCCCATGAGGGGTGATTTCTTACTTTCCCTCTGTCTCTGTTTGTCTCTCTCCCTGACTGTACATGGCCTATCGCCCACCCCAAAAAAAGTAAAAGAACTAAGAAAGCCCATAATCACCTGGTTGTAGATTTTAAATGAGACCATTAAGAAGGGTGATAAGAGTGTTGTGTTTTGTTTGTTTGTTTGTTTTGTCTTGCAAAGCTGCATTAGGGGAGGCAAGGACTTGGTGGAGAGTTGGACTTGCCCAAAGCTGTGATATTGTGATATTCTCTAAGGGAAGAGAAGGATAAAAGGAGGCAAATAAAAAATGTGGTATTCCATAATTCCATACATTTCGACCAGTAGTGTATGAGTCCCAATTTCCCAACATTCTTGACAGCATTTGTTATTTTCTGCCTTTTTGTTAACAGCCATTTTAATTGGACTAAGATGATATCTCAGGATGTTTTTCATTTGCATTTCCCTGATGATTAGTTTTATTGAGCATTTTTTCATATACCTGTAACCATAAATATAGACACATCTACTCAGATTTTTCTTGCCCATTTTTAAATCTAATTATTTGGGATTTTTTGATATTAAGTCATTTGAGATTCTGGATATTAACCCTTTGTCAGATGCATAGTTTACAAATATTTTCTCTCATTCTGTAGGTTGCCTCTTTACCCTGATTATTTCCTTTGCTTTACAGAAGCTTTTTAGCTTGATATAATCCCATTTGCCTATTTTTGCTTTTATTACTGTTTTGGAGGTCTTATTAAAATATCCTACCCTAGACCAGTATCATGAAGCATTTTCCCTATGTTCTGTTCTAATAGTTTCATAGTTTAGATTTCTTAGATTTAAGTGTTAGTCCATTTTGAATTAATTTTTGTCATTGAAAACAGTATGGAAGTTCCTCCAAAAAAACTTGGAAATGGTGCAAGTGTTTTCTTTGGGTGAGTCCCCAGGGCTGCCAAGTACCTCTGAGAACCGTGTGAGGCAGAGGAGAGCCCATGGTGACAGACACCAGCTTACCTAGAACTCCTCTGTAATCAACTCCTAATTGACTATTTCCAAGATAGATAACCCCAGAGAGGGCTTCATTTTCTAAGTTGTAACAAAACTCATTTGAAACTTTTTAATAGCTGCAAGTCGCATGGGGAGAACATGAAAATCAGGCCAACTCTGCAAGGGCTGGTCCCTGAAGACACGGGGAAAACAAGATCTTTGTCACCAGCAGTTCTGTCCTCATCATGATAATGAGACCTCTAGGGTCTTGTTCCTTCTAACTTCTGTAAAGAACTGCAGAAGTTGAAAATCACTCACCCACCTGCTCTAGTTTTAAATATTACCCAATAATCTCATCATGCAGGATCTTTTAAGATTTTCCACGGTTATCCAGAGGGAATCACATGAGTAAATGTATCCACATGTCAATTCTACCAGAAAGCAGGAATGGCCTACTTTTATTAATGAATTCAAATGTTTTTTCATTCTTCAGTTCTCCCAATCTGTGATTCCATCTCCTTTCTCATCCCCTTCAGAACAGAACTATCAGGGTAAATAAGTCAATCATTCTATGATTAATGGGTTAGCTCTGTTTTCTTTTCATTTAGAAGACAGGGAAAACAAAAAGTAAATGACTCAAAATCCTGAATTTTCTTTCTATTTATTTAGAATTATTAATTACAGGCTCATGTAAAGAATTACAAACAATTAGATATAGAAAACATGTACTGTTATATCTGCATACCTGTTATATGAATTTGAAAAAAAATGGCAAGAAGAAAATTGAGCTAATTTTGTAAAAAAAGCAAACTGATAGTTTGTGTAAAGATAGGTTTGGTAGAGCCATGTTCACAGGTTGCATTTGAATCCACAGAATCAAATGCAGCTCACCTTAGAGGGGGCAGCAGGTACCTAGTGGGAACTGCTGGATTTTATCAACAGAAGCATGACCTGCTCTCAGCTCTACAAATGTTCTCCTACTTTGACCTTGAAAAACTTATGTTTTCTCAACTTATCAATCTTTGAAAAAAGCAATGTTTATTTCCTACCAAATTCTTGCTGTTGTGAGGAAATAACAGAAAGATGGATTTAATCATGTGCCTGCACTTATGCAGGTCAGGGAGCACTCAGGAGAGGATGACCCGGGTCACAGCCAGAGGCAGACTCGTGGGCTCTGCAAAGCAGGGTGAACTTCACGAAGTCACTTCTAGGTTTTAGGTGTGAGACACACAGATACATGTTCTTGTGGGGCTGAGATTGTTCTGGGACTGGGGCCAGCAGGTGGGATGGTTAAGGTATTGGACACCCACATGGGTGACCACAGTTTGAGTCCTGGACCCAGTAGCTTGAAAATCATGCTGGGTGCAGGTGTGTCTATGCCTAAAGTCCCAGAGGAGAATGAAGAAGGGATTGTGGCATGGCCATCTCCCCGGGGGGTGGGGGGTGGATGTGTTCTCACTTTTCTTCTGTCTTTGGTGAGCACACATGCCCTAGCAAAAAACTAAACAAACAAAAAATGTTCTGTGACCAATCTAAATTTTAGACTCAGGTTGAATTTTTTTTCTTTACTTCTAAAATGTTATTTCAACTCTTTTAAATGTTACTATGTGGCCAGCCTGCAGTGACTGATCAAGCCCTCTGCACAGTGAGCGGGGCTCCACATGCCGACAGCAGTTCCAGTCCTGGCCCGGCAGCTTGAGAAACATACTGGGGGTGTGTGCACACATGGCCCAAGTTCTGATGGGATGGAGAGACAGAGGAAAGAGGAAGCTTAAAATGTACCTTATAAGGGACCAGCAGGTGGTGTGGTGGTTAAGGCGCAGAGTACTCCCACAGAGTCAACCACAGTTTGAGTCCTGGACCTGGTGGCTTGCTTTCTCACTTTCCCTCTCTCTCTCTTTCTCTCTGTATGTCTCTTTCTAGTCAAATTAAAATTAAATAAATGAATAAATACAATTCAATAAATAATTCTTTATCTTACATATTTTGGGTTTACTTCCATATTAATATATACATACAACACATTCTTTTTCTGAACTTTATGTCATTTATGATGACTGTGCAAACATTTACTCAACCGTTATTCAATCAATGGACATTTAGCCACATATTTTTCTATCCAAAATGTAATTGTGGTGTGTGCCTGTGCGTGCATGCATGTGTGTATGCTCTTATGCAACTATTCCTAATAAATTCCTGGAAGTGGAATTAATGTTTAAAATGTTTAAAATTTAGTAAAACTGTTCTCCAAAAATTTTAAACTTTTGTTTTTAAAAAAGAATTATTTAATTTTATCGGGCTGGCAGGTGGTGTGGTAGTTAAGGCACTAGACTCCCACATGGCTGACCATAGTCCTGGGCCCCATACTTGGTGGCTTGCTTTCTCACTTTCTCTCTCTCTGCCTCTCTCTGGTCGAGTTGAGAAATAAGAAATTTTAAACAGAATTATCTATTTAATTGCATTTATCATCATAACAATTTTTAAAACTTTATTATAGGGTACATCTGCTCACCAGAGAGAAACAGAGACAGAGAAAGCAAGCCACCAGGTCCAGGACTTGAACCGTAGGCTATGTGGGGGTCCAGCACCCTAACCACCACTCCACTTGTTGGCTCCTTAAAACTGGTTTAAATTCTTGGGACCAGCAGTTAACGTAATGGCTATGTCGCTGGACTCCTTTGTAGTCGACTGAGGTTCGAGTCTTGGACTCGGCAGCTTAAATTCACGCTGGGCACATGTGTATACGTGCCCAGGATCCCGAGAGGAGAATGGAGGAGAAGGGATTGCAGCGTGGCCATTCCCCCTAGGGGGTGACTTCTCACTTTCTGTCTCTCTGTCTCTCTCTGTCTTTCTGGTGAGCGCATGCGTTCTATAGCAAAAACATTAAAAAAAAAAAAAAAAAAAAAAAAAAAAAACTAGTTTAAATTCCTATACAGACTGCATAAAAATTCCATTCTCAGCACTGGCAGGTGGTGTGGTGGTTAAGGTGCTAGACTCCCACATGGTTGACCACAGTTCAAGTCCCAGACTTGGTGGCTTGTTTTCTTACTTTCCCCTACTTTCACTGTTTCTCTGTCTCTTTGGTCAAATTAAAAAATAAATAATAATAATAAACAAAGAAATTTTAAAAAGAATTGTATTCTCTTTTACCCTCACAGGTTGAGTTTGTGAGTTGCAGAAATGTGGTATGTCTGGGGACCATATGTGTAATATTACTATTTCAGTAAACTGTTTATCATTTTTCGCCTTTTTGTCTAGTCCAGGTGAGTGTAATCCTTGTTTATTTTAAAAAGCTCATTTGTTGGGAAAAAAAAAAAAAAAAAAAAAAACTCTTTAATCACTAAAAATATCTGCTATGTATTCCACATATGAGTTGTAAATATTTGTCTCTGTTTTCAAAAACTATTAACAGGATTTATTTGGAAATTTATGGACCCCATGCAATTTGTTCATTTGCCATAATTTGTTTATTGTTACATTCTTTTAAACTTCATTTAAATTTTTTATAATTACTATAAAATGATAAATTTAAAATCCAGATAACTCACATATGTATTCTGCTTCAGAAATGAGCTTTTTAGGGTCAGGCATAAATTTCAAATAACAGTTTGAGGAAACATGCTCTTGTTAATGTCTCCCTAAGTGAATCTGCTTCCTTTTTTTTTTTTTTTTTTTTTTTTTTTTTTTTGAGAGGTTTCTGCTACAGGACGCATGCGCTCACCAGACAGACAGAGAGAGACGGAGAGACAGAAGGCAAGAAATCACCCCATCGCCCCCCGGGGGGGCTTCCTGTTCACTCTTAGGCATGTCCCTGAGGAATCTTAAAGGAATTACTCTGATTAGAGACAAGGTTATCCCTTTGGAGGATCTTGGGGCCAAATTTACTTTCTCCAGAGGGTAATCAATGCAGTCTCAGTTTATCTTTTCTTCTTTTTTTTTTTAGATTTTTGCCGTAGGGTGCTTGCTCTCACTGGGGGGTGGGTAAGAAATCTGAGAAATCACCTCCCCCCAGGGGATGGCCATGCTGTAATCCCTTCTCCATTCCCCTCTGGAGATTTGGGAAGGCATGCACACACACCTGGTGTGATTTCCAAGCTGCTGGGTCCAGGACTCAGACGCAGTCAGGTATGTGGGAGCCCACTGCCTTCACCATCACACCACTGCTGGCCCCGAGGCTGTTACTTCTGTCTTTGTCAACTGACTGGTAACCTATATTTCCAGCTGGGATTGGTAAAGTTACTGGAAAGTAGCAAATACAAAATTCATGAAATTTGATTGTTTTTCTTCACATTAGATTTAAACAAAAACTAAGCTCCAAGGCCAGCCCCTGGCCAGGGCACCACAGGAGCTGGGGCCCACACGGCCCACCGCATGGTCAGAGTTCCGGGCCGGGCAGCGTGGGGAACCTGCCGGGGGACCTGTGTGTGTGCCCCAGGTCCCAGCAAGGTGGCAAGAGATGGAGGGTGCAGCGTGGCATTCCCTGGAAGGACTCTTCCTCCCTCTCTCCGGGAGCACATACGCCCTGGAGGGGAGGCTGAACAGGAAGGACTCTTCCTCCCTCTCTCCAGAAGCACATACGTCCTTGAGGGGAGGCTGAACAGACAGCACAGGAGACGCAATCCATGAGCCGAGCCCCAGACTGACTCTTCTCTCCCTCTCTCTCTTTTTCTTCGCTATAAGGCACGTGTGCTCACCAGAGAGAGACAGAGCGCGAGGGAAGAAGTGATTAGTGTCGCGCTGGCTCCCGTCTGGACACCAGGCCAAGGGGCTGATCGATACCGCGGGGGTCAGTGCCGCAGACCCCAGGACAAGGGTCCCCGGAGACGGCTGGACCCAGAGCTGGGGCAAGGGAGTGGCCTGGCCTGGAAGCCTTGCACTAAGAAGCAAAGACGTTTCCAAGCACACGGGGCGTGGGGTCATGCTGGCCAGCAGGAGGGGCGCACAGAGCATCTGGGACTCTCGATGTGATCGGCCACCACCTCCGAGGTCCGGAATTACTCGCACATACAGTGTTTCTTTACGATGCACACAGACGCCAGGCTAAGGGGGTTCCCTGGAAAAGCCTGGGGTACTCTGGTGCGGTTGTTAAGGCACTGGGCTCCCACAGGGCCAACTGTGGTTCGAGTCCCAGACCCAGAAGCTTGAAAATCATTACAGGCACACATGCATGAGTGCCCAAAATCCCAAGAGAAAAATGAAGAAGGGATGGCGGCATGGCCACACCCCCAGGGGTGACTTTCCACTTCCCCTCTCTCCAGCAGCACATGCGCCCTCTAGCAAAAACCAAAAAAAAAAAAAAAAAAAAAAGAATAATAATAATAAGTAAATAAATATCAGGAATAATCTGAGCATCAAAATAAATATCAGTATTAACATACTATATGGAACCAACGGCATCCGTAAGAAAGGGGGGGGAGGGTGGAAAGGCGGAAGGTCGCCAGTAAGTGGACAGGACCTGCGGGGAGAGCACAGCTATGTCCACTCAGGCCGAGGGACAGGAGCTCGTGCTCTCTGGATCGCCCACAGGTCCACGTCCCGGGAAGGACGGCGGCTGGGCCGGGGGCCCTGGCACACTCTCCATCCTGGGGAAAGCCGCACTGCCTGCCCCGGCTGGGCCGAGCTGCGTGTCCTCCTGGCCACGTGCTTGCCAGGCGGCCACCCCAGGGCGTCTCCACCAGCTGGCACGGCGCCCAGTCCTAAGGGAACGCTGTGACCCCACACCGAGGACCGAGGGGACGCCGCGGCCCCACACCGAGGACCGAGGGGACGCCGCGGCCCCACACTGAGGACCGAGGGGACGCCGCGGCCCCCACACCGAGGACCGAGGGAACGCGGCAACCCCACACCGAGGACCGAGGGGACGCCGCGGCCCCACACTGAGGACCGAGGGGACGCCGCGGCCCCACACCGAGGACCGAGGGGACGCCGCAACCCCACACCGAGGACCGAGGGGACGCCGCGACCCCACACCGAGGACCGAGGGGACGCCGCGACCCCACACCGAGGACCGAGGGGACGCTGTGACCCCACACCGAGGACCGAGGGGACGCCGCAACGCCGCGGCCCCACACCGAGGACCGAGGGGACGCCGCGACCCCACACCGAGGACCGAGGGGACGCCGCAGCCCCACGGTGAGGACAGAGGGGACGCCGTGACCCCACACTGAGGACTGAGGGGAGGCCGTGACCCCACAGTGAGGACTGAGGGGACGCCGTGGCCCCACAGTGAGGACCGAGGGGACGCTGTGACCCCACACTGAGGACTGAGGGGAGGCCGTGACCCCACAGTGAGGACCGAGGGGACGCCGTGACCCCACACTGAGGAGTGGGGTCACGTGATAAAACCGCTGCCTGGGCCCCGCACGCAGAGTCCCAGCAGTGGAGAAGGACCTCCCGGAGCTGAGGGAGACAGAACACGAGAGCTGAGCGCAGCGCGGCCCTGGACCCGGTCCCTTCGCTCTAAGAAGCGGTCCAGGGACCCCGTCGACCCTGGGGGGCCAGGAGTTCTGTGGCGTGTGAGGGCCGAGCGGTGGCCGCACCCAGGTCCTGCGCACAGGAGTCCCGGAGCCATCTGGCCGGCGTGCGCACGCCCTCACCAAGCCCAGAAACTGGTTTCTGCTCACCTTACCTATGGTCTTCTGCCAGTTTGAAATGGTTACAAAATTCAAAGCTTCCAAAACATTCAGCTCCAGGCCCCAGGCCCGGCCAAGCCACCTCGCTGCAGAGGACAGCGCCAGCGCCCCGGTGGACTCGGTGCCGAGGGCAGCAGGCCTGGTCTCCCGGGCGGCCGCAGGCCCTCTGGACAGCTCCTCGGGCTCGCCTAATTGCTTCAGTGCAGCGAAGACCCCAGAGGCCGAGTGACGAGTCAGGGCTCCTGGCCCTCGGGTCTGCAGGGTTAGAGGAATCTTAAAGTATAAATAGTCTTTACGGCCTCAGAACCGGCTCCGGCCGGGGTGGGCGCCTGGCGCCTCCTGAGGCCCCCGGGGCACCTGCGTGTCGGCCGCAGGAGGTGGACAGTGTCCCTGCAGGGTCCACGCAGGCCGAGGCCCGGAGTGCCCAGAGCTGCAGGTGGGGCCGCCGCTCACAGCCATGGCTGACACGGGGCCGGGACTTACTGCAGGCTGAAGACCCCACGCCGACTGCCTGACGGGGAGCGCGGGTCAGCCCAGGACCGCAGCCCCTGCCAGGACCGGGCAGCGAGAACCAGGGCTGGGCAAGAGCCCGCACAGGAGGAGACGGGCGCGGTCCGGGCGGAGGTGAGTGACGTTTTAATGCAGGGTCTCTTCATTTCGCAGCAGTAAGTGGCCTCTCGCCAGCTGACCACCCGGGCCATACCAGATATATAGATAGATAGATGATAGATAGAGAGATAGAGAGAGAGAGATGATAGATAGATAGATAGATAGATAGATAGATAGATAGATAGATAGAGATAGAGAGATAGAGAGAGAGATGATAGAGAGAGAGAGAGATGATAGAGAGACAGATAGATGGATAGAGAGATAGAGAGATGATAGATAGAGAGATAGAGAGATGATAGAGAGATAAAGAGAGAGATGATAGAGAGATGATAGATAGATATAGATAGATAGATAGATAGATGATAGAGAGAGATGATAGATGATAGAGAGAGATGATAGATACATAGATAGATGATAGATAGGTAATAGATAGACGATAGATAGAGAGAGAGATGATAGATAAATAGAGATAGATAGATGATAGATAGATAGATAGATGATAGATAGATAGATAGATAGATGATATAGATAGATGATAGATAGATAGATGATAGATAGATAGATGATAGATAGATGATAGATACATAGATAGATAGATAGATGATAGATAGATAGATAGATAGATAGATAGATAGATAGATAGATGATAGATAGATAGATAGATGATAGATAGATAGATAGATAGATAGATAGATAGATGATAGATAGATAGATGATAGATAGATAGATGATAGATAGATAGATAGATAGATAGATAGATGATAGATAGATAGATAGATATAGATAGATAGATAGATAGATAGATATAGAGAGAGGGGCTGAGCTGCCTGCAAAGCCCTGGTGAGGAGAGATAGATGATAGATAGATAGATGATAGATAGATAGATAGATAGATAGATAGATGATAGATAGATAGATAGATAGATAGATGATAGATAGATAGATGATAGATAGATAGATAGATAGATATAGATAGATAGATGATAGATAGATAGATAGATAGATAATAGATAGATAGATAGATAGATAGATAGATAGATAGATAGATAGATATAGAGAGAGGGGCTGAGCTGCCTGCAAAGCCCTGGTGAGGAGAGGAGCAGAGGCCAACACAGGCCACAGGCAGGACAGAAGTGTCCTAGCTGGGGACAGAGACAGGCCAGGGAGTCGCAGCCGTGGGGCCCGGGGCGACAGCGGAGTTCCAGAAACGCGTGCGTACGGAATTCCCACACAGAGCTCCCACCCAGCCTCAGGAACCTCCGGTCACCACTGTGGATGGTGACTCCAGAGGCACAGTCAGGCTGAATGTCTTCCGCGTCCATCCTTCGGCTGTGCTTAGATATTGCTAAAGCCCACTTGTAAAAGAGCCACTTGTTTAGATATAAGTTATTTGGACAACATTAATTTCCCAATATTTCCTTTGGCTTAGGGGATGGGAACTGCAAAAAGAAAAAAAATTTTTTAAATAATAGAAAGAAAACTTCAGGAAAAATTGTTCAAGTGTTAGGAAAAAATCCAACAATAACCCTGAATCATCACACTGGATACAGTTTTTATCAGGGTAAGATTTCACTAATTCGGGGCCAGCAGGCGGCGTGGTGGTTAAGGCCCTGGACCCCCACGTGGCCGACCATGGCTCGAGTCCCAGACCTGATGCTTGCTTTCTCTCTTTCTCTCTCTCTCTGGTGAGTGCACAGCTCTACGGCAAATTAAAATAATAATAATTAAACCATGGTGTGATAGTCTATTGGGGTACCTGTCTCTCTCTCTCATGGAAGAAACAAAGTGAGCTTAGAAAATTATTTCACTAATTCAAGCCAAAGTGGAGTCAGGTTCTTATGTTAATATTGGCAAGTGCTCGAATTCATTAGATGCTGTGATTCTTATCTCTAAACATGGGCTGGTAGGATCATTTCTTCGGTCTCAGTTTTGAGAACAAATTGGCTATCTCAAGAGTCTTAAATAGACTGATCGCTCATAAACCTCGTTTGAGCCACTGATTCTAATCTTAAATAAGATGCAAAGCACTAAATCAATTAGCAAAATGAATCTTTTCCAAATTTTTATAGCAGTCTATGGATCTTATCTTAATTTTTACCTAAGTGAGTCACTGTAATTTAAAAAAATTAAAAATTTCCCTAAACTTTGCTTTAGTTTTAAAAAACAAACTTTATGTGCACATGAACGTGTATGTGTGCACACGGGGCCTGCTCAACAGCGGCGTGCTGTGAGTGTGGCAAGAACACAGGTGCCGCCACCTGCCCGCTGCCCTGCCGGGGCCGCCGGAAGCGTCACGGCACGTGTTGGCGGAGCTCTCGGCCTGTCAGCGGGGTCTGTCTGGCATGTCCAGAATCGATCTGCCTGAAAAACTGAGGAAATCCTGGTAAACAATTCCACAAACGGAAAGCACACACTTTTTTATTTGATGTCTGTTTAACCACAATGTCAGCTGTCACGTACTAAACCACGTGACACCAAAATAACTGGAAAGCCCAGTTCACGGTGGTGGAGTTGAGGTGCAGGGAATGGCGGTAACTTGTCCAAGGCCCCGTCCCCGTCGTGCACAGGAGAGGCTGGGATCTGAAAGGGCGCCTCCCACTCTCACCGTCTCACCACCGTTCAGGCAAAGGTGCTCAGAAGAGGGCGAACGTGCGAGTCTGCATTTCGGAACAAAAATCTAAGACTAAGCACTGTTGGCTCGGTAGTGTCAGCCAAGAGTGGAGAGTGGTGTTTGCGCCCATTGTAAAGGATAATGTTCAAATACCGTTTGCGGTGTGTCGGGCCACGTGTGAGGCGGGCTGCTCTGGGGGCCACCCTGAGCAGCAGGAGTTACTCTGACCACCTCCTGGCCCGGCTGACAGCCTTCAACACGTGGTTTCAGTCTTGACGTTCTCCCGAGTTCCATTTCACAGGGAATGGAAAAGAGCTAACAATGGGATTAAAAAGAGGGAACAATGTAATGAAACTAGCGTGCCAGAGACAGGACGGTGCCGGCCTCTGTTACACTGACACTCCCCGGCTCAGCCATCCTCACGAGAGTTCCATAAGACAAACTTTACCCACCCTGTGTGACACAGAGAACTGAGGAGTCACCGTTAAGTACCCTGATGCGGTGGTGTGGTGGTTAAGGTGCTTGGATTCCCACGTAGCCAACAGCAGTTTGAGCCCCAGACCTGGTGACTTGAAAACCACACCAGGCACATGTGCGTGCCCAAAATCCTGAGAAGAGAATGGGCGAGAAGGGACTGTGGTGTGGCCATTCCCCCGACCCCGGGGGTGGTTCTCTCTGTCTCTTTCCAGCAAGCATGTGTGCCCTGTGGTACAACCAAAACAAAACTATCTTGAAGAGGGTCACATACCTGGTTAGAAGAGCCACTATTCGAAACCACACTCGATTTTAAAATGTGTTTCATCTTGCAGCAGTTGCCACAATATATTGCTTTGAGTTGTACATTTTGTATTTGTGGTGTGTGTGTGTGTGTGCATCCAAGTAACTAGATTATAAGATTATTTTTAAAAGAATTGTTTATCTAATTATTATTATTATTATTATTATTACTATTACTATTATTATTTGACCACAGAGAGATGGGGGATGGGGAGAGTGAGAAGCAAGTCGCCAGGTCCGGGACTCGAACCCCAGTCAGCCATTGGGAGGCCGGCACCCTAACCACCATGACACCTGCCAGCTCCTTTAAGATTCATTTCAGAAATATGCATTTTTATCAAAGTAATATATGAAAAAGAAAATAAATTATTAGTACATGGCATCTATCATAAAAAGCAAAAATAATTGTATATAGTACTTCCCAACACCAAAATGCCTCTTCTGAATATGGAAATTTTCAACTTCCTGTTTAGCTCATCTCAATCATTTAAATATATGTGCACTGCTGTGTCGTGACAGCTTGATCTAGCAGTCTACTGAGCGTCTGCGGGCACTAGCGCGGTGTCATGGCTGCTGTCACTCCTCCGCCACTGCGTCACTTCCTCTGTCACTGCACTTGGGGCTATTTCTCACCTCCCCGAATTCTCTCCCCGTCCTCGTGTCATCCACCTCCCAGCTCTTTCCCACAGTTAATTCTTGCCTTCTCAAAATTGTCCTTAGTGGGACCAGCAGGTGGCATAATGGCCATGTCACTGGACTCCTGCATAGTTGACCACAGTTAGAGTCCCAGACCCAGTGGCTTAAAACTCACACCGGGTGTGTATGCGTGCGCGCCCAAGATCCCAGGAGGAGAATGGAGGAGAAGGGATTGTGGTGTGGCCATCCCCCCTGGGCGGTGATTTCTTACTTGCTGTCCCGCTGTCTCTCTGGCAAGCACACATGCCCTATAGCAAAAAAAAAAAAAAAAAAAAAAAAAAAAAAAAAAAAAAAAAAAAAATCTAAAAAAATCAGATATTGTCCTTAGTTCAGAGTGATTTGTTTTATTTTATTTTTTATTATTTTTATTTTATAATTTGCTACAGGGCACATGTGCTCACCAGAGAGAGACAGAGAGGGAAAGTGAGAAAACAAGCAGCCCGGTCCAGGACTCAAACCACAGCCGGCCATGTGGGAGTCCAGCACCCCAACCACCATGCCACCTGCTGGCCCCCAGTTCTACCATCTCTAAACCTGTCACTGGTGAAGGAGATCCAGGCTAGCAAAATTGGCTTAGAGAAAATCAAAACTCTTCCCAGGGGCCTGACACCTACAGGAAGTGTTTCCGGTAAGTAAGACGGTCGGGAACCAGCAGGTGGCGTCACGGTTACGCTGGACTCCCACACCGTCCACTGTGATTTGAATCCCGGACCTGGCCACCTAAAACTCATGCTGGACGCATGTGTGCATGCTCAAAATCCCGAGAGGAGAGGAGAGGAGAGGAGAGATGTGGCATGGCCATCCCACTGGGGGGTGATTTCTCACTTTCTCTGTCTCTCTCTGTCTCTCTGGCCAGTGCATGTGCCTGACAGCAAAAATCGCTCAAATCACTTAAATATAATTTCCAGTCAAAAGTTTGCCCATCGGGCTGGAACAGCAATGGCTGCTGTGCACAGACTGGACTAGCCTGTCCTCGCTGGCCGGTCAGGGACGTTAGCATTGCTGGCCACACGCAGAGCGGTGTCTCTCAATCTGCCCTGCAGGCCTGGCCTTCCCGGTTTGTGTATGGCCCACCTTGCTATCACGGCTGACCACAGCCAGGCCCCCGACGCGCACGCACAGGTGTGCAGAGAGTAGTGCATGAGTGCTGGTGTGCACGGAGGGGATGGACCCGCGGCCCGGCACGCTCACCTGCTCGCCTGGATCGGGTTTTACATGTACACTCCAGAGTGACGCCCAGTTCCAGCAGGAACGGGTCACAGCGGTCAAAACCAGGACCGCTCTGGCCGCGGGGAGAGGTGACTCTGGAGCTGCAACGTCTCGCCGGCCTGGGGAGGCCCAGGTGGTTCTTCAACCCCGACAGCCACAGAGGCCACACCAGCCTCCCGACACACCCGCTCCACCCGTGGCGGAGGGGAGCACTGTCCTGTCCACGGCAGGTTAGGGACAGCTGCGAGTGTTTTACACGATCCAACCTTGGGAGCACCTTTGCCGCATCTGAGGAAACCAGAGCTCACTTCCTCAATCACAGAATGCTCTCAAGGAGCTCCGATTCCCCAAAGGACTGACAGAATTTTGAGATTTTTCTAGTGTGAAGTGGGTTTTGTTTGTTTGTTTGTTTGTTTTGTTGTTTTTTAGGTTTTTGCCACAGGGCATGTGCTGGCAAGAGAAATCACCCCCCGGGGTGCCACTGCACCACAGTAACCCCCTCTCCTCCATTCTACTCCTGGAATTTGGGCGCACACGCACAAGCACCCGGCATCAGTTTCAAGCTGCCAGACCCAGGACTTGAACTGCGGTCGGCCATGTGGGAGTCCAGCACCTTAACCACAATGCCAGCTGCTGGCCTATGAAGAAGTTTTTATGAAGTCTACATCTATGATTTTGAGTTGATACATCAGTTTGAAATATATAAAAAACTGGGGCCAGCAGTTAGCGTAATGGCTATGTCACTGGACTCCCACGTAGTCGACCGCAGTTCAAGTCCTGGACCCGGTGGCTTAAACTCACGTCGGGTGCGTGTGCATGCGTGCCCAAGATCCCAAGAGGAGAATGGAGGAGAAGGGATTGAGGCGTGGCCATCCCCCCGAGGAGTCATTTCTCGCTTTCTGTCTCTGTCTCTGTCTGTCTGTCTGGCGAGCACACGTGCCCTACCTATAGCAAAAACCTCTCTAAAAAATAATATATATATATAACTGATATACCTGGATTTTTTATTTCACAATTAGTCCTTTCTTGGAGAAAAAGAGAATATGATATTTTCAAAGAAATGCAGTAGCCTTCTTTGTCAGCATGTTCAGATGTCCAGGCCTGGCCACGGTGGCCATCACTGGTAGCCTCTGATGCTTGGAGGCTGAGGGAGGCCCAGGCTGGCTCCCCCACCCACCCCGAAAGTCAGACGCCGTGGGCCTGGGCTCAAGACTGTGACACAATGAGGTAAATCAAGGTTGTTTTTAGAATTTGTATCTTTTTAAAACTTGATGTTTGAGGGCTGGCAGGTGGCGCGGTGGTTAAGATGGCTGAATCCCACATGGTCAACTCCTCAGGTCGAAGCCCAGACCCAATGACTTGAAAATGACCCCAGGCATGTGTGTGCATGCCCAAAATCCTGAGAGGAGAATGAAGAAGGGACTGTGGTGTGGCCATTTTCCTGGGAGGTAATTTCTCACTTTCCCTCTCTCTTTCTGTTTCTCTCTGTAGAGTGCATACACCCTAAGACAAACAAACAAAAACTAGAAAAAAAAAATGGATGTTTGAAGAACCAGACCCAGCAGCCTCACAGTAAGAGCCAGTTAAAAATGATAATTGCAACCATTGTTCATAAAGGAATACATCGTTTAATACAGTACTGACTGAAACCTTTGCACAACTGTGTGTAAGATCGCAATTGTGGGGCCAGCCTGTGGCCTCCCGCATGGCTAACTTCACGGTTTGTGTCCTGGACCTGGCAGCTTGAGAAACGTGTGGTGCACGTGTGTGGGCCCGAAATCCCACAGGAGAGATGAGAGGGACTGTGGCGTGGCCGTCCCGTGGGTGGTGCTTCCTCACTCCCCCCAACACCCGTCTCCAGCGAGTGCAAATGCACTCTGGGAAATAGGTTTTTAAGTAACTGGTGAATATATTTTTGTAGGCAGGGAAAATAATAGCTTTATAGAAAAAATAAAGTAGAATTAGGGTCTCCTCGCATCATTGGCAAGGTTATTTATTTATTTATTTTATTATTATTTTTTTTTTTGGAGAGGTTTTTGCTATAGGGCGCGTGCGTTCATCAGACAGACCGAGAGAGACAGAGAGATAGAAAGCGAGAAATCAGCCCCCAGGGGGGATGGCCACGCCGCAACCCCTTCTCCTCCATTCTCCTCTCGGGATCTTGCGCACGTGTGCACACGCGCCCGGCGTGTTTTAAGCCACCGGGTCCGGGACTCGAACTGCAGTCGACTACGTGGGAGTCCAGCGACATAGCCATTATGCTTACTGCTGGTCCCAAGGCCATTTATATGTTGGTATGGAGTTGGCTGCTGTTTGTTCTGGTGAGCAAGCAAAATCGGCCTCTCCTGGGCCGGCTGTTGGAAGTCACTTCGGGGTTCTGGGGATAGACTTTTCTAAGACCTGGGACTCGCTAGCTGAGCAACAACTTTCCCAAACGTGAAAAGTTGATAAGCGTAAAAAACTCAGTCAGCACCCTGGTTAGCAGCTCTGAATTCAGACCATAGAGGGCATGGGGGGGCAGGTGAGGTCACAGGGGGCCAGGCGTGATCACGGGGACCAGGCGAGGTCACGGGGAGCCAGGAGAGGTCACGGGGAGCCAGGCGTGGTCATGGGGACTAGGCGAGGTCACGGGGAGCCAGGTGAGGTCACAGGGAGCCAGGTGAGGTCTCGGGGAGCCAGGAGAGGTCACGGGGAGCCAGGCGTGGTCATGGGGACCAGGTGAAGTCAGAGGGGCTAGGCGAGATCACGGGGAGCCAGGTGAGGTCACGGGGAGGCCAGGCGTGATCACGGGGACCAGGCGAGGTCACGGGGGGGCCAGGCGAGGTCACGGGGAGGCCAGCCGTGATCACGGGGACCAGGCGAGGTCACGGGGAGCCAGGCGAGGTCACGGGGGGGCCAGGCGAGGTCACGGGGGACCAGGCAGCTGTCAGAGCCTGGAGAAGCAGGACTGCAGCCAACCAGGGCATGCCAGGTGAGTGACCGGTGGCTCTAGGGAGAGTACACACAGACATTAACAGTTATTTTTTGGCAGAATTTGTAAACCAAAGCAAATAAAAGAAGACAGTAAAAAGAAATAGGTTTGGGGGTCATCCAGGTGGCCTGGTGGTTAAGGTGCTGGATCCCACATGGCTGGCTGTGGTTCGAGTCCTGGATGTGAGCTTGAAAACGCCTGTGGCACATTTGCATGAGTGCCCAAAGCCCTGGTGCACAGAGGGGGGTGGTGGCCGTGTCCTCCGCGGGTTGACGCTTTCCCTGCTCTTCGTCCAGCCAGCACGGGCAGGTCTCCGGACGCCGCAAGTGCAGAACCTGGAGCTCCAGGGGCTCCCGTGCGAGACTCCTGATGTGACCCTGCCTCTCCGAACCCCTGCTGCTGCCTCAAGCCTGCGGCGGCTCCCAGCTTCCCGCACGCGCCCATGGCCAACCGCAGCTGCCAAGGGCACTTCATCCTCCTGGGCTTCTCGGACAGGCCGGACTTGGAGCGGCCGCTCTTCGTGTTCGTGCTCATCTCCTACCTGGCGGCCCTGGTGGGCAACCTCCTCATCGTGCTGGTGTCGCGCCTGGACTCCCGCCTGCACACGCCCATGTACTTCTTCCTCACCAACCTGTCGCTCCTGGACCTGGGCTTCACCAGCAGCGCCATCCCGCGGCTGCTCGTGCACCTGCGCGGCCGGGCCCGCGCCATCAGCTGGGCGGGCTGCGCCGCGCAGCTCTTCCTGTTCCTGGCGCTGGGCGGCGCCGAGTGCGTGCTGCTGGCCGCCATGGCCTACGACCGCTTCTGCGCCGTGTGCCGGCCGCTGCGCTACGCCCTGCTGCTGCGCCCCGCGCGCCGCGGCGGGCTGGTGGCGGCCGCCTGGGCCGTGGGGCTGCTCAACTCCCTGGCCATGTCCCCGGTGACGCTGCGGCTGCCGCGCTGCGGGCGCTGCGAGGTCAGGCACTTCCTGTGCGAGATGCCGGCGCTGATCCGCACGGCCTGCGTGGACACGGCGGCCGTGGAGGCCGCGGTGTTCGTCCTGTCGGTGGCGATCGTGCTGGCGCCCCTGTCGCTCATCCTGGCCTCCTACGGCCACATCGCCCGCGCGGTGCTGCGCCTGGGCTCGGCGGGGCGGGCCAAGGCCCTGCACACGTGCGGGGCGCACCTGGCGGTGGTGGCGCTGTTCTACGGCAACATCGTGTGCACCTACATGCAGCCGGGCGGCGCGGGCGCGCAGGGCAGGTTCCTCACGCTCGGCTACGGCCTGGTCACCCCCGCGCTGAACCCCGTCATCTACACGCTCAGGAACAAGGACGTGAAGGGCGCGCTCAGGAGGCTCGTGGCCAGCACGCGCGGCGACCGGGCCCCGTCCTGAGGCGCGGCCCTCACTTCCCGAGGTCGCTGCGGGCCACCCCAGGGCGGGCGGCCGGGAGTGCGGAGCCGCGGGCCCGCTCCGCGTCGCTGCGTCCTTTCCAGGCGGCCACGCTGAGCGAACCCACAACACCCCGCTTCTGCCCCGGCCACCGGCGCAGGCCCCGTCCCCTACCCTCTCCTGGTGGCTCAGTTGCCGCTCACCGGCCTGCCAGAGGAGCCCACTGTCTTCTGGTGGGTATGAGTGTGTTGTATGGAGCAGGTGGGGGTCAGCGGGCATGGCTCACCTCATTGCCTACAGTTCGACGTTTTCTCTGGAGACCAGCAGATGGCCGGGCGGTTACGCACTGGACTCCCACACGGGCAACTGTGGTCGAGTCCTGGACCCGGTGTCTTCAGCCTCACACCAGGTGCATGTGTGCACGTGCCCAAGACCCCAGGGGAACAGAGGAGAAGGGACGGTGACATGGCCATCCCCCGGGGTGATCTCTCACTTTCTGTCTCTGTCTCCATGTTTCCGGTGACCACACGCACCCTGTATCAAAAATCTCTCCCGGGGAAAAAAGGAGTTTTGATCTCAACACTGTATCAGATGGCTGCATTAAAGCCACCAGAGATACACAGGTCTATGGGGGACCCCAAGTTAGATTCCAGAGAACACGCAGCAGGTGCGGCGGGGACCTGAGTGTACCGGGTCAGAGTGGGCGGGGTGCTCCGCTGAGCCCAGGAGGGTGTGTCGAGAGTCATGAGCAAAATCGGGTCACAGTGTCAGGGTCAGAGTGCGTGTGTCACCATGAGAGCCCCACGGACTGCCCGTCCCCAGGCAGGGCCTGGCTCCTATGCAGCTGTCGGAGAGGACAATGAAGGGCCAGGGTAGCGGTTAGCTACCCCCGGAGCTTGCGCATTAACTCAGTCCTCTGATCTGGGAGGCCGACGTGGCAGAGGGTGCGTGCCTTCGGGGTGGCCCCGCCACAAGCCGGGTCCATGAGGAAGGGACCGTAATGAGAAGTCCACGAGGCCTGGGCAGGCCAGCAGTCTCCGTGGGTGGCGCAAAGGGGCAGGCAGAAGGGGGTGGATGTGTCCAGCCTACCCTCACGGGGTGTGTGTGTGTGTGTGTGTGTGCGTGTACCTATGTTCCTCCTCCTCCCAAGTCCCAACCCTAGAAATTCTGAGATTTAATAAGTCTGGAAATATTTGGGTTGAAAAATCTGCTTGTGGGGACCAGCAGTTAGCTTAATGGCTATGTCGCTGGACTCCCACGTAGTCGACCGCGGTTCAAGTCCCGGACTCAGCAGCTTAAACTCATGCCAGGCGCATGTGCGTGCGTGCCCAAGATCCCAAGAGGAGAATGGAGGAGAAGGGACTGTGGCGTGGCCATCCCCCCTGGGGGGTGATTTCTCGCTTTCTGTCTCTATGTCTCTATGTCTCTCTGTCTCTGTCATTCTGGCGAGCGCACACGCCCTATAGCGAAAAACTCTCCAAAAAAAAAAAAAACTCTGCTTGTGGGGGCCAGCAGGTGGCATGGTGGTTAAGGCTCTGGACTCACACATAGCTGACCACAGTCCAAGTTACAGACCTGGTGGCTTGCTCTCTCGCTTTTCCTCTCTCCCTTTCTCTCCCTCTCTGTCTGTCTTTCTGGTGAGCACATGTGCGTTGTAGCAAATTTTTAAAATAATAGTAATAATAGGGAACCAGCAGTTAGCGTAATGGCTATGTCACAGGACACCCACGTAGTCGACTGCGGTTTGCGTCCCGGACCCGGTGGCTTAAAACTCACGCCGGGCGCATGTGCGTGCATGCCCAAGATCCCGAGAGGAGAATGGAGGAGAAGGGATTGCGGTGTGGCCATCCCCCCTGGGGGGTGATTTCTCGCTTTCTGTCTCTCTGTCTCTCTCTGTCTGTCTGGCGAGCACACGCGCCCTATAGCAAAAAACTCTCCAAAAATAAATAATAATAATAGTAATAATAAATAAAATGAAATAATTCTTTTAAAAAACAAAACTTCCTGTGTACATGGACTTACATCAGAAAGCAATGGTCTAGGCAGCATCCTTTCTTTGACAGGTTAGGAAACCCCAAACTACCACAGATCATGGCTCTAAGAATCTCACACGTGTCTAAATGTGTCGAGATCTGTATAAGCGTCCTCACTTTTTAAATGTGACTTTACTTAGCGCGCTGTTAAAGTGACAGCTACAAGGGCCGGCAAGAGGCATGGCGGTTAGGGCCACTGGATTCTCACATGGTCAACTGCAGCTTGCGTCCTGGAACCTGGCGACTTGCTTTCTTACTCTCTCTCTGTCCCTCTCTGGTCAAACTAAAATAAATGAATAAATAAAGTTAAATTAAAAAATAACTTTTGGGAGAGAAGGGACAATGACAGGGCCGGCAGGTGGCATGGGGGGTAAGGCTCTGACTCCACATGGCTGTCCACAACTCGAGAGTAAGACTCAGCTTGGAAATCGCGCTGGACACATGTGCATGTCCGAAATCCTGCCCGGAGAACAGGGAAGGGACACCGCCGCGACAATCTCCCTGGGGTGATTTCTCACTTGCCCTCTCTCTGTCTCTGTCTCTTTCTGACCACATACATGTTCTATAGCGAAAAGCTAAACAGAAATGACAATAAAGGTGAGTATAAAGCCGTGTGTTTACAAGTGTGCACATACACTTTATACACTCAGCATGTGGTGCTTGTGCAAGTGTGCAGGAACCATTTCCTAAAATATCTGGAGGAAGTATCTATGATCCTGTATCTTCTCTTTTCTTTCTTTCTTTTTTTTTTTAAAGTTTTTGCCATAAAGTAAGTGTGCTCGCTGGAGAGAGACCGAGAGAGGCAATGAGAGGGAACGTGAGAAATCGCCCTCAGGGGGGTGGTCATGCCAGTCACTTCTCTTCATTCTCGGCGTGGGACTTGAGATGTGCACACACGTGTGCCCGTCATGATTTTCAAACTGCTGGGTCTGGGATTCAACCCATAGTTGGCCATGTGAGAATCCAGCACCTTAACCACCAGGCCACATGCTGATCCCAATCCTGTGTTTCCTTTTTTTCTTTTAAGAGAGAGATTTTTTGCTATATAGGATGTATGTGCTTCCAGAGAGATAAAGACAGAGAGACAGAAAGCGAAAAATCACCCCCCCCCCTCCCCGGCAATCCCTTCTCCTCCCAGGATTGTGGGCAGGCGCATGCACCCAGTGTGAGTTTAAGCCATCGGGTCTGGGACTCGAACTGCGGTCAGCCACGTGGGAGTCCAGGAATGTAACCACTATGCCATCTGCTAGCCCCTCATTGTCACCTTCCTAAGAGAATTAGTTTGGTGAGGAAACTCCCTCGAAAATCGCAAGGAAAATTTTAGATGGCTCACGGCAAACGTGGACGTCCGTGGTCGGTGCTGCACCACGTCCTTCCTCCCCGAGGCGGCAGCAGTTGGCGTCTCCCCAAAGCACCTTCTAAAGGCCCCCTTCAAGTCCTGGCTGTGCCGCGTGTCAACGAGAGGGTCGGGCAGGGCCTGACGATGGTGCAGAGGAGAGAGAGGAACTTGCCCTGGTCACCCGAGTGGCCGTGGCTGGGCTGGTGGTAAGCGTAGAGGGCTGTACCGGAGAACAGAGAGACCGCCGTGGGGTGCGAGCCCCGGGTCCCAAAGGCTTCCTCCGCGCTGCTGCCCACGTGGTTTGTGGGATGGCCCAATGACCCGTAGGAGGACGTGATCGGCACCACTGGTGTGGTCAGTATGATGACACTGACAAAGAGTCTAATTTGTTCGTCGTAGTGTCAACGCAGGCAAGCTTGAGCAAAGGCGGGACTTAACTTCTTTCTTCCACAACGTGGTACAAGGAATATGAGCACCGTCTGCAGTAAGGAGTTGCCAAAGGCAACGAGCCATGAGGTCGAAGCCGTGAGCGGGCAGAGCGGGGCGCAGGATCACCGTGTACTGCAGGGTCGGCACGCAGCTGCAAAGCGGTCAAACGCCGTGTGAGAGAGACACAGAGCTGCACCAGCCGCCGCAGGAGATGGACCTGTCCCCGCCCCGAGGTGCACCAGCCGCCGCAGGAGATGGACCTGTCCCCGCCCCGAGGTGCACCAGCAGCTGCGGCGCTGGCGCCGTGCAGGGGGGTGTAGCGCAGGTCCAGGAAGCTCAGGTGTGAGAGGAAGAAGAACCTGGGGTATGAAGACGTGGGTCCGGCTGGGCCAGCGCAATGCTGGCTGCGTTCCCCAGCAGCGTGACACATAGATGGAAAGAACCACAAGGAGGACCCGCTCTGCTGAGCCTGTCGGAGAAACCCAGGACGAAGCCGGTGAAAGAGCTTCCGTTTCTCTGGTCCGTCCTGCGTTCGCACAGGTTTCCTGTCAAGACCAGGCATTCAGCCCATTTTAGAAAGCATTCCAGAGAAGAAGGGAGTGCTATCCTGTGTGCGAGATACGGCCATGGGAAGTTGTGCTCATTGGGACGAGAAATCATTTTGTCCACATTATTTAAAAAGTAATATAACTGATATTTAATCTAAGAAAAATCAAATAATGGTCCTTGCACTGCATCAGCTGCCAAGACCTCCTTCAGAGGAGGCTCAGGGTCCTGGGGTTCACCAAATTGAAATGTGGCATTTCTACACAGACGCCAGGCATGCAATGTTTCTACGGGAGCACGTGGCTCTTCATGTAAGCAGATACCAATTTTTTCCCAATCAGCTAATTTTAGTGATCCAGCCTCAGGATACCAAGGACAACGGGTACTGATTTTTACTAACATCTGAGAAATGGTTTCGGACTGTACTGAGTGATCAGCCTGATCTAGCAAATACAATAGCTCCTCCTTGTGAGCAGTGCGAGCTGGGGATAGCCTATTCCCCATGTTGATTCCTGGGTTCTCCGTAGAGATAAAGCGGCGCTGTAGCCCTTCACTGGGCGACCCTTAGCCCTTCTTGGACGACTTTTAGCCCTCACTGGGCCCTTCTCAAGAAATGCCACGTGGGCAGTAGACAGTCTGTTACTCACACTAATTTCCTAGAGTCTCCATAGAGGGTGCGCACCTATAGTCCTTCTTGGGCAAGAAATTAGTGTCGACTGCCTGAAAAATACTATCTTGCTCGCTTTCAGCTCTAAAAATCACAGATTTCAACTGTTGCTTTTGGGATGAAGCACTGACATAGCAACCATAGAGCTATCCAATCTGGCAGCAAAATGGCGGCCGATGTAAAACTACAACAAGGATACAGAGCAATTCTTTGCGAAAATCTTTACGGTACAGTCCAGAACAGTGTATTTCATGGGAGGAGAAAGTAATACTGGTATCAAATAATAGCATAAAATTTCTATAGCCTGGCATTGCTCACAAAATTTTAGGTCTGTGTCTACTCCCAAGCGCTCTACACGAAGGGAACAAGCCTCCTTACTACATAGTAATCTATTTAAAAGCTGAATTTATAGAGGAGAGAGACAGAAGTAGTGAGAGACTAGAGAAAAGCCAGAGCCAAGCCGCTCTGGACAGAGAGGCCGCCCAGTCATCTACTCACCTCTGGAGGAGCCGAGAAAGGAATGAGAGGGTGTAAGAATAATTTTAAATTATGTCTTTCTGCTCTGTAGAGATAAAATTTAACCTTTGCTTTTGCCGGACGCCCTTGTGATAAACTGCCCCGACAGACTTAATTATGCAAACCTCCAGGAACTGAGCAAATGGAATGTGGACAAGGAACTAGAAAGACAACCCACGCACATGTGTCACAAGACTGCCACTCTTCCCCCTAGAAATAAACTACCCGTTAAACTTCCGCATACCTTCTCCTGCTTATAAAAAGACCTATAACCCTAAAAATGGGGTCCTCGCTCAGGCCTGCTGCGTCAGGTGTTTGCTTGGACCCCAGCCGGCTGGAAAAATAAAACCTCTTGCATTTTGCATCAAGAACCGACTCTTGTGGTTGATTGGGGGTCGCGTATCCTCTGGACAGAAAGCGCGCCGAGCCAGGTGGCTGGCGCCCTAACAAGGGGCCGCCAGGGTCGTCCAGAAGCCAAGTTGTCCAGAAGTCCCGGTGTCTGGATCCCGGGTTTCAGCACCAATCTGTCGGCGTCCACCCCAGGGCTTGGGTCTGGCTGAATCATGATCGGGGGGCTGCTGGTGAGGAAGAGAAAGAGGACGAGAAAGAGAAAGCCCTCCATCTTACCAGGACCGGGGAATTGGGAAGAATGAGAC
Source organism: Tupaia tana (assembly GCA_026018925.1). NCBI lineage: Eukaryota > Metazoa > Chordata > Mammalia > Scandentia > Tupaiidae > Tupaia > Tupaia tana. Next base: position 13,027,704 of record JAKSZU010000024.1, on the reverse strand, counting down.
AAAGACACAGAGTAGAATCGGACACGGGCGGCCTGAGCCTAGGCAGCCCGAGCAACTCGTGCGCTGCTGAGTCACTGCTTGAGCCACCCAGACAAACTGGGCCTGTTTATTTATAGAACAAGGAGACATCACACATGTATGTTTCAGGACACTTCATAGATTGGTTACCAGGTTACAGACAATAAGAAGCAGGTAACAAATCTATGAGGGCTTAGTCATACTGGGCCAGGTGTATCCCTTGGTGATAATCCCATCAAGAGAAAGTCTCATCTTCTTTTCTAATGCAGAGAACTAGCTGTAAGGTGTGGGGAAGAAGCTAAATATCTTCTTGCACCACCACACCCAGAGAAGGCTAAAGAACCTTTCAGATGCAGAGCAGGGATTGGACTTTGCTAATTGGGGTCAAGATGTTTCTTGAAGTCCATCAGATGTGTCTGTTGGAAAGCCCCTAGTAATTTCCACCCTTGCTCTGTCTGCAGCCAAGGTCAAGGAAAGACAAGTTACAAGGTTCTGCCAAAGCCCAAAAGAGCAGGTGGTGTTTGCTCAGAGCATGTCCCCACACCTCAGATTCTCTCTCTTAAATGTGTCCCCACAAGGAAATACTACCTAGGCTGTCCAGAGGAGGGGGGAATCGCACCTGCTGGGTTTTTTTGTTTGTTTTTAAGGTTTTGCCACAGAGCGCACTCACCAGGTTTTGGGTATGCACACCGCTTTGCGTGATTCTGAAGCTGCCAGGTCAGGGACTTGAACCGTGGTCAGCCCGTGAGAGTCCACCTGTTGATGCTTTCCTTCCTGGCCCACTCTTGGTGCTGGAAGTATTTGTGGCCAATAGTGCAGTGTGGTGCAGCAACACTGACCAGCGGACGCTGCCTGCAAGTGCTGCTCAGTGGTCGCTGGTCACGCCCCAGGAGACTTCGAGAATGCTCACAACAGTGTGGTTGGCAATAGGCAACGGGACAACGGAAACGACCCCTGGCCCAGCAACAGGAAGATGGGAACATGGCTGATTCATCCGCAGGGCAGAACACAGCAGACGTGAACGAACCACTGCTACGTGAGTCAGCACGTGGGAAAGACGCGAGCCACTCTGTTACAAAGCCAGCTCCAACAATCTGCTTCGCACACGTGCAAACGCGGGTGGCAAAGCACAGATAAAGTCACCATCACGGAGCCGGAGCAGGCGAGGACCCTGCTGTAAGGGCTGTCAGAGGTCCTCTGAGGCTCTGGTCCTTAGCGAGGGGCGGCAGCCTGGTCAGTGCCCTCCTCAGTGCCCTTGTCAGTGACCCTCGCCAGCCCACCTCTGTGGTCCAGGCTCCTGGGAGAGTCCTGGAGACCGAGGGCTTTAAGCCATGAGCATTGGTCTCTCGCAGGTCTAGGGGCTGGTGGCAGGTGCTGGGCCAGAAAGCGGCCACGTCTTCACATTGCCTTCCATGGTTCGGCTCAGAGAGGCTCTCCACCCTTCCCCAGGACACTGAGTTCATCGCGAAGGCCCCACCCTCCCAAAGATCCTTCCAGCACCGTGGCACCGGGCCGAGTGGGGAACAGAGACAGCGAGTGTGTGGAGACAGGGCACAGCCAGAGGACACGAAGCCGGCAGGTCAGGGCAGCCTGCGGTCCTAGGGAGGCCCAGCACCGAGGGCTCCAGGCCACGCTCTACACGGCAGGCGTGTGGGTCTGGCTTCACCAGGACAGCTTAGCCGGTGCCCTTCACCACTCCCTGGACAGGCTGCTCCCTCCAGGCGTCTGACTCTCTCCCTGAGGGAAGCGAGAGCAAAGGTCCTCACCTCCCGGAAACACCACCATGCTGCCGCCTGCTCTGGACGGCCATAGTTCCCACCAGAGAGGGGTGAGGGCCCAGAAAGGGGACGAGGAACCCTGTGGCCCCGAAACGGCGGTCCCACCACCACGGCAGGCAGGTGTTTCTGGGGCTGAAGTGCATGGCCACGGAGTCCACGTGCCCTCAGGAAAGAGACAGAGACAGACAGAGACAGTGAGAGGGAGAGATTACCCCTCGGGGGATGGACACGCCGCAGTCCTTTCTCCCAGGATTTTGGGCACACACACCCACTTGGTGTGATGCTCAGGCTGCCTGTTCCAACCACGTGGGAGGTCAGTGCCTGTAGTCTCCGCGGCCACTTGCTGCTCCCGTAAACTCACTATGTGAAGAACAGGGCAAGGGACCAGCAATGGCATAACGGTTAATGTCGCTTGACTCCCACATCGTCGACCACATTTCCAGTCCCAGACCAGGCAGCTTAAAACTCAGGCCGGGTGCGTGTTTGTGCGTGTCTGTACTCCCAAGTGGAGAATGGAGGAGACGCTACTGAGACATAGCCATCCCCCTGGGGTGAGTTCTCATTCTGTCGCTCTGTCTCTCCAGCGAGCGCACACACCCTATATATAGCAATAAATAAATGAAAGAAAGAAAGAAAGAAAGAAAGAAAGAAAGAAAGAAAGAAAGAAAGAAAGAAAGAAAGAAAGAGTAGAAAGTTACTGCTGAAGAAGTACTGCAGGCTGGGAAGCGTTACTGGGTAATGCCTGTTGTCTGGACGCCTCTCGGGAGTGGAGCGGGAGAGGTGTGTTGGTCCTCCTGGGAGTTCACGAGCGGCTTCTGGATCCTGAACTTCCTTGCATCCCCCTGGAGAACCACCTGCCAGGCACACTCGCTCCCAGCTGCACTTGGGAACCCTGGGAGAACGTCGTCCTCCTGCCGGGGCTGGGGCCAGAGCCCAGGGGGCTGCCAGGAGGGGCCCAGGGGCCTCGGGGAGCCGTACATGTGGAAGTGGGCGTTGCAGTCACTCGAGCTCTCGCAGCAGAGAAGCCAGCCAGCCTCGCCCACCTGCGCCCTAGGAAGGGCCACATTCTCTTGCCTCCCATGCCTCTGAGTGAGACCAGGAAGCCCGCATCCTGCCCAGACACCTGACCCGAGCTCCCGGTAAGCGCATCCCTCCTTAGACGGCGAGAGGCCCCTCCACTCCGTCACCAGGCGTCCCTGACACGCTGCAGGCACCCATGGCCACTTGCAGGGCGGGCGTCGACTTGGTCATTAGCAGGAGCCTGCGAAGGGTGAAGTCCAGCACAGTACTGGCTTGGTGAACGGAGGGGGCTGTGTCTCAGACAGAGATCTTAATTCACACCTTGGCTGTGCCGGTACTTAGTGTCTAAATACGGAGAGTACGTGACAGGAGCGTCAGCGGGCTGTGAGAAGCTGGAGTACCGTCCTTGATAAAGGTAGCTTCACATTTTTTCTATCTTGATGGAAAATTTACCATTTCCTGTAAGTCACAGCCTTCCTGATTCTGTGTACTCCAATTGCTTTGTCACGTTTTCAGCAGTGGAAATGTCTCGCCTCGTTGAAAACCAGGGCAAGTAGTGTCTTTTTAGTTTTTATTAATTGCCAGAGGGTGAGTGGGCTTTCCAGAGACAGACAGACAGTGGAGAGAGAGAGGGAGAGGGAGACAGCACCCCACCGGGGGTGGCCACACCACAGCCCCTTCTCCCATCCTGTCAGGGTCTGGGCATGGGCGCACAAGCACCCGGCTGTCACCAGGACCTGAGCCACGCCAGGGGCTGAGTGGGGTTGCGCTCCCTTCGCCGCTGGCTCCGAGGCTGACCTGGAAGGGCGGGTCCCTTTACCCTGACCACTGTGACAACTCCGCATGCCGATGAATGCGATCAATGCTCATGACCCACCATCGGAAGTACCTCCAGAATTTCTGTCCTGTGGATTATTGAAATAAAGCCCTTCTTCCTCGTGCAAGGATAGTTCTAGAATGTTTCTTTCTTACATTTTCTGTTAATGGATGTTTCAATATCCAGGTGGGTTTTCTAACAGAATCAGGCAGAGCTTAGAATAATAGTTGGTAACAGTCATGGGTGAGATAAAAGAAAAACAAATACCAGGGAAAAAGTAGCCGTGACTGAAAGAGGTCGGAGGATGAGGCCTGGAAAGCCGATGGACATGAGCCTGGCCAGAGAGGAGAAGCCTGCGTCCTCGTCCTGGGGCTGAGGTTAGGGAGACCCTGACTCCGAGGGAGACAAGCAGGGCCGACCTTCCGAGGCTGGGAGACTGGAGCGGGCATGGAGAGGAGCCCGCCACCTCTGCTGGAAAAACCGGGCTCCCGGCCTGGGCCGAGATGAAGGAGGCCATGTGTACGCTCTCCAAGACCCTACAACCAAGAAAGGGTCGTGAAAACGCTGAGCCTGTGGCCCGGGGTCAGAGCCTCAGAGCTGCACAGGCAGGGCTGCTGCGGAGCTCCCGGCGTCTGTAAACGGCACGGGTTGGTTCGTTCAGGACTCTGGCGGTACCTGCCCTCGGTATTAACCACACTAGCAGCTGGGCGGGGGTCCTTGCTCTTGTAAGGGCAGGAGACATGATGGTGAGAGCCGAGAAGACGACTGTGCTAGCCAGATCGGCTGGGGGAGGGCTCCAGATGGAATTTCAGAGAATTCCAACAGGAGAAAACCACACGGGTGTCAAATTTCAGTGCGTGTCGGAAAATCTAGGGATGAAAAGTTGCTCACAGCGAGTCACAGATAGGTACGGAAGGGGTCACGCTACGGAGCTGGGACTTGGGCCGAAGGCAGACACCACTGGACGCTTTGAGGCGGTAAGTGGGAGCTTCTGATTTCAGCAGGTTTTCGAGGGTTTTTTGAAGTTTCTGCCATAGGGTGCATGTGCTCACCACAGAGAGACAGAGGGAGGGAAAGTGAGAAATCAGCCCAGGGGGATGACCACACCGCAACCCCTTCTCCTTCATTCTCCTTAAGGGATTTTGGGCACGCATATGCATGTGCCCAGTGTGACTTGGGAATTGGGGCACACACTCCCGGCATGAATTTTAAGCTGCCAACTCCAGGACTCAAACCACAGTCGACTACGTGGGAGTCCAGTGACATAACCATTACACCTCTGCTGGTCCTCAGGCTTACCTCTTTAGAAAAGAAAATTAATGTATTTTCTTCTGAATCTTCAAGAGATAAGATCGTTTACCCTTATCTTATGGGTCTTAAATGGGAGGCAGCTGACTGGTCTAAGCAGGATAGCCCGCATGGTGTTGCACAGATATTTGGGAGATTTTTGTCAGAGGTCCCAGTGAGGAAGAGCAGAGGTGAAGGCAGCCGATGACATGGAAGCGCCTGCCCAAGGCTGTGGGGCCTGGTGGAGAGTGTCTGAGGGGAGATCAGCCAACTCAGGTGGATGGGACCAGCCTGGGGGGATATACCAAAAATGCCAAGAAGAAATTCTTTTTTTTAAAGAATTATCTATTCAATTTTATTTATTCATCCATTTCTTTGAATTTGATCAGAGAGAGAAAGAGAAGAGGGAAAGTGGGAAAGCAAGCCACCAGATCTGGGACTCAAACCACAGTCAGCCACGTGGGAGTGTCCAGCGCCTTAACCACCACGCCACTTGCTGATCCCAAGAAAAGAATTCTTTTTACTGGCAAGACTATTTCATTCTTGGGGCCAGCAGATGGCGTAGTGGTTATGTTGCTGGACTCCCACGTGACCAACTGTAGTTCAAGTCCCGGACCCAGTGACTTAAAACTCATGCTGGGCACATGTGCGTGTGTGCACAGATCCTGGGAAGAGAGTGGAGAAGAAGGGATTGTGGCATGGCCATCCCCCCAGGGGTGATTTCTCCCTCTCCCTCTCACTGTCTCAGTCTTTAGAGAGACAGGCATGCACCCTAAGGCAAATACCTCTTTAAAAATAATAGTATTTCATTCTCTGGGACTTCATGCAGATATATCCCAGCGATGGAGAAGGGGAACCAGACCAGCATCTCCGAGTTCCTTCTCCTGGGCTTCCCGAGCTGGCCAGGGCCACAGGCCCTCCTCCTGGTGCTCTTCCTGGGTCTCTACTCTGCAGGGCTCTTGGGAAACGTGCTCATCTTGCTGGCCATCGGCTCGGACCGCCGCCTGCACACACCCAGGTACTTCTTCCTCGCCAACCTGTCCTTCGTGGACCTCTGCCTTCCCTCGGCGACGGTCCCCAAGTTGCTCCTGAACCTGCAGACTCAGGTACGAACCATTTCCTACGCCGGCTGCTTGGCTCAGACGTACTTCTGCGTGATGTTCGCCAACATGGACAACTTCCTTCTCACCGTGATGGCGTACGACCGCTACGTGGCCATCTGCCACCCTCTGCATTACTCGGCCATCATGATCCTGAGCCGCTGTGTCTCCCTGGTGGCTGTGCCGTGGGCCGCTGCCACCCTGAACCCTCTCCTGCACACCCTCATGATGACCCGCCTGCACTTCTGCTCCGACAACACCATCCACCACTTCTTCTGTGACATCAACGCCCTGCTCCGCCTCTCCTGCTCCGACACCAGCCTCAACCAGCTGCTGGTCCTGGCAGTGGTGGGGCTGATCTTCGCGGCCCCCTCGGTGTGCATCCTGGCATCCTACGCCCGCATCATCTCCACCGTGATGAAAATCCCTTCCGCCCAAGGAAAGCGCAAGGCTTTCTCCACCTGCAGCTCTCACCTGGCCTTGGTCCTTCTCTTCTATGGGGCCATCACGGGGGTCTACCTGAGCCCCTCCTCCACCCACTCGGCTGCACAAGACTCGGCGGCGTCGGTGGTGTTCATGGTGGTGGCCCCTGTGCTGAATCCCTTCATTTACAGCCTGAGGAACGAGGAGCTGAAAGGGGCTTTAAAGAAGATGCTGGGCCGCAGCACGACCTCCCAGTGAGCGACCCCGGCAGGCCGCCGCACACGGAGGACATCCTAGTCACCCGGACTGTGAAGTCGTTGGCAATAGTCCCATTTCTGATGGATCTGCGGTTGCTGTAAACTCCAGGAGTGCTGTAGTCACAGGTGCACATCCGATCTCCCTACGTTATCGACATGGACGGATGTTTGAGTCCTACACCCCTCAAAGCCAGGACGGAGACATGAAACCCCAGTCTGAATGCACATCGGGGCCTCGCACACGGCCCCACCTACCAGAGACCGTCCTCCTGGAGTGGGCAACCGAGCTGAGGCGTGGAAACCCCGAAGAACGAAGCACCACCCAATGGAAGGGTCCAGCTGTAACTGCAATGTTATGTCAAAGGGAGATCGGGGCCAGCAGGCAACGTGGGGATTAGGGAACCAGACTCCCACGTGGCCAGCTGTGGTTCGAATCCTTGACCTGGCAGCTTGCTTTCTCTCTCTGTGTGTCACTCTAGTGAGCGCATGTGCCCCATAGCAATTTTTTTTAAAGTAATAATTAATAAAATTAAATAATATGTTTTTTTTTCTTTTTTTTGGAGAGTTTTTTTTTTTTTCTTATTGGGCGTGTGCACTCGCCAGAAAAAACAGAGAGATACAGAGAGATAGAAAGCAAGAAATCACCCCCCCCCCAAGAGGGGATGGCCACGCCGCAATCCCTTCTCCTCCATTCTCCTCTCGGGATCTTGGGCACGCACGCACACGCGCCCGGTGTGAGTTTAAGCCACCGGGTCCAGAACTTGAACCGCGGTCGACTACGTGGGAGTCCAGCAACATAGCCATTACACTAACTGCTGGTCCCTAAATAATATGTTTTTAAAAGGAGATGATACTGGGAGGACTTACAAGAAAAATGATGGTGTTTAATCCAGATCTTGGACATGAGTGGGTTTTGTGTCAGAATGATGGAAATTGGCAAAACATCCAGCCCCATGGGAGCAAGCCGTGGTGGGGCTGGAGTTTGGATGCCTGGTCACCCTGAAACACACCCAGCACACTCACACATGACCCCTGGTCCCGGGGCAGAGGAGGAGACCCCGTGGAAGGTGCCCCCCCTTGCTCCTTCTCTCAGTAAAGTAAATAAACTTAAAGCATTCCCACATGAGAAAGGCAGAGGATAAGCGACATGGCGGGCTGGGTTAACATGCTGAGTGTGGCAAGTCCACGTGAGGGGCTGGGAGTGAGCAGGGGCTGCCACTCGTCACCTGACGCTTGGCGCTCACCGGCGTCTCGTGACTACACTGCGAGCATCTGCCAGGACCTGTCTGATGTCCGTACTCCCTCAGAAAAGACAGAACTCACGTCTGCATCTATACAGATGTTGCCGTCAGTCTACGAAGAACTGCCTTTCAGGCCATTAATCATCATTTCAGCATTTGAAAACTCCGTGTTTGCCATTTACCCTGGGAGACATGCAGAGGTGCCTCTGCGAGACGCTGACTCCCGCCTTTGTGACCGTGGGGTCTGGCGTGCACGTCGGGTTTAACTGGCTGTTCCTGTGTCTACCATGTCCCCAGAGCCCTGGGAGGCTCATTCTCCCACATTCCTGCATCCTGTATTTTAAGTCAGGTCATCCAGTTCCTCAGACTTGGAGAAACACAGTCGACCACTTCCGTGCACTGCAACCCTGGGCGGGCAGAGGCAGAGACCCGAGAGACTTGGGAGGTTCATGAAAGGGCCGGAAGGACTGAGGACCACACTCAGCGCACAGAGCCGTCTCGTGAGTAGGCGTGTGGCCCCGCCGGTGTGCCGCGCTGGGCGCTGGGCACTGCACATGCGAGCTGCTGCCAGACTCTCCACTCCCCTCTTCCCTGCACCGCTCGTCCCTGGAGAGGCAGGGAGGCCACACCTCACTGGTGAGTCAGGACGCCCGGCAGGTGTAAAGGAGAATGCTCAGCATAAACATTTTCAGGAACTACAATTCATCTAATTGATTAAGGATCTAACTGAAAAGTTACAGAGAGACAACTCTCTCACTGAGAGAGTGAGAAGAAACTGAGATAAAAGCAGAAATTAATAAAACAGAAAAAATTAAAAACTTAAAAAATAGTACCAGTAGATAGTGAACTGGTTACATCACTGGACTCCCGCATGGCCAGCCACAGTGAGAGTTCAGACCTGGAGGCTTAAAACTCACACCGGGCCCATGTGTGCGCGTGCATGCCACGGCCTACTGGTTAGGGCTGCCGGACCCCACGTGGCCAACCATGCGATCTGAGTCTGGGACCTGGCAGCTTGAGAAACACGTTGGGTGCATGTGCATGCATGCCCAAAATCCCAAAAGGAGGAAAAACTGGAAAGGACTCGCACTGTGGCCACGCCGATGGGCCATGCTCCCACGTTCCTCTCTGTCTCACTCTGGGGAGACAATACGGCCTCTAGCAACAAATGGTTAAGTACATAAACAAATCCAAGAGAGGTTTTTTAAACTATTTTTTCTTTCTTTTTTTTTTTTTTTTTTTTTTTGAGAGAGAGAGATTTTTGCTATAGGGTGCATGCACTTGTGAGAGAGACAAAGAGACAGAAGGAGAACTCACCCCCCGGGGGGATAGCGACACTGCAATCTCTTCTCTTCCATTATCCTCGTGGGATTCTGGGCATTCATGCACACACACCCAGCATGAGTTTTAAGCCACCGGATCAGGGACTCAAACCTTAGTTGACTAGGAGGGAGTATAACATAACCATTATGCCATCTGCTGGTCCCGAACCATTTTTTCTTTATTCGTGATAGAGCACACACACATCCACTTGAGAGGAGAGGGATGAGCCACCAGGTCCAGACCTTGAACCACAGTTGACCATGTGAGAGTCCAGCGCCTTAACCACCACACCACCTGCCTGCCAGCCCTGGCATTACAGTCTATAAGCCCACTTTTAGAATGAATGAATGCAATGTTATATTCACAATTGGAATATTACACAGCAATGAACATTAATTTTGACTCAACAATACAGATCAATCTTAGTGATGCAGGAAGTAGGGTGTTTGGGCCCACCAACAGTGCCAAATCAAGGATTGCAAGATGACCAGGTTCTTTGTCTCACACTCACAAAGAATTAGAGACATGGACACAGAGAAGTGATAGTAAAGCAGAGTTTATTAAGAGAGGAGAGAAGCAGAGCTCCCAATTAGGGAGAAAGTCCCAAGGATGGGTTGCAGAACAGGAGCTGGGGTGGGGAATTTTTATCCCAGCAGGGAGGGATTTGTGCATGCATTTCCCTTGTGGGGGCCACGTGTCAGTAGATTCATGTCATTCTTCTTCTCCTACTTGGGAGTGGGCTCACAAATCTCAAGACTTTAGACATTCAGACCTCAATTAATTAACTGAGGTCTGTGGCCCTAAAGTTTCTCATTTTTGTCATGTTTTCTATAAGTCTAAAATTAAGCTTTGTTCTTTGATGTGTTTTTCCCTTATGCTTCCAAAATGTAATCTCATTTAGACCCCCTTATTGTGATAGGCAGCTAGCTAGAAATGAGAAGGCAACCCTAATGAGCAGGACACCTGCCACAGCATTCACAACTTATCAAGAGTTACAGCCAGACCATCTGCAGACTCCTTCCTCCCACCTAGCTCCTAGTGCAGGAAGGCGAGGAAGATCTCTTTTTTTTTTCCTTCTTTAGTTCCTAAGGAAGACACAAAGGGATGGTTGATAATTTCCCTCTTATTATTTCTTTCTTTCTTTTTTTTTTTTTTTTTTTTGGAGAGGTTTTTTGCTATAGGGCGCGTGTGCTTGCCAGAAAGACAGAGATAGACAGAGAGACAGAAAGTGACCATGCCACAATCCCTTCTTCTTCATTCTCCTCTCAGGATCTTGGGCACACACGCACATGCGCCCAGCATGAGTTTAAGTCACTGGGTCCAGGACTCAAGCCACGGTCGACTACATGGGAGTCCAGTGACACAGCCATTACGCCAACTGCTGGTCCCCCTCTTATCATTTCTTATAATACACCAAGACCCAGAATAACGATTTCCTATCCTCAAGGTTCACACTGGGCTAGCACAATTAGGTAATCAAACTCCTCGCCTCTGAGAAAGATGCACAAGCACAGGAGAAAGTGCACACATTCAAAGAACACAGATACTCTGACAGTCACCATCTCCTCCAGTAACAAAAATAACACCTAACCAGTTCCAAATGCAGTTGCTCCCTAGCAACCTACCTCCCCCAGTCTTTTGGGTGTACTTCTTTTCTAAAATCCCTTCTTTCCCATTAAATACTCTCTTCTACCTACTTTACTCGTGGCTGTGGCATTATTTCGTGCCTCGGGCCAGGTCTCTGATTTTCAAGGATTTTACACAACACAGCTCAACTCTCCCATCCTGAAACATTGTCTCGCACATGCCGGTTTTGCAAAGACCGCTCAAGATCCTTTGCTCTCCTGCTCTCCAGATTATGAGAGCCCCACTCTTTGGGATGTAGCAATGTTATGGAAAATGCTCGCTTTAGCTGTCACCACTTCAAGCAGGCGCAAGAGGCTTTCCGTGTAAGCAAGCGGGGAGCGCGAACCGTTGACGTTTAGGGACCGCCTGCGCAGACTCAGAAGTCCGGGTGCGCGAGGCCCGGGGGGCGGAGCAGCTGCGTCCTCCCACCGGAAGTGTCCGATCGGAACCAGCTCTGGGCAGAAGCGAGTCCGGGCTTGGGGAGCCGGTGCCCGGCGCTGCGTCCTCCGCAGAAACCGTCCCTCCCGGCTCCCTTCCGGATTACGGCTGCCTGGGGTCGCCCGGACGCCGGAGCTCGGAGAGACCCGCCGGAGCGAGCCACCGCCTCGGGAGCGCGTCGGCGCCGAGTGCCGCCCGAGGGTGCGGCGGTCTCTATGGTTACGCGGCTTGACGCGTCGCGGAGGCCGGGGGCGTGGTGAGCCGCGGGCGGGCGGCCTGAGGGAGGCCGGCGTGTCCTGGGTTCGTGCCCCGCGGGCTGCGCGCCCGGAGGGAGGAGGACCCGCCCGTCGCAGCCTCAGTGACGCGCCGAGGTGGAGAGTTCCCAGCGGCTGCCGAGAGGCGGGCGGTGCCGGGAGAGGAGCGAGACCCGCGGTCAGGCCGCCGCGCAGCGCTGCCCGGGCCCAGTTAGCGGGACCCGCCGGGGCCGGAGGGATGCGGCCCGGGGGCACCGCCGGCCTCCCTCCGCGCCCTCCTGCCGGGGACGGAGTCGGCCGCACGCCCCTGGGGATGCGGGCAGGGCATGGGGCGGCGCCCGGCCCGACATTGCGCTAACCCTGTTTCCTCTGTTTTGTTCCCGCTGTTTTCCAAGGCATTGTCTGAACCGGTGAGCTTTGTTTCATCCTCTCCTAGAATTAGTCCTTTTTTTTTTTTAAGAATTATTTTAATTTAATTAATTTATTTATTTTTATTTGACCAGAGAGGGCAGTGTGAGAAAGAGAGAAAGCCACCAGATCCGGGACTCGAACCACCTTTGGCCCTGTGGGAGTCCAGCGCTCTTAGCCACCACACCCCCCGCTGACCCCAATCCTGATATATTTCTTCTAATGCCCTTTCCATGGATCTTGTCCAACGTGGCCCCTTTCCACAATTAAAATCACACAGGGGCGAGCGGGTGGCGCTGGTTAAGGTGCTGGACTCCCATGTGGGCATCGCGGTTCAGGCTGGAAACTCATGGCGGGAGCATGTGTGTGCATGCCCAGGATCCCCAGAGGGGAATGGAGAAGGGATTGTGGTTTATCCCTGTCTCTCTGTCTCTCCTGTGAGCACAAGTGCCCTGTAGTGGAAATCTCTCTAAAAAGAAAAATTCTCATAGTTATCCATGGGAAGCAATACCATCCAGATGGAAGTCTATCTTATCATCTTCAATACAAAATAAAGAGAAGTCATCTTGAGCTTTCCTTATTTTCTCTTTCATTCAATAAACCAACAGATATGGAACCTTAAGAACAAGTAATGATGTATAGCTCTTAACCTCATGGAACGCCGGTCAACTGATGAGCCAAACCAGCCAAACAACTAAAGGTAATCAAGGCGGTATGTGTTATAGCCACACTTGTATGTGTTAGGGATTGTAGGGACCCAGTGGAAGAATTCCTTATTGAAGTTAGTCACTCCCTGCGTTCCAGCCTACAAGCTAACCTCACTATCAGCTGTTCATTTCACTCCCTCCACGTCGTTTCTGTCCGCTCCGTGAGTCTGGAGCATCTTTGAATTTCCAGTGTATGTTCCCAGCTCTGGGGAATATATGCTACCATTTGGTCTCTCTCCACCCGAGAACAGTTAGGATATTACTAGTGTCTCCATCAACACCGAGTTAGTGCTTCAATGTTCAGCGTTTACCGAGCCCCTGGGATACACGTGTCACATACAATGTGGTTAATCTGAATGTTTTGTGTCCTTATGTGTCATTTCTTCTCAATTCGTTTGCACACTAACCCTTTTAGAATGCAGACTGCCCAGGGATGCCCCGTACTGACCTGTCGGCATGTCCAAAGGCAGGACCCAGGAACATGTCCTCACAGGCTCCCACCTGGTGACTGGCCAGCAAGCCCAGCCCTGTGCAGTTTCTCGTGACCCTCTGTTGTACTACTTAACTCAGTGCTTTGCTTGTGAAAGATAATTTTCTTTTTCCTTTTCTTGCTAGAGGGCGCCTGCACTAAAACCTGACCACTCGATGTTTTCTACCATGAAGCCCAATCTTTTGCCTTTGTAATTCCATTACACGACCTGCTGAGTGTTTTGTCTTCCCACTTCATGTTCTTACCATTCACTAGTTGTTCACACTGTTTGCCTGCTTGTAATTTCCTATTTCTCTCCCCTATTCCAGTCAAGTCTTACACGTTCTTTTTTTATTTCCTTCAAGCTGCTGGGTTTGGGACTTGAAATGCAAAGTTGGCCAAGTGGGATCCATCCACCTTAACCACCATGCCACCTGCTGGCCCCCTTGCCCACTTTAATGTTTTTTTTTCTTTAAGTTAGACATATGCACTCACCAATGAGAGAAAAAGACAGAGAGGGAAAATGATAAATCACTCCACTGGGGTGATGGCACACCACACTCCCTTCTCCATTCTCCTCCTGGGATTTTGGGCATGCACACACATGCACCCAGTGTATTTGGTGTGTTCTTCAAGATTCGGCCAGGACTTGAACTGTGGGATCAGCCATTGTGCGAGCCAACTCCTTGACCACCACACCACCTGCTGACCTTAATTTACCTTATTTTTAACTTAAATTTTAAGCTCTGTTGAAGTAGAAATCACATAATGGTTGTATTCCACAGAGTAGATATACCAGACAATAAATGTCCTGTAAATTTTTACATAATGGAGAATGATGATTTTTATTATGTGGTCTTTCATCGTCCTAGACAATAATAGTAATTTTTGATTTCTCAGGAGAGTTCTTGAAACTAAAGAAGACCCATCTCAAAACATAAGTGAGGTTTCTGATTGTATCCAAAGATGACAACAGGATCAAAGAAATCCACAGCTCAGAACTTTCCAGGGAATGAAGGACTTCTAATAGTGAAGGTGGAAGAGGAAGAGTTTATCTCAAAGCAGGACACATGCTTACAGAAGAGTGATCCCCTCAAGCAGGAGCTTGCCCGGCAACTTTTTAGGCAGTTCTGCTACCAGGATTCCACCGGCCCCCGCGAGGCGCTGGCCCGGCTCCGCGAGCTCTGCAGACGGTGGCTGCGGCCCGAGGCCCACAGCAAGGAGCAGATCCTGGAGCTGCTGGTGCTGGAGCAGTTCCTGAGCATCCTGCCCGGGGAGCTGCGCGCCTGGGTGTGCGAGCGGCGCCCCGCGAGCGGGGAGGAGGCGGTGACTGCGCTGGAGGAGCTGGAGAGAGGCACTGATGAAGCAGTTCTCCAGGTGCTTAGGGGCTGGGAGAGCTGAGACTTCCAGAACGGCGGTGCTCTACCAGGGAGGGAAGGCCCGAGGCTGAGCACCGAGGAGCCCTGTAGGAGCTCGCTGTTCAGTCGGCTCCCAGACCCCCTCCCTGACTGCTTCCCACCGTTCCATCCGTCTGCTCCCAGACCCCCTCCCTGACTGGTTCCCACCGTTCCATCCGTCTGCTCCCAGACCCCCTCCCTGACTGGTTCCCACCGTTCCATCCGTCTGCTCCCAGACCCCCTCCCTGACTGCTTCCCACCGTTCCATCCGTCTGCTCCCAGACCCCCTTCCTGACTGGTTCCCACACCGTTCCATCCGTCTGCTCCCAGACCCCCTTCCTGACTGGTTCCCACCGTTCCATCCGTCTGCTCCCAGACCCCCTCCTTGACTGGTTCCCACCGTTCCATCCGTCTGCTCCCAGACCCCCTCTCTGACTGGTTCCCACCGTTCCATCCGTCTGCTCCCAGACCCCCTCCCTGACTGGTTCCCACCGTTCCATCCGTCTGCTCCCAGACCCCCTCCCTGACTGGTTCCCACACCGTTCCATCCGTCTGCTCTCAGACCCCCTCCCTGACTGGTTCCCACACCGTTCCATCCGTCTGCTCCCAGACCCCCTCCCTGACTGGTTCCCACACCGTTCCATCCGTCTGCTCCCAGACCCCCTCCCTGACTGGTTCCCACACCGTTCCATCCTGCTCCCAGACCCCCTTCCTGACTGGTTCCCACCGTTCCATCCATCTGCTCCCAGACCCCCTTCCTGACTGGTTCCCACCATTCCATCCGTCTGCTCCCAGACCCCCTTCCTGACTGGTTCCCACACCATTTCATAGCTGATTCAGACTGGAATCCACGTCCAGTTTTGTATTCCTACACAAGCTTTTTGTGGTTAGAAGGTGTTTAATTCCAGCACACATTGGCTATAACCCAAATGTACTTTATTTTTCTCAGGTTCCAGCCCATGGGCATGAACAGGAAATACTTGGGAAGAAAGTGTCACCTGGACCAACACTTGGTGTCCCGCTCCAGCCAGTGGAGACCGGAGTCCATTGTGGTTCATTAGAACCCCTGCTCCTACGAGGCTGTGGTAAGTGGCAAAATGCCATGCAGTGCATGTCACTGAAAATGTTGGAGAGTGACTCTCTTTCCTCAAACCAGCCTCGGTACCTATAATTGGTCCTTTTCTTTATTACCCAGTGAAAAGTAAGTAACTTGTTTTCCTATGGGTCTTGGCCAGTTGGGGAGAAAAAGGTCATTTTATTCTTACCTTGCATAGTTCCAAAACACAGGGTATTTTTGTGTGATGATCAAAGTAAAGGAAAGAAAAATGAGTTGAAAAAAATACTAATGAGTCATAAAAACAGAAAAAGGCAAAAGTAGAAACACATGGACAGAAACAGACATGTTAACAGAGCAGTACATGTGATGATAGGGACAGGTACGTGGTGATAGGACGTGCACTGGGTCCACATTGTCGCCTTTTTGTCCTACTCTTGGTCTGATGAAAGCTCTTTTATGTTCTATAGTTAAGTTAGCCATAGTTCTAGATAGTGCCTTGATAGCATACTCATCTGCGTTCTAGCATTTGTCTATTTAAAAGGTTTGTAGATAAAGTGTACTAGGTATGAGTGGTCCCAATAATAATCCTATTAAGTAACTGTTGCAGTTTAATAAATTACTACCGATTTGCTTTATGGTTTGTTCCAGATACATCTGCATCTACCCCACATAAAGTTATAAGCCCCTCACCCCAGAAGCAGCACTTCGGAGCTGCCTTTCCCACCCGAGCTTGTCTGGACAAAGGAAACCCCAGGGCAGAGAGGCCACCGAGCTCCAGCGTAACAGTCTCACAGTGTGCAGAGGTGCACTGGGCAGTAGGACTTGTGAGGTCCTGGAAATCGCCTCGAGAGCTTAGATCTGGAAGAAAAGTAGTGGAAGGTTTCTGAGCAAGGTTTGAAAGGATAACAGTGTTCGATGACTATCGATCTGGTAGAGATACTCAGGGTGACTAGAAAGAACAGCTAGGAGGCCTTTATGGCCACTGACAGGCAGTGTCAGGGCTCTCCACCACAGTGTTGGTCACCGAAATGTAAAAGAGAGGGCATGTGTCAGGGTCAGTTGGAGACGGCGATGGTAGAGCTTCAGGTTGACTGGCCATGGGGTTCGAAACAGGGATGATGGATAGATAGACAGTCCCCATGTGCACTCACCTCACTCCTGTAGAGCTGGAGTCTCCTCTGTGTCCTCATCCTCTCTCCCTCAGTCCAGCACTGCGAATATTCCCCAGTGCACCCTCGGTCAGCTTACACAGTTCCTCCTCCTCACCCTGTCTCCCACCCCATGGCCTTTCTTGGTGGTGACAACTGTCCTGCCAACCTTTGTGTCAGCTGCTCGTCCTCAGACGTCTGCTTCCTCTGTGCCACCCCCCATATGCATTGCTAGCTTTTACTGTTTGCAAAGTGTTCTTGTCCATTGCTCCTGTCATGTGTAAGCCCATATATTTAGTCAAGTGAAGTATCAAAAGGTTTGTAGGGCTACACTCTTTTTTTTTTTTTTTTGGAGAGGTTTTTTCGCTATAGGGCGCGTGCGCTCGCCAGACAGACAGAGAGAGACATAGAGACAGAAAGCGAGAAATCACCCCCCAGGGGGGATGGTCACGCCGCAATCCCTTCTCCTCCATTCTCCTCTCGGGATCTTGGGCACGCACGCACACGCGCCCGGCGTGAGTTGTAAGCCACCGGGTCCGAGACGCGAACCGCGGTCGACTACGTGGGAGCCCAGCGACATAGCCATTACACTAACTGCTGGTTCCCTAGGGCTACACTCTTGAGTGTACACATTTTCTTTTCTTCCAGCCCAGCAAATAGGTGATGTTTATCTTTCTTTTCTTGTTATTTTAGATGATGAGAGTGAAAATAGCAGATCTGTGCCAAAACTGGACACTCATGAAAAAATGAAATCACAGAGAATTATGTCAGGAAGAACCTCAGGACACACATCTGAAGGATCTGATGAGCCTCCAGCTGCCTCTGCATTTGCCCACAGGGTTAAGAGGCAAAGGGAGAGCAAACCCAGGGAGTCTGGAATCCCTGCTCAGGGTGGAGGTTTTGGTAAAATCCTCACCCACAAAAATGGACTCACAGGGAAAGCAGTAAGACGTGACGGATATGAAAGAAGCCTGAATCTGCACTCAGATGGATTCACACACCAGGAATCTTGTAGACGTGGCACTTCTGATCAGAGCTTCAAATGGAATTCAGATTTTATTAAGCATCAAAGAAATTGTGCTGGAGAAAAAATTCACCAATTTGAAAAATCTTTCAAGAACTCAAACTTCATTAAACATGTAGCAGTTTTCAGTGGAGAGAAAACCCATCAGTGTAATGAGTGTGGGAAAGCTTTCAGACACAGCTCAAAGCTCGTAAGGCATCAGAGAATCCACAGTGGGGAGAGACCCTATGAATGTAATGAGTGCGGGAAAGGCTTTCGGGGAAGCTCAGATCTCATTCGACATCAGCGAATTCACACTGGAGAAAAACCCTTTGGCTGCAAAGAATGTGGGAGAGCATTCAGCCTAAACTCCCATCTGATCCTGCATCAGAGAATTCACACCAGAGAGAAGCCCTACGAATGCAGTGAATGTGGGAAAACCTTCCGAGTAAGCTCACATCTGATTCGACACCTGAGAGTCCACACTGGAGAGAGACCCTACAAGTGCAGTGAGTGTGGGAAAGCCTTCAGTCAGAGTTCACACCTTAGTCAACATCAGAGAATCCACAGGAGGGAAAACCTATTCATGTAGGAAACCAGGATTCATACAGAAGTCCTAAGGAAATAACCGAAAAACATTAGATAAAAATGAATATTGGGCGAGACAATAAACTGCAAGACCAGTGCCTCTCCTCTCATTTCTGTGTTTGCTGTTGTATGTGTGGTCTCCGTCTCTGTACTTTCTATGCATCCGGGAATGTGCCTTTTCCATTGACTGCCAGAGTCAGACTAGAGGAGGGCCAGCATGGCATGGTGGTGAAGGTGGCTGGATCCCACATGGCCAACTGAGTGGTCTGAGTCCCAGCACCAGTGACTTGAGAAACACATGGGTATACACACCCAAAACCCCAAGTGGAACAGAGAAGAGAAGGATGGCGGTGTGGCTATCCTCCCTGGGAGCTGCTTCCTCATGTTCCCTCTTGGTCTCTCTCTAGCACATGCACACGCCCTCTAGCAAATTTTTATAAGTAAATAAAATCAAGGATTTGGGGGAGGCTAATAAATAGGTTATGGTAGTGGGATAGCGAGAATCAGAGACTGTCTTGTAAAATAACCAGTTAGTGTGGGGAAGAAAGAATTCAGGGAAAGAGACTGATCATTAGCCTTCATTATTTCTCCTGGTTGTTTATCTACGAGATGAGGTAGCTGAGCCCAGCGATGAAATAGCTTGCACAATGCACCTCAGAACTGTGTCTTCAGGCATTCTTTTTTAAAAATGAAGACCACAAAACCAAATTAGATGGTCATATCAAGTTTGTAGGGTCACGCCAAGCATGGTGGTGGTATTCCAACATGAGGCCAAGGTTTGCAGAGGTCATGCCAGGAAGTTAACAAAACCAGTTGGAGCAGCCAAAGCAACAAGCCAGAATCAACATATGGCTGCTGGCAATTGTCGGAGGGCAGGGTGAGTACTGGAAACCGGTGGTGAAGTTCTGTCTGTCCTCTTCTGAAAAACGTGTGTGTGTGTGTGTGTGTGTGTGTGTTGGGGACTAGAAGGATGGTATCTGCAGTAGACTGAAGATCTGATGTTTCAGGTTATAAAGGTAAATTCTGCTCTACTGCTTTTACCCGTGTGATGAGGCACATTTCCTTTTTTTTTTTCTTTTAAAGATTTTTGCCATAGGGCATGTGCACTTGCCAGAGAGAGAAAGAGACAGATGGAAAATGAATCACCCCCTAAGGGGGATGGCCGGTCTGCAATCCCCTCACTGGGGATTTTAGGCACGCAGGCACATCTACCCGGCGGGGGTTTCCAACCACTGGGTCCAGGACTTGAACCGCGGTTAGCCACGTGGGAGTCTAGCACCCCAACTTCCATCCCACTTGCCAACTCCAAGGCACATTTTCTTCTGAGAATTATAATAAAAGTAATTATGTGAGGTTTAGCCATTTCACTGCATATAATGTTTTACAGTATAAAATGTCAGTAGGGCGCGTGCGGTCGCCGGAGGGACAGAGAAACAGCGAGAAATCACTGGGGTGGGAGGGGGCTGGCCACGCCGCAATCGCGTCCCCTCTCCGCTCTGTAAACCGAAGAACTTCCCAAGCCCGAGGCGCTAAGGCCCCCAGCGCGCGGTGCAGTCGCGGCGCACTCGGCGGGCTAGAGCGGAGGCGGGAGGTCTGCGGCCACCGAGGCGCGCGCCTAGAGCGGCCGGAAGCGGGTGGTTGCACTGGAGCGCGACCCTTGTCCACGCCGGGCTCCGGGCTCCCGCTGTCCCGCTGTCCGCGGCGCCGGCGCTCCGGGGCCCTGGATACCGCTGTCCGTGCCACGGCTTCTCATGCCCGAGACCCGAAGCGGCTCCCCCGAGTAAGCCCCGGTTGAGGCTTCAGCCCAGAATGGCCACAGCCCTGCGGCCGGAGGAGCTGGGGGCGCCTCCGGCGGGGACACGTTTCCGGGGGCCAGACCGGGTTCCGCAGCCCCGCGGTCGCAGGAGAGAGCTCTTCCGCCAGCATTTCAGGGAGCTCTGCTACCGGGACGCGCCGGGGCCGCGCGAAGCCCTGGCCCAGCTCCGGGCGCTCTGCCGCCAGTGGCTCAGGCCGGAGAGCCATACCAAAGAGCAGATTCTGGACCTACTGGTGCTGGAGCAGTTCCTGAGCATTCTCCCCAGGGACCTGCGGGCCTGGGTGCAGGCGCACCACCCCGAGACTGGAGAGGAGGCGGTGGCCGTTCTGGAAGAGCTGGAGAGAGAGCTCGATGAACCCCAGAAGCAGGTGTGAAGTGGGGGTCCTTGCTGTGGGTGGTCAGGGTTTATGCACCACTCTAGAGCGAAAGGCACCTGGAAGAGCAGCTGACGGTGTCTGACACCTGAACCCTAGGAGGCACAAGGCTAGGCTGCCCAGGCCCAGCAGGCGCGGCTGGCTGGGGAGAGGAGACACTGACTGGCGGTCACTTGGGACGCTGGGATCAGTGGCAAGTTCCAAAGAGGCAGATACCAGGAGTCTTTAAAAGGTGGTGGGAAATGCATGTCATGAAAAGACGTGCGTGGATGTTAAAATATGTTTACACCAAAATAAGCATGAACTTTAATCTTTTTAAAGAGAGGTTTGTTCTGGTTTGGGGTTTTTTCTTTTTTGCTATAGAACAGACAGAGACAGAGAGAAAGAAAGCAAGAAATCACCCCCCAGGGGAGATGGCCCTGCCGCACTCCCTTCTCCTCCATTCTTTAGGGATTTGGGGCATGTGCACGCACACGCGCACACACACTCTGTGTGAGTTTCAAGCTTCTGGGTCCAGGACTTGAACTGCAAGTAGGAGCCAGCAATGTAATTTCTACACCTTCTACTGGTCCTTTGATTGATTGATTGATTGATTGCTGGAGGGGCCAGAGAGAGAGAAAGTGGCCACGCTGTTGTCCTCTTTCCTCCATTCTCTTGGGATTTGGGGCATGTGTGCGTGGGCCCCTGGCACTGGGTGTAGGACTTGAACCATGCCATTGGCTATGGGGGGTCTAGCTACCTTAACCACTCACTGGCCCTGTAATAAAAACTTTCAAATGAGGTATTTTATAACCCAGATGAGGTTATTTGGGGATTTGGGGTTTTTTGTTTGGGAGTTTTTGTTATACGATCTATTAATATTAGACTTGGGCCTATCTCAGTTTGTACAAGCTACATTTTAAGTACTCAGTAATTGCACTTTGCTAGTGGCTGCCTTAGTGGACATCATGGTTTATAGGAGAAATGTTCACAATTGTGTGATTGGGTTAGACCTTTCTAAAGTGTCTTTCAAATCCCAATATTGTGTGCTCCTGAACCTCTGCAGTTCAACGGGAGAAGAGACATTGAATTTCACTCTTCACTTTTTCAGTCCTTATTGTTGTTTATAATTAAATGAATTTGTCCCCTTTCCTGTGTCCCTGGCATTTGCTTCTTTTTATCATTTATCTGAAGTGCCCTCAGTTCCCACAAGACTACCTTACAAGCCAACATACCTCATTGTTCCTAGATCCCAGCCAGTTCAGAAAGACAGGACATAGTCTCGAACACGCTGGTCCTCGGGAAAAGGCCACAGGAGTCGCTGACTGTCCAGCTCCAAGCCAAGGAGGCCCAGCTGCAGCAGGAATGCCACTCGGGGATGGTAAGGGCCAGAGCTTGGTGTGCAGCAGGAATGGGGGGAGCCACTCGGGGATGGTAAGGGCCAGAGCTTGGTGTGCGCGAGGGAAGGAGGAGTCCTTAGGCCAGAGCTTGGTGTGCGCGAGGGAAGGAGGGCTCCTTAGGCCAGAGCTTGGTGTGCGTGAGGGAAGGAGGAGTCCTTAGGCCAGAGCTTGGTGTGCGCGAGGGAAGGAGGGCTCCTTGGGCCAGAGCTTGGTGTGCGCGAGGGAAGGAGGGCTCCTTGGGCCAGAGCTTGGTGTGAGCGAGGGAAGGAGGAGTCCTTAGGCCAGAGCTTGGTGTGCACGAGGGAAGGAGGGCTCCTTGGGCCAGAGCTTGGTGTGCGCGAGGGAAGGAGGGCTCCTTGGGCCAGAGCTTGGTGTGCGTGAGGGAAGGAGGGCCTCTTGGGCCAGAGCTTGGTGTGCGCGAGGGAACGAGGGCTCCTTGGGCCAGAGGGAGCTTTCTCATGTTCATCGTCCTCTTTGAAAGACTTCCTGCCTGTCTTCCATGTCACTGTAGAGAACTTCATCTTCTTACAGTTGCTCCATCACAGAGAGACATGTTTTTGCTTTTCACTAGACATAAAAGGTACCCCTTGGCCCAAGGGGTAGAAGGTGGGGTTTAAATACTCAAGTTAATAATACCTTATACATCTATCTGTTGTTACTTAATGATTCCAGTTTCAAATTCCCTTGAATTTCCACCTTGAGACCGGAGAATCATTTATGACCCTGTATTAGTTAGCTGGGATTGCCATCAAAGAACAGCATAGGCTGGGTGGTCTAAACACAGAAATGTGTTTTCTCACAGTTCAGACATGGAACCCCTGGCTGAAGTTCTGACAGGGTTGCTTTCTGCCGAGGCCTCTCCTGGGTGCAGACTTGTGTGTCTTCACTTGGCCTTGTCTGCTGCACACACTTCTGGTGTCCCTTCCTCCTTTTTTGTTTTTCCTAAGATGTGTGTGCTTGCCTGAGAGAAAATGAGGTACCACCCCCCGCCCCGGGGTGGCCACTCCGTAATCCCTTCTCTTCTTGGGATTTTGGCACATACACGTATGTCAGGCTCAGTTTTCAAGCCACTGTGTCCGGGATTCAAACTGTGGTCGACCTTATGGGACCCAGTGCCTTTATCATTACGCCGCCTGTGGCCCCGCCTTTCAGCTTCCGTAAAAGCATCTCATATTTGGGGCCAGCCAGTGACATGGTGGTTAAAGCAACTAGATCTCACATATTTGAGTCCTAGCCCCAGTGGCTTAAAAAACACACTGAATGTGTGTGCATGCATGCCCCAAACCCGGAAGGAATGAAAGAAGGGACTGTGTCATGGCCATCCCCGTGAGGATTGCCTTTGCACTTTTCCTGTCTCTCTCTAGTGAATGTACACGCCCTCGAGCAAATTGAAGAGAAGAAACCACCAGCTAGCGTGCAGACAGGAAGAGATGATAGTGGGCACGGCAGCTTCGGGAAGGCCCAGTGCAGGCCCAGACCAAGCAGCGCCGCACCTGTGCCCCCCCCAGACTTGCGTGCACTCACTGCTTCCAGCAACTCGCTCCTTCACCCAGGCTCCCCTCTTAGGACGGTTCTACTCACCTGTTCCTCTCAGACCCAAGTCTCCACCCTCCAGTCACGTTTCCTCGCGTTTCCTCATCCTGTTCCAGGCCCTTACATGTCTCTCCCAAACTTACTTCCTCCCCGCCACTGCTCTTCGACCCTCACTCCCTCTGCTGTCCTGCCATCCTGCATGTCTGGTAACCCCCACTGACCACCTTGCTTTGCGTGACATTGCCAGGAAGCCTCGGTCCACGCTTGCTTCCTCCTCTCTTGACCTACGCGGCTAACTTACCTGCTGCCTCCTCTCTTGACCTACGCGGCTAACTTACCAGCTGCCTCCTCTCTTGACCTACGCGGCTAACTTACCTGCTGCCTCCTCTCTTGACCTACGCGGCTAACTTACCTGCTGCCTCCTCTCTTGACCTACGCGGCTAACTTACCAGCTGCCTCCTCTCTTGACCTACGCGGCTAACTTACCTGCTGCCTCCTCTCTTGACCTACGCGGCTAACTTACCTGCTGCCTCCTCTCTTGACCTACGCGGCTAACTTACCTGCTGCCTCCTCTCTTGATCTACGCGGCTAACTTACCTGCTGCCTCCTCTCTTGACCTACGCGGCTAACTTACCTGCTGCCTCCTCTCTTGACCTACACGGCTAACTTACCTGCTGCCTCCTCTCTTGATCTACGCGGCTAACTTACCTGCTGCCTCTGAGACCCCCTGTCGTGGCTGCTGCGATGGTACGGAAAATAAGGCAGTACCAGCGCGGCGGTCCCGGCACTGTGACTCCTCTTTATTCACACGTTCGTTCTTCCTTCGGCTTTTTGTTTCTCAGACCTAGAGTAGGACCTGCTTATGTATTCTTTGTTAGTTACAGGTGACAAAACCAGAACCAAGGGTACAGAGCTGTCCCAGGAGGAAGAAAGGCCCAGAGGTGAGGATCTCTGTGGAGAGCTGGAGGACAGACCTCACGAAGGCTCTCTCCGGCATCCAGAGTCCGGAGACGCTGTCGGCAGTGAGGGCGGACTGAGACAGCAGCAGAGGGCGCGGAGACGCCATGCATGTGATGAGTGTGGAAAGCACTTCAGTTACAGCTCAGACCTCAGTAAGCACAGGAGAACACACACTGGAGAGAAGCCCTACAAGTGCGAGCAGTGTGGAAAAGCCTTCGTCCAACGCTCACACCTCCTTGGACATCACAGAGTACACACCGGAGTGAGGCCCTACAAGTGCAGAGAGTGTGGGAAGGACTTCAGCGGGCGTACGGGCCTCATTCAGCACCAGAGGATCCACACGGGCGAAAAACCCTACGCGTGTGACGAGTGTGGGAGGCCCTTCCGCGTGAGTTCAGCCCTCATCAGACATCACAGAATCCATGCAGCAGAGAACCTTTGCTAGCGTGGGGGCACGCAGGGCCGAGGCTCCTCAGGCCTCAGGTATCGGAGCACCACAGATGCACTATGTAGGCAGTCTGCACTGCCCGAACGTGCAGAGCATCAGCCTCCTTGAACACTACTCTGCCTCTGGGAAACCCACCTCCTTATTCTCAAGTTCACGGCATGGGTACGGGGGCGGTAGGGTAATTGTCAGGAGCCTTGTCCACTGAGAGCTCTGCTCACCTGCAGCCATGACTGCTGCTCCCGGTAGAGACGTCAGCAGTGCTCGGCTCCAGCCTCTTACTTGGCCGTCGGTGCAGCCTCTCAGGGAAGGCCTTCCAGTGCCTCTCCGTCAGCGCCATTTGACTAGTGCAGTTGAGAACAGCCCACCAGCCATGTTTTGAAAGTTAAAACACATGAAATCTGCTTTTGAAACTAAGAACTAAAACAGTTAATTAGTTGTTTTCCATCATCATTGGCATAATAGCATAAATACCCATTTTTTAAAATGGAGTGAGATAACTTTTTGGAAATTTTTTGTTTGCCAATGATTAAAAAAGAAAAAAAACAGGGAGTAGCAGATGGTCTAATGGCTACGTCGCTGAACTCCCACGTAGTCGACCACGGTTCAAGTCCTGGACCCAGTGGCTTAAAATTCATGCCGGGCACATGAGTGTGTGTGCCCAAGATCCCGAAAGGACAATGGAGGAGAAGGGATTACAGCGTGGCCATCCCCTCTGGGGGGTGATTTCTCACTTTCTGTTCTCTGTCTTTGGTGAGCACACACCCTATAGCAAAAACCTTGAAAAAAAGCATCAGAAAAGACAGCAGGTTGAGGAAAGCAGAGTGGAAGGGAAAGCCTTGGGTGGTCAGTGGGGGCTTCTGGGAGGGGCCAGCAGTGTTAGGGTCTAGACCTCTGATAAATCGCTGAGGGGTGGAGAGTGACTGTCTACAGTGGCGCCACCCATCATGGCAGCCAGTGCCCACGTGTGCTGAGGTAGCTGTTCCGTTCCTTGGTGACACTCGCCACATTCGTGTGCTCAGTGGCCCCGTTAGCAGCTCCTATGTTGGAGAGCACATGCAGACCACCATCACATGGAGAGGAGTCTAAAGGACCTTGCCATCTGAATCCCTGCTAAGGACTCTCTGGCCTTGTTAACGTGTGATTCTGAGCTCAGGAAGGCAGCTGCAGAGAAACCTGAGGGGCTGCCCTAGAACAAGAGATGAGATGCAGATGCTGGGCCAGCAGGTGGCGGGGTGGTTAAGGCACTGGATCCCACACGGCCAACTCAGTAGTTCGAGTCCCAGACCCAGTGGCTTGAAAAACCCTGGAAATGTGTGCGTTCCCAAAATCCAAGAGGAGAATGGAGGAGAAGAGATTGCAGAGTGGCCTTCCCCGCTGGGGGGTGGTTTCTCAGTTCCCCTTGGTCTCTCCAGCAAGCATATTGTGCCCTGTGGCAAAAATTAAAATAAAAAATGCAGACACCACAAAAGAAAATAATATAATGCCTTTATAGCACTTTCAGCCTTTATAAAGGAGCATATTATAATGAGAACATGATTTTTATATTTTGTTAGTTTGCTACTGGGTGTGTGTGCTCACCAGATAGAAAGAAGGTGAGAAAGCACACCCTACAGGGGGTGGCCATGCTGCATCCTTTCTCCATTCCCCTCTCAGGATCTTGGGCACACTTGCAAGTGTGTCTGGAGTCTGCCAGGCCCAGAACTCAGATCACAAGGTGGGCCACGTGGGATCCAGCCACTGACCCGCCCAGACATGATTACTGAAGTACCAAGAATCTAATTGATTGAAAGTTTGAATGACTACCTAACTGTAATGAAAATGCAATTACCTTTCCAAAATAGCAGCCCCTGCCACATACCCTTCACTAATGAGAAACGGGCGCTTGCAACATCCATGCTTCAGGGTAGTGAACAAGCTTGTTTTCTTGTGGCTCCTGAAAGCGTTAGCAGCTCACCAACTTGCAGCAACCTCACATCCTGTTTGAGAATGACAGGAATTGCAGCCACACTCACACCACATTCAACCTCCCATGGACCTCTCTGGTTCCTAGACCTACTCAAGGAATAGTCGTCACCAAAATGAGGTGAATGCTCTCTTGGTGACGGTATTATGTTTGAGATCAGGAAAGCCACTGTAATTGCTTTCATGTCTGCTGCTCTAGGAAGGTGAATCTTCTGGGGTTCTCTGTTTTTAAGTTGGCCAGGGGTACATGCAGTCCCTGGAGAGAGAGGTAGAGGGAAAGTGGAAAGCACCTCCCTTCCTCCCCGCGGTGGTCGGGCCACATTTCCTTCTCCATTTATCCTTCAGGATTTTGAGCTTACACACACACACACACACACACACCACCTGCATGGTTTCCAAACCATGTGGTTGGCCATATGTGACCTGCCTGCCTTAATCACCCTGCCACCCACTGGCCCAGAACGATGAATTGGGGGCAACTCTGAGATACAGATGGGGACTCCCAGTGGGGACCTCAGCTCTGAGTGGAGGAACCAGGTGAGTGTTGGGAGGAGTTGTGGGCAGTCCGCGAGGGCGTTGGCAAGCAGGGGAAGCGAGATGGGAGACAAGGAGCAGGGTCAGGCACGTGCTGGAGATGCTGCAGGTGGCTGAGATGAGTCCTGACACCGACCTCGACCCAGCAGAGGCCGGGCGCATGGCTAGTGCTGCACTGCACACACTGCATGTGCTGTCACCCTCGTCCCGAGCATGGCAGTGTTTGTCATCACAGGTCTTAACAGAACACAGCTGGAACTTGTCATCCCTTGGCAATGTCACCGCGGGGTTAGGCTGAGGTCTGAGGAGAGCAGGTGTCTCAGTCTCTCACCCAAGTCTGTGGCAATGTTTCTCAGGCTGTTCTCGTGACATTTGGGGCCAGTTTTCATTGTGGACTGTCCTCTGCCTTGTAGGATTCCCTGGCCTCCACCCAGTAGATACCATGACCAAAAAAGCCTCCAGACCCTTCAGGGGCAAATGTCCCCTGATGGGCAAAACTGCCCCCATTTGAGGATCACTGCTCTGTAGGAAACTCCTGGCCCGCTCGACGTCCACACCATGCACGAGATGTTCTACCCAGAGGTGCTATATGTGACCGGCACTGCCAGAACCTCTCCCTACCTCAGAAACAGCGCCCAGAGTACCTAAGGTCGGCGGCAATCATGCCGAGAAGGGCGTCTCTCTGGACAGCCTTACCTCACTCACTGCTGAGGACTGGAAGACGGTCCCTAAGTGGGACTTGCCTACAGAGCCTCCGCTACATGTCTGCGGCTTTCCTCTTCCCTCCACGCCACTCTGCTGTTCTGCCCTCCCACTGCCCTCACTCCAGCCACAGTGGAGACGCCGCGTCCTGATCCGCACCAGCTGCCAGCACAGTGGCCACGAGGTGTATGCGTGGGCATCCACTACGGAGTGTCTGTGTGACAGGCACTGATTTCTAATTTTATCACATGTCCAAACCGATACTTTGTTCAGTCACTGGGAAGTCTAAGTTTCGATTGTTCAGTTTTACGTAAACAGTAGAGAAGTTATTTTCAGTAACAATGGCATATCTGAATTGAAATGTGCAGTATATAAACACACCAGCTTTCGATGACTTAGTATGAAGAAGAATGTAAAATATTTCATTAACTGTTTATGAAATGTTGACATAGTAATATTTTGAATATTCTTGTTTAAATAAAATTAATTTCACAAGATTACTTATTTTGGCTGTAGGACATTTGTGCTTGCTGGAGACAGAAAAAGAGGAGCAACAGAGATCCGTAAACTCTCAGCCTGTCTTTTTTTTCCTCTCAGATATTAGCCTGTCATTTCTAAATGACTCCAGCAGAATTTACTAAATCTTTATGTACTCACTTTTGACCCAGAGTAGTCTGCCAGACTGGTCAGCACGTGTACCCCGGCTCATCTTTTAGAGCTCGGGTTTGCCTGAGCTGCCTGGTTCTTTGAGGGTCGGATCTCTGTCAGTCCCGTCCCCACCGCCTCTGACACTTGAGTTGAGCGTAGGTAATGAGGCCGAGCTCCCACCCTTGTAGGAAGCGCTTCCGCAGCTGGAAGTCTCCGTGAGGGTGGCCGTGAGCAGGCCGGCTGTGCCGATAAGCTGGCCGGCCTGGAGTCTGAGCAGGGAACCAGCTGGCGGGTTGGGGACCTGCACAATGACCCACAAGAGCCAGTTTCTTGGAACGCCTCTTCAGTGTGTTTCCGCGCTGCTGCTAAGCAGGAGCCTTCCACTTGTGTCAGGAAGCAGCTGTGCCCAGGAGAGGCAGCCCAGCCACCAGGTAGAAAGGAGAGGTGGGCAGCTGCCCAGGTGTGAGTGAGTGGGCCCTTCTGCCGGCCTCTGGAGAAGCTCCTGGCCCTGGTGTCCCTCATGGCCACTTCTGCTTCTCCCAGCGTGATCCCAATTGCTCCTTACTTGCCACAAGTCCCAAGTTTCTGATCTAATGCCCCTTTGTTTTCCAGCACTGTTTAGTCATCAGGTTGGTTCTTGGGAAGAAGAGGAAGTAGGCAGTGTGTCTCCCAGCCTCCTCGGGGACCGCCGTCTGCCCTCTTACCCATCTCCCATTTTATTTCTGTATCCTCACCTTAGGGCCCTTAGGCTGACTAGCGAAATGGGGTTGGGTGAGTGGAGAGCAGTAGGGGTGCACTTTGAGGGCAGGGGACAGCGTGAGCAAAACTGGTACTGAAGACGCAGCAGACGTGAGACCCGGCTGGCCTACTAAGCCCGCCATCGCCGAGAGCCGCGCACATGGGAACGCTCCCACTCCCGTTCATACTTGGTTTGCTTGTTTGGGAAAATACTGTTTTCATAAGGCACGTCAGCCTGAAGTGGTACTGTAGTTTAAAAGGATGAGTTATTGGGACCAGCAGTTGGTGTAATGGCTGTCACTGGACTCATGTAGTCAACCGCAGTTCGAGTCCTGACCTGGTGGCTTAATCTCATGCCGGCGCGTGTGCCTGCGTACCAGAGAGAATGGAGGAGAAGGGATTGCGGCGTGGCCATCTCCCCCAGGGGGTGATTTCTCGTTTTATGTCTCTCTTGTCTTTCTGGTGAGTGTACGGGCCCTATAGTAAAAACCTATTTTTAAAAAGTTATTTAGACGGGGTTCCAGCTCTCAGGGCGACCCCACCCGGTCCCACGTGCGGCCACCGCCATCTACCAGCGCGGACGCCTGCGGCTGCGCCTAAAGAGCAACGCTGATTCCTCGGTTTTATCTTCGAAGACAGCGTGTCTGTTCCTGTGACACGAACACAGCTGCCTCGCTCCCCTCTGGCTCTTCAGAGGGTGAACGGGTTCTGAGGCCGAAACACGCGGGCCACCTACTCATCCGTGACTGCACGCGGCGAGCCCCGGCCTCGCCTGCCTGGCCGCGCCCCGCGGACCCGAGCGGCCCGGGAAGCAGGTCCCGCGAGCGCTCCGCCCGTGCCGGCGCCCGGACCTGCAGACACCGGCGGCTGAGGCGGCTGCAGGGCTGGTGAGGCCCGTTACCGTCCAGCGCGGCGGGACTTCCTCCTGCCCTGAGGCCGCGGGGGGACTCTCGGCCCCACCAGGAACGGGAAGCGGCGAACCCGCCGCAGGCCACAGCCGGACACGTCCGCGGTCCACGCGGCCCGCACGGCGCAGGCGCGGCAGAGAGCCCGGCGCCCCGCCGCGGCCGACCATAGAGCGCGCAGACCTCCGGGTTCCTAGAGAGCGTCCGGAAGTGCCCGGGGCAAGATGCGCGCTGGCCCGGGCTGTGCGTCCGCAGGCCTGGGAGCGAGGGCTGGTCCGAGGACGGCGCCCGCCCGCCGTCTCCGCGCCGTGCCCCCGGGCCTGTCCACCCTCTGCAGCCTGCCCTCCACACTCCGGGCCGCCTGGGCCCGCGGTGAGTACGGTCGGGCTCCGGGCCGGAGGAACGGGGCGCTCGGGGGCCGGGCCGTAGCCGGGGACAGCCTGAGGGTCCCCGCGGCCGGTGCCTGGGCGCGACAGGCCCACCAAGCTGCTGGCGCAGGCCGAGTCCGGGGCCCCAGGCTTCGCGAGGAAACCTTGTGCGGGCCGCTCTTCCTCGCGGCGGATCGTGCGTGGTGGTCTGCAGGGAGCCTTGCTGGCCTTAGAGGAGCTGCCGCGTTCTCGCGCCCGCCTCCCCGCGGTCTCAGTGGCTCACTCGCCTAATCGCGTTGCGGTCGCAGCGACACGCTCATTTGTTTGTTTTATAAGGGCGTATCTTGCTTTTGGAAGCCCCAGCTACCTTCCACGTTTGCTGTTAGTCATTCTGCCCTTTTCACTGTGTTCAGAAAACGGTGATGTGGTGGTTAGGTAATTGTACGAAAGAAGCACTTTTGATAATTCCTGGGTACACATAGAATTCTCTCTTAAACTCATGCCGGGCGCGGTGGCCTGCGTGCCAGAGAGAATGGAGGAGAAGGGATTACGGCGTGGCCATCTCCCTTTATATAGAATTCTCTATGTGTACCCAGGAATTGTCAAAAATTACTTAGTCAGAATACTTTGCTCGTTTCATTTATTAAAGCTAATCAAAGCAGATGCCTGAGAATTCTTTTGGAGGAGCTCCATTTCCAAAATTCAGGCCAGGCAAGAGTCCCTTTCTTTGGGCTGCTTGAAAACTGCCGCCGCCACATCTAACATACACTTCTGTTAGGCCAGTGTGTTAGGCAGCAGCATGTTTTAGCAAATGCACACATGCAGAATTTCTGTTGTACTGTAAAATGTGGTAAATGCGAAATGGTAAAACATTCAGCTAATGCAACTTGAGGTAACTCCAAAGCACAGTATTTGACTTACCTACCTTCTTTCTTTCTTTTTTTTTTTAAGCCTGGAAATGAATTTCTTGATTTATTTTCAATCTCCAAACATTCTCGAATCTGGCTTAGCTGAATCGAAGGAAGAATGTGTTCTTTCTTAATCTGTTGGAAAAATAAAATTCCAGTAGAAGTTGAGCTGTGTCAGGCTGGCAGGTGGCATGATGGCTGGGGCGCTGGACTTCCACGTGGCTGATGTGGTTGAGCCCTGGACCTGGTGACTTGTTTTCTCACTTTCCCTCTCTTTCTGTCTGTCTCTCTGCTTAAATTTAAATAAATAAATAACAATGATGAGTAAAACTTAAAATAAAAAGTTGAGTCATGTCTTCAGTAGTTGACAGGATTATAGCTTTTGAGATTCAGAAGAGACTTGAGTGATTGTCTATTTTAAATTCATAACTGTATGGACTTGACATGGTGTCTTTAAGGAGGATGTGTAAGACTCAGTATTTATCCACAAAGTGTTTACCAACTTAATATGGGTATGTGCACACAAAACAGAGGAAGTACATAGTGGGCTAATTTTGTACTTGGGTATGTATAGGTTGTAATTCTCAAAAACTGGCTGAATGGAGAAGGAAGAGAGAAAAAATGGAACATTAACCACTAAAAGGGATAATCATGGGCCAGCAGGTGGCATGGTGGCTAAGGCTCTGGACTCCCACGTGGCTGTTGGCCGTTCGAGGCTTGGACCTGGCAGCTTGAGGAACACGGGTGTGTGTGCATGCCCAAAAATCCTGAGAGGAGAATGGAGAAGGGACTGCAGCACGGCCATCCGCCCTGGGGGCAGGGGTGCTTTCCCACTTTCTCTCACCTTTTCTGTCTTCTCTATCCAGTGAGCACATGCCCCCTATAGCAAATTTGAAAAAAAAAAAAAAAAAAAAAGGAATAATCAATATTGGGACAGGACAAGACTTGTTGGCTGATTTGGTGTAAAATATGAACCTGATAATTAGGCGACTTCTATCAGTGTTACTGTTAAGACCTTAATGCCAGGACCAGCAGATGATGTAATGGCCATGTCGCTGGACTGCCATGTAGTCAGCCGCGATTCGAGTCCCAGACCTGGTGGCTTAAACTCAAGCCAGGCACATGTGCTTGCATGCCCAAGATCCTGAGAGAAGAATGGAGAAGGGATTGCAGCATGGCCATTCTCCCTGGGGGGTGATTTCTCACTTTCTGTCCCTGTCTTTCTGGTGAGCACATGCGCCCTATAGCAAAAACCTCTCCAAAAAAAAAAAAAAAGAAGACTTTAATGCCAAATCAACAGTCTAAAGGTTTAGTTTAGTTACTATTATTAATTTTGAATTTTTAAAGAATTATTTACTTAATTTTATTTGTTGTTATTATTTTAAATTTTTTATAGGGCATGTACACTCACCAGAGAAAGACAGAGAGAGAAAGAGGAAGAGGGAAAGTGAGAAAGCAAGCTGCCAAGTCCAGGACTCGAACTGCAGTCAGCCATGTGAAAGTCCAGCACCCTAACCATCATGCCATCTGCTAGCCCCTATTATCATTTTTTTTTTTTAATTTGCCCAGAGAGAGAAGCAAAGTAAGAAAGCAAGCCACCAGGTCTGGGACTTGAACCATAGTCAGCCATGTGAGAGTCCAGCACCCTAACCACCTCACTACCTGTGGGCCCCCAGTCTAAAGTTTTGAATGGTGTAAACCTCACACTGAATAGTTTTAGCTCATATTTACAGGGATTGATTGTAAGATGGCTGGTTGTTAAGTAGTTTAAAGTAAGCATTGACTTTAAGAAAGTTCATAAGAAAGCAGGTAAGACTAGCTTTTTTTTTTTTTTTTTTTTTTGGAGAGGTTTTTGCTATAGGGCGCGGGTGCTTGCCAGACAAACAGAGAAGCGAGAAATCACCCCCCAGGGGGGATGGCCATGCCGCAATCCCTTCTCCTCCATTCTCCTCTCGGGATCTTTTTTTTTTTTTTTGGAGAGGTTTTCGCTATAGGGCGCGTGTGCTCTCCAGACAGACAGAGAGAGACATAGAGACAGAAAGCGAGAAATCACCCCCCAGAGGGGATGGTCACGCTGCAATACCTTCTCCATTCTCCTCTCAGGATCTTGAGCACGCACGCACACACGCCCGGCGTGAGTTTTAAGCCACCAGGTCCGGGACGCGAACCGCGGTCGACTACGTGGGAGTCCAGCGACATAGCCATTACAGTAACTGCTGGTTCCCTCCTCTCGGGATCTTGGGCACACACGCACACATGCCCGGCGTAAGTTTAAGCCAGGACTTGAACCGGGGTCGACTACGTGGGAGTCCAGCAACATAGCCATTACGCTAACTGCTGGTCCCAAGACTAGCTATTTAATATCATATTTGAAACTGTTAGAACTCAGAATTGATGTTCATGGTAACAAACTTTTTGTTGGTTTGTTTGTTCGGTTTTTTGTTTGTTTGTTTGTTTTTGTTTTTTTGCCTTAGGGTGTATGTGTGTGCGAGGGAGAGAGAGACCGAGACAGTGAGAGGGTAGGTGAGAAATCACCCCCCGGAGGGATGGCCATGCCAGTCCCTCCATTCTCCTCCCAGGATCTTGGGCATGCACACACATGTTTCTGGTGTGATTTTTCAAGTCACCGGGTCCAGGATTCAAACCAGTGAGCCATGTGGGAGTCCAGCGACATAACCACTACACTATTTGCTGGCCCATATGTTTATGTTTTTAACATTAAACTGTAAATATTTATTTTAAGAAAATTTAAGAATTAGTTAAATTTCAGTTAACTTTACGAATTAAATTATTTTCAGACTGGTCCCATAGCCTCGTGGTTAAAGGAGCAGGATTTCACATGGCCAACTGCGGTTCACACCCCAGCCCTGATGTCTTGAAAAACACGCTGGGCATGTGTGTGTGCGTGTCCCCAACCCATACAGGATGGAGAAATGGAGAAGAAATTGCACTGTGACCATACCCCATTTAGGGGCTTTCTCTTTCTCTTTCTCTTCCATCATCTTTGTCTGGTGAACACATGTGCCTCTGACAGTTAAAAAATATTAAATTATTTTAAAATAAAATAACTTAAGGGTAATTATTTTTAAATTGTAGCTTTTTTAAAATTATTTTATCTTTATTTATTTATTTTATTTTAATTTGACCAGAGAGGAACAGAGAGAGAGAGACAGGGAAAATGAGAAAGCAAGCTGCTAGGTTTGGCACTTGAACCAAGGTTGGCCCTGTGGGAGTCCAGCGCCTTTAGCCACCACGCCACCTGCTGGCCCCAAATTATAGATGTTAATCTTGTCTGTTAAAAACAAAACTGGAGACCAGCAGATGACGTAGTGGTTGCGTCACTTGACTCCCACATGGGCAACCATGATTCGGGTCCCAGACCTGGTAGCTTGAAGATCATGTTGGGCACATGTGTTAGGACCCCGGAGGAGAATGGAGGAGAAGGGGTTGCAGTATGACCCTTCCCCCAGGGGGTGAATTCTTACTTTCCTTCTCACTCTCACTGTCTCCCCTGCCCCAGTTCATACTCCCTAAGGCAAAAACTTCTTAAAAGAGAAAAAACTAAAAAAAAAAAAAAAAAAAAATTGATTACCCCTCCCTTATCTCAAGCCCTTCATAAAATTTCATCATCTTGCTCAAATTTCTTCTTCCTGTAAATCTCACTATTGCAGTCGTCCTTCCTCTCTGAAGTCACAATCTATGAGTCATACCTCTTATGCTGATCACTGCATTCAACCACGTGCTCCTTTGTTCTTGCAGTCTGTGTTTACTTTCCACAATGCTGTGTGGCTGCACACCAGCGAATATCGCGGGTTTCTCAGAGAGCAAACAATTACACAATGCCAAAGGCCATGATTGGCTCCCCTTCAAAACCTCACCTTCAAAACCATACTCTGATTGGCCACTTCCTATAGCAAATCGGTGAGCTTAGGATCCCTCAGATTTGCATATCCGGCACCTCATGATTGGTCCACAAAAGCAAACAATCATAACCCACCTTTTACAATCCTTCATTTAACCAATCACTGCCCACCACGATCCCTGGCCCACAATCACCAGACGATCCTGAAGAGCTGTGTCACCGCGTCGTCTCCAGACGACCCTGAAGGCCCTGAAGAGTTGTAACACCATAGTCATCTCCAGGTGACCCTGAAGAGTTGTGACACTGCATCGTCTCCGGACAACCCTGAAGAGTTGTAATACTGTGTCGTCTCCATGCTGCCCACAATAAATGGACGACCCTGAAGAGTTGTAACACTGCGTCGTCTCCGTGCTGTAAAACTGCGTCGTTCGTCCAGTCTCTCACTCCTTCCCTCAGGAAACCTGTTCGACTGACCCCGGGGTCGGGACAGTGCTATCCCAGTCTTGTCTAGCTGCAAAAATAGCTCTTCAATTCTCTTTCATTTAAAAAAATTTTTTTTTAGAATTATGTATTTAATTTTATTTATTCATTAATTTATTTTTATTTGACCAGAGAGAGAGAGAGAAAGCAAGCACCAGGTATGGGATTTGAACCATGGTTGACCATGTGGGAATGTCCAGTGCCTTAACCACTATGCCACCTGCTGGTCCCTTTTTTTCTTTTTTAAAACCCAGAGGGCATATGCACTATCCAGAGAGACCCGAAGGGAAAAGCACCTCCAGGGAGTGGTCATGCTGCAGCCACCTCTTCTCCATCCCCTTTTGGGATTTTAGACACACACACCCGTTTTTTCTGAGAATCGAGTCACATGGTTGCTGGTTGGGATCCAACTGCCTAACCACTAGAGTGGCCCAACAGTTTCTTACAAAATTATATATACATATATTTTATGACCCAGCAGTTTTACTTTTGGAAATTTACCCAAATGAAATGAAAACTATGTTCACATAAAAATTGGTGTTTAAATGATCATAATGGCTTCATTCATGGGAAATAGCTCATCTCTCAGCAGAGGCATGGCTAAGCTCCCATCCATACAAAGAGTAAACTCCTGTTAGGACACACTGATTCACTGCGGGTGCGCTATCCCCAAGGGAAAGGTTTCAGACGGAGATGCCCGCACACTCGGGAAGGCCAGCAGCCAGTGTGGGATTAGGCTTTGGACTCGGGGGTGGTCGAGTCTCCAGTTCCTTGAGATTGAGTGCAGGTTCCTGTGCCAGAGGAAAGGCCTGTGCTGGTGGTGAGCCTGAGGTGGAGGGGCAGGGGCGAGCACAGGTCGGTGAGGTCAGAGGAGGGGCCATTGCTGGAGCTTCTCCACCGCACCGCGAGCGAGGTTAAGGAGACTGACCTCATCTGTGGGGAGGGAGTGGCCTGCTGATTGCCACTGATGTGACAGACACCGGAAGGGCCAGCCGGGGTGAGCACGGACCTCCCGTTGGAGCCCGTCTGCATGCCTCCTGACTCTGTTGGCTCATGTTCTGCACCCCCAGAGAGCAGGCGTGGGGGGGTTACTCCCCAGGTAGGCCAGTACGGCTGGCCTGGCAGGAGTTAGTGCTAGAACATAGAGGAGCGCTTAAATAGCTGTGTCGCTTGTCCTCGTCAAGAGAGAGTGTGTCCAGATGCCTTCGGAAGTTACTATCCTTCCCAAGTAACTTGCCCTAACACTCCTTGTCATTTCTTCTCAGAGAAGTACCCTTTCAAAAGAGGCCCTCAGGAGGTGTTTCTCTTAAGAAGGTTGTGGAAACGAGCCTGCTGGGTTGTTCCCACTCTAAATGGCTACAGAGTCAAGGAAGCCTCCTGCTCCATTGCCACCAGACCAGGCTCCTGAAGAGGACCTCGTCATTGTCAAGGTAGAGGAGGATCATGGTTGGGACCCTGAATCCAGCCAACGTGAGAGCAGCCCTCCTGGCCAAGAGCTCTTCCGCCTGCGCTTCAGGCAGCTATGCTACCAGGAGACGCTGGGGCCCCGGGAGGCCCTCATCCAGCTGCGGGCGCTCTGCCATCAGTGGCTGCGGCCAGATGTGAACAGCAAGGAGCAGATCCTGGAGCTCTTGGTGCTGGAGCAGTTCCTGAGCATCCTGCCCGGGGAGCTGCAGGCTCTGGTCAAGGAGCATCAGCTGGAGGATGGAGAGGAGGTGGTGACCCTGTTGGAGGACTTGGAGAGGCAGATCGATATCCTGGGCCGGCCGGTACGTAGGCAGGTGCACACTGACCGCGGGGTCATAGCACTATGGGAGAGGAAACGCGAGGGCTCGGTTCTGTCAAATGAAGACGGAAACGGTTATACTGCAGTGTGGCCTTTTTTTGTGGGGTTCTTTTAGTTAAGGACATAAATTGACTTCTATCCCTACCTCTGTGGTACAGTCCTCAGTTGCCAGATGGGAACCCAATACACAGGGAGCTTAAATTACTTTTCAGGGACACCCAAACTATTTGCATAGACCCAAAAGCAGAGCTCAGGCTGCTTGTTTCTCACCGCTGCTTTCTCCACGGCAGAGTGCTGGTTTAAGTGTCTGCTTGCCTCCCCACCCCGGGAGCTCGACAGTGTCCTCTGTGCCAGTCCGCGTGTCTGCCTCCCCGAGCAGGTGCCCTGCACGTGTCTTCCTGGTCTTCCTGCGATGTCCGCTTCATTTCCCGAAGGTTCTCTGTAACCGAGCTGCCCTTGCTTCCAGGTCCCAGCCCGTGCACATGGACACAGGGTGCTCTGGGAGGAGCTGGTGCGCTCAGAACCTACGCCAGAGCCTCCGAGTGCTCCACCCCAGCCAGCAACCACCCAGCATATGGCCCCAGCACCACAAGGGCCACCAGAGAGAGGTGAGGAGCCAGGCTGCATGGATGAGAGAGCAGAAAATAAAGAAGGACAGTTATGGTATCTGTCTGGTGCCTAGGGACTAGGAACCAGAATCACTGTTCATATACCAGTCCCAATATCTGGGTTTAAATTTCTTTTTCTTTTGGTTTTGCCATAGGGTGCATTTGTTCACCAGAAAGAAACAAAAAGAGAGAAATGAGAAATGAGTCCTCCCTCCCCCCCGGGAGATCTTATCATTTCTCCATTCTCCTCCTGGGATTATGGGCACACATATGTGCCTGGCATGGTTTTCAAGCCCCTAGATCCAGGACTCGAACTGTGGTTGACCATGTGGGCATCCAGTGTCTTAACCACCGTGCCACCTGCTGGACCCTCAAGGTTTAAATGTTTATCTAGGCCTCACATACAGACTGTTGCTCCCAGTGGCAAACTCATGAACTGACTAAGGAGCTGGGGCATTTTTGTGAATTCACACATCCTACCACAGTGTTTTGAGCTCAGGTGCGTGTGGGGGTTTTTTGGTATTGTAGTAGTTTTACCGGTACACGCATCGGTGCTCATTTCCTCACATGTGTTTCTTAGATCACAGTGAGCTGATCGCACTGAGGGAACGTGGCAGCTGTACACACCAGCTGCAACCCCGTGTCTCAGTTACAGCCCCCAGTCGTCCTGGTGATATGACCTCTGATCCAGAGTCCAGTCCAGGAGCACACTTTGCAGTCAGCGATCGGGTCTCTCAGTCTCCTTTAGTGTGGGATAATTCCTTGGCCTTTCCTTGCCGTTCATGATCTTGGCATTTTTGAAGAGAGCAGGTCCACCGTTCTGTAGAATGGCTGCAATCTGGGCTTGTGTGATGTTTCCTCACTGTGTATGTTTGGTGGAATGCCCCAGACGTGGAGTGTTCTCCTCGGGTATGACAGTAATTGGTCTGGTTACTGGTGATGCTTTCTTTGATGACTTAGTTCTGTTTATTTTGGTTAGGTTCGTTGTGAAGTTACTGTGTTTGTTTGTTTGTTTTCTTTTTTTGGAGAGGTTTTTGCTATAGGGTGTGTGCGCTCACCAGAAAGAGACAGAGAGACAGAAAGCAAGAAGTCACCCCACAGGGGGGATGGCCACGCTGCAATTCCTTCTCCTCCATTTTCCTCTCAGGATCTTGGGCACGCACGCACACGCACCCAGCGTGAGTTTAAGCCACTGTTTCCAGGACTCGAACCGTGGTTGACTACGTGGGAGTCCAGCGACATAGCCATTACGCTAACTGCTGGTCCCATGAAGTTACTGTTTTTTCCTTTGTAATTAATAAGTAATCTGTGGGGACATGCTCTGAGTCATGTAAATATCTTAGTCTTCATCAAACTTTTGCTGCTAAAAGACTAGTTTTAGTATTATGATGCTTCTTGACCAATTCTCAGTGATTACTGAGATGGTTAAAAAAGGATGATTGTTGGGGTTGGCAGGTGGCATGGTGGTTAAGGTGGAGGACTCCCAAGTGGCTGACCATGGTTCAAGTCCAGGCTTAGCAGCTTGCTTTCTCACTTTCCCTTTCTCTCTATTGGTCTCTTTCTGATCAAATTAAAAAATAATAACAACAAATACAATTAAATTCATTTTAAAATTCATTTTTAGAAAGGGGTGATTGTTTAACTCTCATTCCTTCTGTGTTTATTTGTTGCTTATGGTAAGGAAAAGCATTCCCTTATCCTCATTTATTTTATTTTATTTATTTATTTTAGTTTTTCTTTTTTTTTTTTTGGAGAGGTTTTTGCTATAGGGCACGTGCGCTCGCCAAACAGACAAATATTTTGTTATTGTCTCTATTTTAATGCTTAAATTGTCTTAGATTTGGCTGGAGGCCCCTTTAGTCTCCCTTTTGAGTCCTTTTCATATTTCCTTATCATTTTTTGAGAATTTCCTCACTTTCTTTCAGAACAAAATGTTCCAGTCTCATCTTCCTTTGCCTTTTGTATTTTTTTCATTTATGTGGTTTACAATAGTTTCTTTAAAAAAATAAGAAGCACAAAAACACTATCTTTATTATTTATATTTGTTTAAATCACTGCCCCGGGGGATGGCCTTGCTGCAATCCCTTTTCCATTCTCCT
The DNA here is from genome assembly GCA_026018925.1 of Tupaia tana. NCBI lineage: Eukaryota > Metazoa > Chordata > Mammalia > Scandentia > Tupaiidae > Tupaia > Tupaia tana. The sequence goes on along the minus strand of JAKSZU010000024.1, from coordinate 12,987,235 downwards.
CTCGGGATTTTGCACATGTACCTGGAGTGATTTTCAAGCCACTGTGTTCAGGACCTGAACCATAGTCCGCTCTGTGGGATCCAACCACATTTACCACCACGCCACCTGTTGGCTCTGGCCCTATAATTTTTAAAGTAAAGTCTAACAGCTGGTTGCCTGAGACATAGTGTATAATATGTCCAACAGAGGAGAGCTGTAGGAACAGGTACCAGCAGCCATGGCAGACATTTCAGACAGGTAGAGTCCATGCAGGTAGGCTGGTTCTCACATCAAGTTAACCGAACAATTAGGAACTTAAAGGAATACTGTTCCCAGTTGTTTTGGTTGTGAAGAAGAAATTAGAAAGCTTTTCCTGTCAGGAAACTAGAACTCTCTGTTCGTGTCATCTTAAGCTGATGTTCTGGGGGCAGCCATAAATCCAGGCTCAGGATTGACCCTGTGGCCTAGTGTTAAGTGAACCAGATCCCAAATGGGTGAGCAGAGTTTATATCCTGGCCCCAGCAGCTTGAAAAACAAGCCTGGTACATGTGTGTGCATCCCAACAGGATGGAGAAATGAAGGAATAAGGATTGCAGCCTGACCATGCCCCATTGGGTGCTTGCTTGTTCCATCTCTCCCTCACCTTCCCTCCCTCCCCCTCTAACTCTCTCTCACCTTTGGTGCGTGTACATGTCCTCTGGCAATTTTTTTTTTTTTTTTTAAATCATACATATAGGCCCAGAGTTCAAGATATTTTGTGTGTCATATGTAGAACCTTCACATGTGGTTTGGAATGGAGTGAGCTGGCTCCCACAAGCACAAGCCAAGGCTTCTCTCATTCGGAGCTCCTTTGTCCTTTCTCCTTTCTCAGCCACATCTGCTTCTCAGAGTCCTCCTTCCCAGAAAGGAAGTTCCGGAGACCAGGAGATGACCACCACACTCCTCACAGCGGGGCTCCAGGTGAGCTGTGCTTCTCCTCACTGAACCCCACAGCTCTGCCTGGTGGTGGAGTGGTGTGCCCCATGCCTGCACCATCTATAGCTTTTCTTGCCCAGGAACTTACCTCACATTCTTTGCATAGTTTGATCCCTGATTTATTTAAACAGATGTGTAGTGTGGTTTACTCTTCCCAGCTATTTAGATCCCTTTACACAGGGATCTTGTTTCATTTCAGACTTTGGAGAAGATCGAAGACATGGCTGTGTCCCTTATTCGAGAGGAGTGGCTTCTTGACCCATCACAGAAGGATTTGAGCAGAAGTAACATGCCAGAGAGTTTCAGAAACATGTTCTCCCTGGGTAAGGAGAGCTGTTTTATTACAGCCATTCGAGATGTGTGTGATGGCTATGAGCTTTATGAAGACCTAGCTGAGTTTAAACTCAGGATGCAACTGAGGGATTCAACTTTGAGACTCCTCGAGGTCTGAAATCAACCTCTGTTTATACCAGTTCAGGATTTCCTTATAGTTACCTTGGTTTATGTCTGGGTTTTATTTTGTTTTTTAATTTTGCTATAGGGTGCATGTGCTCGCCAGAGACAGAGACAGAAAGAGGGAAAGTGAGAAATCACCCCCTAGAGGGCTGGCCATGCTGTAGTCCCTCCTCTTCCATTTTCCTCTCAGGATTTTGGGCTCGCACATACACACTCCTGGCATGTTTTTCAAGCCACCGGGCCTGGGACTTGAACCACCCCAAGACTTGAACCACTCGGTTGGCCATGTAGGATCCAGCGCCTTAACCACCATACCACCAGCTGGCCCAGTATTGCTCTGTTTTGCCAGCAGGAAATTGGCATCTCTCTGGTGCTCTGAGTGCACATGTCTTGTTCCCCAGTCCATGAGACCTTTACAGGGATTTTTCTCCTCTAAGCCTATTGTGCCTCCTCCCTGAGTGACTGGGGCACTTCCCCACTTCTCCACTAGTCAGAGCTTCAGTTTGTCCCATTTTCCTTCTTGCTCCCTTAGGACTACTTCTTAGTTGCTGCCTTCCCAGCTCCATCCCTCCAGGAACCCCTTTTCTGTGCAGATCTTCCCCAGGTGGCCTGCTCATCGCTGTCTATTAGGAAACCATCTAGGTGATAACTCTGTGGTGAATCACAGCTATTCCATGTGTGCTTTTCTTTCCTCTGTTTTCAGTTCCTTTCTCCTAGCATGGGAAACAGGAAGTGATGTTTGCTTGATGTTTACTGTGTTTCTGATTCAGGTGCTGAGACTAAGAATGAAGACAGGGAATTAGCTTCAAAACAAGTAATATCCACTAGAATCCAGCCACTTGGAGAGACAGCTGCCAAATGCAATGGGGATGTTATTGGGGGCTTTGAGCACAGAGAAGCCCGAGACCTGCTGGGCAGGTTAGAGAGGCAGCGTGGAAATCCCACACAAGAGAGAAGACATAAGTGTGACGAATGTGGGAAAAGCTTTGCTCAAAGCTCAGGCCTTGTTCGTCACTGGAGAATCCACACGGGAGAGAAACCCTATCAGTGTAATGTGTGTGGGAAAGCCTTCAGCTATCGCTCAGCTCTTCTCTCCCACCAGGATATCCACAACAAGGTGAAGCGCTACCACTGTAAGGAGTGTGGGAAAGCCTTCAGCCAAAACACAGGCCTGATCCTACACCAGAGGATCCACACTGGAGAGAAGCCATACCAATGTAGTCAGTGTGGGAAGGCCTTCAGCCAGAGCGCGGGCCTCATTCTGCACCAGAGAATCCACAGTGGGGAAAGACCCTATGAGTGTAACGAGTGTGGGAAAGCTTTCAGCCACAGCTCACACCTCATTGGACATCAGAGAATCCACACAGGGGAGAAGCCCTATGAGTGCGATGAGTGTGGGAAAACCTTCAGGCGGAGCTCACACCTCATTGGCCATCAGAGAAGCCACACTGGGGAGAAACCCTACAAATGCAGTGAGTGCGGAAGGGCCTTCAGTCAGAAGTCAGGCCTTATTGAACATCAGAGAATCCACACTGGAGAGAGACCCTACAAATGTAAAGAGTGTGGGAAAGCTTTTAATGGGAACACTGGCCTCATCCAGCACCTGAGAATCCACACAGGGGAGAAGCCCTACCAGTGTAACGAGTGTGGAAAAGCCTTCATTCAGAGGTCCAGTCTCATCCGACACCAGAGGATCCATAGTGGAGAGAAGTCTGAATCCATAGGAGTTTAGAAAAAACTTTAGTACCATGTTTGAGCATCAGCCCACCTAGAGAAATGGCACACTGGCGAGAGGCCCTTCACGTATTACAGAGGCCGGGAGTTGGTCATCATTGCAGCGTCCTCTAGTGCTGCAGGCCAGTGATGGCCCAGCGGAGCAGCCCTCCATTAGTTTGGGACCAGACCTTGATGTAGGTTGAATCATATGACTGCGTTTGGAGATGTCTGATGGAGCAGACAGCACTGGCCTGATGTGTCCTTTAGAGATAGCATTAGAAGGTAGCATTAGAGAGTGGCTCATTGTGGCTTGAAGCACTTCACCGCGTCTTTGCGGTAAGTAGCTGTAGGTTTGAGAGGCTGCCATTCCTGAGTTCCTCTGCTTCCCACCCCCTGTGCTCTCCTACACTGCCCTGAGGTGCCCTTGACCTGATCTGCTCTAAGAAGCTGCGCTTGAGTCTGAGCAGCCTCTGCGTGAGATTTATATTTGTATCTAGCTTTCTAAGATTCTAACTCTTTGGAAGTTCATAGACTCTCACCATACTCATGCTTAAGTGTGCTTTCTTATACTCCTACCTGGGGAAGCCCACATACCCAGGCAGGCTGAGCGTTGCATTTAACAGTCCAGCACTTTGTCATCATCACTGACAAGTTGCTGAGAATGCGCCACCCCAGGCCAGGACCTCTGTCAGCAAAGAATGCTGACATGTTAGTGATGGTTGTAGCAGTGACGAAGGAAGGTGACTGGGGACTCAGCCCAGCTGCTCACAAGCTTGCACAACTGTAGCTGTGGGTACCCTGGCTTTCCTCCCAGTTCCCTATACATACGGTCAGATGGGCATTTGCTCTGTCCTAGTCACGGTGTCACAAAGGAGAAAGGAGACAGAAGGGCTTGAAGAAGATGTGAAAATCCTTAGAAATACTTTACATCTGTCCCCTCGGACCAATCTCAGTTGTGCCGAGTCTCCCCCCTCCCCCCACTGCATGCTCCCTAACTGGCTGGTCTGTCACTCCTGCAGTTCCCTTGGACCCACCTCAGATGGCTTGGCACTTCATCAGTTCATATGACTTTAACATCCACGGTGGCAGGTCCAGTACCTTACCCCAGTTCCTCCTCTATCTGGACCTGTGTCTAGTCTGATGACAGACACCCACTGAACTCACCATCATTGGGCACTGCAGCTCTGTGAGGCTTTTGGTAACAGATTGGGACCAGTGGAAGGTAACAGGCCACCACTCAGACATCTGGGTCATTGCAGTTTCTCCAAAGGACTGTTACTACAGTGGACCTACTATTCCTCCAGATAAGTGGGGCACACTTGGAATTCCTGTATAACAAACTAGACAAGCACACCCTCTGTTGCTTTTCTGCATGTTTCATTTTTGACCATAAGATCAGCCTCTTTTGTATTAATTGGTTTGGCAATCACTACTTAATCACTTTACCCTGACCATACTCACTCCCCTTCATATTATTTATCTCAGCCTTGGAGTATCTTTACGTCATTTTCTACTTTCCATGTCCAAAATATTGCTGTTTGGTTTGTTTGTTTGTTTGTTTGTTTGTTTGTTTTGCCACAGGGCGTGTGTACTCACCAGAGAGACAAAGAGACAGTGACAGGGAAAATAAGAAATCCACACCTGGGGGAATGGCCACACTGCAATCCCTTCTCCATTTTCTCTCAGGATTTTGGGCACATGCACACATACCCAGTGTGATTTTTCAAGCTGCCAGGTCTGGGGTTCAAACCATAGTAAGCCATGTGGGAGTCCAGCGCCTTAACCACCAGGCCCTCTGCTGGCCCACTGATTCAGTTCTTAGCTGATTTTCATGAGAGTTGGTCCTTTACATTTCTGCCAATCCTTTCCAGGTAGATTTACATTATCAGAGGTTCAGGTTACTGTAATTCAGTCTTTCCAGTTTCTTTGCTCTCAGGATTCTTTCTTATATAAAGCTTCCAAGACGATGCTCTTCAACATTTTCATGAAGTCTCATTTTCAGTCAGTGACGCCCAGCTGTAATTACTGTAGAGAGTGGTTCTAAGTTCACTGCAGCCCTCCATACTTAATCTGCCTCAGCCTCATCACCCTCTGCCTCTTTGTCTTGGTTCATCACATCCAACCTTCCACCAGCCTTCCACTGTTGCCTGTCAAGCTCTTGCCTCCGGGTCTTATACACACTGTCCTGGTTGCTTGGGTTGCTCTTTGCCCCATGTCATGTTCATCACTCCCACCAGAGCCGTCTCTTCATGTATTCGGAGTCCCCCTTCATTAACCTGCCTCACGTTGAGCACAACCTCTCTACTACTCATTTTCTGCTACAGCGCATTCTCTTCAGTTTGTGGTGTGGTCTATGCACTTCCAACCTAATTATTTTCTAGCATTTGGTATTGCAGTTTTACATTTGTATTTATTTCCAAAATTAAATTGTAAGCTCCTTGAGGGCAGGAATACCGACTTTTACATTTGTATCTCTGTACCCCCTAGTGCCTAGTAACAGTGCTGAGCACATAGCAGGCTTTTAATAAATGCTTGTTGCATTATTGTGTGGATTATTTATACTGTCATCTATAGAAAACTTGTTTTCAAGAGTGTCTTTTTCCACTTTGTGCCTCAGTATATACTGGAGCCAGCAGATGACATGGTGCTTAAGGAATTGGACTCCCACAAAACTGACTGCAATTTGAGTCCTGGATGCAGGGCTTGAAAATCAAGCCGGGTACATGTGTGTGTGCATGCCCACAATCCAGGAGGAGAAGAGAGAAGAAGGGGTTGGTGGCATGGCTATCCGCCATAAGAGATCATTTGTCACTTTCCCTGTCTATAAAGTGGAAAATGCAGAAGTATTTGAGAATAGACATTTGTGTCTGATGTTAGATCACTGGAACACTACTGGCATGTACTTAGTAAAGGCCAGGGGTTGCTGCTAGACATCTGGCCTGCACAGGACAGCCCCACAAAGATTCACCTGGCTCAGCATGTTTAATGACAAGGTTACAAGACCCTGGTCTAGTTCGGAGAAATTAAATACTAGCATTAAAATTAGAAAAGTGGCTATGCCACATTTTAGAAGAACCCTAAGTATGGGGTTGAGTAATAAAGTCATTGCTATACTAATTGTAGGAGTACAAGTCTAGTCTTAGCCCTCTACATTTTGGCATCAAAGGTCAAATACTACTAGCAGAAGGCCAGTAACTTATCAAAGCTTCAGTCTTGGGGACAACTTGGGACCCTCAGCTCTCCCTTGGGCACCACTGGAGTAATTACCTATTCTGCAAGGAAACCAAAACAGGAATGTCAGCCATATAAAACCCTTTCCCATAATGTTGCTTTTAAACATACTGTAGTTTCCTACTTAGGCAAATTATATCAGGGAAATGGGATTTCCTAACTAGAAAGCAGGCCTTTAAAACACTTTCCTTTTGCACCTCAATGGTACCTCCTTCAACAGGGTCAGGAAAAAAAATTAATCCAAGTTAGAAAATCCGTTTAAAGAGGACCAGCAGTTGGCATAATGGCTAAGTCGCCTTCAAGTCCCAAAATTCGAAGGCCCTCCCCTCGAAACGGAGCAAAACCCGCCGTCGCGATTGACCAAGCAGACCACACGAGCTGAGCCCACCGCCAGGGCTCCAGCGCAGCGTCTCCGAGCTCCAGGGCCGCGGGTCGATGACACTTCCGGTTCCTGGGCCCGCCCCGGAAGTTGTGGGACGACTTCACTTCCGGGCCGTGGGGCCCCGCTACTGCTTCCCGCGTGGCGCCGAGCTCAAACCACACGGCGCCAGAACTTAGCCCTCCTCGCCCCAGCGTCGGCGTCGCGGACGCCCCGCGTGCCCCGAGGACCGCGCGCTGCCAGACGAGCCTCCCGGCCCCGGTGTCCTCCGCCCGCCGCGAGCGTCCCGACACGGGAAGCCGCCTGGCCGTCGTGAGAGGCGCTGGTTCCTGGCGAGCGAGACTCCAGGCCGGCCCGCCTTGCGCAGGCGCACGTGACCCCTGCCTGAGCCGGGTCGGCCGAGGGCGCGGCGCTGGGGTCGGGGTTGGGCAGCCGGGATTGAGGGGTTGGATGAGCGCGCGGGGAGAGTCAAGTCGTTGAAACGCCTACACTTTTAGGGTTTCTCCTCGTCCGTCCTACCTTTTAGGCATGTAAGTCTGTAGCCAGACCACCTGTGATTTTGATCTAGTCACTTAATCTCTGTGTCTCTATTTCCTTTTCTGCGAAGTTGGGTGATTAAAAAAGCACCTGCGTATAGTTAGGAGATTGGTGTACAGCACCTGGTACACAGGAAGTGCTACCCAAGTATTTATTTTTAAAGTTTTTTAAAAAGGGATTTTTGTTATAGGGCGTGTGCGCTCGGCAAGCGAAAGGGGATGGCCACGCCGCAATCTCCTCTCCATTCTCCTCTCGGGATCTTGGGCACGCATGCACACATGCCCATCCTGAGTTTTAAGCCGTGGGGTCAGGGACTCGAACCACGGTCGAATATGTGGGAGTCCAGCAACATGACGGTTACACCATCTGCTGGTCCCTCTACCCAGGTATTTGTTGTAGTTAATTCTTACCCCTTATCTCCCTGGGTTTGGCCTAATCTGCTCATTTATTCATTCCAACAGTGATTTCTTTATACATTCAGGTGTCTGATTCCGGCGGCCCTCCCCCCCCAACAATGACAAACAATCAAGAAGTAACCTGGCAAGAAATGCCACCTCTCACTTCTCAGAGAAGGATCCCACTCCTGTGCCACCCAGGTACACACCACTGAACATCAGTTACCATGGCTTTTCTCTATATAGGATGGTTGTAGGCATTAAACTTCTGACATTCCTAGAAGTGAGGATCCTGAGGAGACTTTAAAAACAAAGAGAAACTGCCTTCCACTTTGTGTGACCAGGGTGTGTGTGTCTTGAATAAATGCCAGAGTCTGGTTGAGCTGAGACTGAGGCTGGAGCAGAAGGGAATCCAGCCCTCTGCTGGTTCTAAAGCTCCCATCCTTCAGTAGCTCCATCATGGCCATGGTTGTCTGCATTTTAAGTTGTAAATATGTTCCTTTTTTTTTTTTTTTTTTCCTGTCTTTAACTTGACTTAAAGTATTTATATTATGCCTTGCTGAAGTTTTGATTATTTTGTGTTCAGGTAGATTTATCAATGTTTTGATTTATGCCTCTGGATTTTGGCTTATACTTAGGCCTTTCTATTCTGATACTACAAAAAGACTCCTCTCACACCCCATAGTACTTTTGTGGTTTCATTTATAGTATCACAGCTTCGATTTACTTGGATTATGCTCTGTTACAAAGAGCAAGGCAGGAATCCAATTTAATGTCTTTCCAGGTGATTTTCCAGTTCTCTCTGTACATTTATCGAAGTGTCTGTGCATGTCTTTCTAGCGGATCTGCTACTGTTGTATATGTTACATTTCTGCCATGATGGTGTAGTTGAGGTTTTCTGTTCCATATTGTTCATCTGTCTCACCAATGTCACACTTTTTATTCTTATGCCTTGATGGCATGTAAAATACTTCAGGACAAGTACAACTTCAAGTGCCTTCTTTTTCAGTTTTCCCAAATAATTATTTTTTCAATGTAAACATTAAAATCTACTTCTGAAAAGCTGATTTTTTAAATGTTTTTGCCTTAGGGCACATGCACACACCAGAGAGAGAAAGAAAGTGAGAAGTCACCCTCCAGGGTGCATAGCCATGCCACAGTCCTTTCTTCAGTCTCGTCCTTGGATTTGGGGCATGTACACATATAGCTGGGGTAGTTTTCTTTTTCTTTTTCTTTTTTTTTTTTTTGGGAGAGGTTTTCTGTTTGTTTGTTTGTTTGTTTGTTGCTATAGGGCGTGTGCACTCTCCAAAAAGACAGAGAGAGACAGAATGCAAGCAATCACCCCCCCCCCAGGGGATATGGCCACAGTGCAATCCCTTCTCCGTTCTCCTCTCAGGATCTTGGGCATGCATGCACACATGCCTGGCGTGAGTTTAAGCCACCGGGTCCAGGACTCAAACCATGGTCAACTACATGGGAGTCCAGCAGCATAGCCATTACGCCAACTGCTGGTCCCGAGTTGGGGTGGTTTTCAAGCTGCCAGGCCTGGGACTCGAACTGTGGTTGGCCATGTAGGAGTCCAGCACCTTAACTACCACTTCACCTGCTGGCCCTGTCCCCACCTGTTTTATCAGCTATATGACCTCAGGAAATGTGTGTGCTTGTGTTCTTACACATTTCATGTCTGGCCTGCAGATTATAGGAAATCAAGGCATAAAATGCCTTTTTTAAAATAAGCTGAGTCTTCCCTTTGTTGCTTCCACTCCTCAATGAGCCACTGAGAGGCAAGCCTCTGGGCTCCCAGAGTGGACACCCAGGGCTCCAGCATCTAATGTGACCCTTCTAGGCCCATAGCACCCTGGGCCAGGTGGCATAATGGTTCCATCACTGGATTCCCACATAGTCGACCTTGGTTAGAGTACCAGGACCTAGTGGCTTAAAACTCATGCCGGGCACATGTGTGCACGTGCCTAAGATACCAAGAGGAGAACAGAGGAGAAGGGATTACGGCTTGGCCTTCTCCACTGGGGGTTAATTTCTCACTTGCTGTCTCTCTCTCTCTCTCTCTCCTCTTTGTCTCCCTCTCTCTCTCTGGTGAACGCATACACCTTATTGCAAAAATCTCTCTCAAGAAAAGAAGAGTAGCAGTAGCCCACCAAACCCTGCAGCCCCAGGTCTGGACTGCTGTGAGGATGGAAAGGGCTGGGGACCCCTGCTGGAGAGGTGAGGGGCTGTGTGTGCACCAGTTCCCGAGGAGGGGAACATCTGTGTTGTTAAGGTGCTACCGTCAGAGCAATGACAGCTGCAGCAGCAGTGGCTGCAGGGCAAGGCAAAGAGCGCGCTCGTCCCCAGACTGCTCCTCCAGCGCACGGTGCCTGGACTGTGGGTGAAAGCATAACTTTGTTGATGTTATTGCCATTTTCCCAAGCTTATCCATTGAATTAGTTTCTTTTCTCTGTTCCCATACTGACTGATATGCAGATCTCTTCAGTTTCTGTCTCTCCCCACTTTAGATGTTAAAAAGTCTTTTAAATTAGGAACTGTGTATTATTTTTATATTTGCTTGTATCCTGGATCCTATCTTTAGGTACCTTTACAGAAGATAAACAGCCGTTTGAGTTGGAGTTCATCCTGGGCATGCCCTGGTATTACCGTGTCGTGGTTCAGACGCAGTGTCTCAGTGTCAGACGCAGTGAAGACATTTGATCTGGACAACCTATGGCAGGCACGTCCTAGGCTTGCCAGACGTGCTTAGGGCCCTGGTGAAGTCTACATCACCTGCTGCTGCTTTAGCAGCAGAAGATAGTAAACTTGAGAGGTCTGTTTTATATTTCAGGGATCAAGGTGTGAACAAAGTGTCAACTCCTAAGAGAAGATTTTGTGAGGATGGACCCACACCAAAGGGTCTCTCGCCTAAATAATGGAGAGACTTTACATGTTTCTGAGCATGAAGTCTCTCAGTGTGAGGAGCAGCTAGGACGGCATGAGGCCAGCCCAGACGAAAGACGGTATAGGTGCAGTGAGTGTGGGAAGAAGTTTGCTCAGAGCTCAGGCCTGGTTCGACATCAGAGAATCCACACTGGAGAGAAACCGTATGAGTGTGATCACTGTGGAAAAGCCTTCAGTGTGCGTTCAACCCTCACTGTGCATGAAAGGATTCACACTGGAGAGAAGCCCTACACCTGCAATGAGTGCAAGAGAGCCTTCAGTGTGAGGGCACACCTGGTCACACACCAGAGAGTCCACAATGGTGAGAAACCCTACAACTGTAATGAGTGTGGCAAAGCATTTAGTGTGAGTTCAGACCTCATTAAACATCAGAGAGTCCACACTGGTGAAAAGCCCTATGAGTGTGACAAGTGTGGGAAAGCTTTCAGTGTGAGCTCAGCCCTCATCAAACATCAGCGAATCCACACGGGAGAGAAGCCCTACGAGTGTAAGGAGTGTAGGAAGGCCTTCTATGTGAACTCGGCCCTCATTAACCACCAAAGGATTCACTCTGGGGAAAAGCCCTATGAGTGTGGGGAGTGTGGAAAAGCATTCAGCCAGATCTCAACCCTTATTCATCAGCAGAGAATTCATACTGGAGAGAAACCATATGAATGTGACGAGTGTGGGAAAGCCTTTCGTGGGAGCTCTAATCTTACTAAACACCAGAAAATACACGACCAAGGAAGGCGTCATCAGTGACATGTGGCCGAGGTATATTTTATTTATTTATTTATTTATTTATTTATTTATTTATTTATTTATTTATAAATTTGACCGGAGAGGAGCAGAGCGAGAGAGAAAGAAGGGGAAAGTGAGAAAGCCAGGTCTGGGACTCAAATGATCCATGGAAGAAAAAAGTTCAACTTAATTAAAATTATAAACTTCATGGGACCAGCAGTTAACATAATGGCTGTGTTGGTGGACTCCTGTGTAGTTGACTGCGGTTCGAGTCCCGGACCTGGTGGCTTAAACTCACGCTGGGCACGTGTGTGTGCGTGCCCAAGATCCTGAGAGGAGAATGGAGGAGAAGGGATTGCGGCGTGGCCATCTCCCCTGGGGGGTGATTTCTTGCTCTCTGTCTCCCTGTCTCTCTGTCTTTCTGGCAAGCACACGTGCCCTATAGCCAAAAAAGAACTCTCCACCCCCAAAAAAGTAAAATTATAAACTTCTACTTCGTGAGAGAGACTGTTTAGAGAATAAAAAGCCACAAGCTGGGTGGGAGAAAAATCTTTGCAAAATTCCTATCTCATAAAGGACTGGGATCCAAAATATGCAAAGAACTACTAGAACAATAACTGAATACGAAAACAACCCAGTGTTTTAAGTGGACAGTAGGTCTGAACAGATACCTTACCAATGGAGATACACAGATGTCAAACAATTATATGAAAAGACGTTTGTCCTCATATATCATTAGAGAACTGCAAAATAAGACAGTGAGATACCAGTACAGGTCTGTTAGAAGGGCTGAAATGCTACGAGGCGTCACGTCGTATGTTGAGGATGTGGACCAACAGGAACTTTCATTGTTTTTGGAAATGCAAATGTATAACCACTACGGAGGAGTTTGGGAGTTTGTTATGAAACTAAACACACCATACAAGCCAGCAGTCATGAGAAGGTTAGGTTATAGGGATCCGAATTTTCTCTGAAGCATCAAAAAGTAACAGAGAGGAAGGGACCAGCAGATGGCATAGTGGTTGCATCATTGGACTCGCACATGACCAACCACTTTTCGAGTCCTGGACCCACCCAGTGGCTTGAAACACTGGGCGTGTGTGCATGAATGCCCAGAATCCCAAGAGAATGGAGGAAAAGTGATTGTGGCGTGGCCATCCCCCTTCGGGATTGATTTCTCGCTTTCTCCCTCTCCTCCCCTCCCCTTCTCTCTCTCTTTCTCACTCACTCTCTCTCCCTTCCACCCTCCCAGCAAGCACACAGACCCTATAGCAAAAATCTCTGGAAAAGAAATAGAAAAAGAAGAGAGGACTGGTTTGTTTCAGATACTTACATGATGCCCACGAAGGACAGGGACTACTTGGCCCCAGCACTAGAGAACTACCGCAGCCTTGTGGGAATGTTTCTGTAAATTGAGGGCCAGAGTTCTGGAAGTCTACCTTTTCCCAGTGATAGCCATGAGGAATCTGTTCCCATTGTACTATGATTGATCTCTGCTGCATAGCAGGATAACAGCTTTTTCAAGTTCTGTCTGGGTTTGCCCCCCTCAGATCAGTTTCACCTAGATCATCATCATTTCCTTCATGCTAACTTTGTGTGACTTGTTCTGTACACACACACGTACATGTGCTGTCCAATTATATATATAGCATTTTTACACCTCTGTGGAAGAATCGGTTTCAAAAGGGAGCAAGAGCTTATTCCCGTCTGGTTTTCTCCAAGCTGTGTCCTGAGCGCTGGGTTCTGGCCCTTGAGCCTGATAACCCGGAGGCAGATCATGCTGATTGCTGTCATTTTGTAATTCATTGTCCATTAAATGAACCGTGAAGGGGGAGAAGCAGCTTGTAAGGTAAAAGTTTCAAGCATTCAGTATTTCATAACTTTATTTGTAAAGCCATCTCCCAGTATGAAGCCAAGCACTATTTGATAACGGTAGTAAAAACCAAACTACCTTTACATTTTTTTAAGACACATTAAGGATAAGGCTCATTTTCACAATCAGATTATCTTTAAAATGCACCTGAATTTGATACAGGTAGGAAACAATTTAAGAATAAACGTTTGCTTTTCCTTTTTTTTCTTGAGAGATCTAATGAAAATGGTAGGTTTCTTCTGACAGCGAAAGAGAAATGTGACGAAAGAGTCCTTGTAAAGAAGTGGGAATAAACGAAGTTCCCTCTGGCTGGTTATCCTGGCACCCGCTTTACTCTGACCTGACTGCTGCTGCTTTGGGGCATGTCACTCCTGCCGTTCCCAGCCCCTTGGTGACTCAGGCAGCCCCTGGCCGAGGAACTCACCTGAGCCGTGAGCGCTGTCTCGCCCCCGCGCCCGCCTCCATGGCGCCCTTTCCAGTATGTGGTCATGCCTGCTCTGTCCCACTGCCCAGGCTCCTTACCTCAGATCTGCCATGTCTTACCTGGCCTTTTCTACCCCTCGGCACCTCTCCCTGTCCCAATATATTCCTTATAATTCTGGTCTCTGAAACTCCATTTCCCCACTGAAAACCTTTTATTTTTCAGTACCTTTTAGTAAATTAAAACTCAGTGTCAGCTGGTGGTGTGGTAAGGCAGCCGGGTCCCACATGGCAGGCTGCGCAATGGCCGACGGTGGTTGGAATGCCAGTCCCACCTGCTTGGGAAACACTTAGGGTGCACGCGCGTGCATGCCTGAAGTCTGGATGGGGTAGAAAGATGGGGGAAAACGTAGCCTAACCAGACCCCACTGTGGGGTGCTTTCTCCCTCTGTCTGCACATACCTCCTGGGAATTAATAATCTCTCCATCATTTTAAACTAAAAGCCCCATGTTTTTAAAAAATAATTGTTTATTTAATACTATTTTAATTTGCTGTAGGTTACATGTGCTCACCAAAGAGACAGAAGGTGAGGAAGCAAGCTGCCAGTTCTTGGACTTGAACCACTGTGGAGCATGTGAGAGCCCGGCACCTTAACATCTCTTCACTTGCTGGCCCCTGGAAGCCCAGTTTAACTTCTTTGAACTTCAGTTGTTTAAAGCTCATTTCCATATTGACTACTCCAAGTTGACAACCTTGGGCATGGGTAAAAGTGAACAGGAATGGTTTTTAGAGAAAGGGGAGAAGTGGGGACCGCAGCGCCACTGGGAGGTGGTAGTCAGCCATGCGGGATCCAGTCTCCTAACCACTAGGCTACAGGGCCAGCCCGTCTTTCTCCACTCTCACACAGCACCTGCCACCAGATGACCACCTCATTAGGTGGGCAACCAGTGAGAGCCACAGAACAGAACTGGAAAGCGCGGTGGACGGGCGGGTTCCCAGGCCCCTGCCCCTGCTCTGCCGGCTGCACTGTCGCTTAACCGCCAGCTCCTCCCACCCCACGACCGCCACAGCCGAGCGGGCGAAAGTGAGTCCCGAGTGGGGCCAGGGCCTGCCCCGCGGGGTGATCGCCATCGCCGGAGCCCCGGGAGGGCGGCGCGGGGAGCCTCTGCGGCCCACGGAGGGCTGCTTCCCCGAAGTCGAGCTCGGCACGGCGTCCGAGTACACCCGCCCGGGCCTCGCCCGGGACTCCGAGGAGGGCGCAGCGTCTCGGGCCACCGCAGAGCGGCTGAGCGACGGCAGAGGCGACCAGACCGGCAGCCCGCGGGGCCCGCGCTGCGGGGAACGAGTCTCACGTCCCCTTAGAAGTTGGCGGGGGCGGGGGAGGCTTGTGGTTTCCCGTGAGGACTGTCATGCCGCGGCTTTCAAGTGACGAAACGTGCGCAGAGGACAGGCGACAATCGGTTCAGCAGGAAAGCTGCCGGCCGGGCGAGTCCACGTGGGCCACGATACCCCGCGCGCCTTTCGGGGACCCCGGGTTGCCCGCCCGGCTGCGTTCAGCCCTCGCAGCCCGCAGCCCCGCTGCGCACGCGGTGTAGACCCGGGCCCCTGCACGCGCAGCTCGCGGGCTCGGGCTGTCCTGGGTCTCCCGCGGTGGCCGAGAGTTGCCGCCGCCGCCTCTCCAGTCACCGGTGCCCGCCGCGACTCGCTTCTCGGGGGCCGCGGCGCAGGGCGGCCGGGAGCCGTGGGAGTCGTTTAGTCCCCCGGCCGCGCCCGCCGCGACTGGACCCGCCGTCCGGGGCTGCGCCTGGCATTTCTCCCTTCGACACCACGGGCTCCGCGCGCACTCGCACGAGCGCACACGCATGCGTCCCCCCGCCCGACAAGCCGCTCCAACTCGGGAGCGCCATCTCCACCTCCTCCACGCTTGGGACGGTACCGTGCAGGTCGGGGTCGGAAACGCTCGCTGCATCGCAGGTGGGAGCGCGGGTCCCGCACTGACGGCGCGAGAGGTCAGTCCGAACCCCCGGAACCCCCGGAGCGGGGCGGTTCGGGGAGCAGGGGACAGCGTCGCGGAGCGCTCAGGGCCGAGGGGAGGGGGGGTGCTGTGCTGTGCAGGGCCTTGTCACTGTCGCCCACCTACAAGCGTCCGCGCTCATACGCGTCCACCGTGCCCACCGCCTTCACCCGCGCACACCCGGGTCCACTGCACGCAATGCGCATAACCCGGTAGACCGCGCTCCAGGCGCACGCCGGCGCTCCCAGTCCCTGGACCCGCGTCCTTAGGGGCGTGTACGGCGGGCGCTCCCCCAGGCGCCGGCACTTTCCCGGACGAGTGGAGGCCAACGAGGGGGCGGGAGTTAACGCAGAGCCTCCTGGCCGCGGCCAAGGCCTGGGCTCCGCGGCCTGGGCACCTTTCTGGGCGCTCCGAGCCCCACGGGCCGCGCGGGCCTCCTCAGGGGTAGTCCTGACCGCGCCCCTTCGTGCGCTCCACGAGGCTTTTCCCGCGACCCGAGCGCTCAGCTCCAGGCTTTCCTGGCAGCGCGGGTACACGTGCGCTCGCCTGCTCACACTCCCTGGTCACGTCATCGGGTCCTCTGCCTGCCGCGGGCCCGGCTCCTTAAGCGATGAAACAAAGTTAAACACTTTGTAACTTTTTATTATGGACGTTTTAAACATACAGAGAAAAGGATATACTGTCGCCTCCCAGAGCAAGAATTAGCAACATTTTGCCAATCTTGCTACATTTTTTGGAGGTTTTGCTATAGGGCGCGTGCGCGTTCCAGAAAGACAGAGACAGAGACAGAAAGCGAGAAATCACCCCCGGGGGGGCGGGGGGGGGGAATGGCCACGCCGCAGTCCCTTCTCCAGTCTCTTCTCAGGATCTCGGGCACGCGGCGGGCGTGAGTTTAAGTCGTAGGGTCAGGGACCTGAACCGTGGGAGTCCAGCAACCTAACCTCTCCGCCATCTGCTGGCCCCCAGAGTGCACTTCTACAAGCTCCAAGCGAAGCCAGGCCTGGGCGCATGGCTGGCGGGACTCGGGGCTCCCAGAGGCCCGGTCCCTGGTGGCGCCCACGGTGCGCCTGCGCGGCCGTGCTGTGGATGAGTAGGTGAGCAAACTTACAGCTTTGTATTTTCTTTATTTGGGGCTTTTGCCATAGGGCACACGCGTTCAATGGAGAGTGACAGAGGGTCACTGAGAAACCATCCCCTGGCCACCACCGCTGTCTCTCCAGCGGGAAAGGCGCCAGCGCCGGGCGGGAGCCCTCCCGGAGCCCCGCGTTCCGCGCTCCCCGTCCTGGCCCGCGCGGCGTCCTGTCCTGGTTGTCACTTTGCCCCTGCGGTGCCCCTGCGGCTTCCCCAGGCGGCGGCGTCGGGAAGGGCGGCCCCCAGGACCGGGGGGTCTGCGGCCTCGCCTTCCCGGAGCGCGAGGCCAGACCCGGCCCGCCCGCTGGCGGCATAGACGCCACCTTCGGGGCCGACCGAGCCGGCTGTCCGCCCTGCCCTGGCAGAAGCGCGACCGCGGCCGCTGACTCCTCGCCTGCTCGGTGCACGGCCTGGAGCCAGACGAAGGCGCGTCTGGGCCGGAGGGCATGGCGGGAGCAGACGACCGGGAAGCGCGGGGCCAGGTCCGGGCTCCTCTCTGGACACCAGAGTCCAGCCTGGAGTTCTGGTTTGGAGGTGGGAAATCCGACCTGGGGAACAGAGGGCAACAGGCAGGGGCAGCGGACAGGGACAGGGGACAGGGGGCAGAGAGAAGGGACTGGGGGCAGCAGGCAGGGGAAAGGGGTGGGAGGGCAGGGGGGCAGGGGTAGGGGACAGACGGCAGCGGACAAGAGGAGGGGGCAGCGGGCAGGGGCAGCAGGCGGGGCAGGGACGGGGCGGGGGTAGAGGGCCGGCCGGGCGGGGCAGGGCAGCCGGCGGGTGCAGGGCGCAGGGCCCAGGTCCCCCCTGCGTCTCCCTGCGCGGAGCGCGGGCTGCAGCCGGGGCGGCGAGACCGAGGCCAACACCGACGCCGGGCGCGGTTGCAGCCGCGACTTGTCGCCAGGCGTTCCCAGCCACACACCCCCGCCCCGCCCGAGCTCTGGCAGCGGCTGTGCAATGGACTTCGAGGCCCTGACAGCCGCGGGCGGTGAGGACTGAGCCGGATCCGCGGCAGCTCACTGATTGCCCAAGTCTGGGAGCCCTGCCCGGAGGAAGCAGTTGGACCAGGCTTGCTCCTGTGCGACGAGGTGGCCGAGTGGTTAAGGCGATGGACTGCTAATCCATTGTGCTCTGCACGCGTGGGTTCGAATCCCATCCTCGTCGGCCAGTGGGCTGTACCTTTTGTCGGAGTGCCAGGGGTCCCCAGGACAGCGGGGACTGCAAAGAGCAAGGACGAGACTGGGGCTGGGCCCCACGTCTCTGCCGTGTGGGGTGCCACCGTACACGTGCCCATGTCTCACACGTGTCAACGTCCAGGAGCGGGGACACTGTCCCAGGGGACATTCCCTCCCAGGTGTCGTGTTAGCTTATGCGCCTGACTGACGCGGAGAGACCAGGCCGGGCCTGCCTGTGCCACCCTCGGGAGAGGGTAGCCCTTCTGGCAAGCAAGGTCAGGGCCGTCTGAACACGGCCAGGAGGACTCAGATTCCCCGTGCTCAGAGCGGGTGGCCTCGGCTTATTACAGATTTCCTGGGCAACCACTGGCAGTTACCAAGTGGGCCAAGTGAAACCTCACGGCTTAATGGAGAGCCAGCCGTGCCCCTGTACCTCCAGCTGGGGGCTAAGGCAGTAAATGTCAACCAGTGAGATCCAGTCCTGAACGAAAAAAATAATTATTTAAATGAATAAATGAGAAAGTCAAAAGAAGGGTTACAAATATCATTATATTAGGTATATAAAGATACACTAGGACTTACTTGTAACAGTAAGTATGTCATAAAAATAAGTAAGAGACCACCTGCCTTCCCACACACTCACACAAGGGAAGAAAAGGCCCCACTCGTAGCAGCCACAGAAGAGATGCATCGCCGAGAAGTAAATTTAAGAGGAAGTTACAAGATGGACAGACAACACTGTAAGACCACTCAGCCACACGGTGGTTAAAGCCCTGGATCCCACGTGACTGACCGCACAGTGAGTCCCAGACTCGGTAGCTAGAAAAATACACACGTGTGCGTGTGTGCAAAAATCCAAGGAGAATGGAGGAGAAATTACGGCATGGCCGTGCTACTGGGGGTGGTTTCTCACCTTCCCTCTCTCTGTCTCTCTCTGGAGCGCACATGCCCCATGGCAAAACCGGCAAAACCGAGAAAGAAGAAAGAAACAGGGAGGGAGGGAAGGGAGGAAGGGAAGGAAGGGGGAAGAAAAAGAAAGGCAGGCTAATATAATGACCCGCCACCAGGTGGCGCCTGTGCCCAGCGTGAAACTGCAGGGCCTCACCTAGAGCTTAGGCTTGGCTGTGTCTTCCAAACTGGCCCCTCGTCAGTGGTAGTGGCTAATTAGTCTTGCAAAAGAAAGACTTCTGTTTTGTCTTTTTTTCTTTCTTCACTTTTTTTGTTTTTGTAATTTAGGCACAGACTCCACCATGGCAGCAAGAGTCACTAGGATCAAAAGGCCCTTGAGTGGATGCTGCGGTAGCAGAAGAGGAGCTGACCTCACAGCAGAGACCAGACTGCCTGGTGGGTTACTAGAACCCTCTTACACAGGGTTAGTGAGAACTGACACGGGACACTGCGGTAAATATGGCACCCCTTCTCAGAGGCCTGTCCTCACCAGATGGCTCCCTCAATCTGTCACCAACCCTCAAACCCTTTTATTTCTCCCTCCGCCTCTCTCTCTCTTTTGTGTGTGGGTTTTGTTTTGTTTTGTTTGCTTGCTTGCTTCACTATTGGGCTCATGCACTTGCCGTAGAGAGATAGAGAGTGAACGAGAAAGTGAGAAACCACCCCCTGGGGGGATGGCCGTGCCACAGTCCTTTCTCCTCCACTCTCCTCTTGGGATTTGGGCACACATGCACACCTGTCATGCTTCCCTAACCTCCAGGGGACTTGAACCACACAGTTGGCCAATTGAGATCCAGTCACCTTAACCACCACACCACTTGGCTGGCCCTATTTATTTTAGCATATGGCATAATCCACCACAGAATCAGTATTCCAAACTACCTGCTCCTAGATTCAAGTAATCATTATTTTTACCCATTCTTTCTTTTTTTTTTTTAAGAGGTTTTTGCGTTATGGCACATGCACTCACTGGAGAGAGAGACAGAGATAGTGAGAAGGAAAATGAGAAATCACTCCCCAGAAAGGGATAGCCACACCACAATCCCTTTTCCTCCATTTTCCCAGGATCTTGGGCATGCACACGCAAGCCCAGAATGACTGTCAGCCCCCAGGTCTGGGACTCAAACTGCCGTCAGCCATGTGGAAGTTCAGCAACATAACTGCTATGCCATCTGCTGGCCCCTATTTACCTATTCTTGTAGTCAATGTTTTTGTCTCTGAGTGGGGGCGGCATTTTCAATATTTCCAGTGGAAATTCCCAGTTCTGAATTAGAAACCGTGTGTCTGTCCCAGGACACGCATGACACTGCAGTGGGGACCTTACCCCAAACCGGCAGATGGAAACCAGTCTTTCCCTGAACTATTTAACTACAGCCAACCCTCTTGATTCTGGGGTGGAGCCACCCTGAGGCCTGTGAGTTGACAGAAAAGTCATGACGCATTTTTACATAAAGAAACATAGAAAAGATTTGTCATGACTTTTCCAACAGCCCAATATTTACCAGGCACATACAAGCCAGCGGAGAACCTCGCCCCCAACTGGTGCCAAGAGACACTTGAGAAGTTCCATACAAATATCGAAACTATGTCAGCCTGCCACAGATGGGCACCCAAATGGAAGAGAGTAACGTATTTAAACAGTCTATTCAGGTCCAAAGAAGCTGAGCACTTGTGGACATTACAGAGCTTGTCCGGGCAGGTTATGAGGGCTTTGCAAGTGAACGTGGTACACTGGGGAGGTGGCGAGGGCTCTGAGTAGATATTCTTCATGCTGGTGCTCTTAATGACACCATATTTATTGGCTATTTGGAAGAAATTGAAGTAAAGCATGAAGCTTGGGTCTATTTAATGCCCTCATAAGGTTTGGTTGAGGAAAACAACTAAAGAAATTTATAGAGCTACAGTTTTGAAGTTAAAGCACACCATGGAACCCCCATTAACACACAAGATAGTATCTTGGAATATTATGATAATAAAATAATAATATCCTGTTAAAACAAAACATAGTTGGGTCCATGCAATGCCACCATTCTTGTTGGCATAATAACATTGATGAGTAACTAAGTACTTATAATTGCGCTCTTTTGTACCAATAAAACTTTAGTTGGTTTTGGTTTGATTTTATATTATCACTAGAAATCTAAACAACCTTTTTTTATTTAAAAAAGAATTAATTTATATTTATCATTATTATTATTATTATTATTATTATTATTATTAATTTGGCCAGAGAGGCACAGAAGGAAAGTGAGGAAGCAAACCACCAGGTCCAGGACTTGCACCATGGTTGACCATGTGGGAGTCCAGCCCCTAAACCACCACGCCACCTACTAGCCCATGTGGACAACTTTTATAGTAAAAAAAAATATGAAGGAAGAAGTTGGTACAGGGAGAGAGAGGGGAAAGAAGTAAGGAGGGAAAGAAAGGAAGGAGAGAGGGAGGAGAGTCGATATGAAGAACATGTACGGCCTGGACAAAAAGATCATGATTCTGTGCTTCATGGACCATCATGCAGCTCAGTGAGTCAGCCTAAGATACCCTGGGTGAAATGGTTCAAGTAGGGGCTGGTGGGTGGCAGGAGGGTAAGGCACTGGACTTCCACATGGCCAATTGCAGTTTGAGTCCTGGACCTGGTGGCTTGCTTTCTCACTTTCCCTCTCTCTCCATCTCTCTGGTCAAATTAAAAATAATAATAATAAATGAAGTCAAGTAAGTAATTCTTTTAAAAAAGTAATCTTACTGATACAAAATTTAGAAACCTGTAGGAAAGCAAAAGGAAGAAATTAAATCATCTGTAAGAGTTTTATCGGTGGGGAATTGTGAAAAAAAAGAAAGCAAAGGCAATGATTAAAATTGGTAGCGAAGCTAAGTGCTCAGAGGCTCTGGGCCAGGGTGCGCGAGAACAGGACACATAATCTGGAGCAGGTGCCAGTCGCTGCCTCAGGGAGCCGAACCAGGGGGGCAGGGGAAGTGTCGCCTTTTGGTTCAGTCAGTTTAGCATTTTCTGAGAGTTTTTTCTTTTTCTTTTTTAGATTTGTTTTTTCACGTGTGCTTCCCAGAGAAAGAGAGAAAAAGCGAGAAATCATCCCCCAGGAGCCACTCCGCAATCCCTTCTTCCAGGGGTTTGGGTTCCCAGGAACACGAGCCCCGGGAGAGCCGGGACTCCAACCAGAGCCGGCCACGTGGGATCCAGCCGCCTCCCCCGCCAGGCCCCGGCTGGCCCCGAGGTATTTTTAAACCATAAAAAACGCATGCCTTTTGAAAAACATTTTTCTTAAAATCATCGTTTTCTATCGCTGTCTACGCTTCCCCAGAATTTTCCTTCTAAAACGCCCACCTAGCTACCCGCCCCGAGCAATTCCGGCCACCGGGTTCCCCGGGAACCGGAAGTCGAGTTCAAACGCGGCCGCCGGAGGCCGAACGGCGAGACGCGGCCTCCTAGAGCGGCCGGAAGTGCCCTGCCAGGCCGGCAGTCCGGGTGGTTCGCGCCGCTCTCCTGCGCCCGGCCCGCTCCTCCGGTCCTGGTCTCGTGAGTCCGCCCCCGGCTCTGGGGTGGGAGGTCGGGCCCGCGCGCTCGGCCGGGAACTTGCCCCGGGTGGGGCTGTGCGGCCGGAAGGCGAGGGGCGCCGCGGCGAGGAACGGCGCTGGATCGGGACCCGAGCCGGAGGCGCCGGAGAGAGGTCGAGGCTTTTTGCAGCCGTGGTCCCGGAAGCCGGTGCCCGCGAACGCTTCGCTTCTTAACGCCAATTAAGGGGCTCCGAGGACCGGCTTCAAGTGCCAATCGACGGTCCCCGGTCCCTTTACTTAAGCGGATCGAGGAGCCTGCCCAGGACGCCGGTTCTGGGCGCCCGCCCTTCGCCGCCGCAGAGCCCCTGGTGTGGGCCCCAGGCCAGGCCTGTCCCCTGGGACTCGTCCGCTGCGCCTCCTGGACCGCGTGCACTGACCGCCCGGGTGACCCACTTAACCTCCCTGGCCTCCATTCCCTGCCCAGTGGAATAATGGTCCCACCGAGACCTCAGGGTAGCTGTGTACAGCCTGCTGTGCGGTGTGGCGCGTCACAGGAACTGGAGTCCAGCTAACGTCTCCTTTGTGTCGATTTAGTGAAATAATACCACCTTACATATTTATCTTATTCATTTCTTCTGAGACAGAGAAATAGACACCCTGGTACGTTCTTCATGCACTGTCCGCCTCATCCAACCCAGATCACTGGCATACATGTACCCATGTACAGGGAGGCTGGCATACGTGTGCCCGTGTACAGGGAGGCTGGCACACGTGTGCCCGTGTACAGGGAGGCTGGCACACGTGTGCCCGTGTACAGGGAGGCTGGCATACGTGTGCCCGTGTACAGGGAGGCTGGCACACGTGTGCCCGTGTACAGGGAGGCTGGCACACGTGTGCCCGTGTACAGGGAGGCTGGCACACGTGTGCCCGTGTACAGGGAGGCTGGCACACGTGTGCCCGTGTACAGGGAGGCTGGCACACGTGTGCCCGTGTACAGGGAGGCTGGCACACGTGTGCCCGTGTACAGGGAGGCTGGCACACGTGTGCCCGTGTACAGGGAGGCTGGCACACGTGTGCCCGTGTACAGGGAGGCTGGCACACGTGTGCCCGTGTACAGGGAGGCTGGCACACGTGTGCCCGTGTACAGGGAGGCTGGCACACGTGTGCCCGTGTACAGGGAGGCTGGCACACGTGTGCCCGTGTACAGGGAGGCTGGCACACGTGTGCCCGTGTACAGGGAGGCTGGCACACGTGTGCCCGTGTACAGGGAGGCTGGCACACGTGTGCCCGTGTACAGGGAGGCTGGCACACGTGTGCCCGTGTACAGGGAGGCTGGCACACGTGTGCCCGTGTACAGGGAGGCTGGCATACGTGTGCCCGTGTACAGGGAGGCTGGCATACGTGTGCCCGTCGTGTACAGGGAGGGAATATATGGGTGCACCCTGGAGCCTCCCTGTGGGTCTAACATTGTAGAGCATTTTGCCACCTCTTGACCCGGAATCTAAAGTTTGTATCCGCCCATCCTGAGTGATCTGTGTGGTCCTTAACTCATGGGCTATTTTCTGCATGAACTCTAAAATACTATTACTATTTTATTCTCACATAGGGAAGCTGCCATTGAAAGAAGGTAAGAAATTGGCCCAGGGGACCAGCAGGTGCATAATGGTTATGTTGCTGGACTCCCATGTATTCGACAGCAGTTTGAGTCCTGGACCCAGCAGCTTAAAACTCATGCTGGGCACGTTTGTGTGCATGCCCTAAATCCTGAGAGGAGAATGGAGGAGAAGGGATTGTGGCGTGGCCATCTCCCCTGGGGGTGATTTCTTGCTTTTTTTCTCTCTGGCAAGTACAAGCACCCGATAACAAAAAAAAAAAATCTCTAAAAGCAAAAGCAATTGGCAGATGGTCTCACAATTAGTAAAAGTTGGAACCAGGATACAATCCAGGGGTGGAGAACTCGAAAGTCAGCACATTATGAACACGTCGTTTTCCATCACTGCCATCCTTTAGTCTAGGTGACATTACTTTCAGTGCTGAGCTTTAGGATTTATGAGAAGTGCTTACATTACCTGTTTCTCTCATCATCTGTTGTCATTTTTTTATATAAACAATCTTCTTTTGCTTAGGAGGGAGCCTCCGAGGGTGTGTCCTGAACCACAGCTCCAGTTGGAGGCTGCCTTTCAATATATTCGAGATCAAGATGAATGCAGACTCAAAGGAGCTTCTGTCTCTGGATGTCTGCATGTCTGAGGCGTGTGAAGAGCTGACAATGAAAGGGGAGTCAGAAACTGGCCTCTCAGGGCAGGAGTCCAGCCTGAAACGCGATAATCCACTGGCCAGGGAGACCTTCCGTAGACACTTCCGGCAGCTCTGCTACCAGGAGACCCCTGGACCAAGGGCGGCTCTCGTCCGACTGCAGGAGCTTTGCCACCAGTGGTTGAGACCCCACGTGAGCACCAAGGAGCAGATTTTAGACCTGCTGGTGCTGGAGCAGTTCCTGTTCATCCTGCCCCGGGAGCTCCAGAGCTGGGTGAGAGAGCACTGTCCAGAGAGCGGGGAAGAGGCTGTGGTTCTGCTGGAGGACCTAGAGAGGGAGCTGGATGAGCCACAAGCCAAGGTAGGCACAGGTCGCTAGGGCACGGTGTCTTTGTGGGATCAAGCACCGTATGTCCTCTGTGTCCCCTCGACTTCGGTCATAAAACAAGACCTGGGGCCGGCAGGTGGCATGCTGATTAAGGGTGCTGGACACCCACGTGGCCCACCATGGCTCAAGTCCCAGACCTGGCGGCTTGCTTTCTTGCTTGCTTTCTCTCTCTCTCTCTCTCTCTCTGTCACTCTCTGGTCAAATTGAAATAAATAAAGTTAAATTTAAAAAAAATCCTTAAAAAAGTAACAAATAAGATAAAATAAGACCCTTCTCCGTGCTTCTGTTTTCCTGGAAAGTGTTTCTTCAGACAGTTCATTTCTTTAGAAGTCAAGTTTTGTCTCTTTGTCTCCAGATGGGAGTCCACAGGCACGGACAAGATGTCCTGTCTAAAGAGGTTGTGCCTCTAGAACAACAGATGTCCCTGCACTTCCAGTCACAGCGACAGGAGTCCCAGCTCATGGGTGCCCCTGCTCAGGAGTTCTCTTCTATCGGAGAAACAGGTGAGGGACAGAAGTTGTCTGTTATCGAACATTTCTCACCTGGTAAAGCAACAACAGCAGAAACCCTGGCGCCAGGGAATAGGGGCCACAGGCTCCTTACCGGGTGGTGCAGTGCTCAGTGCTTCTGTGTGCCAGTGTGCACAGCTGTCGCCCTCCTCTGCCCAGTCCTCTCCCTGAACACCACCCTGGCCCTCTGGACTTCTGGCACCTGGCATGTTAGGAAGGCTTTGAGGAATCGCCGTGTGCCCAGCCATAGAGAACAGGCTTTAAGTTTCAACAGACAGGTTCACACACGGCCTGTCATGGCAGCTACCTGTACTGGGCAGCTTACCTCTCTCATCTACAAAATGGGGTTGATAATAGAATTGTTGAGTCTACCTGACGAGCAGAGTACCACAGACTGGGTAGCTTAAACAACAGGAGTTCTTTCCTCACAGTCCCTGAGGCCGGAGCCCAAGGTCAGGTGCTGTTGGAGTCTGCTGGGGTGCGGCCCTCCTGCTGTGCAGGCCGCCGCCTTGCTTCATCCTCATGCTGCCTCCTGTGCACCGCAGGGAGCAGGCTCTGGCGTCTCTTCCTCCTTTAGGGTCACCAGTCCTGTCCTAGTCTCATTGGTTTCTCACTTAGTTACGTCTCTAGAGCTCTCTCCCAATAGAGTCCCACTGAGAATCTCAACACACGAGCTATAAGGGAACACGGTAGCCTCTCACTGAAGTATGTTCCTCAGGACCTTGTTCTTGTGTATGGAAATATATGAAAGGCATTTGGCACGCATCACGCCTAGTGGATGGTAGCTGATCGTACCCGAGCTCCCCTGTGCCAGCCTTGCTGATTGGGTTCACACTTGGAGCAGGAAGATGGGGTGTGCTTAGTAGGCGGCAGACTGCAGGGGAGAAGCTCGTGGACTCGGACCTGCCCTTTCCTCGCTTGCAGTACTGGTGGGGCCGCGGCCATCACCTGCCTTCCGACTGTTGCTCTCCCTGCAGGAGTCAGCTCTAGGTTCTGATTTCTCACATGTGACTTCATGGCCTCTGACTGCCAACCTTCCAGTCGGTCTTCATCAGGGTTCTGCTGTTTGCAGCTTTACCCACGTAACCACAACTCTCCTTGCCTTGCTGCTTCTACCTTTATTTCATCTGCCCAGGCAACTACGCAGTTACTGTGGGTTTCTGTTACATACCCCTTAATTTAAATTAAAATGTTTTTGTTGAGGAAATTCTGTGCACACTGCAAACCTTCCTCTGGGTCCTATGACCTTGCCAGATTAAAAGTCTGTCTGGTTTCATTTTCCTCCATTATGAGCATCTTCCCACACAGTTTCTTTATTTCTTCTCCCTGAGAACTTGGACTTTTCATCTGCGAGCCATCTTCTCCTTTCTTTTGTCTTCCAAAGTGCATCTAGAACCCTGCCAAGAATACCCTCTTCAAGGAAGCGCCTGAGTAAATTTACCCACCCACACATCCGTCCGAGGGCCACCCTGGCAGCTGTTCTCCATTTCTACCCACGCCTCTGGGAAAGGTCTGCGTAGGCTGACCGCACACTGTCCAGGAGGGACTGGTCTTGTGGGGCAGCCTTTACCTCAAGTGCCAGTCCCGGGCTGGTCAGCTGAGACCATAGTATTAGAATTGATTTCATTTTATTCATTTATTCACTCAACAAGTACTTTTTGAGCAACTACTATGTGCCACACCTGGTTCTCGGAGTGAAACAGATCCTTCGCTCCTGGAGATAGACTGGAGTGAGGAGGGACCACAGTAACTGTGAAAGTGAGCAGGTGGCAGATGTTGGAAGGCCACGAGTGCCCTGGAGTAGTGTAAAAACATCGCAAGACAAATGAGGTCAGAGGTACTGTGGTTGAAGCAAATAGGTTGCAATATTAAGTGGAAGAATTAAGATCAGCCTCACTGAGCAAGTGGGAGTTGAGCAAGGCTTTGAGGGAAGTGAGAATGGGCCTTGCTCTTGTGTAAAATGAGAGCTTTCCAGGAGGAGGAGGTGCTATGGCGAGGCCCTGAGATGAGGATGTTTTGGTTGGTTGTGGGTCTTATCAGTTATTTTGAATGCAGGTGAACACACCAAGTAACTTCCTTTGAGAAAAGTCACTCGGAGTGAAGTTCTCTGTCTCAAAAAGGAAAGCGTTCCAAGGGAAATCTCCAGAGAAGTGACCCCACCTTTATCCTCCTTCCCCATGAAGAAGTATAAAGCGTCTACCCAGGCCAAGTCTTCAGGGGACAGAAGAGGGCAGACTTCCCTAGTTGCCTCAGGGAATGTGTTACCACACTGGTCCTTCGGAGTCTAACCTATGAATTCTGTTTATTTCTGTGGACAAAGTCACCCATCTGTAGGCTCAGGGAGCAAGTGATGTTTACCTAACTTTTTTGTTTTAGGTGAAGTGACCAAGAATGAGGACAGAGAGTTGATGCTAAGGGAAGACTGTCTCAAGACGGCGGAGCCACGTGGGCCAACACCACACGGGCAGGCCTGCAGGGTACCACCTCAGGACCCTCAGCGTGGAAAAGCTGGTGGGCCTAAGGGCTTGCTAGAGAGACAGTGTGGGCACCCCTTAGCAGAGCGGGGACATAAGTGTGACGAATGTGGGAGGAGCTTTGCCCAGAGCTCAGGGCTCGTCCGCCACAGGCGGACCCACACTGGAGAGAGGCCCTACGCGTGCAGTGAGTGTGGGAAGACCTTCCGGTGGAGGTCTGGCCTTTTCAGTCACCGCGGCATCCACAACACGCAGAAGCGCTACCACTGCAAGGAGTGCGGGAAGGCCTTCAGCCAGAGCTCGGGGCTGATCCAGCACCAGCAAACCCACCGCCGGGAGAAGCCCTACCGGTGCGGCCAGTGCGGGAAGGGCTACGGCCGGCGCTCCTTTCTCATCGAGCATCAGCGGAGCCACACGGGCGAGCGGCCGCACCTGTGCATCGGCTGCGGGAAACGCTTCAACCGCCTCTGCAACCTCATCCGCCACCAGAAGACCCACACGGTGGCCGAGCGCGACCAGCACTAGCGGGACACGTTCCTGTCCCCGACCGAGTCATGCGCACTGGGAGACGACAGGAAATGCCTTCCTCGTTCCCCTAGCTGCGTCTGGAGCGAGTAGAACAGCGCCTGTGGCCCAGGAACTGCCAGTTTCCCTATGTTCGTTTACCCCTGTTCGTTCTTACTACCCTGGTCTATTTGCTTATTCCCTTTGAGATAGCTGCTAAACCCTCCTCTAATGAAAAGCACGTTCCCAGAGGCAACGCTACAGGCGCCGTGCCTGGAAGACCTGTTGCCTGCTGGATTCCTAGAGATGGCCAAGAGCTCTGCTGGGCCCTCGGGTCCCCTCACCCGGGCTCTGCTGGGCCCTCGGGTCCCCTCACCCGGGCTCTGCTGGGCCCTCGGGTCCCCTCACCCGGGCTCTGCTGGGCCCTCGGGTCCCCTCACCCGGGCTCTGCTGGGCCCTCGGGTCCCCTCAGCCGGGCTCTGCTGGGCCCTCGGGTCTCCTCAGCCGGGCTCTGCTGGGCCCTCGGGTCCCCTCACCCAGGCTCGTGCTGGAAACTCCTTGTCTACCTCACGGCTTCCCTGTGACGCGTGTGGCTTTCCCCGAAACACCGGGTGTGCCGACTCCGAGCACCCATCCAGCACACGGACAAGTGACTTAGCACCACCCATTCTAAGACTCAGAATACCCAAGCATGTACCCTACACTTTATTCTTGGTAACCTTATTTTGGAATTGGAATAATTTTAGAGTTATAAAGAAGTTGCAGGGTTAGCCAGAGTGTGGTGATTAAGGTAGCTGGATTGTCCTGGGCCCAGCAACCTGAAAACTTGTTGGACGTGTGTGTGTCTAAGATCCTGAAAGGAGAATGGAGGATTTGTGATGTGACCCCACTGTGGGGCGTGCTTTTTCACATTCCCTTTCTGTCTCTGGTAAGTGCACATGCCCTCTAGCAAATAAAAATTGCAGGGACCAGCAGTTGGCGTGATGCTATGTTGCTGGACTCCCATGTAGCTGACCACGGTTTGAGTCCCAGAACCGGTGGCTTAAACTCACACCGGGCGCCATCCTCCCTAGGGGGTGATTTTTTGCTTTCTGACTCTCTGTCTTTCTGGCGAGCACACGCACCCTATAGCAAAAACCTCTCGAAAAAAATAAATTTGCAAAGGTAAGTACAGCTCTCAGACAGCCTCCCCAGGTTTCCGTAATGTTAACAGCGAACACCTTGTCTTTTTAGTTGAACCCTGATTTTTGACTTCAAACCCAAATCTCTATAATATGCTTCATACTGACGTCAGTTCTCGTTTACTCTGAGTCACCTGAAACCCTAGTGCTTTTCTCTCGTGTGTAGTGTGACCTGAGCGTAAGGCCGCATCAGGAAACCGGACACCACCCAGATAAGATGCCGTGTGGGCTACTGCCCAGACTCCTGAGCCTTTCTCCTCTGTTTGCTGGGTGTAGGTCTGGAGAAACGTTTCCACCCTATACAGATCTGTCAAGAGCACTAGGCTGGGTGGTGGGACACCAGTGAAGATGTCCTGGGTCCCGCGTGGTAAGGTTTCCGGTTTGCGTCTAGAAACCTCCCTCCCCACACCAGGCACACACGCCGTGGTCAGGGAATGCTGAGACGGTAGGTCATGGCACCGGGACCCTGTTGGGGGTGCTGTCTCTGTGTTTTCTCTTGATCATGGACCAGCCCAACTGCAAGAAATCAGAGAAGAGCTATGTAGTCTTGAGTGTTTTGCCTGTAAAGGACGTGCTCAGTGAAGTTTATTCATTGGAGGAGGAGGAATCAGGATTATACGAGACTTGAGATTCTGAAAGGCTCTGCCTCCCCTCTCTCACCCCCCCGCCCCCGCTTATTTTATTTATTTATTTTTGAGAGGTTTTTGCTATTGGTAGAAACAGACCTAAAGCAAGACATCACCCCCCACCCCCAGGGGATGGCCACGCTGCAATCCCTTTTCCATTTGCTTCTCAGGATGTGGGGCATGCACCCAGCATGAGTTGGAAGCAGCCAGGTCCAGGACTTGAACCACGGTCGGCCTTGTGGGAGTCCAGGGATGTAACTATTTTGCCACATACTGGTCCCATCATTCCCTCATAACAACATTCCTCTACCAGAGCTGCAGTCTTACCTGTTTGACTTCATATTTAGAGGTTTTCTTTTTTTTTTTTCTTTTTTGCTATAGGGCATGTGTGCTCGCCAGAAAAAGACAGAAAGACAGAAAGTGAGAAATCATCCCCCAAGAGGGGATGGCCACACTGCAATCCCTTCTACATTCTCCTCTCGGGATCCACAGCCATTACGCCCACTGCTGGTCCCTATGTTTGGAGGTTCTCTGAGAGGTGGGAGTGAAACAAGACTTCAGTTTGCTCAGGGTGATGGCATAAGCATTTGTGCTCTGCCATTTTCAGTGACTGCTGTGCCCCTCAGGTTAGCCAGCTCCTGAGCTGGATTGCAGAGCCTATAATTTACTGTGGGAAATTCAAACAAATGGAAGTGGAATTTAGAGAGCGTCCAATCTGAGCAAACACGGTGGCCCTCAGATACACGCAGAAACGCGCTTTTGTGAGCTTTCCCAGAACACGCCATCTGCCTGCTGTCGGTCATCTTTCCTGATGTTGATACACTGAGACCCAGCAAGGCAGTATGAGGCTCAGGGAAGCCACAGGTGTTTATCAGATTTCGCCCCAAAAAGATCAGAGAAATTACAAGGCACCAGTCGTTTTCGCATCTTCAGACGATTTACGTCCAAAACCAACGGGCTCTGCATTCCATTTCCTCTTCCCCATTTCCTGCCCTTTGAAAGAATAAACCTGAGGCCGGTTCCAGGTCCTGGCTTTCTTCAGCAGAGAAGTCGGACCCACCCGATCCTCACTTTTCTATACGTGTGTGTCTTTGTGTGTGTGTGATGTTTATTTCCAATCCACAGCCTCCCCGCTAAGAAGGATGTTCAGCTGAGCAGGTCCCAGCAAGTGGGGCCTGAACATGGGTCCGGAGCACGGGCAGAGTCAGGCGAGTGGACGCTCCTTGAAGCCGGCCGGAGATGACCAAGGTAAGGAACCTACAGAGTAAGATAAAGAATATAGAGTAGAAGGGAACCAGCAGTTGGCATAATGGCTATGTCACTGGACTCTCACGTAGTCGACCGCGGTTTGCATCCCGGATCCAGTGGCTTAAAACTCACGCTGGGTGCGTGTGTGTGCGTGCCCAAGATCCCGAGAGGAGAATGGAGGAGAAGGGATTGCGGCGTGGCCATCCCCCCCCGGGGGGTGATTTCACCTCGCAGACTCTCCAGCACTTGCTGACGTGTCGTGGTACATCAGGCCCAGTCCACAACGTCCATGGCAGGGCTCCAGGCTGGCTTCAGTTCAGTGGTAAATGAGCACCAACGCTGGCATGGATGGCGTGGGTCATGGTGACAGAGGGTTTTTCCCTACGTGGCTCCTCTGGTGTTGGACGAGGTAGGGAGTCCGGGTGAAGCCTTTCCCACACAGGTCGCACTGGTACGGCTTCTCACCGGTGTGGACTTTCTGGTGTTCAGTGAGGCTCCTTTTCCGAGTGAAAATTCTCTCACACACGTCACACTTACAAGACTCAGGAGATCCAGCATTGTCCCATGAGCTTTCCAGCCTCCCCTGACCTTCCCCAGCCACTTCACGCTCGAGGTTCAGAACTCCTCTATCTCCATGGACCCTGTGGTGTCTCAGGAGATGAGAACTCCGGCGGAAAGCTTTGCTACACACGCTGCACTGGTATGGCTTCTCCCCAGTGTGGATTTTGTGATGCTCCAAGAGGCTGCAGCTCTGGCTGAAGGCCTTCCCACACTCATCACACTCATAGGGCTTCTCCCCGGTGTGGGTTCTCTGGTGTTTGAGGAGGTTTGAGCTATGACTGAAGACCTTGCCACATTCTGCACAGGCATAGGGCTTCTCCCCTGTGTGGACTCGCTGGTGAATGACAAGGGCGGAACTCCCGATGAAGGCCTTCCCACAGTCCTCACACTCATACGGCTTCTCCCCAGTGTGAGTTCTCCGGTGCTTGGTCAGGCCTGAGCTCTGGGCAAAACTCTTACCACATTCGTGGCAAGTGTGCCGCCTCCTGCTCCCCGGGGCACTTGCCTGCTCTCTTTGTACCCAGCCCTCCTGTCCACCGGCTCCTGCACACACGGGCACCTGGGAAATGTCCTCACCCAGGTGACGTGGCATCTGCCTAGACTCTTGTTCTGGACACGGCTCAGCGGCAGGCAGATCCCCGCTGTCAGCCCGCATCTCGCCTGGAACAACAAACACATTTCACCACCTGGGACGAGTGGCCAGCGGCTGTCAGTCGTGCCATGCCATGGGCAGAAAGCATACCGAGCACTGAGGGGACAGGAGTCACCGCAGTCTAAGCCGAGGATGAGGCTCACGTGATGGAACGAAGGGGCAGAGCAGCTGTTGGGAAAGGGCACAGGGACTGAGGGAGCGAGGGACGGTGCGGGCCACACCCTGGGGACCCCTCAGAGCAGAGGGGCAGGGCCGTCTGTGCAGGGTGCGGTCCTCAAAGGGGCTGCTCAGAGGTGACAGTCGGGGCAAGCAGGACTTCTGAGGGGTTGGTAAGAAACGGAAAGTGGGGACTCGGGATTTGTCACTGTTAAATGACAGGGACAGTCCTCTCCACTCCTGGTAGAGCAGGTCCCCAACAGCAGGCCTCAGAACGGAGCCCTGGGCGGGGGCCCATCGTGCTCACAGCTGTGACCTCAGACACCCAGGTGGTCCTGCCCTGGCCGTGCCCTCACCTCAGGTCGGGTCTGTGGCCAGTCACTCTCCCACCCCAGGGCTCCAGGCCCATTTCCCTAAGCTTCCTCAGGCAGCGTGAGGAATGGGAAGGGAATCAGCGATCCAAGAGCACCTCCTGGGGCCAGATGAGCCCACTGAGGACAGCCGGGCTCAGCAGGGCGCGGACTGCACCTCCTGGGGCCAGACCTGGAGCCACTGAGGACAGCCGGGCTCAGCAGGGCGCGGACTGCACCTCCTGGGGCCAGATGAGCCCACTGAGGACGGCCGGGCTCAGCAGGGCGAGGACTGCAGAGCTGATGGGCAGCAGGCAGTCCTGGATCCACGGTGACCCGAGTGGCTACCAGCCCCGGGGTGCCAACACCAGAGGAAACCAGCCCCTACAGGGAAGGCAGGCCCCTCGCTCTTACCCAGGGGACCCAGGTGACCATGGCGCGCTCGCCCTCCGTCTCCAGCGTGGTTCTCCTGAGACAAGTCCAGCTGCGTCCACCCAGGGGCGAGGGGGAGCGCCACCTCTCCCATGTTCAGCCACCCCTAAAACAGTAAGTGATGTCACTAGTTTCTCTTGTTCTAATCATTCCCAAAACTATACACATGCCAAGAATTAACATGCCCTTTAAAGTACAGCAGCCCCACACCTATTTAACCCTATCTCTGATAACCTCTGTGACAGACAGCTGTCAGGAGAGAGTACACGGCAGGGTCAGTGTTCACACAAGTACCTAAGCACTCCAGATAATGAAAAGGTTTGCAAAACATGGCTCAATGCAATGAAAGGCATGAAACTGTATCTGTACCTTTCAAGATATTTGTGGTCTGCTGGCACGAGGGTGGGGGCTCACATACAGGAATGATTTTTAAAATATAAAAAAGTCTAGGTCTGAGGTAAGAAAAATCAGAAGGTCCAGGCACGGTGGTGCAGCCGTGGCTCAGGGTCCTGCAACACTGGAAGTTGGAAGCCACGTGGAACACAGGTTCAGTTCCTGGGCTGACCCACACATGCCAGGCATATATGCCACATGCCCATGGTCTTGGTAGGCTGAAAGGCCCACAGAGGTGGGGGGGGGGGGGCAGTATGTTGAGAGTTCTTGTCTTTTTCTCTCAGAAGAAATACATAAGTAAACTTGAAAAAAAAAAATAGAAAAAGAAAAAGAAACATACTACAGAGCCTTGAACAAAGATCTTTAAGCAGCACGTGAAAGGCTGAGTAAGAAATTAAAAACTAGGTTAAGTAAAGACTGTGGAGCCAGCAGGTAGCATGATGGTTAAGGCCCTGAACTCTCACATGGCCCATCACAGTTCAAGTCCTGGACCTGGGTCTTGCTCCTTCACTTTCCCTTTCTCTCTCTCTGTTCAGATTAAAAAATAATAATGAATAAAATTAAATGAACGATTCTTTTTGTTGGAGAGGTTTTTGCTATAGTGCACATGTGCTCGCCAGAAAGACAGAGAGAGACAGAAAGAAGGAAAGCGAGAAATCACCCCCCCTAGGGGGGGATGGCCACGCCACAATCCCTTCTCCTCCATCTTCCTCTTGGGATCTTGGGCACGCACGCACACGCACCTGGCATGAGTTTAAGCCACCAGGTCCAAGACTCGAACCACGGTCGACTACATGGGAGTCCAGTGACATAGCCTTTACACCATCTGCTGGTCCCAAGTGAACAATTATTTTAAAAAGAAAAAAACAACTGTCAGATTATAATGCAGATAACTTTAGATAAGATGATATGCTCCGTCTATTCCTTAAGTATAAATTCTTGGAGGGCAGAGGCCAGGTGGTTTCATAGCTCATCAACAGCACAGTTCATTGCATGTAGAAAAAATCACACAAAACCATCATTACAACAAAGCCATTTGCATTTGCTAAATTGTCTTTACTGAAGGAAAAAACCCCATCAACGAAGAGACTGGACACAGGAGTGGGGTCAAAGATGTGAGACGCGCAGAACCCTCAAGGTCGTAGTAAACAGGACACCGCTCTCCAGGTGTAAGGAGACCGTGCCAGCAACCTCAGGAGATGAGAAAACGCAAACCCCATGTGGATCGGACGGCACGCCCAGCAGTCGCTAGGTGTGGGGTGTGGGGCAGGGGAGGGCTCCAGCTCACCTGCGCCTCTGAAGCGAGCCCGGCAGCGACGGTGGCAGCATCTCCTCTGCAGCTCTCTCCCTGGGCAGGCCGAGCGACCTGCAGAACTAGTGGAAAGTTCTGGATGAGTTCTGCCTGGCACTCACCCTCCCTGCCTCGCAGAACCTAAGTTCAAGACTGGGCAAGTAAATTCTTATCAAGAAGCTTATACAAAGTGTGTTCCCTTCCAAAATGCCTGATCCCTACCAGCTCCAAGAGCCTGTGGAAATTCGTTTGGCAGACATAAAAACCATGGGAGAGTCCTTGGTAGGAATGGTAAAATGAAAGCGACATAAAACCAGAGAAAGAAAGAAAGAAAACAAAGCTTTTCACTGGAAGATCTTCCAGTCTTGATTTGTTGCTGGGAGAAAAGAGACAGAAGAGGCTTTGTGTGTGTGTATTAGATTGTCTTCAGTAGCTATTAGGGTACCTTCTGGTTTTATAAAATTAAGAGAGGACCAGCAGGTGGTCTGGTAGTTAAAGTGCTGGATCGCATATGGCTGGCTCGACAGTCAGTCCTGGACCGGAGGCGGGGAGGGGGGGGTGCTGGCAGGTGGTAGTTGAAGTGCTGGACTCCCACGTGGCTGACCACAGTCCAAGTCCGGGACCTGGTGGCATGCTCCCTCATTCTTCTCCCAACCTCCAGCTCTCTCTTTGATCAAATTTAAAAATATAATGATAATAAATAAAATTATTCTTTTTAAAAAAAAAAAAAAGAAAAACATGCTGGGTGCATATATGTGTGTGCCCAAAATCCTGAGAGCAGAATCAAGGAGAAGGGACTGTGGTGTGTGTGGTCAACCCGTCTAGGAGGTGATTTCTCACTTTCCCTCTCTCTGCCTCTCTCCTGCAAGTACATGCACCCTATGGGGGGGAAAAAATAAAAAGAAGGTAAGGCTGATCTTGGAAAGCAAGAAATGGCGTCTGACTGAATAGAGTTAGCTCGGATTCAAGACAGAAGTAGAGGGAACCTCAGGGTCCTCTGTAATAAATTGCTTTTGTAATGCAGGGGCACGAGCTGGCACAGGCCAGGCCTCTGCCGGGAAATGACTGCATGTTGTACAGTACGTCCCGCGTGGTCTTGGGAACTGCCCAGATGCTCACAGCTGGTGACGAGTGATTTTCACCTCGTTCTGGTTACAGACCTGACAGGGTTTAGACGATTTATAGTCTTCAATCTGCAGCTGGCCCGCCACTCCTGGAATATTCTGGCTGGCTTTACAAATCCTGCCTCACTTGTGTAACAGCACTTAGAAATACCTAAAGCCGCATCGTTAGCTCATTTGCTCTCTTTCCTACTAGAATGCAAGCTCCA
The DNA here is from genome assembly GCA_026018925.1 of Tupaia tana. Lineage (NCBI taxonomy): Eukaryota > Metazoa > Chordata > Mammalia > Scandentia > Tupaiidae > Tupaia > Tupaia tana. The sequence continues at coordinate 12,950,481 of JAKSZU010000024.1, read as the reverse complement.
TGGGTGCAAGAGTGCTGTCCCGCCGACAGCTCCACCCCGTGCCCAGCTCTGGCCACCAGAGGCAGCCTCCTTAATCACACCTAGACCAATGGATGCCCCTGTGATCAAACCTGCATGTCCAGGCTTGACGAGAGCCTCCCATCATGATTCAAAACCCCACTTCTAGTCTCAGACTTGGAGTTGAGCAGTAACTGACATACAAAGTACTATCAAAATCTTGGGCTGTTGAAAATGTCATGACTTTTAAAAAATGTTTTTCAATGGAAAATGCATTCTAACTTTCCCAGCAACCCAGTACCTCTCTTTCAGGTGCCCCTTAAATGAAATGACATGAAGTCTACAGAACTGCCTCAAGGTGACACTCACCTCTGTCTTGAAAGGGCTGTGACCCCAAAGGTTCTTGCTTGAACAGAGCTGTCACTGGCTGGAACTGGCTGCGTTGTGACCCCTGGGTTGGTGCCAAGAGTGCCATCTTGCAACAGAGCACTTCCTGCCCCCGGTCACAACCTGGGCCCTGGAAGTCACCCACTCAGGTTTATTTCTGTTTCCTCACCAAACACTTCTCTAGCACTCTGAACCCAAACTGTCCAAGAGCTCACAAATACTAATCCCTTAATGGAGACAACCACCTTCTAAGGAAGGTACTATTATTGATGGGGAAGCTGCCCAGGTCACGTGACTAACAGGTGGCAATCCAGGACAGGCACGCACACAGAAGGAACCCAAACCCACCCTCTTAACCATTACCCTACACTCCCTGTTACCTCCATTTGTGCTTTTACAGAAATAGCTTGGAAACTGGTGCTAACTTCTCAAAACATCTGGTATCTTTCCTTATCTGAAAGGGTAATGTCTGGCCTGTAGGGTGGCTGCAGCCAGTACACGACATCGTGTGTGAAACCACCGCAGCAGGCCCGGCGCACGGCCAGCCGTTCTCAGGCAGGTAGCGAGCGCGTGCCACCGTCTCCTGTGCGGCGAGAACGAGCTGAGATTCGGAATGACGTTCCCCTGGGGCAGGGCTCGGGGCAGTAGACACAAGCCAAGAGCCTCGGTGTCCTGGTCCCTGGAAGGCTCTGGCCGGTGTCCCCGCAGGGAGGTCAGCACATCACAGGTGGGGCAGAGGACAAGCCTCCCACCGACCCACTTTCCATCAGCAGTTCCTAGCCCGTGATCCTTGGACCCCTTCCCAAGTGCTCCATGAACTGAATAGGAAAGAGCTACTCTTCTTACCAGCCTCTAAGACAAACAGCACCTCCTCCCATAGGAAGGAAGCAGCGAACCACGCTGGCTGGAGCGGGCCCGGTTCTGTCCGCACAGGAAGTCTCGGGGCAGGTAACGGTCCGCCACTCCCGCCAGCCCCACTGCCAGCTCGCCGTGCCAGCCGGGCCCCTGCGCTCCCCGGCCCTCGCGGACTGCGGGCCCGACCCACCTGCCGCGGCTGGTCCCGCTCCAGCTCCTCCAGCGCAGTCACCGCCTCCTCCCCGCTCGCGGGGGCGCCGCTCGCACACCCAGGCGCGCAGCTCCCCGGGCAGGATGCTCAGGAACTGCTCCAGCACCAGCAGCTCCAGGATCTGCTCCTTGCTGTGGGCCTCGGGCCGCAGCCACCGTCTGCAGAGCTCGCGGAGCCGGGCCAGCGCCTCGCGGGGCCCAGCGGCCTCGGGGTAGCGGAAGCCTCGGAAGCGCCGGCGGCAGCGCTCGGGGCCCGGCGCGGGGCCGCGGGGCGCTCCGGTCTCCCCCGAGGCCCGCGGCCCTCCTCCTCCTTCACGGCCAGCGGCCCCGCCCGGCCCTCGGCCGTCCTCGGCTCCCGCGCCATGGGGGTCGCGAGCTCCGCTCCCCGGGCCCCTCGGTGGGACCCCCGCAGCCCCGCACTCTGAGCGTCCCGGACCGACGCCTTCGAGGCGGGCGGACTTCCGGACGTGGGCGCCGGCTCGGCCTGGCCGCTCTAGGACGCGCTCCTCCATGGTCGTCGCCGCCTGGGCCGCGGGTGCGGGTCTTCAGGTCGCCCGGGGACGCCAGCGCGGGATGGAAGGACGGGACTGGCCCAGGTCGTCACGCCCTGAGAGGACGCAGCGGCCACCCGGCTCTGCCGACGCTGCGAGCAGCCGGGAAGGGGGTCCCAGAACCCGCGGAACGGCCTCTCGTCTCGGGCGCACCGGAGTACGGAGGCCTCGCCCGGCGCGTGCCGGGGACAGCGGGCGCCCGGGCCCCGCGTCGCCCCACCCCTGCTCGGTCCTCGCTCCCCTGCAAGGCCGGGCTACTTGAGCGGCAGCCGCAGCTAGTCCTCCCGGCCAGTCCTTAAACCTCGCAGGGGCGGGAGGACGCTCCGCGCGGCTCGCCACTGCACGCCACCAGGCCGGGCGGCACTCCGCCTCCCTGGCCTCAGTCTCCGTTCGCTCCCGCCGGCTTCCTGCTGCGGCTTCCCAGCCTCACGGTGGGTGAGAAAGGCTTCCCGAGTAATCCCGACCTCCTGGCTGGTCTCGCTCCAGCTACTGGCCGTTCTGTGCCTGCCTTTCCCAGCCCGCCAGTGGGCCGTTTCAGCTGGATGCTGTGGGCCTTGGTAGGGGTTAACGTGAGCATTGCCGCGCAGAGCTCGGGGCAGCCCGTGGCTTTCCTCTGACCCGCATGGAACTGGGTTTTAAGCCATCAGTGACGGGAAGTTATTTGGCCACTCTGAAGTGTAAGGCCTCTTCTCACCCAGAGGAGGGGAAAAGCCAGAAAGTGCAAGTTGGGTAAATTATTAAGGGAGAGAATACCATGTCGGCACCTGTCTGGGTTTTTGTTTCACAGATTCTCTCTATACAATTCAAAGAGTGACAAGGAAGCAAGAGGATTTAAGAAAACCAGAAGTCCCGGGGCCAGCAGATGGCATAGTGGCGAAGTGGTTGGACTGCCACGTGACCGACCCTGGTTCAAGTCTGGACCAGGTGGCTTGAAACTCACCCAGGGCGAGTGTGTGAGCAGGCCTAAGAGCCCCAGAGAATGGAGGAGAAGGGATTGTGGCATGACCATCTCCCTGAGGGGTGATTTCTCACTTTCCCTCTCACTATCTCTCTCTCTCTGGTGGCCAGCGCACGGGCCCTATGGCAAAAACCTAAAAGAAAAAGAGAGAAAACAAGAAGTCCCAAAGATTGCTGAAAATGAAAACTCATGTGTGCTTGCCCTCTTGGGCTGACATGGAGGCACGGGTCACTGCTGATGGTATTGTTAACAGAGTGAGCCAGAATCCAGTTAAGCTTCTAAGTCCTAAGACTTATGTACAGGTGAGACACAAGTTAGTAGTTTGTAAACTCTGTCACATCAGGACCAATGGGGACTTTATTATTTTTTTATTTAACTGTATTTCTTTATTTCAGTTTGACCAGGAAGTGACAGGGAAAGAGGAGGGGGGAAAGTGAGAAAGCAAGCCACCAGGTCTGGGACTTGAACCATGGTTGACCATGTGGGAGTCCAGAGCCCTTAACCAACACGCCATCTGCTGGCCCCAGGACCAACGGGGACTTTAAAAACATTCTGATACCGGGACCAGCAGTTAGCGTAACGGCTATGTTGCTGGACTCCCACATAGTCGACTGTGGTTCGAGTCCTGGACCTGGTGGTTTAAACTCACGCCGGGTGCGTGTGCGTGCGTGCCCGCCCAAGATCCCGAGAGGAGAATGGAGGAGAAGGGATTGCGGCATGGCCATCCCCCCTGGGGGGGGTGATTTCTTGCCTTCTGTCTCTCTGTCTCTCACTGTCTATCTGGCAAGCACACACACCCTATAGCAAAAACCTCTCCAAAAAAAGAAAAAAAAAAAAAACATTCTGATACCTTGGCTATAGTCAAGATCAATGAGATCAGAATGGGGGATGGAGGATGAGACAGAAGTGTGAATAACTTTTAGAACGTCCAAGGCAATCACAGATAAGCTTGCGAATTAATGAGTTTAATGATATTCAAAAAATCAGTCAGCCAAATCCCGAACTTGGGGGATGAGTAGAGGTTACATCATTATACTCTCACATAGTCAATCACAGTTCAAGTCCAGACCCAGCAGCTTAAAACGTGCCAGGGGCATGTGTACATGTGCCCAAAACCCCAAGAAAAGACTGGAGGAGAAGGAGTCACATCCCCCACAGGAGGTGATTTCTCTCTGGCAAACGCACATCCCCTATAGCAAAAATGTCTCTCAAAAAACTTATAAAAATAAATAAATAAATAATGCAGGAGAGAAAAGAGCACTGTTATAGATTAAGAGACTAAATAGATGATCAAACAAATACAAAGCTAAATTTTATTTGGACCCTGATCTGAGCAAAGTAACTGTAAAAATATATATCTGAGACAACTGGAAAAAGTAGAACACAATGATACTAAGAAATTATTGTCAGTTTAAGTTCTTTTTTAAAAAATAATTATTTATTAAATTTTATTTATTAATTTATTTTTAACTTGACAGAGAGAGACACAGAAAGAGGGGATGAGAGAAAGCAAACCACCAGGTCTGGGACTCGAACCATAGTCAGCCAGGTGGGAGTGTCCAGCACTGTAACCACCATGCCACCCACTCATCCCATCAGTTTAAGTTCTGATTGTATATATATTTTTTTTTTTTGGAGAGGTTTTTGCTATAGGGGCGCGTGCGCTCGCCAGACAGACAGAGAGAGACAGAGAGATAGAAAGCAGGAAATCACCCCCCAGGGGGGATGGCCACGCCGCAATCCCTTCTCCTCCATTCTCCTCTTGGGATCTTGGGCACGCACGCACACGCGCCCGGCGTGAGTTTAAGCCGCCGGGTCCGGGACTCAAACCGCGGTCGACTACGTGGGAGTCCAGCGACATAGCCATTACGCTAACTGCTGGTCCCTGATTGTATATTTTTAAAACGAATTATTTTATTTATTATTATTTAAGTGTGCTACAGTGCACATGTGCTCACCAGAGACAGAGCAAGTGAGAAAGCAGGCTGCTTGGGTCCAGGACTCAAACCATGGTCGATCATTTGGGAGTCTAGCACCTCAAACCACCATGCCACCTGCTGGCCCCTGGCTATATTTTCTAAAAGCCTTCTCATTTGTTAGAAATTCACACTGATGGGACCAGCAGATACCATAACGTTTACATTACTGGGTTCCCATGTAGTCAACTGAGGTTCAAGTCCCAGACTCTGTGGCTTTAAAACTCACACTGACGCCTGTGCATGCATGTCCAAATCCCAGGAGGAGAATAAAGAAGGGATTGTGGCATGGCCATCCTCTCTGGGGAGTGATTTCTCACTTTCTGTGTCTCTGTCTCTCTGACAAGCACAAATGGCCCTATAGCAAAAATCCCTTACAAAAATTCATACTGAAGTAGTTCCACTTGTGGTTTGCATGTGCACAAAAATTAATTAAAAACTGATACTTTCAAAAGAAAATTAGAAATTTTTTTTTTTCTTTTTTTTGGGAGAGGTTTTGCTATAGGGCGCGTGCGCTCGCCAGACAGACAGAGAGAGACAGAGAGATAGAAAGCAGGAAATCACCCCCCAGGGGGGATGGCCACGCCGCAATCCCTTCTCCTCCATTCTCCTCTCGGGAATCTTGGGCACGCACGCACACGCGCCCGGCGTGAGTTTAAGCCACCGGGTCCGGACGCGAACCGCGGTCGACTACGTGGGAGTCCAGCGACATAGCCATTACGCTAACTGCTGGTCCCGAGAAATGTTTTTTTTATGATCTTGGGTAAAGCCGGATTCTTTTAAAACACACAAGCAGGGACCAGACAGTGGCTCCATGGTAACAGAACTGAACCCATGGGGGCCAGCAGGTGGCGTGGTGGTTTAAGGGCACTGGAATTTTCCACATAGCCGACCATGGTTCAAGTCCTGGACCTGGTGGCTCGCTTTCTCGCTTTCTCTCTCTCTCACTCTGTCCCTCTCTGGTTAATAAATAAAAGTAAGTAAATTAAAATAAAGAAAGTTAAATAAATTAATTCTTTAAAAAAAAAACTGGACCCACAATGCAAGGTCCTCATTTGCACCCTGAGACCTCTGGGTACACATGGTCGGATTACTATGACCTAGGTGGGCTGAAGCTGCACACAGGGGTCATGGGCATCAGGACTGTGTTGGGGGGACACACTTTATTTCCGTATGATGTCATAGAAGAAGTAAAATGTTTAGATATTAATACGCAAACAACACAGACTGAAGAGAAAAATGGCATATTCAACCTTGGTAAATTGGAAAACTATGTCAAAAGACACCAGAAACGTGGAAAAGACAATAAACTGATGGAGATATTTGCAATACAAGGATATTCAACAAAGGTCAATATTCAGAATATACAATTAACTTCTAAGTATGAACCAAATAAAAAGCTCTTAATCAAATAAAAAAATTAACAAGTAATATGCTCAGGCAATTCATAGAGGGGAACTCTTGAATGGTCAATGAACATAACCAAAGACCCTTAATCTCATTAGTAATTAAAAAAGGCAAATTGTAAGCCAGTTTATACCCATATATCAGTGAAATATAAAAGTGTTTAAAGAGAAACTGAAAGTATCTCAATAATATTTTCTGATAAGAGTGAAAATGTGTTACTCTCATACACAGCTGATGGGTATATAAATTGGTACATTCAACTTGAAAAGCAATTTCAAGATACATAGTAAAGTCGACAGTGTTATGCATATAGCGTGACAGCTTCGAATTATTTAGCCTGTAAGGGCTCTTGTCCATGGACGTGAGTGTTAATTGAGTCACTGCTCTGTAGCTGACAGTACTTTGGGATGCTTAGGAACAACAGTGACAGAAAGGACTTTGCCTTCATAAAGGTAATATTCCAGTGAGAATTGACGAAAGACTACACCGTAAGTAGAAAACATATATAAACTTTAGTGGAAGGTTCTGAGAATGGTGGTTTAAAAGGAATAACAAATATTTAAAAGAATTTTACGAACTATTAATAAAACAGGATGACAAGACTAGTCATTCCCGCGCTGGTGACCGTGAGAACGGCACCTCCCTGCGCGATCGGCAGGCTTGCTTCAGCGCTTGCTCAGAACTGCGGATTCCCGGGCTCAGGCTCCCCGGGACGCGACGCAAACGCCCTGGGCTACAGCGTCCGTCGGAGCCCGCTACGTCTCCTTTTCTGGGACTTGGGACAAGGACAACCCGAGACCCCCGGCCCGCGACCCCCGCCGCCCCGCCTCCTCCCCGCGCGCCGCCCCGCCTCCTCCCCGCGCGCCGCCCCGCCTCCTCCCCGCGCGCCGCCCCGCCTCCTCCCCGCGCGCCGCCCCGCCTCCTCCCCGCGCGCCGCCCCGCCTCCTCCCCGCGCGCCGCCCCGCCTCCTCCCCGCGCGCCGCCCCGCCTCCTCCCCGCGCGCCGCCCCGCCTCCTCCCCGCGCGCCGCCCCGCCTCCTCCCCGCGCGCCGCCCCGCCTCCTCCCCGCGCGCCGCCCCGCCTCCTCCCCGCGCGCCGCCCCGCCTCCTCCCCGCGCGCCGCCCCGCCTCCTCCCCGCGCGCCGCCCCGCCTCCTCCCCGCGCGCCGCCCCGCCCCCTCGGCCACCGCCGGAAGCGGAAGTCGCCCCGGGCGCCCGTGGGCCGGACCCAGCGGCCGTTGGCGCGCGGCTCATGGCCCCCGGCTCCCAGTCTGGCTGTGCCGCGGACGCCCCTGGCCCTCGGAGACGGCGGCGCAGCGGGTCGCGGAGCCGGCCGTCGGCGCAGCCCCGCCGCTCCCCGCCCGCCCGGGCGTCCTGCCCCCTGTGCGGCGGCGGGCACCGCCACCATGAGCACCGCCACCACCACGCCGGCCACCCGCAGTGGGCCGAAGACTACGAGAAGGAGAGAGAGGAGAGCGCTCGGCTGAGGAGGCTGAAGGAGAGAGAGCGGATCGGGGAGATAGGGGCGCCTGAGGTCTGGGGCCTGTCCCCGAAGTCCCCCGAGCCGGATTCCGATGAGCATACACCAGCTGAGGGTGAAGAGGTAAAGAGCCTGAAGACTAGCAGTCCGGATTCCAGCTCTGAAGAAAAGAGGACAAAACCCAGCCATTCAAAAAACAAGAAAAAAAGAAAGAAAAAGTTGCCCAGCAGAAAACGTAGGCATTCTTGTGACAAAAATTCAGATTGTGATGCTAATTCTGGCTCTGATGATGATAAAAAGAGAGTCAAAAAAGACAAGAAAGACAAGAAAAAGAAACAGAGGGGAAAAACAACCAAGAAAAAGAAGAACAGGAAGATTAAAAAGGAGTCCAGTGACTCCAGCAGTAAAGATTCAGAAGAGGAGTTGCCAGAAAATATCTGGATTAAGCGGTCAAAGATTGCAGATACCATGGGTTTAATAGGTCCAGAAGCCCCTATAATACACACCTCGCAAGATGAGAAGCCTTTGAACTATGGCCATGCGCTGCTTCCAGGTGAAGGTGCAGCAATGGCTGAGTATGTAAAAGCTGGAAAGCGTATACCACGGAGAGGTGAAATTGGATTGACAAGTGAAGAGATTGCTTCATTCGAGTGCTCAGGTTATGTCATGAGTGGTAGCAGGCATCGCAGAATGGAGGCAGTAAGACTGAGGAAAGAAAACCAGATCTACAGTGCTGATGAGAAGAGAGCCCTTGCATCTTTTAACCAAGAAGAGAGACGAAAGAGAGAGAATAAGATTCTAGCCAGTTTCCGAGAGATGGTGTACAGAAAGACAAAAGGGAAAGATGACAAATAGGACTTGTTTGTTATGCAGCAGGACTTCTAACAGCAGAGGTTTTGTGGATTAAAACAGTATTTAAAAGGTTTGCAGTGCTACTGCCACTGTACTACTGTTAGTCACTCAGGAAAAACTTCTTTTTGAGATAGTTTTAGCAATTTATTTTTTGTTTCTTTTTTTTAACTTAAAGCAATATGTGCACATGGTTAACAACTACTCAAACTTTACAAGAGGAGCATTAATAAAAAGTAAATACTTCACCTCATTCCTTGATTTCTCTCCTCAAAGAAATCTTTTTGATGTCTTCTATATTCATAAATTATGTATATATATAATGGTATATGTCACCGGATAAAGATGAAAGCTATTAACTGAAGTTTTTAAATCTCCCTATACTCTGACCTTGCACTCTAGAAAAGCTTCATTACCTCATGGAGCCATTCATTTGTACCAGAGAGGACCAAAAGGAACCCAGAAAGGACAGGATTCAATTGCGTATATACCTCTAGAAGTTAACAGATTGGGTTAAAAAAAAAGAGATTCACTGGCTGGTACAACTGAAATGTCTAGGAAAAGGACAGGTTTCCCACATTTCTTTAATAGGACTATGGCTTCTTTATCTTTTCCATAGTCATTTTCCTCTGGCTGTTTTCCCTTAGATAAAGGCTGCCAAAGTTCCCAAGTTTCATTATGGTTTTCCTGGTCTGTGAAGAGAAAAAGAATTTGTCTAACTTGGCATTCCAACAAGAATCCAAAATCACCATAACTGGATTGGAAGATCACATACCCACTTAAAACAAGTGTTCTTGCCAGAGAAATAGAATGACTTGAAACTGTAGATATGGTCAACTAATGGGCCACATGGGGAAAGAGTGGATACTGCAATGAAAATAAGGGTAATGTTGGGCAGGGAGATAGACAAATGCCCAATATGTTTTTTTGTTTGTTTGTTAGACTTATTTAATTTTATTTATTATTATTAATTCACCAGAGAGAGAGGGAAAGTGAGAAAGCAAGCCGGTAGGTCCAGGACTTGAACCATGGTTGGCCATGTAGAAATCCAGTGCTTCAGCCACCACGCTATCTGCTGGCCCCCTTGTTGCTTGTTTTTAATCCTTTTTTAGAAGTTGCTTCTCCTATGAGTGAGAGCAAAAGGAGACAGCAGTCCTGATAGGCCCCTGAAGCTGCAATCTACCCCCAACCCAAGTTAGCCCATGATTATGGGCACATCCATGTCTAATATACCCAGGGAGGTCTCTAGATGTGAACCCAGAAACCTCCCTTGTTTATCAGCCTCACAGAGTGTCATGTTGCACCACTGTACCACTGCCTGTCTACTCCTACAATTTTGAATGATTTTTAAAAACAAGATAGTAGAGAGTACTTGTGCTGGAAAATCAGTTTTCTTGAAGAAATGCTTGGCTTGACTATTAGAAGCAAAGCCAAAACCTGACTGAAGATGACATAGGGCTTAACCCATAAAACGGTGGTGTTTGAGTCTTCCGAAGAACAGATTAGGGCCACTTAGACCAGCAAAGAAAAATGAGAAGGTATAAGGAGAAACTGGTTGGTGGAGCTCATGAAGGAGAGACCAGATCAGGAAGGACCGTGTGGATGGGGAGTTGGCATTGAGAGACTGGCTAGCGCCACTCCTGGAGAAGACGTCAGAGTGAGTGAGCTCATCTCATGATCTATGATAAAGCTTCTGTTGCTACTCAGTGATTTTTGTGCCTGGACCCCGAGACTTGAGTTCCACCTAAGCAAATTGTCTCATTTAGAGAACCCTCTTTTTAAGGTTCAAGATAGTGGTAAGCTCCGTAGAGCTGAAGGGGAGGGTTGAGGTCCTAGAAACTGGCAGAGCGGTGTAGTGTGAAAAGCCGCTCGCCCTGCTATGTAACAGAGCTGATGCTGGGCTACTCTAGTTTGAGATTTTCCCCAAAAGGAATAGGAAACGTTGGTGGAAACCATACTGCTACATATGCATACTTCCATTTTTAGAAATAAACTATATCACATTGTACATGTGGATTCACACCTTGCTTTTTTCCTTTAACAGTATATCCTGGGAATATTTTATATCAACTCATTCTTTTAAATTACTTTATAACATTCCATTGTATTGAAGAACCATATTTTATTGGCTGTTTAAGATTTTTCTATTTTAAAATACTGTAGTGAAAAACTAGTTGTTTAGGAGTACTTTGTAGCATATTCATCTCAAAGTAGAATTATTGAGTCAAAAATAATCCTTTGAGTTATTTAGAAACTACTGGATTAAAGGGAAAATATTTAGTAGGTGCCTTCTACGTGCTAGGCACTGTGGGAGAGTCTGGGGATAAACATGTGAATAAATTAGGCTTAATCCCTGCCGTCATAGAACTTTACATTGTAATAAGGGAGACAGACTTTACAGTCTGTCTTATAAAGTATCCAGGCCGGCTGTGCAGCCGGAAATACACTGTTCAAGAGAAGCTAGACCCCCTCTGGCAGCCACCATTCACATCCCTGGCCCCATGTGCCCGAAACATGCTGAGCACTTGTGTGAGTGCTCAGGTTCTGGAAGGATAGAGGACTGCAAGGAAGGGGGATTGTGGCATGATCAGACCCTGTAAGGGTGTTCCTCTTTCCCTTGCTCATTCTCACATGCTTGAACACACTATTGTAAGTAAAGAAAAAAATAAAATATTCACCAATTCCTATTTTGTTAGGAGTTTCCCATTTAAATCAGAAATGCATGTTGATTTTCATGAAATTACTTTAAAGCATTTGTGGAGATCATGTGATTTTTCTCTGTTAGCCTATACTCTAGACAAAAGGAGAAAGCAAGTTTCCAATATAGAGGGTTCAAAATGGAGGTGCTCCTGCTTCACTGCTTCAGAAGCATTATTAAAAGGTGAGAACTCTACATCTTAAGCTACAGTTTTTTAAGTTGTGCCTAATGATGATATGAAAAAAGTTTTTATTTTGAATATCGTATGAATGAATCCAATAGATCATTGCAGTTTACAAAAATGGGGATAATGCCAGAAAGTTAAAATCTTGAGTTTGAAATTTGTATTATTAATATGTAGCCTGTCCTGGTAAAAAATGGTATTTGATCTATTTTCACCCCCTCTCACCTGGGCAAGAAAACGACTGTTTCTGTTGTTTGCCGTAGAATTAATTTTGGTAAAGTGAGGTCTGATGTACCCCCTCCTCCTCCTCTCACCCAAAAACATACATTCAAAGTGTAGTTGATCATTCTACAATAATCGAGTTAATTTTCATTTTCTTAAATCTTTCAATACACATATATGTCCATCGTTCAGTGTAATTTTTGAAATACTTTGATACATATTTTTGCCATTGTGGTTGATGACATTTTTAGTTGGGAAGAAATGATGAGGCGTGTGTCCTGTTTTATTTATATGAGTGAGCTGGCCAGTTTTACATGAGTAACGTAAACGTCGGCTTCTCGAAAACATAAACAAAACCAAAACCGAAACCCTACACAACCCAGCTCGCCCCTCCGGGCGGGACCTCCCGGCGGGGCACCATCGAGCCCGGCCTCCCGAGCGCCTAGAGCGGAGAGGACGGCGTGACGTCACGGAAAGGGGGCGGGGCACCATCGAGCCCGGCCTCCCGTGTGCCTAGAGCGGAGAGGACGGCGTGAAGTCACGGAAGTTGGCGGGCGGTGCTGCCTCGAAGTCCCGGCGGTGAGTGGCACGCGCGCGGGCTGGGTCGGCGTCCCGGGCCAGGGAGGCGGAGGCGTGGGGCGGCCGGCGCCCGTCGGAGCCCAGGGAGAGCTGACTGCGGGGACGCGGCGGAGCCCGCGACGGTGCAGGGCTGCGGGGGCAGGGTGGTGCGGGGGCGGGCCCTTCCGCGCGTTTCAGAGCGTCTGGCTGGAGCTCCTGCGGACTGTCGGGCCATCTCGAGTTAGGAGAGCGCGGAACCGGAGGTCCATCTCCCGGGCGTGGAGCCCGCGTTTGCCGCTGGATCAGGCGTTGGTTGCAGAAGGAATTAGGCCAAAATACAGCCCAGGTGTGCGGCCTGTGGGGCCGAGAGACTGCAGGAAAGCTGAGGGTCGGCTTTGGCAACTTGTGACTCTTCCACTGCCGCCTCTGCGCGTGCAGCTGCTGGTACTCTCCTGTGCGGCCTGCCTAACCCACGCGAGCTCGTGGGACAGTGTGCAGGCCTCGGTTTATCGTGCAGGGGCATCAACGGAAAGACACCGGTGGCCGGGGTGTGCCAGGAGGAAGGGGTAAGGTATGGAAGGGCCCAGGGCGAGAATGAGTGTTGCAGGCTTGAGAAACAGACGTTCAGGGGGTCTGAGAACGTCAAAATGTTGAGCCGCATTAAATGCTTTGAACCTGACGGCCCAGCTGAGGCCGAGGGGCTCCGCCCTTCGTACTCGGCCTTGGCGACCTGGTGCCCACACCTCTCCAGGGTCTTCCTGCTCTTCCTGACAGTAGTGGCCAGGGCCCCCGGGTGGCTCTCCCAGCGTCCAGCAGTTCTCCAGACTCTTCTGTCTCACAGACCTTGCCCTGTGTCCTTGTCTGGCTTAGTGTCACTTGAGTCTCAAGCCTTCCCCGGCACCATCGTGGGGGGGGGGGCAGAGGCAGCGAGTTCCCCGTGTATTCCCAGAGAGTGCATCGTGCTCAGTGAGGTGACTTAGGGTACTCCATGTCCTAGTTCATTCTGATGCTGGCATCAGTGGACTTTGTATTTATTTTGTAACTTTTTTAAGGTTTTGTTCTGTCTTGCCTGAGGACGGGTGTGCTTGTCAGAGAAAGGCAGTGAGAGGGAGAGAAACCACCTTGGGGGCCGGCACGCCACGTCCCTTCTGGGATTTTGGGCATGCTCACACACGGTCCTGGTGTGGCTTTCAAGCCATCAGGTCCGGGACTTGAGCCGTGGTCAGCCGTGTGGGAGTCTAGCACCTTAACCACCTGCTGACCCCTATTTTGTATTCAATGTGTACAGAAACGTCGAGAGAACAGTACGGTTCGTGTCGCAGCAGTGGCCCCTTCCCTATACTCTCCACACACTTTCCCCCAGAAATACTTGAAAGTAAGTTTTAGTATGCATCTTCCGAGGATAAGAGTATTCATTTTAGAGAACGTTCTGTATCAGAACTTTCAGGAGCCCAGAAGTTGGTAGCTGGACTGACTCCGTGGTCTGGGGCTAAGGCAGCCAGTCTCGCATGGCCAACCTTGCACTTCAAGTCCTGGACCCAGCAGTTTGAGAAACACACCAGCCCGTGTTCTGTGTGCCCAAAATCCCCAAAGGAGGGAGGTCGAAGAGACTGCAGCCTGACCTCACCCCACGGGACCTTCCTCTCCCTTTCTCTGTCTCTAGTCGAATAAAAAAAACCTTTTGTTAGTTTGTTTGTTTTTTTGAGAGGTTTTTGCTATAGGGTGCCCGCATTCAACAGAAAGACAAAGAGAGATAGAGACAGAAAGCGAGAAATCACCCCCAAGGGGGGATGGCCATGCCACAATTCCTTTTCCTCCATTCTCTTGGGATCTTGGGCATGCACATACATGTGCCCGGCGTGAGTTTAAGTCACCAGGTCTGGGACTCGAGCTGTGGTCGACTACATGGGAGTCCAGCAACAGCCATCATGCCAACTGCTGGTCCCCAGAAGTAGCCTTTTTCCATAAAGGGCCAAGTAGCTGTGTGTCCGGCTCTAAGGGCAGTCAGTCCTGTGGCCTGCTCAGCTCTGCCGTCCCAGCACAGACACAGGTGCGCGGGCTGTCCAGGTCCTGGGCGTAGGGGAGTGGCGCCAGGTCAGGTCTGCAGAGCGGTGGTTCACCCTCCCTGTCCCGATAGAGCATTCGTGTGCAGGCTTCTGAATTGTCCTAAAGCCGTTTCCAATGTCCCTTCCCTAAGAGTCACATCTGGTTCTGTCTGCCCAGTCTGGAGCAGTCGCCTCCCACCTGTCCTTGTGAAGCTTGGGTGAGCTCATGCCATGGCTTACCGGTTATCTGAGTGTCTGCGGCACTGTGGACAGGTGCTGCCGGATGGGGAGGCGTGTGCTGTCCCTGGTCCTGCCGGTGACGGCCTGCATCTCCATGTGCCACGGCAGTTCACATCAGCCCGCCCGGGGCCCTGAGATCAGCCACGTCCTGTGTCCCCAGCCCTTTCACCCAGTGCCGTGAGCAGTCAGGTACCGCCTTGACTGAGCCGCTTACCCCGGGGTGCAGATCCCCCACACCCATCACTCCGACTGCGGCTGGGGCTCTTCTGTCTCGTAGGTGAACTCAGAAATGTTGCGGTGGACGGTCTGGGCAGGAGGCAGGGGAGCTCGGAGGGCTGGTGCTGCGGTTCCGTGCCTGTGATTGCTGTTCCTGTGTTTTAGGAACACGCCGAGGTTCCATCAGAAGGAAGCTCTCACAAACAGCCAGGCCGAGCGGCCATGGCCACAGCACTGCCGGCTGCTCCCTCCCTGGTGCAGCTGAATCTGAAGAAGGAGGGCCCCCGACCCACCTGGGAGCTGGAGCTCCCACTGCCCGGCGGTGGCGGGGGCCTCGGGCTCGAGCCGCTGCGCAAACAGTTCCGGCAGCTGCGGTACGAGGAGACCCCGGGGCCCCGCGAGGCGCTGGCCCGGCTCCGCGAGCTCTGCAGACGGTGGCTGCGGCCCGAGGCCCACAGCAAGGAGCAGATCCTGGAGCTGCTGGTGCTGGAGCAGTTCCTGAGCATCCTGCCCGGGGAGCTGCGCGCCTGGGTGCGCGAGCGGCGCCCCGCGAGCGGGGAGGACCTGGTTCTGGCCCGGAAGGTCTACAGCGGGCGTCTGCAGAGATGCGGCTGCAAGTGGTCAAGGTCGGTGCCGCTTTGGCAGAAACCAGACCCAGGTGGAGGGGACGTGCAGGCCCGGTTCCACTCCCTTCCAGTCTGAGCTGGAGTCTGTGGGTCATCTGCGCTGGAGCTTGTCCCTGCCGGGGGAGCCTGTGTTCAGGGCCCGTCCCCTTCCTCTGCCCCCTGCACGGTCTCCTCTTTTCTGACATGGGGTGTTTCTCTGCACGGCAGTTCCTGAGCCCACGTGTACTTCCCCCAGGACCTAGGCCCAGCCGTGGAACAGACGCCGCCCGTGGAGGCCACCACCAGGCCCGGAGCAGCGCGGGAGCAGCCGGTGCAGCCTGAGTGCAGAGGGCCCAGGCCTGGGGAAGAGAAGGGTGAGAGCTGCCGGGCTGCTGCCTGTGGGTGGGCCCGTGGGTGTTCCAAGTGAGGTTTACTGAGGGGTGACTGACCAACAGTCACGCTCGCTCTGAGTGTACAGGCCAAGTCTGCACAGACGTGAGTACGTACAGTCTTAGGTTGGCACCGTAGTCCCGATGCAGAAGGTCACCCCAAACGCTGCTGTTGAACAGAACACCCAGGAGAGGGACAAGGGACCCCGGCCTTGTCTGGCCTCCCTGGGAGCGGTGAGGGAAGAGCAGGGCCGGCTTCTCATGGAGGGCGGGCTGTGTGGTCACCCTGCTTTGTTTGTTTTATGTTGTCCTGAATTCCCTCTTTTCCCCCTAATTTCTCTCTTATTTGTGTGTGTTTTTTAGGAATTTAAAAAAAAATTTTATTCATTCATTTATTTTCATTTGACCAGAGAAAGAAACACACAGAGAGTGATAGTGAAAAAGCAAACCAACAGGTCCAGGACTCGAACCGTGGTCAGCACGTGGGGGTGTCCAGCACCCTAAACACCACGCCACCTGCTGGTCCCTTCTTTGTGTTTCTCATTGCTAGAGGGAGGGTGTGCACCCTTACCAGAGAGAGCAGAAGAACCCCCCAGGGGAGTCTGGTCACACCGCAGCCCCTTCCCTCCACTTTTCCACCCACTGGGATTTGGGGCACACACACACAAGCCCAACTCCTTTTCCAAGCTGCCAGGGCTAGGGCTTGAACCGTGGTCGACCATGTGGCATCTGGCTCCTTTAACCACTAGGCCACAGAGGACAGCCCCGTTTTTTTTTTTTTTTTTTTTTTTTAAAGAATTATTTTATTTAACTTTTATTTATTATTACATCATTATTATTTTTCAGTTTAATCAGAGAGAGACAGAGAGAGAGAGAGAGAGAGAGGAAGTGAGAAAGCAAACCACCAGGTCCGAGACTTGAACCGTGGTCGGCCATGTGGGAGTCCAGCGCCTTTAACCACCACGCCACTTGCCAGCCCCAGCCCCGTTTTTTTAAAAAGTGTATTCGTGATAGTGTGTGTTCACATGTGAGAGAGAGCGCCCCCCACCGGGGCTGTCCCACTGCGGTCCCCTCCTCCGGGCCCAGGCTGTCAGATCTGGGCGCTCACGTGCCAGGTGCATTTCAGGCTGACCTGGCCAGAGCTCGAAGCACACGCACTGGGGGATCTGACTCCTCTTGGTCTCGGCACTGCTGCGTCACAAGCCCCCGTCTCCTCCTCACAGTCTTCCCTCATTTTTACTGGGTCGTTGGGGACATCATGACACATTTCTGCATAGAGAAGCAGAAAACTATGTCCTGACTTTCCTGACGACCCCACAGTCTCGGGCAGTCTGCGTCCCTCTGTTCTCTCCTTCGGTGTCCCAGAAGCTGTTACCTTCTGCTCAGTCCCGTCATGTAGACAAATTCATTAACGCCCATCTCCTCTCAGAGCCCTGTGCTGAGCTGGGGCTGTTATTTTACTTATTCTGTTGTGATACATAAAAGGTAAACCCCCATCAGAGACTCCTCGGCCGTTGGCAGTGGTTTGTTCCAACCCGTCTGTCCTCAGCCTCACGGTCAGCAGCAGGGCATCTGGCCCAGTGTCCTTGAGACCCGGGGTCCCTCAGCCCCAGGCCAGCCGGCAGCTGCTCACACTTCATGTCCCACCAGGCCACACTCGTCTGACCTCCCTGGACTCCGGCCTTCTCTCTCCTGCGTCTCCACGGCCTGCTCCCCCTGTCTGGAGCAGTTTTTGCTCACTCTCCCCAATCGATCCCCCTCACCCTTCAGCCCTGTCTAGACACCGTCTCCCTGGTGCCTGGGCAGGCCGCAGGTTCTGGGCTGGGAGAGCGCTGCATTCTGGTCGTGGAGCTGAGCCACGGACCTCTGGCTCCTTGTTACTCCTGCCGGCCAGGAGAGCAGGGGCTGTCCCGAGTCCGCCCTGTGCTCGGCCTCCAGCTGGCTCGGGTGAGCCAGTCTGTGGGGCTGCCCTGAGTCTGCTCCTGAGGTGGTTGAGGGACGTCAAAGGGAAGGGGCCTGCCTGCCAATCTGTGGGTAACTTACCCTTAAAGACGCCAGCAGCAGGCAGAACCTGGAAAATGCCCCTTGCCCTCTGGATCTGTTGAAGATGTTACATTCAGGGCCGGCAGGTGGCATGATGGTTAAGGCACCGGACTCCCACGTGGCCAACTACAGTTCGAGTCCTGGACCTGGCAGCTTCTCACTTTCCCTTTCTCTCTGGTCAAATTAAAAAATAATAATAATAAATAAAATTAAGTAATTCTTAAAGAAAATGTTACATTCAGAGTTGAAGTTGTTTGGGGCTTCAGACCCTCTATCTTGGTTGTCGTTACTGGAAAAGACCACACTGTGCCCGAGTTGGCGACCTCGCCCTGTTGCTAGAGCCCTCCAGCGTGCGTGGCTCACCCTCAGCCTCTGTACCATGCGTGGACGCGCTGTCTGCTCAGCTCTCCTGGGACCCCTCCGCTTTCACTTCTGGTTCTACCTGCCCTGCCCTTCCTCACGGCCTGCCCCTTTGTCCTGGGCGCGCCCCACACTCGTTCCTTGGCTTAGTGCTGCGGAGAGCCTCCTGCCAGCCCGACTGCACCCACGCTCCTGTTCCTCCCTGCCTGGGCACGCTCCTGGCCGCGAGAGACTGCCCAGGGCCAGCCGGTGGTGTGGAGGGTAAGGTGCTGTGTCCCACACGGCCGACTGCGTGGTTGAAAACACACTGGGCATATGTGCGTGCATGCTTCAAGTCCCAGGAGGAGAGTGGAGAAGGGATTGGGGCATGGCCATCCCCGGGGGGGGGGGGTGCTTTCTCACTTTCCCTCTCTTCCTCTCCAGCAAGTGCTTGCACCTTCTGACAAAATGTTTTAAATTAAATTCCGTCTGCCACCTTCTGACCCTTCTTTCTGTGGGTCTGAGCTTAGGTTTTTCCATCTCCGTTCACGTTCCCTGGGACCAGGCCCTGCACCGGAGAAGTCTGCTCAGCTTGTACGCACAGCCCCGGTGCTGGGGGTAGAGTCAGGATAGATGAGTGGGCCTCTGAGAGACCGAAGTTCTGTCAGCTACGCAGGAAAGCAGCTGCTGCCGTCAGGGAGCTCGGGAAAGCTCATGGCCATCTTTTCCCCCTCCTTCTATGAAAGAGTGCGTGAGGGCGAGCTCCCCCAGCGGGGTCTTGACACGACCCAGCCCTGGATCATGGGTGTGACCGTGCTTCAGGGAGGTCTCTGGATGCAAGCCTGGAACCTTACCTGGGGGTCAGCCCACAGGGTGTCACGTTCCCTGGTGCCCGGTCCACCCTCCCAGCCCCTGGCTCATGGCGGGTCTCGTGGGGACCCTGCGGTCTCAGCTTCCTAAGTAGCTGCTCCTACAGGAACATGCCCCTGCCCGCTCTTCAGGGGTCAGGGTCAAACCTGAGCCTCGTGGCCTTGGCCACGGAGCAGCAGTGCCTTACCAGCATGCATCACCGTGGCTGAGGCATTTTTGTGGACTTGATGTTATCCTGAAGGTCTGAGGGCTCCAAATTTGGACTTACTGGTGAGGACTCTGAGCCCAGATTTTTCAGATCCTCTTTCTACAATTCAGCTGCTATGGCATGTCCATGTCCTCCGTCTCCTTTAGGGTGCTCTCCCTTTCTCACTGGCCCCACAATCCTCAGATGGTCTCACCTTTTTATTTTTCATGTGACAATTATCTTCAAGAATATACAGCCATGCCCTTTAAGACAAGGTGGCTTGTTTGCTGGCGTCTCTGGCTGTGTCACGACAAGCCCTAACCCTTTTACAGTAAGCTGCCTCCCAGGCTGGCAGATGGCAGGGGGTTAAGGCAGCTGGATCCCACATGCCACCACCTGATTTGAATTCTGGGGCTTGAAAACCACAGCAGGCAGGGACCAGCAGTTAGCATAATGGCTATGTTGCTGGACTCCCACGCAGTTGACCACGGTTCGAGACCCGGACCCGGTGGCTTAAACTCACGCCGGGCGCGTGCGTGCCCAAGATCCAGAGAGGAGAATGGAGGAGGAGGGATTGCGACGTGGCCATCCCCCATGGGGGGTGATTTCTCGCTTTCTGTCTCTCTGTCTGGCGAGCGCATGCGCCCTATAGCAAAAACCTCTCCAAAAAAAAGGAAAAAAAATAAAAACACACCAGGCACATGCGTTTGCCCCAGATCCCACAGACCAGTGGGAGTGAAGGGAATGCAGAACGGCCAACCCTGCAGAAGGTGCTCTCCCCCGCCCCTGCCTGTGTGTCCGGGTGTACACGAGCCCCCCCTCAGCTCCAGAAGGTGCCGGCCCCCGCCCCTGCCTGTCCCTGCACACACGAGACACCCCGTCCCCCATCTTCACCCTCCCTCTGTCCCACAGGTTTTCTCTCGCCCCTGCCCTCCCTCTGTCCCTGGTGCACAGGAGCCCCGTGGGGAAGTCGCGCCCACCCCAGCCTTGCCCTCGCCCTCGCCCATCACCACCGGGTCCGCGGGGATGTCCCCTCTACCTCCGCACTGGCCTTGGCACACGAGAGGGACGCCAGCCCCTCCTCTCAGGACTTTTACCCTGAACACGGAAGCACAAGTGACTCTGCGTTCATTTCAGGTGACCCAAGGACCGAGAATGGGACGCTCGTGGTGACCGACCTGTGTGGGCGAGGACGCCCTGGGAGAGGATCCAGCCCCGGGGAAGCTCTGCAGGACGCGCGGCCCCCGGGTGCGGGTGCGGGGAGGGCTCCGTCCCGGGTGAACAGGGGCGCGCTCGCCCGCGTAAAGAGCTCCGTGGACCTGAGGCGCCCCGGAGCCCCGGCGCTCCCGCGCGTCCCCCCAGGGGCAGGCCGCACCAGTGCCAGGAGTGCGGGAAAGCCTTCCAGAGGAGCTCGCACCTCGTCAGACACCAGAAGACCCACCGGGGCGAGAAGCCGCATCGGTGCCAGGAGTGCGGCAAGGTGTTCAGCCAGAACGCGGGGCTGCAGGAGCACCTGCGCGTCCACACCGGGGAGAGGCCCTACCTGTGCGTCCTCTGCGGAAAGAGCTTCCGGCGCAGCTCCCACCTGAACCGACACCAGAGGACACACAGCCAGGAGGAGCCCTGCACCTGCCAGGACTGCGGGCAGACCTTCAGCCGGGCCCTGCTGCTCACCCACCGCCAGAGGGCCCACCCGCCGTCCCGGAGCCACCGCTGCAGCGAGTGTGGGAAAGCCTTCGCCCTGACCTCGGACCTCGTCCGGCACCACCGGGTCCACACCGGGGAGAAGCCCTTCAGGTGCGACCTGTGCCAGAAAGCCTTCCGCCTGAACGCGCACCTCTTGCCGCACGTGCGCATACACAGGGAAGAGAAGCCCTACGCATGCCCCCGCTGTGGAGAGGCCTTCCGGCAGCGCTCGGGGCTCTTCCAGCATCAGAGGTATCACCACAATGACAAGGCGACCTGATGGGCCCTCCTTCAGACCCTCGGAGAGGGGACTTTCACGGACAAGCAAACGGCACTTTAGGAAAGCCACTCAGGCCAGGGAATGTGGGGGTCACGTTGCGGACTGCCTGCTCCATCTCCTTTAGTACGCTCAAAGTCAGCTCGGGGCTACAGGAATTTCCCCCAGAGGGTCCTGTGGGATCACTGTTTTCCATGACAGGACTTGTCGAGCCTTTCACATGAGAAGTGCATGATTAAGTGTCCTCCATGGTGGAGCGTCACGGCTCACTGAGCTTTGAGATTGGCAGGGAGTCCAATGTCCACAGATTTTCAGGTATAAGCAGAACACGAATAGGCTGGTATGGAGACTTGGTAAAAATCTGGAAACGTGGAATTAAAGTATGATTTACTCTGGTACAAAGCACTTTAAATTTCTCATGCATAGTTTTCCATACATGGATTTGCCTTCCAAAACAGGGCCGTGTCAGTGGAAACCTCAAGGTCGGTCGTATTCATGGGATAGTACCTGAATTACAGGACACATGGTAGGTTAGTTAATACCTGGCTACTGCTACTGGTAAAAAGTGGTTCTGATCAAAAACATTATTGGTTCTCATTGTAGTGGATGCACCTGCTACAAAGATTAAGCTTTTCTCTTTTTTCCTTCTTTCCTCTCTTTGATGTGCCCCTCCTACAAGCTTTACTTCCTTCTCTTTCTGTTCAGCATGCAGCACGTGAGCACATGAGAGAAGCACCTTCCACAGGGCTGGGTCCCGGTTCCAGACACCTGCCGTGCAGCCCACCAGAATCCTGGGCATATTGCATGCTTTCAAGCCTACTGGGGCAAGGGGACTTGAACCAGGGTCCACACGTGGCTTCCAGCCCTGCTGTCCTGTGGCTACTGACTGCCCCGGAAGCTAGGCAAGCTTTCTTGAACGGGTTCATCGCCAGCTCACCTACGTTTGTTCATGCTCTGCCTGAAGGCTTTGTCCATCGCACCGCCAGTTGGCACTGCTGTGGACCGAGACCACCGAGAAATTCAAGTTTTCCGAGCCTTTATTCCTGGCCAGACCGCCATCCCGGCCGGGGGCTGCCGCCCCTGCCACTGGCAGGTAGCGTTTTTTGGGACAAAAGCCCCAACCCACAGCTTTGCAGAGCATTTAAGCCCAAAAACCACAAGCGGATTTCCAAATCTTGGGGAAGAATCTGCAAAAGGTGGGGCTGGGTTTTCTGAGGAGGGAGAAGCGCTGTAAGAGTGAGTTTTCTGGAAAGGCTGTAACTAAGCACCTTACAGAAGCG
This sequence comes from Tupaia tana, assembly GCA_026018925.1. Taxonomy (NCBI): domain Eukaryota; kingdom Metazoa; phylum Chordata; class Mammalia; order Scandentia; family Tupaiidae; genus Tupaia; species Tupaia tana. Next base: position 12,927,975 of record JAKSZU010000024.1, on the reverse strand, counting down.
GGGCAGCGAGTGTGTTCCTACTCTTCCATGGGCTAGGTGAGCCAGGCCTGTGGGGTGCGTCCGAGGCTAACACCATCTTTCTTATCATCTGTCTTAGTCCATCACAGCGCTTGGGCCTCGAAGGACCGTCTTCCGCTCAAGACGCGCCTGGCTCGGAGGGCGGCTTGGGCCCTCCCAGCGCTGCCAGGCCTCCTGCGAGCTGGCCTCGCCTCCCACGCGGCCGGAAGCCGACGCTCACGTCGGGCCGCGCCTGCGCGGGGGTCAGCACTGCCCCGCGGAGACGGAAGCGGAAGCCGCGCCCAGGACGGCGCTGAGCGCCGACGGGAGACACGGCAGCGCATGCGCCTGGCCGCCGCCGAGGTTGGCCTCGCAGACGTCCCAGCGCGCCCCGCGCCCCCGCCGGCTTTTCCTCCCCGTCCCTGCTACGGCGCTCGCTCGCGTTTGGCCCCTGGTCTCCGTATTTCCGGCCGCGGCCCGGTGCCTTGAACACGGACGTCTGTGACCTTCCCGGGAACGTCCCCGGCTAGGCAGGAGGGCTCCTGACTGCGAGGCTCGGCAGCCGGAAATGGGACTTGCGGGTTGGAACTTGGCCTTTGGAAACAGCATTGAGAAGGCTGTCTGGGGAGACCCGGCGCGGACGGAATGGGACGAGTGTGCTCCGGAGGTAAGGATGGGCAGGTGAGTCCTCCCGACAGGGCGGAGCAGCCCTGGTGCCCCCGGACGGCCACCCACCTGTGGGTCCTGCTCCTGCTCCGCCCTGCACCTCGGCCCGGCCACAGCCCTGGTGGTTCTGGACAGACTTCCCTCTGCCCCCACCCTGGAAAGCACTGGGAAATTTCAAGACTGGCTTAAAGTGAAGGGAATAAAAGTAACATCACTTAAAAAAAATTAAGAGATCACTTTGAACCAGAGCTGAGAGGGAATATTTTGAAACTAAGAGAAAGTTTAATTTGTAAAGGATCGTTAAAAGGACTTTGCATCTAGTGCTCACACCTAAGCCAAGACCTACACAATGCTCAATCAGTATTCGCTGAGCGGATCAATAAACTGTATGACGACAGCTAAAGCAGAAACATTCCAAAACACACACTAACTTCACAGATAAACCAAATTCGTTTGCCGGGAAGACAACTTCCGGCACAGCTGGGAGCGAGCTGTGACAGCAGTTTGTCGAAGCTAGCTAGAGTGGTCAAATAGGGTACCCAAAAATCTTACAGACGCGAGTGCTTCTGGAGTCAGGCAGATGAGAAGCAGATGGGTTCACTGGTATTCAGAGAGGTCACCACCGAGCGTGCCAAAGGCTCCTTGCGAGGTCCTCTGTCTTTTTCTCCAGACTTTCTCATTAGTTTTCCATATCAAAAGGTGATCGCCCTGCGAGATGAACTGTGACAGGTCTTCGTTGGATCTGAAACCTTTGATTCCATGGTGTCTCTGCATAAGCAAATCTTGTTCCATGGCTTAGCCTAGGATCTAGAAGCGATGTGATGAAGGTAGTTTGGGAAAACTATTTGAAATTTACCTGTCAGAAAAAACACCCAACATACAAACCCCACAGTAGAGAAAGACGGAGTATGAGGAGCTCTGGGTTGTGGCTCGGACCGTGGGGCTCCTGCAGTTCAGTGTGTGCTCTGTGCTGTTCCAAGCCCTCCGTCAGCCAGGGTGCTCCCCCGCCCTTCCAGCCCACAGCTCTGCAGTTCTCATAGTCGCCTCTGCACATCTGGCAGGGGTCACTTGTAGGCCGGCAGGGGAAGGGCCTGCCCCAGCACCTGCTCCTTGGTCCACATTTCTGGCCTGAGCAAGTGTGAGAGCGAGAGGTCGGCACTCTCCCTGGGCAGGAACCATTGCAGTCCTCAATGCCTGAGCCCTGGTCCCAGGCCTGTCCTCTCCCCGCAGTCACTTTAGAGACCTTTGCTGCAGGAGGACTGCCACACCAGCCTGGGGTTCACTCAGGTTTTTCAGAAGTATTTTCTTGTAGCTTGTCTTCTTCCTGGAGCACAAAACAATCATGTTAGCAGAGACTACGTATAGTTTATTTCTTTTGCCAAAAAACTCGCAGACTTGCACAGTGTGCCCAGAAAGAAGGGGAAGTCTGTGTGAGGAAGTGAACTGAAGGACCAGGCCAGCAGGGGGCGCGTGAGGGTCAGGCAGGTAGATCCCACATGGCTCACAGAAGGTTCAAGTCCTGGACACTACGGCTTCAAAATCATGCCTGGTGTGTGTGCGGGAGCCCAGAGTCCCCAGAGGAGAATGGAGGAGAGAAGATTGCAGCGTGGCCATCCCCTCCAGGGGGGCTTTCTCACTTTTTCTGTCTCTGTATGGGAAGCCCACACGTCCTGCAGCAAGCCCTCTCCTGCAGGTCCGTTGGTACAGCCTGAGAAGGACTGGCCCGATCCCGCTGAGTCTCCTTCCCAGGACCCCACCAAACTGGAGAAGAGCATGGGGGTGCACTGGGAGGGACTCCCGAGCAGCTACCCCACTCTGGCTCCGCTGCAGCGGGGCTCGCGGCTCCCTTGTCGGCCCCCGACTCCCCCGAGCCCACCACGCGCAAGCACAAGCGGGTGGCACTGCAGTCCCAGAGGGGCAAGGCGCCTGGGCTAGTGTGCTCAAATTGTGAGAGCAGAGTGGAAAAGGGACTGCTGTGTGGCTGTCCCCCTGGGGGTGATTCCTCACTTTCTGTCCCTCTATCTCTGTCTCGCTAGAGCAAGCGCATGTGCCCTATAGCAAAAATCTCTTTTAAAAAATGACTGGAAACTTCCATGGGAAAAGATGAAAGTTGCTAAGAAAATCAACTAAAAGCATCAACTGGTTACCCCCCAGGTTGAATACCAGCAGTGACTCAACTACATACTGGCTTTGTGGAGTCAGGAGGGGCACTATTTGAAACCCAGAAGTGGCCAATCTTAAGCAAACAAAAAAACTATTCGCTTTTTATTTTTTCAACCTAAGTGCTACTAGCTCCAGATATAAAGTGACTTTACAACCTCTCTCAGACATCCATGCAGGGGCCAGCAGGTGACACACTGGTTGGGGCACTGGATCCCACGTGGCTGACTGCAGTTAGTCTCAGACCTGGTGGCTAGAACATGCCAGGTGCATTTGTGTGTGTGCCCAAAATCCCAGGAAAAGAGACTGCACCACGGCCATTCCTTGTAAGGGGCAATTTCTCATTTACACGCTCTCCATCCCTCTCTGGTGAGCACATGCACCCTATGGCAAAAATCTAAAAACAAATAGGTTCATAATGGGTTACTAACAGTTGGAAGCATCTCTAAGCCTTACTGAGGAAGATATCCCTTATTCTGTGAGAATAATGCAGAGTGAATTATGGATCTCAGCTAAGCGGGTGGTCCTTTCCTTTAAAGAGCCATGTTTGGAGGAATGTCTCCTGTGACACCTTCGCTGTGCAGGCAATGAGGTTTGGGCTGGTGTTTATGACAGCCAAACCTCATCTGAGATTTGGTATGCAGAAGGTGTAATATTATTTTGGTTTTTTTTTCAGGCTTCTGCCATAGGGCGCATGTCCTTACGAGAGCGAGAGACAGAGACAGTGAGGAGTCACCCCCTGGGGGAAGGCCATGCCACAATCCCGTCTCCATTCTCCTCCAGATTCTGGGCACGCACGCACACACGCCCAGTGTGATTTTCAGGCCTCTGGGTCTGGGAACCCTGACTGGCCATGTGGGAGTACAACACTACAACAGCTGCGCCACTGGTGGTAAGCGTATGACCTGAGGTGTTTGGACCTCAGACTCTGGGGTTTCTTAAGTATTTTCCAGAAGAGTGATGGCTGAAACATTTGTACAGATCATTTATTCAAGACACTTGCACCACTGGAACACATGGCTCATTCAGCTGAAGTATAGGGAGTCTGTCAGGTGGAAGTGTGGGCTCGAGCCGGGCTGCTTGGGCTGCACGCTGGCCCCACTGCCTCCTAACTCTGACCTTCAGCCGCTCTAGTTTACCGGTTTGCTTCCTCAGCTGGAAGTTAAACATGTAAGCAAAGCATTCAGTAACGCCTGGCCATTTGAAAGCAGTTAGTGGATACTATATGTTGTTAATTATAAATTCTCTTCTCGATTCCAATTGTCAGTAATAGCTTTGACTTTTAGCAACTCTACAACTAATAATAACCTGCTGGACCTTACCGAGCGGCAGCTTGTGCACCGGCACAGGAGGGCAAGCTCCGGAAGCTCTGTACCTTAGGCCCTCCACTCCACCCTCGCTCACCACAGGACAGCTCCTCACCTCGGAGCAGCTCTGTCCATCCTCCTTCCCCTGCCTCAGGCTTCCAACTGCACATTCTCTTCACACAGCTCTTGGGAAAGGCCCACCTCTCTTCCCATTGCATCCCTTTTCACTGCACCCTGGCACCGTCCGGTTACGGCTTACTCTCACCCTGTGTTAAGGTCACTCACCATTGCCTCGAAAACCAGACTGTCCTGTGCTTTCTGCCCTAACCACTCCGTTCCCTTTACCTTGAGCCAACTAGGAGAGAAACCTTAATTTAAAAAATCGCCCGATGTTACCCACCTGCTGCTGCTTCCCTAGTCCCCAGTGAGCTTTAGTCACTCGGCCGCCGGCCACCACCCCATCAGTCCTCCTCTCCGTCCTGCCTCCTGGATGCAGCGCACCCCAGGTCCCTGGTTTCTGAGACCCAGCAGGGCAGCATTACCCCTTCCACCTATCACGGAGCATTCTGCTCACACACGCCGTGTGACACTCCACATCATATTCGTCACATCCTCCACTTGTGTCAGGCCTCGATTTCTGTGTCGCCAGCTCAGCTCCAGGGCATGCCGAGAGGGACAGGAAGTACAGAGTCCCCACCTCGGGGAGGGTGTCCTCACTGCACTCCCTCCTCCACTCTCCTCATGGAATTCTGGATACACACACACGCCCAGCCGCATTTTGTTTTGTTTTAAGAGATTTTTTTGCTATAGGGCACATGCGTTTGCCAAAGAGACAAAGACAGAGACAGAAAGTGAGAAATCACCCTCATAGGGGATGGCCATGCCACAATCCCTTCTCCATTTTCCTCTTGGGATCTTGGGCACACCTGTACACATGCCCAGCATGAGTTTTAAGCTGCCCAGTCCAGAACTTGAACCGTGGTCAACTACGTGAGAATTCAGCAAGGTAACCATTACACAATCTGCTGGTCCCACACCCAGTCTGATTTTCAAGCCACTGGGTCCAGGACTCAAACTGTGGTCAGTCATGTAGGAGTCCAGTACCCTGACCACCACACCACCAGCAGGCCCATTTGTTTTTGTTTTTTTTGAAGAGGTTTTTGCTATAGGGCGCATGTGCTCATCAGACAGACAGAGACAGAAAGCGAGAAATCACCCCCCAGGGGGGATGGCCACGCTGCAATCCCTTCTCCTCCATTCTCCTCTTGGGACCTTGGGCACGCATGCACATGCGCCCGGCGTGAGTTTTAAGCCACTGGGTCCAGGACATGAACTGCGGTCAACTACGTGGGAGTCCAGCGACATAGCCATTACGCTAACTGCTGGTCCCAGCCCATTTGTTTTTTGATATTATGACTGCACAAGAACAAGAACCAAACCCCACCTTTGTTTTTAAACAAGTTAGGAACTCTGTACACAGCAGGCAGGCTGCGCTGTTCTGGGTCTTGCCCTGTGGCCCCTGTGGTACTGGGTAGGTAAGAGGACTGTTGTAGAGCACAGGAGGGAAAACGGAGGAGCAGGGGTTCACTGACCCAAGCAGGCTGTGCAGACAGTGGGCTGGAAATACCCCAGGTAAAAGCATGGAGTAGACAGCAGGCCTAAGAGGAGGGTTGCATTTCAGCGAGCAATCAGAGTAGAGGCTCTGAAACAACCGTTCTGTGAAGTCAAATTAGAGGAGTATGGGTAGTGTCCATCTCATAAGGAGGACACGCTCCTAAGCTCTCGTCACTATATAATACAGCCACTCCCGACGAGAAGCGCTGAAGTGAGTGTGAGACAGGAGGCAGGCCGGGCCTCGCAGGATGTGCCCTCACATCCTCAGAGCTCCCTCGGGGTCTGTCCTGGGGCAGAATCCTGGGGTCCCAGTCCCAGTCCCCTCCTGTGCAGCTGCAGCACTGGTGCCACAAAAAAGCTGAGTAACCAGCGCTCAGCTTAGGAACGAGCTGTTTAAACTGTCCATCGCTTCTTCCTCTGTTGTGAAATCAAGAGGATCTCATACATCTCAGTCATGCACCTTCCAACCCAGGGGCCAGTCTGACCCACGTGCCTGAGCTTTGGCACCAATGCCATTCCTGTGTCTAGGGGAGTGTGCTCACCCCTACAGCACAGTTCAGGGCAAACACGTCTGCCAGCCCAGTGACGTCCTACATCAGGCAGTGGGGCAAGAAGCCCGGGATGGCCCGAGGGAGGTGGGACACATTGCAGGAGCGGGCATGGCAGGCACAGGGCTGGGGAGCGAGGCAATTCAGAGTGTGGCCTCCAGAAGTAAGGGGGTTCCCAGGACCAGCAGTTAGCGTAATGGCTATGTCGCTGGACTCCCATGTAGTTGACCGCAGTTCGAGTCCCAGATACAGTGGCTTAAACTCATGCCAGGCGTGTGTGCGTGCATGCCCAAGATCCTGAGAGGAGAATGGAGAAGGGATTGTGGCATGGCCATCCCCCCTGGGGAGTGATTTCTCTCTTTCTGTCTCTCTTCTTTTTTTATATTTATTTTATTTTATTTACTCATTTATTTTTTTTAGTTTGGCCAGAGAAAGACAGAGGGTGAGAGAAAGAGGAAATGAGAAAGCAAGCCACCAGATTCAGGATTCAAACCCTGGTCGGCCACGTGGGAGTGTCTTAACCACCATGCCACCTGCTGGTCCCCGTTTCTCTGTCTTTCTGGCAAGCACACGCACCCTATAGCAAAAACCTCTCAAAAAAAGGAGTTCCCTTCCTCCCCTCCCCATCTGCCACTGTCTCATCACATCAACTCACTGATGAGCTAGAAGTGAGGGGAGAAGAGGACTAGAATTGAGCTGGGTAGGAAGGTATGAGAAACCGTGGCAGTTGCTGTGGCAAAATAGAGAAGGGAATTATAGGACAGTTCAGTAGAGATTAAGGATAATTTCTATGGAGAGACAGCAAGTGGCATGATAGTTAGGGCACTGGACTCTCATGGCCTGCCATGGTTTGAGTCCCGGACCTGGCTTGGAAATCACACCAGGTGCATGCGCGAAAGCCCAAGAGGAGAACGGGAGAGAAGGGAGTGCGTTGTGGCCAACCCCCTGGAAGGTGACTTCTCCCTTTCCCTCTCTCTGTATGCACCCTATGGCAAAAACTTTTTTTAAGAAAAAGAAATTTGGTGCTAGAACTGGGAACTAAGTGTCATGGACAGGGACTAGGAACCACAGGTACACCTCTGGGCCCGTGTGCTGTCCACTGATAGCCCTCACGGCTCCCCCCGGGGCAGAGTATTTTCTCAGTGATACGTGGGAGTCCACCAGTTGTGGGTTGTTTCTCAGAAGTCCAAGGGATGTGTCATTCATCTCTGGGCCTTTTACATACTCGGGATGGAAGTTATACCAAAAAGCTGTAAGCAGTTCTCAAGGACAGTACTCGGGAATTTGGAACACAGTGGTAACAGCAGCGTGGGGACCAGGGACGTCCAAATCACACAGCACCAGTAGCACGCCCTACACACGCCCTGTGCTCGGAAAACCCTCCAGAGCCTCACGATGCCGTCTCTTTCCTCCAAATACTTTAATTGGAAGGAATGGAAAAAACCACTTAAAGCCCATTTGGGGGCATAATGGTAGGTTAATTCCCTGTCCATCCTGAAGAGCAAGTGGCTCGTGTCCCCTGAAGGGACTTCCTCGTGCTAAACACGAGGCCCCTGTTTACAAGCCATTCAGGGTTCCTCACTTCACAGGTGACCTTGGAAGCAGCTGTGACTCCGTTTCCAGATCTTATGTTCTAACTGGTGCATTTCAGGGACTGTGGAGCCATAAGGACAGACTCCTCTCCAGGCTTGGTGTCGTAGAGGACCTGTGAGTGGGACTCGGCGTTCTAAAGAAGCCCTCAGGTGACTCCGATGATCACGGTGCTGGGGAGTCACTGGGTGTAACGGACAGGACTGGAAGCCAGAGCTGGCATTGGGACTGTGGGCCTCCCTCTGTGTGGTGTTGCAGCTGTCATCATCTCCATAAGCCAGAGTGCCCTCACTTTTAAAAAGGAGAATTTTAGGCTGTCCCTAGCTCAGTGGCTAAGGGAGCCAGATCCCACATGGCTGATTGAGATTGGAATCCTGGCCCCACAGCATGTGTGTTTGTGCGTAAAATCCTGATGGGGGACTGGCAGGTGGTATAGTGGTTAAGGGCGCTAGACTCCCACATGATCAACTGTGGTTTGAGTTTAGGACCTACAGCTTGCTTTCTCACTTTCCCTCTTTCTCTATCTCTGTCCCTCTCTGGTCAAAATTTAAAATAAGTAAAATAAATAAAATTAAATAGAGCAATTCTTAAAAAAAAAATCCTGATAGGAAGGAGAAATGGAGGGAAGACCACAGTGTGGCCATGCCTCATTGTGGCGGTGTTTTTAATGATATTTTTGCTATAGGGTACATGCAGTTGCCAGAGAGAGAGAGAGAGAGAGAAAGTGAGAAATCATCCCCCAGGGGGATGGCCACACTTCAATCCCTTCATTGAGATTCAAGCTGCTGGGTCTGGGACTCGAACCGCTGTTGGCCATGTTGGAGTCCAGCAACCTAACAACTGTGCCATCTGCTGGTCCAGGGTGCGGGGTAAGGGTGGGGAGTGGGGTGGAGTGTTTTCTCTCTCTGGCAATAAAAAAAATTTAAAAAGAAAAAAATACAATGGAATATTTTGGTTTACAGAGAAATTTTAGGAATTATATGAGAACTGCTTTGTAAAGTGCTCTGTGAGGTGTTCCAGTGCTATGAAGTTATTAGACAAAATTACTGACACTTGGGAACCAGCAGTTAGCATAATGGCTATGTCGCTGGACTCCCACGTAGTTGACTGTGATTCGCGTCCCGGACTCAGTGGCTTAAAACTCACGCCGGGTGCGTGTGCGTGTGTGCCCCAGATCCCGAGAGGAGAATGGAGGAGAAGGGATTGCGGCATGACCATCCCCCCTGGGGGATGATTTCTCGCTTTCTGTCTCTATGTCTCTCTCTGTCTGTCTGGCGAGCGCACGCGCCCTATAGCGAAAATCTCTCCAAAAAAACAAAATTACTGACACTTAGCACCCTCCCGGCCTGTCCTCAACTTCACGCCCTCACCCACCCAGTCTGAAGGAATTCTATTTCAGGCCGGCCGGTTGTGTTACCGATGCCTCCAATCCACAGGCACTCCTGCCTCTGCTGGCGTTTGTTTCACTAACGTTTCCTCCCTTCTGCCTCCCACGTCTGCCCACTGGTCCTTACATTCTGTAAACATCTCTCCTGACCACTCAGGCAAAGTAGTCTGTTCTTCAGATTCCCTGCACGCACTGCCCACTAAGTGCCGCTTTGATTTATTTCCTGAAGGCTTACTTAACGACCTGTGAGCCTCAGCTCTCCCAACTGGGCATGAACTGTGGAAAGGAGCCTGGTACGCTGCCCCGCTCTCCATGACATCGCATGCAATGGGCAACACGACAGGTCCTTACTAAACACAGAGGCGTCCTTACAGGAAGTGACTGCCACATGGCCCAAAGTTGACAGCTCAATTCCCCACAGCCGGCACTCTCGGGCCACTCCCCGGCAGCCAACAGTCACAGCTAAGTTCTGCCTGAATGATTAGCTACAGGGACCACCTTTGCTGTGGGTTCTCTGGTGTTCTCCAAGATCTGAGCTCTGTCTGAAGGCTCCCCAGTGTGGGTTCCCTATATGCTGGGAGGACCAATCTCTGGGTTAAAGCCTTCCCACATGGAGCACATTTATACGGTTGCTTTCCAGTGTGGACTGGCTGATGTTCTACGAGACCTGTCCTCTGAACGAAGGCCTTTGGCATACGCCACACTTACAGGGTTTCTCTCCAGTGTGGCTCCTCTGGTGCTGCAGGAGGCCGCTCTGACTGAAGGCTTCCCCACACTCTTCGCACTGATAGCATTTTTCTTTGTGGTGGATCTCCTGATGGGACACGAGGGAGGAGTGGTACACAAAGGCTTTCCCACACTCGCTGCACTCGTAGGGCTTCGCGCCAGCGTGAACGCCCTGGTGCTGCCTCAGCACGGAGCGCCGACTGAAGCTTCTGTCACACTGCGGACACTGGTAGGGTTTGTCTCGCGTGTGGATCTTGAGATGGTTGAAGAGGCCTGCCTTCTGGCTAAAGGCTTTGCCGCACTCGTTACAGTGGTAGTGTTTTTCTCCCATGTGAAGTCTCTGGTGTTGATTGAGGACTGACCACCGGCCAAAGTCTTTGCCGCACTCATGGCATTTATATGGCTTCTCTCCGGTGTGTACGATTTTATGTCTGATGAACACAGTTCTCCCACGGAAAGTTTTCCCACACTCTCCACACTTGTAGGGCCTGTCTCCAGTATGGATCCTCTGATGCTCGATGAGGCGTGAGCGCCGACTGAAAGATTTTCCACAGTCGTCACATGCATGAGATTTTTGTCCTGGACAGACTCTCTGATGTACAGTACGGTCAGAACCCTCAATCAGACTTACTCCAGTTTCATCACATGTAGGTTGTTTATCTTCCCTGAAGTATCCAGAAGGCTGTTCTGTTTTTGCTTCAGGTTCATAAGTTTCTCCACACCCAGGAGACTGGGGCATATAATTTTCAAATCTGGTAGATATATTCCCATATGGCTCCATTTCTTCAGAAACTTCCTGCTTTAAATTCCTGTACTCATTTCCAGTCTCCACATCTGAAACTACAGATCATAAATGTGACCTACATTCCAGGAATAGCAAACAGTAATTTCGTTACACAACAATATTCTAATGAAAAACACAATAGGAACCTAGTTTCTGGATCCGGCAGGTGGTATGGTGGTTAAGGGTGCTGGACTCCAACATGGCCGACCACAATTTAAGACTAGGTCCTAGCAGCTTATTTCTCACTTTCTTTCTCTCTCTCTGTCCCTCTCTGGTCAAATTTAAATAATAAATAAATAAATAAATGGGTGTACTCAAACTGCATAGTCGGCCACATGGGATCACGCTGCCTCAACCACTCACCTTGGGCTGACCCAGAACAGTTCTAGCTCACAATAAGGGAAATGAAATTTAAATGACACAGAGATACAATTTTCAACCTCCAAATCTGCCTCATCAGTTTGATATAATACTGTGTTAATAAAGTAGGTATCACATATTGCCAGCGGAAATGTGAACTGATTCGAGCCTTTACAGAGGGTAATTTAATAGCTGTCACAAGTGAACATTCCACCTACGGGAATTTGTGCTGCAGATACACTCACACACTCTCACTCTCCACAGCAGAATGTGGTCAGACACTGGGTGAATGGCACTGCACGGGGCTGGCTGAGCTGGCGAGTGACAGCTGGCTAAGCAGGCCAAGTGACAGGGGACTGGCTTAGCAGGCTGAGCGACAGGGGGCTGGCTAAGTGGGCCGAGTGCCGGGGCTGGCTAAGTGGGCCGAGTGCCGGGGCTGGCTAAGTGAGCCCAGTGCCGGGGCTGGCTAAGTGGGCCGAGTGCCGGGGCTGGCTAAGTGAGCCCAGTGCCGGGGCTGGCTAAGTGGGCCGAGTGCCGGGGCTGGTTAAGTGAGCCCAGTGCCGGGGCTGGCTGAGCTGGCTGAGTGATACACCCACACATTCCAACATTAAGCAGCTGGTAAGAAATAAAAAATGCAAGATTCTACATCTCAGTGATAAAGAAGAAAAATATCTGTGTCAATTTGAAAAAATGTGTATTCACAAAAATAATTCCTGCTGGGAACCAGCAGTTAGCGTAATGGCTATGTCGCTGGACTCCCACGTAGTCAACCGCGGTTCGCGTCTCGGACCCGGTGGCTTAATGGCTTACAACTCACGCCGGGCGCGTGTGCGTGCGTGCCCAAGATCCCGAGAGGAGAATGGAGGAGAAGGGATTGCGGCGTGGCCATCCCCCCTGGGGGGTGATTTCTCACTTTCTGTCTGTCTGTCTCTGTCTGGCGAGCGCACGCGCCCTATTATGAAAAAATCTCTCCAAAAATAATAATAATAATAATTCCTGCAAGGATATACAAAAACTAATCATCGTGGGACCAGCAGTTAGCGTAATGGCTATGTCGCTGGACTCCCACGTAGTCGACCGCGGTTTGAGTCCCGGACCCGGTGGCTTAAACTCACGCCGGGCGCATGTGCGTGCGTGCCCAAGATCCCGAGAGGAGAATGGAGGAGAAGGGATTGCGGCGTGGCCATCCCCCCTGGGGGGTGATTTCCTGCTTTCTGTTTCTCTGTCTCTCTCTGTCTGTCTGGCGAGCGCGCGCGCCCCTATAGCAAAAACCTCTCCAAAAAAAGAAAAAAGAAAAAAAAAAAAAAACTAATCATCGTGACAACCTATTTTGGCTAGGCGTTACTGAGTAGAATGAAACTTTTCATTGGATAACTTGTAAATTACAGCTTTTCATAATTTTTGGTTTTTGAACAAAGTTTTATCTATATAAAAAAATTAAACAAGGGGCCAGCAGATAGTGTGGTGGTTAAGGTGCTCAACTCCCACATAGGTAACCATGGTTCAAGCCCCACACCTAGTGGCTTAGAAATCGTGCTAAGTGCATGTGCACGCGTGCCCAAAGTCCCAGGGGAGAATGGAGGAGGGACTGACATGGCCGTCCCTCCTGGGGTCTCCCACCTCTCCTCTCAGTGTCTCTCTGTTTCTAGAGAGTGCCCGTGACCTATGCCAAAAACTTAAAACAAATGAAAATTAAATGAAAAAAATGGAGAAATTAGAGATAAGGTAGGTAAAGGGTCTCTTACCATTCACCACATTTTACCATATTTGTTTTGTCTTATTCCCTTTCTAAGAGTAATTATAGTCATTAATTTTTCTAAAGCCACCTAAGACTTGGCTTCAGCGGTCACGGGGCAAAGGTTTACTCACTGGAGGAGGAAGGACGCAGCCCAAGTACAGAGCAGTGATACTGCCGGGGAGAGTACGGACTACAAGTCGGGAATTGCCATAAGGACCGAACCAAGTCATTTCAAATAAACTATAGTCAGAATTTAGGAAAAAAAGAAAAAAGTGACTTTAAAAAGAAAAAAGAACTGAAGGGTGAAAAAAGCAGGCTGCCTGAGCCCTCAGCTTCCTAGAGGTGTCTCCCTAACTCTGATGATGAGAAATGGCACTAAATGTATAAAACTTGGTTCATCTTTCTCATCTTCCCAAGATGGGTCTTGCTCCTTACCTTGCTCCTGCTGGGTTTCAGGTTCTGATGGTTCCCACCTGAGCTTGACGTCTGTGGACCGGAGGGCCATAATGGCTGCTTGTTCTGTTTCTAGAGGTTCCACCTCCTGTTCCTCAGAGAGCACTGGGGCCTGAGAAAAACGAGATAAGCTGGTAACAGACAGTGGAGCATATTCACGGCAGTGGCACCAGTTCGCTGAACGTGAAACACCTTACAAATACTACTGCTGTCGCCCTACCCCTTCTTCAAGGCTCGTGTAAATGCCGCCGCCTCTGGGGAACCAGCTCTGTCCCAGCCACAAGTAATTTCTGCTGTAACTTACGGTGAAAGCGTGTTGATTGTGCCACCTTTACTTCACTCTGATGCTCACAGTGGAGAAGGGAAAGAGTAAGAAAGGATAAACAACGGAGGGCCAGCAGGTGGCATGTTGTTTAAGGGTGCTGGACTCCCACATGGTCGACTGAGGTTCGAGTCTCAGATCTGGCGGCTTGCTTTCTCACTTTCTGTGTCCTTCTCTGGTCAAACTAAAATAAATTAAATAAATAAATAAAGTTAGGATAATTCTTTTTTAAAAAAAGAAGAAAGAGAGAACCAGCAGTTAGCGTAATGGCTATGTCGCTGGACTCCCACGTAGTCGACCGTGGTTCGCGTCCTGGACCCGGTGGCTTAAAACTCACGCCGGGCACGTGTGCGTGCGTGCCCAAGATCCCGAGAGGAGAATGGAGGAGAAGGGATTGTGGCGTGACCATCCTCCCAGGGGGTGATTTCTCGCTTTCTGTCTCTCTGTCTCTCTCTCTCTGTCTGGCGAGCACACGCGCCCTATAGCGAAAACCTCTCCAAAAAAAAAAAAAGAAGAAAGGAGAAGGAAAAGAAGGTAAAAGCAGCAGAAAGGTGAGACAAAGACAGGACTTAGGGGAAAATAGAACAGTAGAGAAAGAGAAAGGGGAAGGGGAACAGTACAGGGAAACAATGCAGCAGAGTGAGAAGGCAGATGGGAACCAGAGGGAGGAGGAAAGAGTGGGCAGTGGGAGACAGGGAGACACGTCCCTCAGACACTGCAGTGGTCTCTGCCCTTTGGACACAGGGAGACACGTCCCTCAGACACTGCAGTGGTCTCTGCCCTTTGCCCGTCCCGCTTCTCTCATCCCACTTCTCTCCGGAAAACGACCTTATTTCCTACTTGTCAGATCACAATCGTCTAAAGATATCTCCCTCCAACCCCATCTACCTCCACGCTTGCTCTTTCCCCCTCCTCAGGGAAGATTTCTTCTCTCTAAGCTCACATCTCTGCTTCTGCCTGCAATTCCACCCTTCTGCTTCCCTAACCCAATCCATTATTTAACTCACTTCAGCCACTCCTGTTCTCTCATAGGCACATTTACTCTTTAAAAATAATGTTTCCCCAGCACAGCACAAGGAGACTTTTAAAAGTTCATGGAAAATGGAATTAAAGTTTATTTCGGCACAAATATTTTTAAAAATCTATGCATGGTTGATCCAGAACATGTACTTTCCATGAACTTTTTTTTTTTTTCTTTTTTTTGGAGAGGTTTTTGCTATAGGGTGCGTGCGCTCGCCAGACAGACAGAGAGAGACAGAGAGATAGAAAGCAGGAAAACACCCCCCCAGGGGGGATGGCCTCGCCGCAATCCCTTCTCCTCCATTCTCCTCTTGGGATCTTGGGCACGCACGCACACGCGCCCGGCGTGAGTTTAAGCCGCCGGGTCCGGGACTCGAACCGCGGTCGACTACGTGGGAGTCCAGCGATATAGCCATTACGCTAACTGCTGGTCCCGCCATGAACTTTTTGAAGACCCGCCAGATTTGTAAAACGTAAATTCTCAGACATGAATTACGCTGAGCTGCTCTGTGACTTTGACTCCCCCTCCCTCAGGTGACAGGGCAGGCGCCCTAGAGATCCAAGTTCTCCAGTCACTGCGCTCCCTCCACCAGCGGCCGCAGTCACACACTGTCTCTACGCCCTGCAGTTTGATTTTGTAACCTCTGCCTCCAGAATAAAGCCAGGTCAGGAGAACGCATTCTCAGATGTATGGAGAGAGGTGTTTTGATGTTTCACGGATATGAGAGAGGAAAACAGGCCCAGCAGAGCGAGCTCTGCACCCCCATCTCTGAAGCAGGGACTGGCTGGTCACAAGAGTCACCGAGGGCCCATTCCCCCAGGTTCTCGTCCTACCTCCTGGGCGACTCCTCAGTTCCCCCTGCTGGGGCCAGCAGCCTCGCCCACAGCTTTAAACACATGCCACCCACATTCCAAAAACCTTCACTCATGCCTCTACCACAGCCCCCCCAAACCTCAGCACTCCCAGGTGCTCGGCCAACACTCCCACTCAGGTTCTAACAGGAATCTCAAATATCAACTTTTTTTTTTTTGAGAGAGAGATTTTTGCTATAGGGCACGTGCGCTCACCAGAGAGAAAAGAGACAGACAGAAAGCGAGAAATCACCCCCTAGGCCACACCGCGATTCCTTCTCCCTTCTCTTGGAATTCTGTGCACACATGCCAGGGAATTTCACTGCTCTTAACAAGGACCCTGCCAGTGAGCAGTTTTCACACAGGAGCACCGCAGGGGTCTTTAGACTCCAGGGTGGGAGACCAGGCAGCTTCGACAGGAGCATGCTGTGCACAGACTCAGGGGCAGGACTCATTAATGCAGATTCTGAACTGGAACCTCACAGGCAGGGAGGCTGCATGCCCAGGGTGATTGCAGGCTGCCAGGTCTGGGCTGAAACCATGGTCAACCCTGTGAGAGTCAAATACCCCACAGAAAATGTTAAAACAGTAACAAAAGGTTCTGCATTTCTTCAGTTATCTGTATTGTGCAACAGCAGTGGCACACCTTTCAAAAGGCAGCTTCCTATCTTACTACCGTCGCTCTTGAACAGATTCTTTCTGTGCCAGGAAGCTATTTCTTTAGGTTTTGCTACAGGTCATAGGCGCTACCAGGAGAGAGAGGAAAATTGAGAAATCATCCCCCGGGGATAGCCACTCCTCAATCCCTCTTATCCATTCTCCTCTCAGGATTTTAGGTATGCATGCATGCATATGCACCCAGCATAATTTTCAAGCCATTAGTCTGAGACTGAACCATGGCTGGCCAAGTTGGAGTCTAGCATCTTAACCACACCACCAGCTGGTCCTAAAATAAATTTGCCAGGGGGCACTGTGTGCTCAGTGGAGAGAGACAGAAAGGGAAAGTGAGAAAGAACCACCCATGGGTAGTGGTCAGCTACCATCCCTTCCTCCGTCTCTTCCTTTTGAGCACTGTGGGTGCACATACAAGCTCACACACTGCAAGTGATTCTCAAGCCACTGGGTCCAGACTAGAACCATACTTTCAGTCATGTGGGGTCAGCTGCTCCAACCACCAGGCAACGGGCTGGTCCAATGCCTTCTGTTGCTAAGCTGAGCAACATGTTCATGAAACAGGATCTTGTAGCTCAGTACAGAAATACACAATCCCTCCATGGAAAAGATAAAAATAAGAACTGTGGGGACCAGCAGATGGTGTAATGGTTATGTCGCTGGACTCTCACGTAGTTGACTGGTTTGAGTCCCAGACCTGGTGGCTTAAAACTCACGACAGGGGGAACCAGCAGTTAGCGTAATGGCTATGTCGCTGGACTCCCATGTAGTCGACCGCGGTTCACGTCCCGGACCCGGTGGCTTAAAACTCACGCGGGGCGCGTGTGCGTGCGTGCCCAAGATCCCGAGAGGAGAATGGAGGAGAAGGAATTGCGGCGTGACCATTCCCCCTGGGGGGTGATTTCTCGCTTTCTGTCTCTATGTCTCTCTCTCTCTGTCTGGCGAGCGCACGCGCCCTATAGCGAAAAACCTCTCAAAAAAAAAAAAAAAAAAAAAAAAAAAAAAAAAAAAAACCTCACGACAGGTGTGTGTGTACCCAAGATCCCAGGAAGAGAATGGAGGTGAAGGGATAGCGGCATGGCCATCCCCCAGGAGTGTGTGTGTGTGTGTGTGGGGGGGGGGATTTCTCACTTTCTTTCTCTCTGTTTCTGTCTCTTTAGCAAGTGCACGTGCCCTATAGCAAAAATCTCTCTTAAAAAAATTTTTAAAATGGCCAGGTGACATGATGGTTAAAGGTGTTGAATTCTCACATGGCCGATGAGGTTCAAGTTCTTGCTTACCCTTTCTCTCTCTGTGTAGTTAAAAAAAAAAAGAAAAAAGAAAAAGAAAAAGTAAACGAAATTACATAATTTTTTTTAAAAAAAGTATGTTAACCAATGTTCTATAAAACCCAGGCCCCAGGGTCAAGAGCGTGTTTCGTGAAACAATGTACTTCGCTCTGGCCTAGTGCGGTCATCTCTTACCAAACAGAAACGCTCTCTCCTCACCTGATGCCGGGGCTCGTCCAGCTCCCGCTCCAGCTCCTCCAGCGCAGTCACCGCCTCCTCCCCGCTCGCGGGGCGCCGCTCGCACACCCAGGCGCGCAGCTCCCCGGGCAGGATGCTCAGGAACTGCTCCAGCACCAGCAGCTCCAGGATCTGCTCCTTGCTGTGGGCCTCGGGCCGCAGCCACCGTCTGCAGAGCTCGCGGAGCCGGGCCAGCGCCTCGCGGGGCCCCGGGGTCTCCCGGTAGCAGAACTGCCTGAAGTCCTGTCGGAAGAGCTCTGCGCTGCCGCTGCTGCTCTCCAGGTTCTGCGCCTCTCTGCTGCTACTCTTACACTCCATCTTCACTTCCAGCAGTTCGTCCTGGGCCTGGTGACCCCAGGAGGTGCCATCAGAGCTGCCAGTAGCCCCCCCGGGGCTAAGATCTCCCCTCAAGCTTCTTCTGGGCAGACCTGGGGTAGGCCGTCAGTATTAGAAGAGCGACACCGTAAACAAAAACGGCAAGTTCTAAAAACGCAAGTAGGGCCCAGCCTCCAGGTTAATTTACTACATGCAAGGAAATACTTTAACCAAAATACTTAAGATTAGACTACTTTAAAAAGGCCGAGAAAAATGTGTGATCAAGGGCTCATGGGGGACCGGCAGGTGGCGCGGCGGTCAAGGCGCTGGACACGCCACACGGCCCAGAACAGCCCGGTTCGAGCGAGGCTCGGCGTCGGCCCTCGCCCTCTCCGAGCCGTCCCCGAGGCCGCGGCCGGAGCCACGCCCGTCCCCCGCCCCCGAGCGCAGGCCAGGCAAGCTCCCTCGCGGCCCGAGGAAGCCGGCAGCGGACACGCTCCCCGCGGTGAGGCGCCGAGGCCTCCCGCCGCGCGGTTACGGAACCGCCCGGGCGCCCACAAAGGCCGGAAGCGGCCGGGGCGCGGAGGGCGGCTCGCTCGGCCGCGCGTGGCGCACTTCCGCGGCCGCTCTAGGAAGCTGGCGGAGCAGCTCGGTGGTGCCTCGCGTCCTCGCGAGAGGACCCTCTCGGGAGATCCGGGCGCCGCCAGGCCGCGTTCTCTCGCCCCGCCCGCCTGCACCCCGCGGAGGGCCCGCCTGCACCCTGGGGAGGGCCTGCCTCTGCGCCCGCGTCTTCATCTGGGTTCCGTAATCTATGAGCTTCGGGCCTGCCGACCGCGCCGGGCCCGCGGCCGAGGGACCCGCTGACCCGCTGCACAGACCCCGCGGGGCCGTCGCCCCCCCCCCCCCCCACGGCGCCGACTGCGCGTGCGTCTGCGAGCCCCCCAGCTTCGATGGGAAACCCGCTTAGAAAATACTAAGTTAGGGGACCTGCAGATGGCATGGTGGTTAAGGCGCTGGACACTCCCATTTGGCCAAGTGAGGTTCAAATATCGGACCTGGTGGCTTGCTTTCTCACTTCCCCTCTCTCTCTGTATCTCTCTCTGGTCAAATTAAAATAAATGAATGATTAAATAAATAATTATTTTGAAATAAAATAGTAAGTTAGTAAATAAGCAGGACATAACGTCATTCCAGTAAAATCGCTAGTCTTTTTACACACGAATAGCCGGTGATAAGCGGCCGTATTTACAGGACCAATACAACAGAAAAGGGGTCGGCCTGTGGGCTCCTGGGAAGGGGCCGGATCAGCCTTGGACCTGCGGTGTCTGGGCGTTTGTGTGTGCCCAAAAGGTGGAGAGAACGGAGAAGAGATTGCAGTGTGACCATCCGGTGGGGATGCTTTCTCCCTCTTACTGTGTCTCTCGCTAGCGAGCACACCTGTCCTCCGGCAAATTAAAGGACAGACACCAAACCTAAGCAGAAAAACTTACATGGGAAATGTCACCACACTGTCCCAGGTAGACAGCTATGGGGGAAGGTCACAATGTGCCAGGGAAGAGGACTTCGGACACATCGGCCACTTCCCAGGAACCCTGGCGCCAAGAGGAGAGCCACCCAGTGGTACTTCCGTTACCTACGCTTTCCTCAAAGACCTAGGGAAGGTTACGGGCTTCCCTCCAGCACGCAGGAGTCTGGGATGTGCCAGTCAACATCGCGTTTCCTACTCGGCAATAAACATGGCAAAATCATCCCATGGGCATGCTCGTACCGCAAAGTCCACACCGGGCACGTGTACCCAGAGCAGTCCAATTCCCTCGGCTGGTGAGTGCAGCAAGCACAGCAGGAAGCCCGCAGTGAGAACAGCGACTGCCATGACAGCCCTCCCTTGTAACTGTGCACGACAGGGTCCACAGCCCCATCCTAGTGCAGCTGTCCTCTGACAGCTGCCCTCCCAGCACCTTCCGGGCGTGGGTGTCTGTTTTTCTGTTAATAATCTTTGCTTTTCTAAAAGTTCGAAAAATTCCTTTTCATACTTTACTCATGCTTGCAGCTTCGTTCTGCATTTCAAGGCATGTCTCTAACCTTAGCAGCCTGGACCCAAAGATCCGAAAATTTTCACACAACACAGCCCGGCTTCTTAGTCTGATAACAGCTAGTGGTGTGGTGGTTAGGCTGGCTGGATCCCACTGTGCGGTTTGAGTCCCTGACCCGGGGCTTGAGAAACACACCAAGTGGGTGTGTGTGCTGCCCCAAATCCTGACAAGAGGTAGAAATGGAGAAGGGTTGCAGTGTGCCGTGCCTGACGGGGGTGGTCCTTTCTCTCTCTCTCTCTCTCTCGTGAGCACACATTCTCTGCCAAAGAAGAAAAAAAGAGAGAACTACTAAAAATCAAAGTATGAACTTAAATAGAAAGCAATATACTTTCTTGTGTAGAAAGCTGAAGAGGTCGATTCTCTGTGTATATATATATATATATATATATATATATATATATATATATGCACCATAATTAATACCCACTACAAACGCCAATAAATATTGTCCCGGGATGACAAACTGACTGTAAATTTCACATGGGGAAATAAGAAGGCCAGGGAACAGAGCAGAGTGAGTATGAGGGTCGCGTGAGAGTCCTGTCCTGTCAGCTTCACGGGGCAGCTGGGCCGACCCAAAGGTAGCCCAGGAAGCTTACCCCAGTGAGCCAGGGAGACGCCAGTGAGGGGTGCACTCAGCCTCAGCGCGGCCGCACCCCTGCCCGAGAGTGCTGTGTACCTTCCTGTTTAGTCCCAGATCTAGAGTGAGGGGCGGCCCCACCCCTGCGCGAGGGTGCTGTGTACCTTCTGGTTTAGTCCCAGATCTAGAGTGAGGGGCGGCCCCACCCCTGCCCGAGAGTGCTGCGTACCTTCTGGTTTAGTCCCAGATCTAGAGTGAGGGGCGGCCCCACCCCTGCCCGAGAGTGCTGCGTACCTTCTGGGTTTAGTCCCAGATCTAGAGTGAGGGGCGGCCCCACCCCTGCGCGAGGGTGCTGTGTACCTTCTGGGTTTACTCCCAGATCTAGAGTGAGGGGCGGCCCCACCCCTGCGCGAGGGTGCTGCGTACCTTCTGGGTTTACTCCCAGATCTAGAGTGAGGGGCGGCCCCACCCCTGCGCGAGGGTGCTGCGTACCTTCTGGGTTTACTCCCAGATCAAGAGTGAGGGGCGGCCCCACCCCTGCGCGAGGGTGCTGCGTACCTTCCTGTTTAGTCCCAGATCTAGAGTGAGGGGCGGCCCCACCCCTGCGCGAGGGTGCTGCATACCTTCTGGTTTAGTCCCAGATCTAGAGTGAGGGGCGGCCCCACCCCTGCACGAGGGTGCTGCGTACCTTCTGGTTTAGTCCCAGATCTAGAGTGAGGGGCGGCCCCACCCCTGCCCGAGAGTGCTGCGTACCTTCTGGTTTAGTCCCAGATCTAGAGTGAGGGGCGGCCCCACCCCTGCGCGAGAGTGCTGTGTACCTTCTGGTTTAGTCCCAGATCTAGAGTGAGGGGCGGCCCCACCCCTGCGCAAGAGTGCTGCGTACCTTCTGGGTTTACTCCCAGATCTAGAGTGAGGGGCGGCCCCACCCCTGCCCGAGAGTGCTGCGTACCTTCTGGGTTTAGTCCCAGATCTAGAGTGAGGGGCGGCCCCACCCCTGCACGAGGGTGCTGTGTACCTTCTGGTTTAGTCCCAGATCTAGAGTGAGGGGCGGCCCCACCCCTGCGCGAGAGTGCTGCGTACCTTCCTGTTTAGTCCCAGATCTAGAGTGAGGGGCGGCCCCACCCCTGCACGAGGGTGCTGCGTACCTTCTGGTTTAGTCCCAGATCTAGAGTGAGGGGCGGCCCCACCCCTGCGCGAGAGTGCTGTGTACCTTCTGGGTTTAGTCCCAGATCTAGAGTGAGGGGCGGCCCCACCCCTGCACGAGGGTGCTGTGTACCTTCTGGTTTAGTCCCAGATCTAGAGTGAGGGGCAGCCCCACCCCTGCGCGAGAGTGCTGCGTACCTTCCTGTTTAGTCCCAGATCTAGAGTGAGGGGCGGCCCCACCCCTGCACGAGGGTGCTGCGTACCTTCTGGTTTACTCCCAGATCTAGAGTGAGGGGCGGCCCCACCCCTGCGCGAGAGTGCTGTGTACCTTCTGGTTTAGTCCCAGATCTAGAGTGAGGGGCGGCCCCACCCCTGCCCGAGAGTGCTGCGTACCTTCTGGGTTTAGTCCCAGATCTAGAGTGAGGGGCGGCCCCACCCCTGCCCGAGGGTGCTGCGTACCTTCTGGTTTACTCCCAGATCTAGAATGAGACATAAATGGACTCAAAAGCCCCTGGGAGCCTATGCTGACAACCAGGGTCATTTCCAACTCCAAGACTGTGTGTCCCAGAGCTTCTCATTTATTAGTGTGAACATAGGAATACAGATTCTATTTACGACAAAGAATATTAACAAATTTGTAAAAATTCAATAATTAGAAATGGAGGTTAGGGGGACCAGCAGTTAGCGTAATGGCTATGTCGCTGGACTCCCACGTAGTCGACCGCGGTTCGAGTCCCGGACCCGGCGGCTTAAACTCACGCCGGGCGTGTGTGCGTGCGTGCCCAAGATCCCGAGAGGAGAATGGAGGAGAAGGGATTGCGGCGTGGCCATCCCCCCTGGGGGGTGATTTCCTGCTTTCTATCTCTCTGTCTCTCTCTGTCTGTCTGGTGAGCGCACGCGCCCTATAGCAAAAACCTCTCCAAAAAAAAAAAAAAAAAAAAAAAAAAGATCAAAAAGAAATGGAGGTTAGGGGCCAACAGGTGACGTGGTGGTTAAGGGCACTGGACTCCCACAGGGCTCACCAGGGTTCAAGTCCTGGACCTGTCAGCTTGCTTTCTCATTCCCCCGACTCCTCTTGCTCTGTTTCCTCTCTGGTCAAATTAAAAAATAAGTAAATAAATAGGGGATCAGCAGGTGGCATGGTGGTTAAGAAGCTGGACACTCCCACATGGCTGACAACGGTTCAAGTCCTGGACCTGGTGGCTTGCTTTCTCACTTTCTCTCTCTCTCTCTGATCAAATTAAAATAAATGAATGAATAAAGTTAAATAAATAATTCTTTAAAAAATAGGTAAAGAAATAAAGTTAAATAACTCTTTAAAAAATAAAAAAGAGGGACCAGCAGGTGGCGTGGTGGTTAAGGTGCTGGACACTCCCACATGGCCAACCACGGTTTGAGTCCTGGACCTGGCGGCTTCCTTTATCCCTTTCTCTCTCTCTCTCTCTCTCTCTGGTCAAATTAAATAAATGAATAAATAAAATTAAACAAATAATAATTAAAAATAAATAAATAAATAATAAAAAAGAAATGGAGGTTAAAGTGGCTGACCCCAAGGCCGAATGCACTCCCAGCATAGTGCACGTGTGCCCCAAGTCTCAAAAGGAGGGAGAGACAGAAGAGACTGTGATGTGATCACCTCACGGGCGCTTTCTCACTCCCTCACCATCTCTCCGGTGCATGCACACACTGTTCGGCAAACTGCAGAGACCCTAGTACTGCAATTATCCAACCATGCTGCTTCAACAGGTGACAGGCTTTCGAGATGCCAACAGACTCAGAAAACTGGTGCGTGCAAACCCTTTCTAGATGAATATTTACTTGATGCTGATTTTACCTAGAATTGAGTCAACCACATCCTCAACTTCCCTATAAAATCCGTCTGTATTTCTCTGAGAAATAACCTTAACACACAGTAAATAAACATTGCATAAATCTAATATCTTTGACAAGACCTACCATCAGCCCCAAGTAGTGACACAAATGTGGTTCCAAACACTGTGACACAACCCAGCACACTACACGGAGGAACACCGTCACTTCTCCGTCCCTGAGGGCACATCCGTCTCGTTTCCAGGTCCACTTCCTAGCTCAGGAGGGAGTGTAGCTCTCAAACAGAGAGTGGACCTGGACAAGATTGGGAAGAATGGAATGAAATGTGTAACATGTAGAAGTAGTGATTTTTCATCTTTGGGCATTTGTTAAATAAACCACAGAACACCAACAAATTAAATAATATACACCTGGAGAAAGAAGTTCTCTTTGACATGATTTGGAAATCTCTAAATATGACATCTTTTCATGAGCACAGCCAGGGACAGAAGCGGATAAATCATATGCCATCTTTCTGTGTAATGGAAGAAACAGACTACAGATCCATAATTTCTTAGACTGTCACTAAAAAGCATGGAAAGATACACCACAAACTAGTAAAAGGACTTTCTAAAAAGGGGGAAGACAGCACATTTTTATACTGTTTCAACTTTTTTTTTTTTTTGGAGAGGTTTTTGCTATAGGGCGTGTGCGCTCGCCAGACAAAGAGAGACAGAGAGACAGAAAGCGAGAAATCACCCCCCAGGGGGGGTTGGTCATGCTGCAATCCCTTCTCCTCCATTCTCCTCTCGGGATCTTGGGCACGTACGCACACGCGCCCGGCGTGAGTTTTAAGCCACCGGGTCCGGGACACGAACCGTGGTCGACTACGTGGGAGTTCAGCGACATAGCCATTACGCTAACTGCTGGTTCCCACCTGTTTCAACTTTTGAACTATGTGAATAATGAATTATCTTTTTTAAAAAAAAAGTCCCATTTTTTAAAATTTTAAAACAATTTTAAGTCATTTCTGACTTTTAAAAACCACTACAGGAGTGACCAGCAGTTAGCGTAATGGCTGTCACTGGACTTCCATGTAGTCGACTGTGGTTCTAGTCCTGGACCTGGTGGCTTCAACTCATGCTGGGCGCGTGTGCATGCATGCCCAAGATCCTGAGAGGAGAATGGAGAAGGGATTGTGGCGTGGCCATCCCCCCAGGGGGTGATTTCTCGCTTTCTGTCTCCCTGTCTCTGTCTTTCTGGTGAGCGCATGCGCCCTATAGCAAAAACCTCTTCAAAAAAAAAAAGAAAAAACACTACAGGGGACCAGAAGATGGTGTGTTGGTTACGTTGTTGGACAGTCGACCGTGGTTTGAGTCCTGGACCTGGCAGCTTAAAACCTACACCAGGTGTGTGTGCATGTCCAAGATACCAAGAGGAAAATGGAGGAGCAGGGATTGCAGCATGACAATCCCCCGGTGGGTGATTTCTCCCTTTCTCTCTGTGTCTCTGTGTCGTTGGTGAGCGCACGTGCCCTACAAAAATAAAGTGCTTCAAGTGAAGTGTAGTGGGAAGAGCCCTTCCGAGTGGGGAACGCGGCTGGGAGGGCTCCCTGAGCCTAAAGCAGAACCCGAGTAACAAAGCTTGTAATTTTTGTTTGGCAATATCTAATGCTTGAGTGGTTTAGTAACAGGGCACTGTCCTAGGAACATGTGAGCATAAGACCAGGCATGCAGGACCCGGTGCACTGGAGAACCCCCACAGGTGAAAGACAGGTGTGCAGGACCCGGTGCACTGGAGAGCCCCCACAGGGGAGACAGGTGTGCAGGACCCGATGCACTGGAGAGCCCCCACAGGTGAGACAGGTGTGCAGGACCCGGTGCACTGGAGAGCCCCCACAGGGGAGACAGGTGTGCAGGACCCGATGCACTGGAGAGCCCCCACAGGGGAGACAGCTGTGCAGGACCCGATGCACTGGAGAGCCCCCACAGGGGAGACAGGTGTGCAGGACCCGATGCACTGGAGAGCCCCCACAGGGGAGACAGGTGTGCAGGACCCGATGCACTGGAGAGCCCCCACAGGGGAGACAGGTGTGCAGGACCCGGTGCACTGGAGAGCCCCCACAGGGGAGACAGGTGTGCAGGACCCGCTGTACTGGAGAGCCCCCACAGGAGGGACAGGTGTGCAGGACCCGGTGCACTGGAGAGCCCCCACAGGGGAGACAGGTGTGCAGGACCCGGTGCACTGGAGAGCCCCCACAGGGGAGACAGGTGTGCAGGACCCGGTGCACTGGAGAGCCCCCACAGGTGAGACAGGTGTGCAGGACCCGCTGTACTGGAGAGCCCCCACAGGAGGGACAGGTGTGCAGGACCCGGTGCACTGGAGAGCCCCCACAGGGGAGACAGGTGTGCAGACCATGACGGTGAAATCACCACACGAAGTCATGCTCAGGGCTGCAGGGCCAAGCTTTCTCGCAGAATCTGGCATCACACGAACCTTGGTCTCTCGGGGACCTGGCCGTCCCTCCCGTGCTGGGCTCAGACCATCACTGGCTCGGGGACGCGGTGGAGGTGGTGCCCACTACCGTGCCTCGTGCTCACGACCCGCTCCGAGGGCCCGGCTGGAGCCAGCGCCTGGGTGCACCCTGCGGTGCTGGACCAGGTTGCAGTGGTAGATGAAGTTCTTGCCGCACTCGTCGCAGGCGAACGGCCTCTCCCCGGTGTGGATCCTCTGATGCTTCACGAGGACGGAGCGTCGGCTGAAGCTCTTGCTGCACTGGGCGCACTGGTGGGGCCGCTCCCCGGTGTGCACCCGGAGGTGGTGGAAGAGCCCAGCGTTCTGGCTGAAGGCCTTGCCGCACACGCTGCACCTGTAGCGCTTCTCACCCGTGTGCAGCCGCTGGTGCTGGAACAGGCCAGAGCGCTGGCTGAAGGCCCGGCCGCACTCGGCACACTCGTAGGGCTTCTCGCCCGTGTGCGTCCTCTGGTGCTCCACGAGGATGGAGTTCTGCGTGAAGCTCTTCCCGCAGTCCCTGCAGGCGTAGGGCCTCTCGGCCAGGGAGCTCCCCCGCGGCCGCTCCAGCCTGCCCTCGTGCCCGTGGGCGTCTCCACACTTGGGCATCGGGGCAGTGTCACCATTCAGGCTTCCGGGCACGTCTCCCAGGGGCCTTCCGTCTCCAGAGATGCCCCTCTCTGGGGCCACCTCCACGTTCCAAGCCCCAGCCTTGTCATCTGAAATGATGACACGAAAGACAACGTGAAACACGAAAGGTGGCGTGCTGGCATGAGGGTACATGTGGTCTTTCCAGAGACAAGACACGGAGACAGGAGCGGGGCGGGGAGGGACGCACATGTCCTGCTCACTGAGACTGAGGCCAGCCACGCTGGCCTGAGAGAGGACGCACAGAATGTCCCGGCCCACCTTGCCCCCCCCCCATGGACAGAGCCGGGGCGGAGCCAGGGCGTGAGAACTGGGCCGCGTGGCCTGTTCAGCACTGTGACCAGGCAGACACAGCCGCTGCGTGAACGTGCTGACTGGCTCCCCGAGACGCACTGGCCCTCACCGGTCTCCTGTACGGAGCGCTCCTCCCAGGTGTGGACCTGGCCCCACAACGCTCCCCGTGTTGCTGTCTCCTCTGCAAACTCTTCCTGTTCATGTGCACAGGCTAGGACCTGGTGGGGTTAAAGACAGAGGGGCCAGCAGGTAGCATGGTGGTTCAGGCACTCGACTCACATGTTTGACCATGGTTTGAGTCCTGGGCCTGGTGGCTTGAAAACCACACAGGGTGCGTGTGCATGTGTACCCAAAATCCCAAGAGGAGAAGGGACTGTGGTCTGGCCATCTTCCCCGAGGGGATGCTGTCTCACCCTCTTTGTTTCTCTCTGTCTCTTTCCAGCAAGTGTACACATCCTATGGCAAAAACCTTTAAAAATTTTGTTTTTAATTAAAAATAAATAAATAGAAGGGCCAGCAGGTAGTGTGGTGGTTAATGCGCTGGACACTCACACATGGCCAACCACGGTTCAAGTCCCAGATCTGGTGGCTTGCTTTCTCACTTTCCCTTTCTCACTGTCTCTCTGTGTCTCTCTGGTCAAATTAAAAAAAATAAATTAATGAATAAATAAAATTAAATAAACAATTCTTTAAAATATAATATAATAAAATAGATAGATAGACACAGTGGGAGCCAAATATCAGGGAGAACCTTGCAAGGAGGCCTTCTCAGGGCCCCTGGATACAAAAGGAAGGGCCAGAAGCTGGCCAAGAACAAACAGGGAGAGATGAAGAGCCACTGCAGAGCCAGGCGGGCACGGGACGCTCGCCTCCGCCTCTTTCTCCCGTTACAACAAAGCCCCAAGCTTGTTCCCTCTGTATAACACCCTCCTCCCCACCTCCCCTGGACATGACGCCCTCCCCCCCACCTCCCCGGGTACAAGGCCCTCCTCCCCCATCTCACCTGCGGACAAGGCTCCTCCAGCTCCCGCTCCAGCTCCTCCAGCGCAGTCACCGCCTCCTCCCCGCTCGCGGGGCGCCGCTCGCACACCCAGGCGCGCAGCTCCCCGGGCAGGATGCTCAGGAACTGCTCCAGCACCAGCAGCTCCAGGATCTGCTCCTTGCTGTGGGCCTCGGGCCGCAGCCACCGTCTGCAGAGCTCGCGGAGCCGGGCCAGCGCCTCGCGGGGCCCCGGGGTCTCCTGGTAGCAGAACTGCCTGAAGCGTCTGCGGAAGAGCTCTCTGGTAGGAGAGTGGTTTCTTGACAGGCTGGGTTCTCGGGGACAGACAGGGTCCCTCTCTGCCTCCTCCACCTTCACTGCCAGATGACCTCTGGGCAGTCCTGCTGTCTGAAGGGCCATTTTATAGTCCCCGATCAGAAAGAGGATCTATTCCTGATAGTTCCCCTTGAGCTTCTCCTCTGGAAACACCAAGATCTATAAAATAATTGCAGAGGAGAGAGATGACGTGCAGAAAACCTAGTGACAAATGGGCACCGGGAGTCCCTGCACCGGCAGTGGCTGCGTCCTAGAGGCAACACCTGACCAGGGACAGGAGAGGTGGGAACCAGACACAAGCCCAAACCCACCTACTTAGATGGCCGCCTGAGTAGTCTGCACCAGACAGGACCCCGGCTCCACACACCGATGGCGAGCGGACACTGGCAGGCCCTGGACCCCGGGGCCCCTCGATGGTGCCAACAATCAGGAAAGGAAAATGAAACAGAGGGTGGAGGGCAAGGGAAGGTCAGTGATGGGAGGAGTCAGTCACTGGTGCCGGTGGGGAGGCTGAGTCCTCGGTGGCAGATCTGGGGGCCGCCCCCTTCCCCGTGCGCCTGCGCGGGCCTGGGCTCAGGTTTCGGGCCTCACCCTGTACCAGAGTGCCCCATCCTTCCATGCAGGGCAGAGAAGTGGCAGCGTGGGTACGAACGGACTGTGGGTCACTGCTGCTGCTGCTTTTCTTACAAGAGTGATGGGAAAACTAAACGAGGACCTAGTGACCTGAGCGCTCAGTGGAAAAAACCTTAGCGTAGTCTACTGCAAGGCTCTCGGCCCAGGCACACGGAGGTGAAGGAAGTTCTAGTCCTTTAAACCGGGGTTGAGTTTGAGCTTTCTCATGCTTTAATGTCTTGAACTTCCCTGTGAACCCCTTTGAGCATCAAGAGTGGGCAGCTTTATGTAAAGTAAGATCTCTGCTAAAAAAAGAGACAGACTATGACCTCTTCAAGTTCTGCAGAACCTTAGCCAGGGTAAGAATTAATAAGGGCAATTTCCAAAGGAATACTTCTGTAACCAAGTGATTTCTAAGCGCCAGTTTTGGGCAGAGGCTGTCAAATTTTGACCAGAACCGTCAATAAGAAATATTTTGGGGCCAGCAGGTGGCATGGACGTGAAGGCTCTGGATCTCATGTGGCCAACTGCATAGTTCAAGTCTAGACCCCGTGGCTCGAAAACTATGCCAGCACACGTGTATGCCCAGAGAGGAGCCGGGAGAAGGGACCTTGTGACAGCCATCTCGCTGGGGTATGATTTTTACTCTCCCTGTCACTCTGGCCAGCTCATGTGCTGGGTAACAATAAAAAAGTGCTATGATCCAGAGCACACATACATGTATAATGAGCGTATGTGCATATATGCAGTAACTGCAATAATTCAAAAGACGTGTTTCTGACTCATGTTAAGTGACACCCTATTTCAGAGAGGCAGAGGCACAGCACCACAGGCTCCTGGATCCTGGCTCCTCCCGAGAGGGGACCACCCAGAGGTTTCCAGCAGAGGGTGACAAAGCTTCACTTACAGCAGACAAATGCGCACTGGCTGCAGGGTTAATGACAACGGTTCAAGGGGAAGCTGGGAGACCCTACGCAGTAATCCGGAGAGAAGACGGCGGCCTGACCCGCGTCAGGACTGAGAATGTCTGGGAGCAAATGTAACAGGGAAACTCAGAGTCCGAGCTCTCACGGGCTGCCTCCACCGAGCAGCCAAGGCTGGAGCCCACGGGAGGTCTGACCAGGAACCCACGAGCTGGAAGGCTGGAAGGGGATCGCGGCGTGGGCCCGGCCGGCCCGGACACCCTGCGGGCCGCACGGCCTTGGCAGGTCACTGGCGTCTCCTGGGAGTTGGGGCGCGGTCTGCGCACTAACGGCGCCTGCCTCTCAGCGCTACGCAGTGCGGACTCGGGAAAGGGCTTCGGCCAGGGCCTGCGAGCCGTCCATACGTCCGTCGGAGTTTGTCTTTGATCGGCGTCTAGCAGGGGCCCCCTGCCACGTGAACGTAGGCGGAGGCCCGCTTTAAAGCCATCCTTGCTGCTGCTCGCGACAGATCCGCAAAACCGGACGCCGAGAACGCGAGCGTCCCCGAGTCCCCGTCCAGGCGGGCGGCGCCGACCCGGCCCCGGCTCCGCGGCCGCCCCTCCCACACCCAGGCCGGGCGCAGCTCACCCGGGCCCCGCGGGAGCAGGAGCCGCCGTGCCGGGCCGTGCGGTCCCCTGTCCT
Source organism: Tupaia tana (assembly GCA_026018925.1). Lineage (NCBI taxonomy): Eukaryota > Metazoa > Chordata > Mammalia > Scandentia > Tupaiidae > Tupaia > Tupaia tana. Next base: position 12,897,350 of record JAKSZU010000024.1, on the reverse strand, counting down.
GCTCACCCGCAACCCGAATACGCCCAGAGGCCGGAAGTGCGTCACGGCGGCGCGCCTGTCGTAGAGCAGCGCGCGCCCGCGGTCCTTCTAGGAAGCCCGGAGGCCTCCGCGCTCGGTGGTGCCTCGAGGCCCGCGCGGCGCAGTGACCAGGGGACAAACAGATCGCTGCGGCGTAGGTGCCACCGCCCCACGCGACAGCCTACCCTGCACAGCAGCCTAGTGGAGTCTATAGCCCAGTGCTCCGTCCAGACCGCCTCGACCCTCTTTAAAAGTACATCCCGCGTGCCGGACATGTGTCTGCGCGTGCCCAGACCTGACCCCAGGGAGAGAGGGACCAAGGACGGGCGCAACCAGGCCGCACGGGCCGGGCCTGCTCCCGCCCTTCTGGCCGGCGTGCACGGTCCGGAGTGCTGTGCGCTGGCCGGGGCTCTCCGCACGCCCACCCTGCCGGGATCCTGCCTGTGGCCTCCGACGTCTGGGAAGACCGCTGCCGTGCACGCAGCGTCCCCACGCTGGCCACCTCACGCTCCTCCTCTTCCTCGGGAGCTCCGGGATGCCTCTCCAGCCTGTCCTGTTCCCGAGGATCTCGGACGAGCACTGGGCAGGTGCTGCCCGGCAGTCAGTGCGCCCTCCGGGCTGCAGAGCCTTTGGGTGCTCCCTGCTCTGGGGCCGATCTCCCAGCCTCACGCGTAGTGCCACTTTCTAAAGGAAATAGTTTGTCTTTTTTAGCTTTTCATTACGGATAAATTTAGATATATGTAGAAATAAACAGAACAAAAGGTCGCCTTTTGTTTTTAGCTGCTGGAGTACATGCATTCGCTAGAGAGAGGAGAGAGAGAGAGAGAGAGAGAGAGAGAGAGAGAGAGAGAGAGAAAGCAAGCGCCCCAATATGGGGCGTGGTCACGTCATAGTCTTTTCCCCTCCATTTCTGCACCCCATCAGGATTCTGGGAAAAGCAAAGAAAACAGCCTTTCCTTACCCCCCAATAAAACAGATGAGCAGGGCCTCTGTCTATTCCGTACACTGCAGTATTCCCAGAGAGACAGAAAGCGAAAAATCACCCCCGGGGGGATGGCCACGCCCGCAATCCCTTCTCCTCCATTCTCCTCTCAGGATTCTGGGCACATATGCACACGCGCCCGGCGTGAGTTTAAGCCACCGTGTCCAGGACTTGAACCGCAGGCAATTAAATGGGAGTCCAGCAACATAGCCATTATGCCAACTGCTGGTCCTTGGAATAATTCTTAAACATTATTTTTAATGACTCCTTAGTGTGTTTTTTTGTTTGTTTTTAGAGAGATTTTTGCTATAGGGTTAGGGTTAGCATGCACTGACAGAGAAAGCGACGAATCACCCCCCAGAGAGGACACTCCGGGGATGGTTCCATGCCCATTCCCTTCGTGTTCTTCTCAGGGTTTGGGGCACCCAGGCACAGGCGTGAGTTATAAGAATCCCGGTCTGGGACTCGCACTAGGGTGGGCCATGTGGGAGTCCAGCGAGGTAACATTAAGCCATCTGCTGGTCCCTCCAGGATGGGTTTTAGAAGTTTACTGGAGCCAGCAGGTGGCGTAGTGGTTAAGGTGCTGAGCCACCAGAGTTTGAATCCTGGACCCGGCAGCTTGAATCTCACTCTGGGCCTGTGTGTGCACACCCAAAATCCTGAGGGTGATTTCTGTCTTTCTGTGGCTTCAGTGAGCACACGCGCCCTAGAGCAAAAATCTCAACAATAAATAAATAAGTTAATTCACTGCCAATGGTCACACCACAATGTTCCTAGTTTTTGTCATAATAAAAAGTCTACAGTATACATGATCTCTGCACAAACAATTTAGAGATACAGGAAGCGAGAAATTACTCCCCGGGGTAGTTACTAGGGGGATGGCCATACCACATTCCTTTCTCCTCCCTTCTTCAGGATTTTTGGCACCCACATTCCTGCGGGCATCATGAATTTTAGGCCTCTGGGTCCAGGACTTCAACCTAGGAGCTAACTAGGTGACCAGGAATGTAATCATTTCATCGTCTGCTGGTCTCTGGGGGACGGATTCTCAAAAGTAGGATTGTTCAGTGGAAGAGTATATGCATTTTTAGTAATAGATACTATCAGTTGTTTTCCAAAATATTATAACCACTTAACATTCCAAAGGACCTTTTCCAAAATTTTCCTCGAAATTTAGTGGTATCTCACTTTAATTTTATTTGCTGATGTATCTTAAATTTATATCTCCAGAATTTTTTTCTGAATGCCATGACCTTTTGTCATTCTACACTTAGATGTCTCAAAGGCATTTCAAACAAATATGTCCAAACCCAGTCTTGTGAGCTCTTCCTCCAAACCTGGTCCTCTTCCAATGTCTCTTTGGTCCCCTTGTCCAAACCAGAAACATGAACAACTCTCTTCACCCTCACACACAACCCATCAGAATATTGTCAGCTCCCCTACGGAGAACGTCACACCACGCCCCTTCTCCTCCATTTTTCCTTTCAGGAGCTGGGCGACACCTCACACTCACCCAAGCATGGTTTTCAAGCCAAGTCTGGCCTCAACCATGCAGTCAGCCCTGCGGAAGCCGCTGCCTTCACCACCATGCCACTAGATGGCGCCACAGTACACGTTTTAGAAGCATAATTAGTGACTACCTGTGAGTGAGTAGTTGGGACAAAATAAAACAGATAAAATTGTACCCATAGGTCGCTCCAAAACCTCATCCTCTCCCTCCAGAGAAGTAAGCACCATCCAGCATGTGGTGGTTTTTATTCCCATGGACATATATATACACAAAATCTTACATTTCTGTGTGTATATGTACATTTCTCTTTTTCTTTTTTTGTGTACATTTTTCTTAACTGCTTTTCCTTTGCTTAATACTTTGCCTGTGAGATCTGTGGTGTCGACAGTCTTGTCTGATCACGTATTCTCACTGCTGTGCCCTGTTCCAGCTCCTCGCCACTCTCCTGTAGACAAGAACTAGGCTATGTCCTGCGTGTAGCTCTTACGAGGACTGCCGTAGGGAGCGATGGGCATCTTCCCTCCTGCAAACGTCTCTCTCACTGTCTCTCTCCAGGGAGCACACGCAGCTCTCTGTCTCTCTCACTGTCTCTCCAGGAAGCACACACACCCTACGGTAAACTTTAAACAGAACAAACCCAGCTCCACCCCAGGACCTGGAACAGGGCCTGGTCTGTACAGGGTGGCCAGGACTCTTGTCCGAGGTGACACCATAGTGGTGGAGTGTAAACGCAGGCAGGTGAAGGGCCGCCAGGTAGCAGCTGGGAGGGCACCGCGAGCACCCCTCACCGGCTCCTTCTTCGGCCCTGGATGAGCGCCCGCCAGGCAAATGCAGCTTCTAAGTGAGCAGCACTTTGGGTGTACTACTTCATTTTGTGAGGGTTAGCAGAGCTTGAGATTGTTCTCCGTCCTCTTCTGAAGGTAACCGTGGCCATGGGAATGTCCCACTGCACCCTCCATGTATTGTGGGCGCACCGTTGGCCTGTGTGGTGCTCCTCTGGGACCGGCGACAGAGCTGGACGTGTGTTGCAGAGCGGGCATTGGCAGCTCTGAGTAAATTCTGGGGGTGTCCACGCCACACCTGCCACAGAGCAGCTCCGTCACCTGAGGGTGCCCAGGCCATGCACGCCATGGAGCAGCTCTGTCATCTGCACCACACACACCACGGAGCAGCTCCGTCAATATTTGTTGGAGAAAAAATTAACCACTGGTCCTACCAGGGTTTCCTCTGAGGGTGGGATTGTTATTCACACAGTTTAGGACTAATCGGATCAGGATCAGAATTTGAGGGAAAGGAGGGACTAGCTTTTCAGGGAGAGGAAAACAAGGCCCCACTGGGATTCGAACCCAGGATCTCCTGTTTACAAGACAGGCGCTTTAACCAACTAAGCCATGGGGCCGACAGACGGCAGCGCCCGGAGAGCGGAACTGTCCTTGGTGCCCACACAGCGGCGTGCGGTGGAACCCGCAGCCGGGAAGACCCGCTCGCGCCCAGTCGGTCCCGGCCACCGCAGCCAGGCTGCCCGCCTCCGAGCCGCCGGGGCCTGCGGAGCGAGCTCTGCGTCCCGCCCTCCACTTATCATTCTGCTTCGGCCGAGTGTCCCGGCTGGGATCTCGGAGGAGCCCGCGGACCCCTGCGGGTCTGCGCGCTCGGCCGGGAAACAGGCGGGCCTTGGCGGCCTCACCTGGCCGGACCCGGGCCGGGTTCGAACTTGCCTTCGGCATCATCCGGGCTGGCGGCGCGAAGTGGTGGGTGGTCGCTGAGCGGGGATGACGACGTCCGGGAAGGGCCCCAAGCGCCGCCGCACGCGCGTCCGATCCCGCGGCCGCCCCTGAGATGCTCCCGGCGCACAGCGGCGTGGACGTCCGCAGCGCTCCGCGTGGTCCGCGGGGACACAGGGGCCAGAGCGTCCGGGGCCGCGGGGCGTGGCTGCAACCGCGGCGGCCGCCAGGTGGGGGCGCGCCGGCGACGTGTGGCGGGTGAGGGGCGGGCGGCAGTGCAGGGCGGAGCGCGGAACTCGCCGAGGGCAGCCGGGTCCAGCACGAGTCCAGCACCGCTGCTGGCAGAGCCCGGATCGGGTGCCGGGCGAGGGTCATGGGGTCCCGGGGGGCGACTGGGCCCAGGCCCGGGGAGGGAAGTGGGCTTTCGAACTCTCGGGCCTTGTAAAACCTGTTCATGGAACGCGAAACCCAGTTCTTCTGGACACAGTGGCGAGCTTCCTGGTTATTCGCTTCATCTTTTTAAGGACGGAGCCGGTTCCGCCCACGGTCAGGTTTCCGCATCCTGGGCTGGGAGCGCTCTGCGGCCCTCAGGGAGTTGGTAAAAACGAGCCGGTTCGCGTAAAAATGGCAGCGGTGGGATTCGAACCCACGCCCCCGAAGAGACTGGAGCCTTAATCCAGCGCCTTAGACCGCTCGGCCACGCTACCCCATGAAAGGAGACCCCCTCACCGTCATTAATGGGCTTGAGGACAGGGACTTCCTTGCAGCGTGTCCGGGTTTGGCGGCCTTGACCGAAGCCCTGACAGCGGCCGGGTCCTGCGTCCCCGCCACTGGAACCGGATCGCTCCTGACCAAGGGAGGTGGCCCAGCGACATGGGCCCGGCGCCTTAGCCTCCCGCCGGCCGCGGGCTCCGGGGATCCTGCAGCGGTCACCGTGCAGAGCCGGGGTCGCGCGCGGACGCCCGTCCCGCCGTCCGAGTGTCTCCCGGCTCCGCGGCGGGATCCCCACGCTCGCCGGTCCCTCCTCTCCGCGTCCCCACCGCCCACTCCAGGGCTCCGGGCCCCAGAGGACTGTGTCCCCAGGGCTCCGGTTCCCAGAGGACTGTGTCCCCAGGCAGCCACCGGCGTGGTCCCCGCCGGGCCCTCCGCGCTCGGCGCCCGGGGCGTCCCTCCGGCCAGGGCTTCCCGCAGGTAAGGGCAGCGAGACTCGGCGCCGGCCCGCGTCCCCGCAGAGTGCTGAGGGCGTGGAGGGGACACCGCTGTCACATACCGACTCTGTCCCCGGAAGTCCCGAAGTGACTACGACGATCCTCGGACACCGGGGCTGCCGTAGACCGGTGAGGACGCGCTGTCCTGCACTCTGCGCGGAATCTGACGTCTGAAATGTCAGAGAACCTAGGATAGGGAGCTGTAGGGGGAGCGGGAGAAGCAGGTGCCTTCTTAGCGCAGCAGGCAGCGCGTCAGTCTCATAATCTGAAGGTCCTGAGTTCGAACCTCAGAGAAGGCATAGAGCTTTTGTCGCGCCTACACACAGGTCTCTTGAGAAAAGTGGTTTTGCAATTGGGAATCAATTGTAAGTCAGGTAAGGAGTATGTCGGACCTGGTGTCTTTCGGTGCCAGCGTCCACTGTCGGCAAGGCTATCTGTGCCCCCTGACGTCGCGGAGCCCCTGCAAGATATGCTCTACTGTTTGTCGTTACCTTGGAAAGCTCCACGCTTTTGTGGCTTCAGTACCACCCAGGCACTACCTTGTGTCCGAAGGTCAGAATCCCAAATCGGTGGCGCTCTGTCCTTTCCAGAGGCTCGTGGCTGTGGCTGACCTGTGCTCCTCTGTCTCCTGCTCCCTGGCCCTGGGTGTCCCTTGCAGCCCGCTGTGTCCTTATGGTGGCCACCGCTGAACACCGCGTGCCACCGAGCGGCGCCGTGTGAGATCGCAGACTGCGGTGGCCACATCGTGTCCACGCAGCCTGGAATCCAGTGCCCGGCTATGCACGCGAACCTGTGGGTGTTATACCCTCTGGTTTCCTTCAGCAGTTGTGTCGTTTGCCTCATATAGGTACTGCATGTACCTGTTAGATTTATATCCAGGTATTTCCCTTTTTGGTGCTTATATAAACGGTATTGTGTTTTTCATTTCAAATTGCAATTGTTCATTACTAGCAAACAATTGGTTTTTGTGTATTAACATTGTACCCTACAACCTTAATATAGTTCCTTATCAGTTCTAGAGAATTTTTGGATTTCTAGAGGATTTTCTCTCGATTTTCCACATAGACAATCATGTTACCTATGAAGAAAGACAGTTCTGTTTCTTCCTCCTGATCTGTATACCTTACATTTCCTTTTCTTATCTTATTGCATTAGCTAGGACTTCTAGTACAATGTTGAATGGGAGTGGTAAGTGATATCCTTGCCATGTCCCAGATCTTAGCAGAGAAGCATCTATTTCTCACCATTAAGCATAATGTTAGCTATAGTTTGTGTGTGTGTGTGTGTGTTGTTTGTTTTTAGAAATCCTTTATCAAGTTGAGAAAGCTCCCACTATTCCTAGTTTGGTAGTTTTCCCAGCCTTTTCATATAATGGATTACCTTAACTAATTGTTAAAGGTTGAACCATCCTTGCATACATGGAATAAATCCTAATTGATTTTGGTGTAGAATTCTGTTTATATATTGCTGGGTTTGATTTGCTAATATATTGTTGAGTATTTTGGGATCTATGCTAATGAGAAACATTGATTAGTAGTTTTCCTTTATTCCTTTTGCTTTTACCTCTACAATCTCTGAGATTGTAGAGAATTGTTATAGTGTGATCCTTAACTATTTGGCAGAATCCACCAGTGAATCTACCTGGGCCTGTGTATTTGTTTTAAATGCTAATTACTGATGCACTTTCTTTGATCAATTTAGACCTATATTTCTTCTTGTATTCATTTTGGTAGATTGTATCTTTCTTCTTTTTTCTTATTCAAGTTTCTTTCTTCCTTTCTTTGAGAGAGAAAGAAACTCCCTGCAGGGTCTTCAGCCGAGGTCTTTCCCTCAGCCTCGACCAGCCAGGGTCACAGGCATGTCTGCGTGTGCCTGGCAAGCACAGGGAGCCCGAGCGACGTGACCCTGGGCCTTTCACCAGGACTGCAGTGTCGTGGAGTGTGGCGTTACTAAGGCTGGCTTGTTGGATCAGGTCTCTCAAGGACACGGTCTATTCCATCTAGCTTTTCAGATCTGTGGGTACAGAGTTGTTGATAATGTTCCTTCTTTACACTTTTAATGTTCATGAGTTCAGCAGTGAAGGCCTCACTTTCACTTCTGGTTATTAGGAATTTATGCTTTCTCTCTTTTTCCCCCCCCTAGTTACTTGGCTAGAAATGTATCAATTTTATTGATTTTTTTCAAAGAAACATCTTTTAGTATTGTTAATTTTCTCTATTATTTCCTTGTTTTTAATTCCATTGGTTTCTGCTCTAATATTTTCTTTTATTATTTCTTTCCTTTTGCTTAGTTTGAGCTTAATTTGTTCTTTTTTCTAGTTACTTCAAGTACAAGCTTCAACGGTTGATTCTAGATCTTTTTATTTTCTCATGAAAGCATTCAGGGCTATACATTTCTCTCTAAGTGCTATGTCCCAGAAACTTTGATAAATTATATTTTCATTTTAATTCAGTTTGAAACATTTTAAAATTTCTCTTGTAGTTTGATACATCTCATTCAGAAGTGGTATGTTTATATGGACTGAGGGGTTTCCAGTTATCTTTTATTACTGATTCCATCCTGGCTTGAGATCACACAGATTCTGTCCTCGTAAGTGTGTGAAAGTGTGTCCTGAGCCCATGCATCATCTGTCTAGGTGAACGTGTGTGAGAAACGCACGTTCTGCCGTTGCTGGAGCCCGCAGCTGCATAGGCTGCTGGAGGGCTAATCCCCCTGGAAGCATCGGTATTGGGGAAGTCCTGGGTAATGACTTGCAGGTGGGATGTGTTCTGACTCAGAGCAAAAACGACACTGAGATCCTCAGAATTGTAACCCATGGGCAGAGAAGGCGGGCCAGCCACCAGCTCCCGCAGCCTCTCCGTGTTCCGGCCTTAGTCGGGACCTGATGGGCAGAGTGAGGGCCCTCCTCCGCTAGGGGGCCGAACTCTTCATGTGAAAGCCGTCTTCTGTTGGTTAGCTATAAAGAATTAGCTAAAAGACTTCCACATACATTTCTGAGGTCCCCAAAGGGCATCCTGAGACTAGGGACGGGACTTACAGAGAGAATAGACCTCGGGCTGGGTTACCTCCGCAAACACCCTTTTTCCAAATCAGGTCACATTCACAGGTGAGGGTGAGGAGCAAGGATTTCCGCACACCTTGTGGGGACATAATTCATCCACGACATACCTGGGACTTGTATCTGCAAACACAGAAGGATACCTCAGAGTCTTGTACAAGGAGCAAGACGCCCGGCCTGATACAACCACCCAGTAATAAAATGGTAACAACGAGGGCCAGCCTGCTGCAGGAGAGTGCTGTGGTAGGGAGCTGGTCCCTCCTGGCCAGCCACAGCTCGAATCCCACACGTGTGTGCCCAGATCCTGACGGGGCAGGCACGGAGGCCAGACTGCGGTGAGACCAGCCCCCACTGGGGAGTGCTCGCTCTCAGGCCCTTGTGTCCTCTGGCAAAAAGTAAAATAAACTGAGATAAATTGAAAAATAAAAATAAAGATGAAAACAACAATATAATGCCCTTCATTGATCGCTTATTTATGTCCCGGTAGTCCTTGTAATTTATCATTGAGAGATTATTTATTTACTTTTCCACGTGCAAGAATAAGAGACGCAGAGACTCAGATTCAGAGAGCGCCCCGACTAGGGATGGCATCGACCCGTCCCGGCCAGGGGCACGGGGCACCCAGGGAGGTCACGCGCAGGCCAGCACCTTCCCCAGCAAGCCTCTCGGGGACCCTGTTTCACTGCTGTGCCGTCTGCCCCCCCTTCCAAGGTGTTCAGGTCCCCCCACAAGGCCTGCCCTCAGTCCCACAGCCAGGCTGGCACATTTCCATTTCTCACTGAAGAAAGTGGCCACAAGCCCAGTGACCTGCCAGGTCCCTGGTCTCAAACAGAACCAGGGCTGGAGTAGGGCTCGCAGCCCGGTTCCACCAGGCCCCAGTGAGGGGACAGAGGGGGCTCCGGGCACAGTTAGGCGCAGTTAGGGGACGCTTTTCTGATGACTCCTGCTACTTACGGTATTTAGAGTGCGGTGGTGGCCAGGTGGCAACTGTTTCCCGTGACACACTGACAGCGGGCTGATAGTCAGGAAAATCAGATGTAGTTCTGCAAAGAAAAACAGTCTGGACTTTGCCACTACCTGATCCTTTTGTTTGTTTGTTTGTTTTTTGGGTTTTTTTGGAGAGGTTTTTCACTATAGGGCGCGTGCGCTCGCCAGACAGACAGAGAGAGACATAGAGACAGAAAGCGAGAAATCACCCCCCAGGGGGGATGGTCACGCCACAATCCCTTCTCCTCCATTCTCCTCTTGGGATCTTGGGCACGCACGCACACGCGCCCCGCGTGAGTTTTTTTAAGCCACTGGGTCCGGGACTCGAACTGCGGTCGACTACGTGGGAGTCCAGCGACATAGCCATTACGCTAACTGCTGGTTCCCAAAGACCTGATCCTTTAAAAACGTTCGCGGTGGTCCTTTCCGAGGGCTGGGAGGACACCCTCTGCTCTGCCCCACCCTGGACAGCCCCACGGGTGTGCTGGCCCTATTTTTCTCCATGAAGATCTTCAACATCAATGTGCTTACCTAGTTTACTCATTCACCTCTCTATGCTTTTCAAAAATTATTTACTTATTATTATTTTTAAAATATGACCAGAGAAAGAAAAGCAAGTTGCCAGCTCTAGGACTTGAACTGCGGTCTGCCTGCCACGTGGGAGTGTGCACCCCAACTACCGCCATCTGCCAGCCCCCTTCCCTATTCTTTGTACCACCCACACCACAGGGGAGGCCAGTGGTGGGGATTTCAGCCGGCTTTGTTTGCTGGGGTGCCCCTGGGCTGAGGCCAGCCTGGCACAGGGAAGGCAGACTGATGGGCCTGGGGGTCCGAATCCCTGGACCCAACTAGGGGCCCTAAGGTGGGAGTCCCAGACTCTAGGAACCTCCTGCTATCACTTCATCATCATCCCCAAAGTTTTCCGGTTCTTTCCTTAAGAGAATTGATGTGGGAATAATGCCCTCTTCCTCCAGAGCCCAAATGGTGTTCCTGCAAACGCCCGACTTCCTGTAGCTCAGGGGCCCAGGCTCCTGTCTGCTGTGAGCTGCAGAGCTGGGGCTGCTCCGGTGCCTCCAGCCACCTGCTCAGCAGAAGCTCTGCCGGCCAGGTGGAACCACAGGGCGAGGGCGGTCCTGCCTTGCTCTCCCGCAGAGCTCGGCATTTGAATTGTCAGTTCCCTGGGAATTTGCTTCTCTTCAGAACCGAGGAATCTGAGCCAGCTGCAGTGGGTCACCTTCAGTGTAGCCAGCTGTGTCCCACCGTGCTGGTTGGGGAGTCAGTGAGAAGACGCCCTGACTTCCCAACATAACACGATTAAATGTCGATTTCCTCCTGGAAAAAAATAAAAGGAAGAAGGGAAGGCCCTACTGGGAGTCGAACCCAGGATCTCCTGTTTACGAGACAGGCGCTTTAACCAGCTAAGCCATAGAGCCACGTGAAGATGGGATCCGGCACTGAATCTATCTCATTTTACTTGCACTGAGTGAAAAACCGAGTTTGTGCCGTGGGTGTTACCCGTTGCCTTCAGCGAAGGCCTCAGCCCTAAGGCCTTCGGAGACGCAGGACGCGCCAGGACAGTCGTAGCTGGGACGCCGGCGAGGGCTCCGCGGCCACGGCCAGCGCCAGGGAGGTCCAGGCCGCGCAGTGCGTGGCAAAGCCCCTTAATGGAATGTGAGCGAAGGGTCCTTTTAATGCGTGCATTTATGTACTTTAGCCTTTCGGATCTTCAAGGGTCTGACGAAGTCACTGGCCGTGAGACAAAGTAGCTCTTGGGCTCGCGAATCTGCTTTGTCCGGCCGGGAGGCGCCAAGGGCGCGGCGTCGGGGCGCAGGTGAAGGCGCAGGGTCCCCACCTGGAGCCGTCGCCGCCACAGCGCGGGAGGGCTGGGCGGTGCCTGGAAGTGCGACCGAGGGCAGAGCCTCGCTGGCCGCGTGCGGGGCGGGCGGTTTGCTAGTTATTCCGACCTTGTCCGAATGGTGGGAAGGCTTCCCTAACGCTGCCGCAGGCTCAAGGCTCCTGCCCTAGGAGAGACCGAGCTGCACAGCGGCCAGGGAGGGTCGGCGGGTGCGAGTGAGCAACAGCCCCACGGGGCGGCGAGCGAGAGCCACTCCAGGAGGCCGGACGCCCTCAGGGCTGGGGGCGCGGGGTCTGAGCGCAGGGCAAGGCGAGGGCTCCCGTAAGCAGAAGTCTGGCCGGGCTCGCCGCGCACTGGCTGAGGACCTGCTGCCTTTCAGGGCCTTCCACCAGTCCTGAAGCCAATGGGGCTCCTCTCCCGGCAGCCCGGCTCTGCCTCCGCACCCTGGGGCCCTGCCCCTCACTCCCGGCTCTGTCTCTGCACAGTGGGTGTCCTGTAGCTCGGCTGTCCCCATAACGACTGTGTGCTCTTTTCAGGGACAGCCACTGGAAGCGGGGAGGGAGGGCTGGGTTTTCAGTGCAGCAGGTGAAAACCTCTCCCGCCCCTCCCGTGGAGGCCCAGGGCTCTCCTTTGCTACCCTGAAAGCTGGTGTTTCTGTGCCATGATATTGACCCCGGGTTAGACCTGGCCGAGGTTTGGGGGCATTTCACACCTCCTACCCCACCTCCGCCCCTTCCTGACCGTAGCTGTCCTGACTGACCACCACACCACGAGTGCGAGGTCCCTGGATGCTCTTAAGCACCTCGGAGATTTGGAGGAAACGTAAAAAGAAAAACAGGTTTTTACTTTCGCTTCCTCATCCACTCTCTCCCTATACAGTACCCCCTTTCCCACAGCGATACAGTCCAAGACCCTCCACAGGGTGCCTGAGATCCCAGACAGCCCAGCATTCCACTCACAAAATTCATTAATTAATTTAAAAATACAATTAAAACCATGCAAATAGACAGTACGGTGTAAGAGCCATCTCTCAACAGTCTCACTGTGTTGAGCTGTTCCAGGCCTGTTTCCATATTTCCTTTTTTAAAAAAGAATCATTTTATTCAAATTTATTTTAATTTGACCAGAGAGTGATAGCGTGAGGGAGAGAGCATGAGAAAGCAAGCCACCAGGACCAGGACTTGAACCATGGTCATCCATGTGGGAGTCCAGCACCTCCAACCACCATGCCACCTGCTGGTCCCCCTATTTCCTTTACATGAGAGCGAGCAAAGGCAGCACCTCGGGGAGGCCGGCCGTGACCCCGCCCCCAGCATCCAGGCCCCAGTGTCCCGGGACCTCGGTCCCCATATAGCCCACCGTGGCCCGGCAGCCTGTGATCCCAGCGCCACCAAGCTGGCCCTGCACCAGGAATGTTGGGGTCTATAGATGACGTCATGCAGGTGAGCGGGTGAGGTGGGCGCCGTGCAAACACCGCGCCCCCGGCCCAGGAGGTGCCTGGGCGTCCCAGAGTCTCCCGATGCTGAGGGGCTGCCGGAGGAGCTGCTGCCGTCACATGACAGCCACAGCAGGGAGTGTGGGGTGCGGACAGGCAGGGAGGGGGCTCCCTGCGGGGCAGGACGGCTGGGAGGGCAGGCGTGAGACCCTATCAGCTGCTCAGAATGCCACGCAATTTCAAAACCTCTAACTCCTTCATTTCTGTAATATCCCATTTAATGGTTTGGAGTCTAGTTGAAACCTCAGAAAACCAAAGGTACGGGAGGGGGCGTGGGGCTGCCGTGTCTGACTCCCTGGGCTCTGGCTGCCTTCCCCTCAATTCCCGGAGTGGACGGGGCCGGTGGTCAGAAGTGGCTGTGTGTTTCTGGTGCAGCTCCCCGTCTTCATTCCCAGACTAACGGTGAGCTGAGAGTGCTTTCACAAGCAGAAACGTGTGTGTGTGTTTGTTTTGTGAGAGATTTTGGCTATAAGGCTGTGTACTTGCCAGAGAGACAGAAACTGAGAAGCCACCCCTCAGGGGGGATGGCCATGCCACAATCCCTTCTCCCTTCTCCTCTCAGGGTCTTGGGCACACACACACACACACACACACACACACACCCAATGTGTTTCAAGCCACTCTGTCCTGAACCGTGGTCGACTATGTGGGAATCCAGTGCCTTAACCACTACGCCATCTGCCCCCCCCCCCCCCCGTGTGTGTATTTGTTGTGAAAGAGGGAAGGCGTTTCGGGGAGCAGGAGCGTGTCCGGGCTGAGTCCCCCCACCGACTGGCCTCCAGGCTGCACACAGATCTTTCCGATGCCCCGGGAGAGGTCTGGAGCTCTGGGGGACAGAGCGGAAGAGCCGGGGCAGGTCAAGGACGCAGGAACCCAGTGACAGGGACAGGAGGTCTGGCTGCGACCCCCAGGGACGGGAGGACACCGTGCACACCAGCTGCTGCAGAGTCGTTTATTGGAGTCCGTGCAGAGCAAGGCTAAGGTGGGGAGACTGTGGGAGGAAGGGGCGTCCCTGCCCGGGGCCACGCCTGAATGCACCAACACGCTGGCTCCAGGGAAGGCTCTGAGTGGTCCCACCCCAAGGGGCTTGGGGACCCACCATCATGGAGACGCCCTTCCCCACGAGGTGAGGCTTCTGCTCCCCCTTCCTGCAGAGGCCCTGTGGGGGCTGCGCTGAGGGGGGCGGGCTGGAGGAGTCTGGAGAGGGAGAGGGCACACCCCAGACAGGCCGCCAGGGCCTGGGGGCTTCGGGCAGTCCCTGTTTCCCTTCTGTCTTCAGGCCAGGACTTCTGGGGAACCGCATTTTTAGAATTTGGAACAGTCTGAATCAGCTACCTGAAACATGATTTTCCTTTGGAACAGTTTGGAAAAAACTCTCTATTTCAGGATCAGACAGGTTTTCCTTCCCTTGGTCTTCAAACACACACATGCACGCACACAGCTGCTCATACACGCATGAGCAGCTGCGTGGGGGTAGGGTGGCCTGGCCAGGGAGGGTGGGCTGGAGGGAGTGCGGCAGAGACCTTCCCCAGCTGCCAGCCCCCTACTGGGGGTCGGACCGCTCCAAGTACTCCAGGATGTCAGATCTGACCTTGCTCACGGGGGCCTTGTGGAACCAGCGCAGGGCGGGGACTCCATCCGGCCCCACCAGGAACTTCTCGAAGTTCCAGCGAATGTCGTGGACCTTCATGGGCTCCCAGAAGAGTTGGCTTGATGTGCCCAGGAGATCGGAGGTTGGAGGGCAGGAATTCTGGGGCAGAAATGAGAGGACCAGAAAGCTGCGTGTGTCTCTGCTCTGCTGCTCCACCTCGCCCTGACGCGGGGGCCTGCTCCGTCACTAACCTAGCGCAGTACCTGCCGAGCTCTGCCCGACCGCGTCCTCGCCAGCCCCCACTCGGCCTGCCACACGTGACAGTGAGTAGCAATGTCTGCTCCCCTCCACCCAGTTCCATGAGCCACTCATGAGGCTTCAGTAAAACAGTATATTCTTTGGGGGCTGGTGTTGGGCACAGGTCGTGTGATTTCTACACTGCAGTGTCTTTAGATAAAAATACCGCTGCCCAGCGCGGAGGCCCCAGAGTCTGGAGATTTGTAGGCAGTAAAAGCTCAAGAGCTATTCTTCTAGAAGGTAATATATTGGATTGTTGGGACAGTCATGACGCAGGTATTTTTTAGAGAGAGATTGGTTTGCTATAGGGTGCATGTGCTCACTAGAGAGATAGAGAGACGTAAAACGAGATAGCACCCCCCAGAGGGGATGGCCATGCCAAAATCCCTTCTGCATTTGTCCTCTCAGGATCTTAGGCACACACACACGAACCCAGCATGAGTTTTAAGCCGCTGGGACTGGGACTCGAACCATGGTCAACTACATGAGAATCCAGTGATGTAACCATTATGCCATTTGCTGGTCCCTTGTGATACATTTTTGCATTGAAAAATATGTCATGACTTTCCTGATGACCTAATAGAATAACTAACATTCATTTTGACAATAAGAAAAATTAAGCCTACTATAAGCACAAATTCAAACATTAAAGATTTTTGGACCAAGTGGTATATATATTCCTGTGTTATCAACCCCAGTCTGAGTTCCAGTCATTTCACATCTTCAGGTGATTTACGTCCAAAACCAACGGGCTCTGCATTCCGTTTCCTCTTCCCCATTTTCTGCCCTTTGAAAGAATAAACCTGAGGCCGGTTCCAGGTCCTGGCTTTCTCCGTCAGAGAAGTCGGGCCCACCTCATCTTCACTTTTCTATACATGTGGTCTTTGTGAGTTTGTTGTTGCATTTATTTCTGATCCACAACCTTCGCCACTCAGAAAAACATGTTCAGCCAAGCAGGTAGGGAAAGTGAGAAACCACCCCCTCGGGAGGATGGGCTGCAATCCCTTCTCCACTCTCTCAGAGCACATATGCATATTTCTCAAGCTGCCAGGTCCGGGATTCAGGACTCAAACCATATACTTGGCTTTGTAGAGTCCAGCTGCCTTAACCACCATGCCACCTGGCTGGCCTGCCCAGTGCTGAGTGATGATTTTTTTTTTTTTTTTCAAATATATTTTAATTTGACCAGAGAGGGACAGAGGGGGGAGTGAGAAAGCAAGCCACCAGGTCCAGGACTTGAACCACAGTTGGCCACATCGGAGTCCTTAACCACCGCGCCACCTGCCAACCCTGACTTTTTTTTTTTTTTTTTTTTTTTGAGAGAGATTTTGATTTTTTTTTTTCATGCACTGGTGGGAGAGACAGAGAAACAGAAAGTGAGAAATCGCCCCCCAGGGGGTTGGGCACACAAGCACATGCACTTAGCCTGAGCATAAAGCCACCTGTCGGGGCCTGGAAACCCAGCTGATCGCGTGGGAGTCAGCGCCTTAAGCACTAGGCCACCTGCTGGCCCCACCGGTGATGGCCTTTCATGTTTCATAAGCTGGGCTTGTGTGTGCGTGTGTGTGTGCGTGTGTGTGTGTGCGTGTGTGTGCGCGTGTGTGTGCGCGCATGTGTGTGCGTGCGTGTGTGTGCGCGTGTGTGTGTGCGCATGTGTGTGCGTGTGTGTGTGCGTGTGTGTGTGCGCATGTGTGTGCGTGTGTGTGTGTGTGCGTGTGTGTGTGCGCGTGTGTGCGTGTGTGTGTGTGCGTGTGTGTGTGCGCGCGTGTGTGCGTGTGTGCGTGTGTGTGTGTGCGCGTGTGTGCGTGTGTGCGTGTGTGTGTGTGTGTGCGTGTGTGCGTGTGTGTGTGTGCGCGTGTGTGTGTGTTTAGCCTGCCGGGTCAGTGAAGGTGCAGGCGACAGCCAGCCTGTCCTGCAGACCAGCACTGGGGACAAGCCCACCAGGAGACCCTTGGGCCAGGCCACCTTCTGCAGCTCCAATGCTCCCACTGCAGGCTCTTCCCAGGGTGCTCCCCAGTATCCGCGCTGCGTCTGGGAGGGACTGTGCCCTGTGGGTCTGTCCCCCACTGTGAAGCCATCCCCCCATGTCACGTTGGGGCTGGGAAGCGCGCCCAGCCCTCAGGGAGGCAGGCGGGTCAGAACCCGCACCCTTTCCTCTGCAGGAAGTCCGCCGCCCTGGCCGTCCCCCACGTCTACACCCGCCCACCTTCAGGAAGGTGAAGACCTTCTGTTCCTTCTCTCCATTCACATCTCCCTTTTCAAAGAGCTGGAAATTGGGAACGAAGCCTCCGCCGGGACGCACATACCTGCGAGGAACAGTGTCCTGAGAGTGTGTATGCGAACTCCCCACCGAGGGAAATTGGGGTAAACGGAAGGCCAGGAAGGACCCCAGGGAGAGGCGCTTCGCGGGGCCGCCAGAGACTTCCAGGACAGGGAGGCAGCTCTGCGAGCTGAGCCGGGTTCGCCCCTCCCGGCCGCCCCCTGCCCGCGAGCCCCTCCAGATATTAGACCTTCCCCTCCCCACCTTGCAGCCCGAAGGCGCGCAGAGAAGGCGGCTGCCCGCAGGGAGGCGGCGCCCACAGCGCCCACTGAGCGGCCGCCCCAGAAGCCTCCAGAACGGAGGGCCTCCAGGTAGCGCGAGGAAGGACTCCCACGGCCTCTGCAGCGTCCCACGTGGGTACTCACTTTAGTCCGGAAAGGATCTCAGAGTTGCTTCCTGGTTCTTGTTTCCCAAACTGGTTGCAGGGAAAGCCCAGCACGACCAGGCCACGGGGCCCCAGCTCCTCCTGCAGTGCATTCAGCTCTGCAGGCGACAGGGAAACCGGGCAGGGCAGGGGGCAGGGCCGGGCAGGGCAGGGCAGGTTGAAGGGGCAGGGCGCGGCAGCCGGCACAGCCAGAGGCCAGAGTCTGCCGGGAGTCGCACTTTGAGGGAGAACTCAAGAGCTGTGGGGTGTGTGAGCTTACAGCGAGAGACAGAGATAAAACGACAAATCACCCTGGGGCGGTTGGCTGCGCCTCAGTCCCTTCTCCTCCACTCCCCTCTCAGGATCTGGATCATGCACGCACCCCCATAGCATAGCATGATGTTCTGCTGGGTCTGGGACTCTAGCCACCGCTGGCCATGTAGGAACCAGCACTTTAACCACCATGCCACCTGCTGATCCCTCCATCAAATTTTCTAAAGGAAAAGGCAAACCAAATGCTTGTTCCCTCCCCTGCCCAGTCCCATGACGACACCACCTGGCTCTCTGGTCACGTTCCCGGGAGCACCATGGTGCTCATCCCTGGGGGAGGCAAAGGACGGCAGAGCGATCTCATGCCTGGCCCAGAGCCATTCCACCTCTCGTTAGACCAGCCACTCCCAGGAGCCACCTCCGCATTGCCCGAGACCCCAGGCCCGAACCAGTGAGGAAGACCCCGGCCTGTCTACTAGACCAGCCCCATCATCTCCACCTTTGGCTCTTCTCAGCCCAGGTTCACCCAGTCCCCAGAACCAGCACCAGCCAGACTTATCCAGACCCAGCGGCCCCAGCATCTCCTCAGGAGCCCTTATTAGGTGGGGGCGCTCTGGCCCTTGGTCACGCCCAGGTGCTGCCGCACTGCCTGCACCCCGCTCTCTGGCCGCCAGCATCTCCCTCCTTAGCAGAGATTCGGCATCTAGTCCTTCGCCAAGTTCCCAGAACTCTCTCACCTGCCTCGTCTGGAGTAAGACGTGAACGAGACACTCTAGAACCCTCATCAGCCACATATTGGGAAAGTATGCCGTAAAAATGAATGGGGGCAGCAGGTGGCATTGTGGTTAAGGCACTGGACACCCACATGGCTGACTGTGGTTCGAGTCCCAGACCTGGTGGCTTGAAATTCATGCCAGGTATGTGTGCACATGTGCCCAAATCCCAGAGAATGGTGGAGAAGGGACTGGGACATGGCCTCCCTGCAGGGGGGTGATTTCTCTCTTTCTGTCTCTCTCTGGCAAGCGCACATGCACTATGGCAAAAACCTGGGGTAGAAACGAGTGAGGGCACCTGTCACATAATAATGCAGAACAATGGGCCAGCAGGTGGCAAGGCGGTCAAGGGGGCTGGATCCCACATGGCCGAGCGTGCAGTTCGAGCCCCGGATCTGGCACTGTGCTCCAGGACCCTGGCTGCTCCTCACGCCTGTGGCTTTCTTGGCTTCTGTGCCCCACGCTCAGGGTGATGAGCCCACGCGGGGCCAGCTGTGGGGTGGAGCCCAGAGCCGAGCCAGCACAAGGCAAGACGAACGGAAGCCGACAGTGACAGGGTCTCCACAGGCTCTTGTGTCAGCGGCAAGAAAGGCAAGGCCGGGACTCCTCCGCAGAGGCCAGGTGGCCGGAGGCAGGCGGCAGTTCGTGGGGACAGCCCTGCTGGGCCGTTTCTGAGGCTAAGATTCCCGGTGCTGGACTAACATGATGTCCGGCTGTGCCACTGACGCTCAGGAGAGCGCCCTGGGGCAAGCCTCCTCCCCTCCAAACAGCCCCCAGCTCCCCAGGGCTCTCCCTCGGGGCATCAAGTAGCAAGTCAACTGGTCAACTGGTAACTAGTAACTAGTCAACCACAGCCTGCTCCTCCTGGTCGTGGGCTAGCTCTTGAATCTGGAGATAGTGACTGGGTCTGCGAAGCAGGCTCCCCGGACAGTCGCCGGCCACTCACCACCTGCCCCACCCTGGAGACAGTCGGGGCGTGTGCCGAGGGAGCCCGTCCTTACCAGGGTACTGGGCGGTCAGGCCTCAGTAGGTGGCCACATTGATGAAGAGCAGGTGCTTGCCCGCGAACCGCCTGAACGGGATGTACTCCTCGCCGCTGAGCGTCAGGGCTCCGTACTCATAGATGGTGCCCGCCACGCCCTTGCTGCAAGCCACCTGCAACGGGCAGACAGCTGCAGTGACGCGGCCACAAAGGCGACCCCAGTGTCTGCACCTCTCAGAGAACGCACAAGCTCTTCAGGAACTACCTCGAACTCCAAGGAACCAAAGAGTCCCTCCGAGTGCCACCATAGGATGTATGTCTTCTAACTTACGATCCATTCCCTGTGCGTGGCAGGATGGGCCTCCGTGACACCTTCCCATTGTCGGGGGGTCTGCACTCTCCCTCCACTCTGACGGTGCCCTGCCCCAGTCCCAGAGGCCACCCAGTCACCCAACCGTTCTGATGGTCTCACGGGTCACGCGGAGTTCATCTGCGTGTTCCTGCCTTGCAACCCCCCAAGGCCGAGCCCATAACTCGCTCCTCTGGGTCCCTGCAGGGCCTTTCCTGACGTTGCAAGGTGCTTCCCAAGCCCCTCACCCTCCACACCCCTTCTCGCCCCTGCATTGTGAACCGCTCAGCATCCGGGACAATAAAAGTAGGCTCACAGAGGACACAGTACCCACAAGATGCGAGGACAGAGGCGGGCAGGAGACCAAGCTCCTGGCCAGTCGGAGAAAGGGATTTCAGAGATTCCGGCCGGGCGCGGGCCTGCCCCTGTGTGAAGGGCCTGCCTGTGGGGAGCTGTGTGGGGAGAGGCGGCCAGACGCCCTGACAGCAGACACCAGGCCTGGCTTCTGCTGGCTGTGTTTGGAGGGAAGGAGGCTGTCCCCAGGGTGGCCCCCCTCTCCTGGGCGTGGGTGGGTCAGCACAGCTGGGCATCACTGAGTCCAAGACTGGGGACCTCAGCCTCAGGATGGCAGAGCTGCCTCCGGGAGCTGCCTGCTCTGGCCTTCTGGCCACCTGGCCTTTGCTTTTCCTGCTGCTGGTACAAGAGCCTGTGGCAACCTCAGGGACCTGTTGCCGCTTCTCTTGCCTTGCGCCAGCTTGGCCCTGGGCCCCACCCCAAAGTTGGCCTCGCATGGGCACGTCACCCCCAAACGCCCCATCCAGAACCGAGAACACTGCCACCCACCTGTCCCCGCCCTGTCACCGCCCCCCACCTGGCTCTTCCCTAACCCTGCTGAGTGTGAAGCCCTGTCTGGGAAGGGCGGAGCTCAGGAGAGTACTTGGGTCGGACCGGCGGTCGCTGTCCTGCCGCCTCTGCCACCTGCTCCCTCACAAACCCGCCAGCCGAGCACCTCTCTGGGAGGTGGGTGTGGGCACCCAGCGCGGGGACTGCTCCCGGCGTGGGCAGGTGGGCGCGGCGCCAGCCTGAAGAGCCAGGCCTCCCGCGAGCGCCCACTGCGACCTCCCTTGCCTTTCCCAGTGACCCGGCCGCGTCCATGCCGGCAGCAGGCGCTTCCTCGCTCCCCGGCCTGACCTCGGCCTCTCCCTCGGTTATGGCTGAGTGGCCACGCAAGGGCAGCCTCCCTCCGGATTCGTTAGCTGTTTAGCGGGGCTGGCCAGGCCCTCCCGCAGCCGCTGGGGCAGGGCCAGGGGCGCACGAGGGCGGCCTGGCCAGTGCACGCGGGGCCTGTCGGGGGCCTGCGGAGGGCGGCGGCGCCGGGTCCTCGCAGGGTGCGGGGAGAGGGCCGCAGCCGCGGGCGCAGTCGGCGGTCGCGCCCCGGCCCGCTGTGCGCGCAGAACACTCGCCTTCATGTCCCGCTGCAGGCCCTCCTGCGCGACGCCGGCCAGGAGCAGCGCCAGCAGACAGGTGGCTCGGAGCGGCGGCGCCATGCTCCTCGCGGGGCAGTGGGCCAGTGCGCAGGGCCTGGCGAGGGTGGGCGCGGAGCCCGGGGCGCACGTGCCGGGGGAGGAGGCCGCCCGCGCCGGCAAGTCCCGCAGCTCCCAGCGCTGGAACCCCAGCGCTCGCACCGCCGTCACCTGCGGAGCCTCCTTTTGAGCTGGACGACGCGTGGTGTGGTTCGCGCGGGAGGTCGGGAAGCTCCGCCCAGACGACCGCCCTCGTCCTGTCACCAGGCAGTCGGGCGGGACCCCTCCCCCTGCAGGGGATGCCAGAGCAGGGCAAGGCCAGAGGAGGCTGCTCCCCCAGAAGGAGCTGCCCTGGGCTCCCCCACCCCACCTGGCACATAGCTGCGGCTGTAAGAGGACGACCAGACCCAGGCAGGAAAGTACCGGGGCAGCCAGGGGGGCAGGGCCCCCCTCCGTCCCTCTGGCCTTGGCAAAGTCCCGGTTCACTGGACCTCCACCTGCCGGCCGCTGTCAGTTCACAGCAAAGGCCTTTCTGCCTGGTGGGGTGGGAGTCCTGTGAGTGCTCTGGGAGACAAGCACACTGTCACCCCCCACTTCTGGTTTCTGCACAGAGGCCCAGAGAGTGGCCTGACCACAGCTCCCTGTCCTGCCTGGTCCCCAGCCTTTGGGCAATCCTGAGGCAGCGGCCCTCTGAGGGCACAGACCCACACCGTCTCCCCAGCCCTCATTCTGAGAGGGCTCAACTTCCAGCCAGGAGACCATGGAGCCCCGGGTACCCGACCCGACAGCCCTGGCCAGGTGAAATGGGACTCCGGGCTGAGGCAGCCACCACCGGAGGTGACCTCACCAGCTGTTCACCACAAGGAGCCTGACACTGACCCGGGGACAGGCCAGCGCACCGCCACAGGGGCCAGAGCGCTCTCCAGCCCCAGTCTGGGCCTCAGGCGCTGCACGGACCTCGCTGGTGTTTCTGCATCTGTGCTGGAACGACCCTTGGGCTGGCCGGCCTCCAGGGAGCATCCTGGAGAGGTGAGTGGACTTCACGGTGGTGCTCCTCGGCAGCCCTACCCTCCTGACAGCCCCTGGGCACCCTGGTCCTGGCCTCCCACAGAAGCGAGGCTCTAGGAGCTCAGCCAAGCGGGAGCAGGCCTGGCAGGCGTGAGCAGGAGCAGGCATGGTGGGTGTGAGCAGGAGCAGGTGTGAGCAGGAGCAGGCGTGGCGGGTGTGAGCAGGAGCAGGTGTGAGCAGGAGCAGGCGTGGCGGGTGTGAGCAGGAGCAGGCGTGAGCAGGAGCAGGTGTGGCGGGTGTGAGCAGGAGCAGGTGTGAGCAGGAGCAGGCGTGGTGGGTGTGAGCAGGAGCAGGTAAGCAGGAGCAGGTGTGGTGGGTGTGAGCAGGAGCAGGTGTGAGCAGGAGCAGGTGTGAGCAGGAGCAGGCATGGCGGGTGTGAGCAGGAGAAGGTGTGAGCAAGAGCAGGCGTGGTGGGTGTGAGCAGGAGCAGGTGAGCAGGAGCAGGCGTGGCGGGTGTGAGCAGGAGCAGGCATGAGCAGGAGCAGGCATGGTGGGTGTGAGCAGGAACAGGCGAGCGGAGGGGTCTGACCACCATCAGGGCGGGCGTCCGGCTAACCTGACTGCACCGTGCTCCTCTGACTTCGCAGTCTTTAACCACGTCCTTGTCCCTGGGAGGCCCTGCTCACCCAGGCCAGCTCTCACCCTGACAAGTCTTGGATGTGACAGCCTCGGCTCAGAAAGTTCTAGAACGTCCATACTCAGACCTTTATTTCCCATGTGGGAGGAACGAGGTACAGAAAGCAAGGGCAGGTGCTTCTTACTCTGCACAGCCTTGGGGAAGTGACCCTTGGCCTCTGGCACCGCAGCCGCCAAGTCAAGCCAGGGCCTAAGCAGAGGCTGGGCAGCCCGGCTCCCCCTGGAGCCTCCTGACCCCTCACAGGTTCTGGTCAGCAGGTCTCAAAGCCGACGCTGTCCACCCCGTGGACCTTGGACGGGGGAGTGACTGTTGCTGGAGGATCCGGTCCAGGACACAGTGGGAGAGCGTGAGGGAAGGAGGTGAAGGACAGAGGGAAAGTGTGAGGACAGAAGCTGTGCCCTGTGGTCAGCCATGCTCACAGCTCCTGTCTGACCAGCAGAGCGGGCATAGGGGCGATACCCTCTCCAGTTCACAAGGACGTTGAGCACAGAGTGAAAAGGGGCGACTTCTCAGAGTCACAGACCTAGTAATATGCCACGCTGGGACGCTCCCAAACCCGTTCTCATCCGAAACCCAAACCTCTCTCCGCGGGAAGCCAGACAATGGCGCCACAGAGACCAGGATTTAATCTCTGCCGTCAGTATTCCATTTACAGTGGGACTTTCCATTTCCTGAGCTTGCAACGTTATCGTCTTGGCCAAGATTTGTCAGATGTCATTAATCTGGTTTATCCCAGATTACCGGGGCGGGTGGAAATGCGATCCCCGGTGTCATCAGAGAGGGCAGAGGGAGACTTACCTACAAAGTCCTGGGAGCTGGAGGCCGCGGAGCCGCCCTGCCTCTGCGCCTGCCCCAGCCCACGTCAGAAGCATCCTTAACCCGTGTTTCTCCAGACAGCCTGAGGGCTTGCAGGCTCTCCGGTCCCGGGCTTTAAAGTTCTCCCAGCCCCAGCTACTCGTCTCTAAGGACCTTGCACGCGTCTGCCCCGTTGTGGCCACACCCCTGCAGTGACCACAGAAGGGCGACGTGGATCTCTGGAGGGACTGAACCAGGTCAGGATGCAAGGGGACCCTTCTGGCTGCCATGCCATTGATGACAGGGATGACAGGGACGCTGGGCTGTGGGAAATTCCAAACACGGACAGGAAGCAGGGTGGCATACGTGTCACCAAACACGCTATCACCAGATCGGCTGTGACCAACATGCGTGATCAGGGCCAGCGTCGGCTCATCTGCACAAGCTTCTTACCACAGCCCACTGCGCCCTGCACGCGGGATCATTCTGAAGGAAATGTAAACATCACGCCATTTCATGTCTCTTCAGATCGTACCCAGGAAGACAGCCAGCCTTGCCCGGGATGTCCCTGGGTGACTGGGAGTTTCGAGGGCGGGACTGATAACTCCCAGGGCCCTGATGGCCTCGGAGGACCAGGGCTGAGCGGTGGCAGCCGTGCAGGGAGCAAGCTGACTTGGCCCTCTGGTCCCAGACCTGACTGGCTGTGACACAGTTAGACTGTGGCAGCCCCGGCCCAGAGCCCACGAGAGGCCGTCTCTCCCACGGGACATGCCAGCCCAGGCCCAGAGCCCCTGAGAGGCTGTGTCTCCACTGGACATGCCAGCCCAGGCCCAGAGCCCACGAGAGGCTGTGTCTCCACTGGACATGCCAGCCCAGGCCCAGAGCCCCTGAGAGGCTGTGTCTCCACTGGACATGCCAGCCCAGGCCCAGAGCCCACGAGAGGCCGTCTCTCCCACGGGACATGCCAGCCCAGGCCCAGAGCCCACGAGAGGCCGTCTCTCCACTGGACATGCCAGCCCAGGCCCAGAGCCCCTGAGAGGCTGTGTCTCCACTGGACATGCCAGCCCAGGCCCAGAGCCCACGAGAGGCTGTGTCTCCACTGGACATGCCAGCCCAGGCCCAGAGCCCACGAGAGGCCGTCTCTCCCACGGGACATGCCAGCCCAGGCCCAGAGCCCCTGAGAGGCTGTGTCTCCACTGGACATGCCAGCCCAGGCCCAGAGCCCACGAGAGACCGTCTCTCTCCACTGCACTGCAACTCTGTGTCTCGAGTTTACTCCGAGTCTGGGAACATGATTTTCTGGGAAGAAGTTCTTTTTTTTTTTTTGTAGAGGTTTTTTTTCACTACAGGGCGCGTGCGCTCGCCAGACAGACAGAGAGAGACATAGAGACAGAAAGCGAGAAATCACCCCCCAGAGGGGATGGTCACACCGCAATCCCTTCTCCTCCATTCTCCTCTAGGGATCTTGGGCACGCACGCACACGCGCCCAGTGTGAGTTTTAAGCCACCGGGTCCGGGACGCGAACTATGGTCGACTACGTGGGAGTCCAGCGACATAGCCATCACGCTAACTGCTGGTTCCCTGGGAAGAAGTTCTTGACCTCAGCTCGAGTCTGCTCTTGTTTCCAGATCTCCTGGGGGTGAGCGTTGGCCAGGTCAGTTCCGAAGATGATCAGTCTTTCAATACCTGCAGAACACAGCTTCGGGCTGAGCCGGAACTTGGGTGCCTTTCGGGGTCCGTGGAGGACTGGGTCCCCCTCACAGGTCTTTGGAGCCGTTGTCTGCAGGGCGTGCTGGTGACGCGGGTGGGGGCGGTGTGGGCCTCTGGGTCCCGCGGTGTGGGCTGCTCAGATCTCCATGATGAGGCGTGGGTGGCAGTTGCCCATGGCCTCCCAGGTCCATGGAGCCGGGAGTCAAGGATGGGAGCACTGCCCAGGGCAGGCGCGTTACTTCTCACACCGCCTCACTGCCCCTGCAGAGTTCTTCCCGGAGTGCGTGGATGGGGTTGTGGGCCCTGTGGCCACCCTGCAGGAAGTCCGCACACCAGGCCAGGTGCCTTGGCAAAGGCTCAGGGCTGGGCCCGCAGGCCAGAGGTGAGCCCCGGCCTCGTCACGCTGGGGGGCGTCAGAAAGTTAAGAACACATGAGGACAAAAAAATGTCGCAGAAGGGTAGCCAGGGAGCTCTCCAGACAGCCCTCCACCTGACATGCCTGGTAGCTGAGCCTCGGGGCGAGAGTGAGTCTGGAGCAGACAGGGCCGCACCAGCGAGAGACCTGGATCGAAGGCCCAAACCGCTCTGAGCTCACGGTCCGGTGGCAGGACTGAGCGGGTGCCCTTGTTCCTCTCACAGCTGAGCGTGCAGACAACACCTCAGGCCGCGAGGGCGGCTCGCAGGCTGTCAGCCCGGCGGACATGAGCCAATGGCCATGCCGGCAGACTCGGGGTATGCCTGACACTTGTTATCCAGGGTCAGAGGACCCTGGAGACCTGACGCAGATCCCAGATGCCAGGCCGGTCGTCTCGTTCAGGGGGTGGGCAGAGGCCCCCAGGCAGACGAGGTGGCTGCAACCTGGACCTGCAGTGCAGAAAGAACTGGCCTGTGGCCCTGAGGAGCAAAGGACCTACGAAGGCTGTGGGCAGCGTGGGGGTTCCGTGCTGGGTCTCACATGGTCAGCTGCATGGCTTGAGTCCGGGACCCGGCAGCTTGAAAAACATACCAGGTGCTCAAAACCCCAAGAGGAGACTGGAGAAGAAGGGACTGTGGCACGGCCAATCCCCCCGGGTGACCCCTCTCTCTAATTCTCCCTCTGTCTCTGTCTCTCTCCAGTGAACACACACATGCACGCCCTGCAAGAAGGCCTAAGTGAGGCTGTTCAAAGTCTGAGTGGATAAAACCTTAGCCACTTGTTAAGTGCGGGAGGGAGGGGCTGCTGGCGTCTCCTTCCCTTAGGCCGAAGCCTAGTCCTGGTGAGACGGACTCCCAGGACGAGAACACCGCGGGGTCACTTCAGCTCCCTCGTGGGAGGCGCGGGGGAAGTCCTTGTCTCCAGAGACATGGAGACAACGGGACACGGAGGCCGGGAAGGCAGGGTTGGGAGGCCACTCGGTCTAACCCCCGTGGCGCCCAGCCCCTGTGGGCCGGCAGGTGTCAGGGGCGGGAGCTGTGGGCTGCCTCACGGGGCTTCCCACTCTGTGACGAGGACGTCAAGGTGGGGCTCCTCCCCTGGATGAGGCGCTGGGAGAAGGAAGTCTGGGTACTGGGAGAGCTGTAAGCCCGGCTCCCCAGCAGCAAGGATTAAGCCATCGGATTTCGGATTTCGGATGTCGGATTTCGGATTTCAGGGTCGAGGAGATGAGGTGGTTTTTCGGGGTAACCTGGAAGGGCAGGGCTGGGCGGGGGGGGCGGTGAAAAGAGTTTAGAAGGGAGAGAAGGAACCTCCACTTAGTAACAGGGGTCAGCCGTGCAGGGCCTGCCCAGGGGACAGGAAGGGCGTGGCTCAGCCAGGAGGGGCTGCCCCGTGGGGTCAGCTCTGGAAGGCCTGAGGTTGCCCGAATCTGCTCTTCCTGGCACCGGGAGTGGGAGGAACAGCTGTGCCTGCACTCGCCCCGTTTTTATCGCTCTGCACTGTCACTGTCCCCCGAGGCCGTTTTGCCACCTGTGGGGGGACGAGGGGCCAGCTGCCCAGTACAGGGTTTCTTTCCAAGACGCTCACCTCTCTGAGAGGCGGGAAGTAGGGCAGTCTGGGCACAAACACGTGAGCGTGCATGCAGAAGAGACGCCTGGCACAGCCACGTGCCGACGGACGGTATGGCCACAGATGCAGGCTTTAACTCCACCCTCTGAAACTTGGGTACAAATGGAAAAAAAGTAACTGATTTGTTTAAACTTCAAGGAGCTAGTTGTCTTTTTTGTTTGGAGAGATTTTTGCTATAGGGCATGTGCACTTGCTGGAGAGACAGAGTGAGAATCACCCCCCTGGGGGTGACTGCGGTGATGGCCACGCTGCAATCCCTCCATTCTCCCCCCAGGACCTTCGCACTGGCATGAGTTT
Source organism: Tupaia tana (assembly GCA_026018925.1). Taxonomy (NCBI): domain Eukaryota; kingdom Metazoa; phylum Chordata; class Mammalia; order Scandentia; family Tupaiidae; genus Tupaia; species Tupaia tana. The sequence continues at coordinate 12,869,495 of JAKSZU010000024.1, read as the reverse complement.
CAAGCCTCCGGGTTCGGGACTCAAGCACCATCAGCCATGTGGAAGTCCAGTGATGTAACCATTATGCCATCTGCTGGTCCCATTAACAGAAACATTTACCTGTTTCTTCCTTGAGAGAGAGAGAGAGAGAGGGAGAAAAGCTGCAGCCCACGCCTGCGCCTTCATGGGCACAGCTGGGCCTGGTGTGCGTGCCCCCGGTCATTCCACATTGGCCCTGCCGTGTTACTGCCGGGCCTCTGACGGCCTGGAGACTGCCACTCTCTGAGGAGCGCAGGCGATGGTGCACGGACCATGTTCCATGTGCCCATGTGGCCACAGGAGGAAGGCGGGCTTCGGGACCCAAGGGCACACGTGACACAGCAGACAAGAGCCAGCCTGGCCAGGGCAGAGGCTCGTGCATTCAGGGGACCAGCTGACTCGGACATCAGCACCTGAAGTCCTAAATGTACAGAACTGTTCTGGGGAATGGAAAGGCCTTGGCCATGGCAGGGTGGCTACCGGCCGCCAGGGCTGTGGGTTCGGCCAGAAGTGCCAGGCAGCGACTGTTCTCAGGGGACCAAGTGCTCCTTTGTGTAATTCTTTGGCCCTGGAGTGTTGAGGAGATAAAAGGCGTGCTTGCAGCCTCCTGTCCGTGTCCACTGTCTGCGTTACCGAGTAGAAGGAGCTGCCCTCAGAGTGGCAACTGTGCCGCGGAAAGTAGGAGCCGCCATGCCTGGCTGCCCGCGCCTTTCAGCTGCTGCCGATCTGATAAAGGCAGGGTCAGCCTCTGTTACTCCTACGCCAGGATCGCCAGGATCGCTCCAGGGCTGGACAATGCGCTCCTCCCGTTAGGAGATCCCCGGTGGTCTGTCTGATTTTTAAGGTCGAATGACAGTAGCGATGGAATTAGGAATGCCTGCCTCAACCCTCTCACGGAACCTCAACTGCAGAATCAGGTCACGTCAGCATCCGCCGCCCCACGCACCCCGCTGGGAGCCCGGCCTGTCCTCCCGAACAGGCGAACAGGCGCATTTATGCGGCGAAACCCGGCAGCGTGGGCGAGGCTGTCTGCCCCGCGCTGCCCTGCGATTGGCCCACGACCTGGCCTAGACTCGGCCCCACTGTTAAGAGACCTTGGAGGCACGCTGACCACAACCTTGGGGACCCTCAGGCTCCAGGCATGGCTGCACCCCTGGGAGCGGCCTCTCTTCTCCCCTTTCTCCTCGCCAGCCTCCTGCAGGTGGACTCCATGCAGGAGAGGATGAAGGTGAGGGTGCCCTCTCACTCTGCCTCTCGACCTAGACTGGGCCTCCTGTCCTCCCCTGGACCTCTGCCCTGTCGTCCCCTGGACCTCTGTCCTGTCCTCCCCTGGACCTCTGCCCTGTCCTCCCCTGGACCTCTGTCCTGTCCTCCCCTGGACCTCTGCCGTGTCCTGACTCTAGACTGGCCTCCTGTCCTCCCCTGGACCTGGCCTTTCGGCCTCTCCATGGGCCCTCTTAGAGTTGAATATGGCCCGGGGATGGGGAGAAAGGGCCCCTTCCCATGATCGTGTCCAGCGGCAAGCCCCTGGCTACCCCTTGGCCCCTCGCAGGGGTGGGCTCTGGGTGGTGGACATGGGGCTCCTGGGGAGGTGGGGCTGGGTCATCTCAGACACTTCAGAAGCAGCCCGAAGGTCGGAAAAAGGCGAAGTTTAGAGCTGAAAAGTTAGCGAGTGATCACAGAAACCATACACCCCAAGGATGATGGGGAGACCCAGAGCAGGGCGTTCGAGCCAGGAGTCTGGGTCCCACCGAGAGCCCGTTTGCCTTACTAAGACTGGGGGATACCGCGCAGGCCGGGGAATGGCTCGGAGGCGAAGGAACTGAAGTGGGGCCAGCAGACCCCCGCTCACACTGGGGGCCTCTTTCTCGTGGGAGGCGAAGGGTAATCTGTTCACCTCACTGGTAGGTGAATGCAGCGGCAGTTCTGGGGAGAGGCTGCGGTCAGCTAACTTCCGGGGAGGCGTTCTGGAGCACTGTGTGCCAGCACGCCCGACAGGAGGCGCAGATTCCGGGTTACAGAGTGTGCCGCACGGGATTGGCTGGGGCTGGAGGTAGTGCCGCACGGGATTGGCTGGGGCTGGAGGTAGTGCCGCACGGGATTGGCTGGGGCTGGAGGAACTGAGAGTCAGCGAGCCCAGATACATGCAGAACCACCGCCGTGTCAGCGGGATTGGGGAGTCTCGGTGACAGCGTCCCTTCGCGGCTGATTTTCGGTGCAGTGGGAAAGGGAGCGCGCACAGAGCGGCCTCCGGCCCTGGTTCAGCACCAGGGAGCCGGCACCTAACAGCCCACTCCGCGCTGGTGTGCGCGCTCCCGGATGGTGCTCACGGTGTTCGCGCCCAGTGTCCGCGCTCACTAATGGTGCCCCCGCTGCCCGCTGCCCAGTGTGCGTGCTCTTGGACGGAGCTCCCCGTGTCCACGCCCGGTGTGTGCGCTCTCCGACGGAGCTCCCCGTGTCCACGCCCGATGTGTACGCTCTCAGACGGTGCGCCCTGTGTCCACGACCGGTGTGGCGCTTTCGGACGGTGCACCCCGTGTCCACGCCCAGTGTGTACGCTCTCGGATGGAGCTCCCCGTGTCCACGTCCGGTGTGTACGCTCTCAGACGGTGCGTGCACCCCGTGTCCACGCCCGGTGTGTGCGCTCTCAGACGGAGCTCCCCGTGTCCACGGCCCGGTGTGTGTGCTCTCAGACGGTGTGCCCCGTGTTCACGCTCGGTGTGTGCTCTCAGACGGTGCAGGGAAGGGCCCGGTGTTGGCGAGCACCACAGCGCTGACACACCCTAGTACTGCCTAGGTTCTGTGAGGACAGAGACGGGACAAGTCGAGGACTTTGATCTGAGCCCATTGGTGAGGATTCTGGGCAATACTTACCTTCCATGTGGCTGTCTGCTCAGATGTCCGGGAGATTCCGAAAGGAGAGGAGCCTGGCTCTGCTGCCGAAGACGGGTACTGGACACGGAGCAGGATGGGGTGGGGCAGGGTGTCACAGGTGGGATGATGCCGGTGGGGTGTAGTGACACTCAAGATGTCCCCTGTGTGGGTCGCCACGTGAAGGGCACAGGAGAGAAGGCTTCAGGCGGGTAATGGGCTGCAGAGTGCCGGCCCTTGGCAGGTTCCGGGGGCTCTCAGAGGGGTCGAGATGGACCCCCGCTCTGTACTCTGGGAGAGAACAGCCTGGGCTTACAAAGGAATTGAACGGAGTCGGCTTCTAGTCCCAAGGCATGTGTGCTGTGAGTGTGTAAGAAGCCAGGAGACCTGGGGACAGCCAGGTAAATATTCCCCCCGGACACCGTGCACCTCGAAGCCTGCCCTCTGTGAGGGGCTGGGGCCAACCTGGTCTAGAGCAGAGGACTGACCTCATGAGCGCGGGAACCCAAGGCAGCGGCTCTGTATCTGCCCGCCAGCTCTCCACTCTTCCAGTGCCGGCCACGAAGCTCTGCCTGTTCATCCTCCCAGGCACTCACTGGGGTCTCGCCTTTGCCAGGATAACAGAGACGACTGGTGGTTGCTCAGAAGGCCATGAGAGGGCCAGCCAGGGGCATGATGGTTAAGGCGGCTGGATCCCACGTGGCCAAGTGAGCAGTTCGAGTCCTGGGCTCAGCAGCTTGAGAAACAAGCCAGGAACATGCATGCATGCCTGAAATCCCGAGAGGATGGAGAAGGGACTGTGGCATGGCTGTCCCCCCAGGGCAGGGTTTCTCACTTTCCCTCTGTCTCTTTCCAGCACACACGCCCTACACACATTACTCTCTGGGTACTTGGGAGATCCCACAGATGCCGGCAATCTTCGCTGCTAATATTGTACTGTCGGAAATCTCCCAGGCGGAGTGCTACAGAGACGTGGGAGGGACCATCTACGACTACGAGGCCGTCTCTCTGGATGGGAAGGAACGCGTTCAGTTCAAGCAGTTTGCGGGCAAGCACATCCTCATCGTGAACGTGGCCACCTACTGTGGTCTGACAGCTCAGTACCCGGGTAAGAGTCAGTCCTGCAGCTCGCCAAGTTCTAGACTCACCTGGCTCACGCTCCAGTTCACACTTGTGACCGTGGTTTGTCCTGTGACCACAGCCCGGTCTGCCAGCCTGGGTGGTACCAGGTCTCCTGGAACCCACACCATCAGTCTCATCCACGGAGACAGGCCAGGGCAGGTCTCAGGCGGGGACGGGCAGTACAGGCCATGCTGCCCATGGTGCCTGGACGACTGCTGCTGGGTCTGCCCTCGGATGGCCGAGTTCACACATGGACCGCTGCGTGTACACACGCACATGTGAGCCATTACATGTACGTGTGAGCACATGGGCTGCTATGTACATGCACATGTGTAGACACATGCACACGTGGGCCATTATATGTGTGTGCACATGTGGGCTGTTACATATATGTGTCCACACGTGGGCTGCTATGTGTACACGTGTGGGCAGAGATGTGGGGTCTGGCGGCAGCTGGGAGCCAGGTTTTAGGTAGGCAGCGTGGTCACGGGGCAGCGTTCAGAGTGAACCAGGCTGGGAGTGCAGAGAGCCCTCCCCGCTCCCGTCAGACACTGGTGCGCGCTCGGATTCCCCACCCGCCCTGCCCCGACTGACTTGGGGACACTGCCTGGCCTCTCCCACCTCTCACACCGAGACGAAGAAGACAGCCCTCGCATTCAGTCCTCTTTCTTTCCAGGACTGAGTAATCGCTGGACCGTAGTTCCTTTTATGAGCTCTAGGGACTTCAAACGTCAAGTCCTTCCGTCCCCGTCCCCTCTGCAGGTCGGAGGCGCCAAGCACTGGCGGTCAGCTCCTGGTTCCTCCTCTCCCAGAGGAAGGAAGGAGGGATGTGGGCAGAGGCTCCAAAGGGGCGAGTGAAAACAGGAAAGCAAAGGCTGTTTTCTCGAAAAGGGCGAAGAGCAGGTGCTGACTGAGCCGGAAAGCGCGAAGAGCTCCTGGCAGGGAGGGGCAGGCGAGGTTGTGTTGGCCCAGAGGCTCAGGATTTTAGGGAGACTGCGTCTTGACCACCCAGGGCTCGAACATGGGGTGCTGGAGTGATGTTCTCTGCATCCCTTTGCCCATGAGGTTTACTCACCCCACTGCTGGAGAGCCCGCCAGTGTGTGTGTGTGTGGGGGGGGGGGGGGCTTGTCCAGCTTTTGTTGTTTGCATAAATTAAAAAAAAAAAAATAGGGGCTGGCAGGTGGCATGGTGGTTAGGGCGCTGAATTCCCACATGGAAGACCATGTTTCAACTCCCAGACCTGGCAACTTGCCTTCTCATTTCCCCAACCCTCCACTCACTCTCTCTCTCAAGTTAAAATAAATAAAGCTTTAAAATGACAGTAATAATGATAAATAAAATTAGATAAATAATTCTATAAAAGAAAGAAAGGAGAAAGACCCTGCCTGCCAATTAAAGCACCAGGAAGCTGAGGATGAGGAGCAAATCCAGCTTTGTTTAAAAACTCCCGCTGACACAAGATGGCGGTTCTGGGTACCAGCTCCTAAGGAGGGGGTCCTGCTGACTCCGACTGCATCAGGGACACTGTCCGCCGTCCAGCCCTGATGTCAGGATGCCACTAGCCCTCTCCCATTCTAGGACCCTGCCCTGGGCCTCTGCCTCCCTCTCTGCAGAGCAGTGTCCCCGGGGTCTCTGCTCTGGCGGGGTCTCAGCGGGCGAGACGTCTCCCTCTCTGCCCACAGAGCTGAACGCGCTGCAGGAGGAGCTGAAGGCCCTGAGCCTGGTGGTGCTGGGCTTTCCCTGCAACCAGTTTGGAAAGCAAGAACCCGGAGAGAACTCTGAGATCCTTCCTGGGCTCAGGTGAGCGACCCGAACTCAGAGGGGCCCCCTCAGCGAGCCACTTCCCGCAGGCGGTGAGTCGACAGGCTCAGGGCACTGCAGGCCGATTCTACCTTGGGTGCCCTGAGGGAGGCTGGCACTGCCCAAGACTCGACCCCGGCTGGGACTTGTGGGGATGGGGGGACGAGGCAGGAGATGATGTGGCAGACAGGCTGTGCAGGGGGAGCCCACCGGCAGTGGGTTCTGTCCCCACCGCTCCCCGTCCTCCCTGGGCTGGCCCGAGTCCTGTGCTCACCTTCTTTCACACCCTGGAGCCTCCTGAGGACATTGTGGCTCTCTGCAGGCACGTCCGCCCAGGGGGAGGCTTTGTCCCCAATTTCCAGCTGTTCGAGAAAGGGGACGTGAACGGAGAGAGGGAGCAGCAGGTCTTCACTTTCCTGAAGGTGAGCGGTCATGGGGCCGCGTCCAGGCTGTCCTGGCACAAAGCTGCCGGAGGGACGAGGGACGGGCTCAGGCCTGCAGGGCTGGTTGTTAGGGGTTTCCAGGGCAGCTTGGGGAGGGTCTGGGGTCCGTGTCCCTCCCATGGTGCCGGGTGCTGGGTGCCGGCTCCTGCCTCCTGTTCCTGCACCTGCCCGCGCGGAGCCCCATCCAAGGGCACCACTTCTCTGTGGCAGGCGCGTCACTGCCCTCACTGGCAGGCGGGCGTGGGTGGACCCTGCCCTCGAGGAGCCCACACTGAGGAACTAGGCACCAGCAGGTGTCACCACTTGGGGTGCCTGTGACAGGGCAGTGGTGCCAGAGTGCTGGAGCTGAGAGGGCCCAGGGACCCCAGAGGACGATTCGGTTCCTCCTGTGGAGACAGCACTGGGAGGAGGGCCAGCAGGGTGTGTAGTGGCTGAGGTGCTGGGCTCTCCATGGCTGACAGCAGTTCAAGTCTGGGACCTGGCTTTTTCTTTCTCTTTCTTGCTGGTGAACACTTGTGCCCTATAGCAAATTAAATAATCATAATAAATTAAATAAATAATTCTTAAAAGAAGAAACTCAGCCTGTCTAGTGAACTTTACTCTAAGATATGACCCTTGCGTGATTTCTTCTTCTCCTTTTTAAATTTGCTACAGGGCATATGTGCTTGACAGAGAGAGAGAGAGAGGGAGGGAAAGTCCCCTCCGTTCTCCTTTCGGGATTCTGGGCACATATACACATGTGCCCGGCTTGACTTTCAAGTCCCCAGGTGGAGGACTCAAACCGTGGAGTTGGCCATGCGGTATTCTGCTGCCTTAACCTCCACACCCCCTGCTCATCAATTCTTACAGTAGTCTTTTTAAAATTCTGTGGCGAAATTATGGTGTTCATTTTTTTTCCCTTGACAAAGTATTGGTCAAATTAATTTTAGGGGCCAGCAGGTGGCATGGTGGTTAAAGCGCTGGACATTCCCACATGGCCAACCACGATTCAAGCTCCGTACCTGGTGGCTTGCTTTCTCACTTTCCCTCTCTTTCTCTCTCTCTCTCTGTGTCTCTCTCTGGTCAAATTAAAACGAATGAATAAATGAAATGAAACAAACAATTCTTTTTTTAAAATATGTCATTCCTTTTTTTTTAAAGAATTATTTTATTTAACTTTATTTATGTATTTATTTAGTTTGACAAAGAGAGGCAGAATGAGAAAGAGAGAGAGAGGAGGAAAGTGAGAAAGCAAGCCACCAGGTCCAGGACTTGAACCGTGGTCAGCCATGTGGGAGTTCAGCACCCCCAACCACCATGCCACCTGCCAGCCCCAAAATATGTCATTCCTTTATAAAAAATAATAATTTTATTGAAATGCTATTGGCCAATGGAACCTCAAGACCTTGGAAATCAATTTCTAATCCAAGTCTCTCTGAAAGTGGCATGGCACCATTTTTTTAAAAGGAATTATTTTACTTATCTTTGTTTATTTATTTTAATTAGACCAGAGAGGGAGAATGAGAGAGAGAAAAAACAAACAAGCCACCAGATCCAGGACTCAAACCATGTCAGCCATGTGGGAGTCCAGCACCCTTAATCACCATGCCACCCACCGGCCCTGGCAACTCGATTTTATGATTGGGCCCTGGGAGGCAGGAGAGCAGACTTCCACTGTGGTGGCAGAGCGTTCTTGGCGGTTTGCTTGGTAGTGACTATCTGGAGAGCTGCCTGGATTCGTCAGGAACCGCAGAAGCGGAGACCCTAGGTAGAGTGTCCCTGTGAGAGGGCCTGGCCACCAGGGCAGGGATGGCCATGTGCTTTCTCTTTCCCTGCTTCAGCAATCCTGTCCTCACCCTTCTGCGGTCTTGGGCTCACTGAAATACATCTCCTGGGACCCCCTGAAAGTCTATGACATCCGCTGGAACTTCGAGAAGTTCCTGGTGGGGCCCGATGGAGTCCCCGTCCTGCGCTGGTTCCACAAGGCCCCCGTGAGCATGGTCAGGTCAGACATCCTGGAGTACCTGAAGCAGTTCAAGACCACATAGGCCGCGGCTCAGGCCGGACCCGAACACCTGCTCCAAACACCCACCTTCCAGCCACAGCCTCCCCAACCGCATCCCCTTACTCTGCTGAAGTCTCCGCTCCACCAGGCCCACACATATCCGGAAGGCTACCACTGTTCTAGAGGACCACGTGGGTGAAGAACAAAGGACAGAGATCACAGCACCAGCTGGTGGTGTGGTGTTTAGGGCACTGAGCTCTCCCATGGCTACCTGTGGTTCAAGCCCTGGACCTGGCAGCTTGCTTTCTCTTTCTCTCTCTGGTTAAAATATAAAAAATATATAAAAAATAATAAAGAATGAAATTAAATAGTTTTCGTTTTGTTTTGTTTTGTTTTAAGAATGGAGACCTTAAACCCCCAGATTGCTGTTATGAATCTAGCTATTCATACCCAAAAAAGGAAGCTGTCCATTTTGCCATCATGATCCGCATTCTGCCTCCCTTTTCTCTTGACCCTGAGGCATGAAAATAGCAATGGGGTTATAGCCACACACTCCGTTCCACTACACATCTGCTGTCCTCGGATGAACGCGTCATCAGTTTCTAACTCATCATCCTCCGTGATCCCTACCTGTACCTGCTGCCCTGTGGGAGCGGGGAGGCGCCCCACTAGACAGTGCCCCTGCGTGCTGGTGGGGCCAGAGCCTGTGGCCCTGGGAGCCTCCCTGCCTCTGGTCCTCCGCAGTCCGGCCACAGCACCAGGCCTCAGTGATCTCCACTGTTTGAAGGCCGGAATCCTCCGACCTCAGAACCCGCCTGCGGTCCCCAGGGAAGTGTCCCAGCAGCAGCTGGGTCCCCAGGGAAGTGTCCTGGCAGCAACTGCGGTCCCCAGGGAAGTGTCCCGGCAGCAGCTGGATCTCCCTGGTGGTTTGAAGTCCCTGTGCTTGGCCTTCCCCTCGTCCTTGTCACTCTACTATACACGGCCCACATGGCTTCAAAGAGCTCATAAAACATGGAATTAAAGTACGGATTTACTGAAAGTAAATTGGGGGGCCAGCCAGTGGCATAGCACTCAAGGCGGTCGCACACAGATGACTGCACGGTTCGAGTCCTGGAAGCAGCAGCGTAAGAAACATGGGCGTTCCTTCTCTCCCTTCCTGGACTCCTTGCCCTCTCCTGGTTTCTCTCTCTCCTGCTCCCCTCCTCTCTCTCTTCCCTCAGCGCTGAACCTTCACCTCATCTGCCCACTGGCTGTCCTGCCCAGGGCCTGGGCCTGAGAGTAGCCTTGGCTGGGGGGGAAGGGCAGGGCCACAGCCTGGGACAGTCCACAGCTGGGCCGGACTCCCTCCGTGTCCTGACCCGGGGACACGCCCTGCGCTGGGCTGAACACCCTCTGTGTCCCTACCCCGGGACACACCCCATGGCTGCCAGAGATGCCCTCCGTGTCCCAGGGGCCCTCCTGCCACCCACGCAGTCATGGGGCCTGCCTAGTGGATTCTAGGGCTCCTCCGAGGGAAGGTGTTCGTCCCCCATTTCCGTTCATTGTATTCCATAGTTCAGGAATCACGGCTGGTATTTCTTCCTGACTCTGACTTGGTTCGTGCTTTGGTTTAATCATCAGTCCATTTAGTGCCAATATCCCGGTGTACCTGGCCTGAGTCTCCGTCCTCCGGGAAGCTGCGCTCAGCCGCACTGGGAGCGGGTCTGGAACGGCCCAGCTCCTCCAGGGCCTCTGAAGGGAGGGAGCGACACTGAGACCCCCCCACCCCCAACCGCGACTCTCCCAAGGTGGGACTCTGCGTGTCTGAGGGTCAAGGACGTGCCAAGAGGGCGAGAGGCACATCCCCATCTCCCCGGTGGGTGTCGCCCGGGGCCTGTCGCAGGTGCTTTCTTGAGGCCGCCGTGTTTCCTCCCGCCGGTGATTGGGTGGAGAACGCAAAGGGGAAGAAAAGGAAAGCCCAACCACGAAGGGATTCGAACCCTCAATCTTCTGATCCGAAGTCAGACGCCTTATCCATTAGGCCACGTGGTCCTGCCATTCGGTAGTGGCCAAAACCCATAACAAGTGATGTGCGTCTGGCCAGCCTGGTTTCTCGCGCGTCTCGCCGGATCTCGCCGAACACCCCGCCACCGCATCTCCAAGGTGACGCCGCGCGCCCTCCCGGAGGCCAGTGCCTCCCGCTCCCCTGCGGACCGGGCCCTGCACTCGCGGACAAGCGTCTCCGCCCGGGTTCGCCGGGTCCCCAGGACGCCCACAGCGGGTAGGGACCGGCCTGAACGAGACCCTCAGGGGGAGACGCACACTGCGGGCCGCTGACCCGGCGGTCCGTCCGCGCAGCTCGGCGTGCGCCCAGCGAGGTCGTCGAGGACCCCGCGAGCGCCCCGCCATGGAGCGCCCGAGCGCGGGCGGGATGCCGGAGGTGGGGCAGCCGCGAAGGGCCCGGGCGCTCTGCATCCCGCACCTCTGCTCGCCTGCCCCGGCCCGGACCCGGACCCCGGGGACGACGCGCGCGCCCTCCATTCCTGCACCCCGCACCTCTGCTCGCCTGCCCCGGCCCGGACCCGGACCCCGGGGACGACGCGCGCGCCCTCCATTCCTGCACCCCGCACCTCTGCTCTCCTGCCCCGGCCCGGACCCGGACCCCGGGGACGACGCGCGCGCCCTCCATTCCTGCACCCCGCACCTCTGCTCGCCTGCCCCGGCCGGGACCCCGAAATGGTCGCGCGAGGCAAGCGGGGCGGCGGAACCAGAGTCCAGGCATGCGAGTGTCGGGCCGGGATCTCGTGAACCCGCGACCCGGGTACATCCCGACGTCCCGGGCTCCCGAAGTCCGTATTTTAGAGGGCCTGGAGGAACCTGACTCCGAAACGCTCGCCAACTGGCCACGCTCGCAGGGAGGCTGCGCGCTCGTCCTCCCGCCCTGCCCGAGGCGAGCTGGGTGCTTCGCCCACGCGGGACGCGGTGATCCGCTGGCGGGGTTCGGTGACCATCTGGGCACCAAACGACTTCCAGACCTGAAAGATGAGAGGCAAGAGAACAAAACAAAGCAAAGCAAAAGAGAAGAAAGTGAGTCAGAGCGAATCAGCGTGGCCGTGGTGTGCGGAGACGGGAAGGCGCCCCGGCGGCAACCGCGGACTCAGACGGGGCGACCGGGGTCCAGGCGCCGTCTCCACCACGCCTCCCGTTCCTGCCGGCTCGGACCTTCCTTCTTCCTTCTCTAACTCCTCGCGGTTGTTTATTTTATGTCTTTTTTTTCTTTAAGGTGCTTTTGTTTTGCCATAGGGTGAAAGAGAGAGAGAGAAATCCCCAGGGAGATGACCACTGGGCTTTCCCGGCAACCGCCGGGAGTCCCCTGCCAATAACACTGCCCCCGCTGGCCCCGGCCTTTTTTCTGGGTGTGGCTTTATAACTCTACGCTTCCTTCTCTGAGTTCTGCTGCATCTGATAAGTTTTCATTTGTTTTATTTCCATTTTCAATTGTCCAAAGGTATTTTTGATGTTTCTTTTTATCTCTTCATTCACCCATGGGTTGTTCAAGAATGTGTTTAGTTTCTACATATTGGTGAATTTTTCGGCTTTCAGACCATGTTGGCCAGAAGATACATGATTTCAGTCCTTTAAATTTGTTATACGTGTTTTGTGGTCCAGCATGGGCATGTGAAGAGCCCCATGGGTGCTGAGCCGTATTCTGTGCATGGGTGGAGGGTCCCCCCGCCTCTGCAGGCCAGGTTCGGTGCTGGGGCTCCAGCTTCCTAACCCTGGTGCCTGGCGGCCTGCTGAGAGGTTACTGTGTCCCTATTTCTCCCTTCCCTTCTGCTAATATTTGTTTTATTTATTTAGTTACTTCATATTTACAATATTAATAATTATATTTTTAAAGTGATTTTTGCTATAGGGCACGTGAGCTCACCAGAGACAAAGAAAACAGAAAGGGAGGGGGGGGAGATGGCCACACTGCAACCCCTTCTCCTCCAGTCTCTTCTCAGGATTTTGGGCATACATGCATATGCACTGGCTAGAGTTTATTATTTTTATTTTAATTTATTCATTTATTTTTAATTTGACCAGAGAGATCCCACACACACAGAGGTAGAGAGAAAGAGAGAGAGAGCCACCTTGAACCATGTGGGAGTGCCCAGCACCATAACCACCAGGCCACCTGCTGGTCCCAGGGCCTTGCATTTCACGTAGATCAGGATCCTGAACATGTCCGCGAGCACCTGGCTGAGTTCGGCAGAGACCTCCTTCCCAGTGGAGCTTTCTAGATGGTGAGGCTTTCCAGATGGATCAGGCCACGTGTGGCTTTGCACTAGGGCACCAGCTCCTTTATCCCGGCAAGCACCTCGGAACGCTTTCGGGTCAGTGCAGCCAGGGCCATCGGGACAGACCTGAGCTCCAGCCCGCACCTGCCCACGTGGCTGTACAGCGTGGCTACCCTGGTGTTTCCGGCAGGGGCGCTGAGAACTGGATGTCACTGCCGCGCTGAACCGCCTGTACCAGGATGAGGGCGCCGGTAACGTCCCGGCCTCGTCCAGCTGCAGCGAGAAGTGCCGGGCCTGCCACACCCCCTCCACCAGCTGCTCCTCCATGTGGCCCGCCAGCTCCTGCATGCGCCGCGGGATGGTGTCGTGGGCACCTGCGCCACCTGGGCCGCCGCCTCGCCCAGCACCCCGTCCCCGTCGCGCAGGCAGTCCTTGACTAGCGTCTCGGCCAATGTGGGGGGCGCGCCAGCGGCAATGCCACCTCGTGGGAGACCTGCTGGGCGAGCTCATTGCCGGCCAGCGCTGGGCTCTCCCCGCTGCAGCTCCTGTTGGAGAAGAACGCCGTCAGCTGGGAGCATATGTCTTTATGCTTGGAATATAGGTGCCACTTAAGTTTGGATGGCTCATGGCTCCGTTCGCCAGAACCACCCTGCAGGTGACGCACTGTGGCTTCAGGACTTGGCCGTCAGCCCCAGCCATGGGCAGAACCTTCGGAAGCAGGGTACTTCGGAGTGAGACCTGCAGGAACCCCTCTGCCTCCCACTTCCTCGGGGTCTCCCCTGCTGTTACCACTCTTGTTCCCTGTGCTGGGTCTAGACGTTGCAGGTCACGCCTTGACAAAATCCAGGGGATCTTGTTTCACCATCTACAGATTAGAATAAAAGATAAAAATAAATTTCACTTCCCCTCTTTAACTAATGTTAAGCAAGAAATAAGTTAAGCAAGAAATAAAAATTAGACTTGATTGTAAGTAAAAGATGACTTTAAGTTGTAAAGGGGCTGACAGGTGGCTGGCTTCCCCTCTGGCTGAGGAGCAAGTCCTGGACCTGGGGACCCCCCAAAGTGTAGAAAAGGCCAAACCTGAGCACTCTGAGCAACAGTGGAGACCTTTGAACGCATGCCGGACGGGTTCTCTGGGCAGTCACTGGAAGGCTGGGAAGCCCGTACGAGGTGAGTCTGCCTGTGTCCACACTGCAAGGCAGGGCTGGTTAAAGGAAACCGTGTCAGCCAGAGGAGGCCGACAGGATGCGAGGAAGCCCTAGGACCGCAAGGTCCCAGAGGTTCCACAGCTTCGGCCGGTTAACGTCTGAGAACAGCTGGCTTTGCATCCCTCTCCCCTCCTCCCACACACCCTATAGCAAAACCTCTCCCAAATAAATAAATAAATAAAAGAATAAACCTGGAAACAGCTACCGCTGCCTCCATCAGAGGAGTTGAGACACCAGATCCCTGCATGTCTTTGTTTTTATTTCTAATCCACTGCCGCTCCCACTCAGGAAAAACGTTCAGTAGGTCACGGCAAAAAATCACAATAAATAAAGTTATAAAAATAAGCAAGTGGTGGGGCCAGCAATTTGCCAGCTGCGGTTTGAGACCTGGCCCTGCTGGCCTGCTTTCTCACTTTTCCTCTCTGAAAAAACAAACAAACAAACAAACAAAAAACCTGGAAAATAATAACAATAATAAAAAATAAAGTTAAATAAAATAATTTTTAAAAATATGTGCTTATGTTTTCTCAGTCTTACATGCTTGCGGTTTATAGCTGATCGTGGAATATCACATTTTACAACGTGAACCTACTTGTCAGACTGGCATGCAAATTCTAGCTGTTGTGGCTCACCTGAGCGTGTGACAGCACCCGCCGGCTGCAGCCTGGTCAGTGGGCGCAGTCCGTTGGTCACGTGCTTGGGCATGGCAGCAATGGCAAAGGGCTTCTGGACAGCGGCTCTGGGCTCTCACCCCATCCCTCCTGCTGCAGACCTCACTCGGCACCACTGCCCTGACCCATAGGATCCCACCGCATAAACCCACTATTTTAAATCTTTGTGGGTTACCTCATACTTTAAAAAATTATATTTTTGGAGAGGTTTTTGCTATAGGGCGTGTGCGCTCGCCAGAAAGACAGAGAGAGACAGAGAGATAGAAGGCGAGAAATCACCCCCCGGGGGGGGGGGATGTCCACACCGCAATCCCTCCTCCTCCATTCTCCTCTCGGGATCCTGGGCACGCACGCACACATGCCCGGCGTGAGTTTAAGCCACCGGGTCCGGGACTCAAACTGCAGTTGACTACATGGGAATCCAGAGACATAGCCATTACGCTAACTGCTGGTCCCACCAAGACCTTTTAAATACCAATCCACATCTTCCAACAAATCTACCAGCACCACCCCTCCTAAATACATTTTCACTGGACTTGAAATATCCTTTCTCAGCTTTCCTCCCTAATGAAGATCGCGCACCTGCACCAGCACCTGCACCAGCACCTACACCTACACCTGCACCAGCACCTGCACCAGCACCTGCACCAGCACCTACACCTACACCTGCACCAGCACCTACACCTGCACCAGCACCTACACCTACACCTGCACCAGCACCTGCACCAGCACCTACACCTACACCTGCACCAGCACCTGCACCAGCACCTGCATTTTCACTGCCAGCCGCGGTCAGGAAGCACAGAACCGCCGCCGCGCCAGCCAGTAAGCCGCAGGGCCGGAAGTCGCACCCCTTCCGGTCCGCTCTAGAATTCCGTCGGTGCCGGCGTCTCTGTGATCGTGGAGGCCTGTCCAGTGAACCCGGGGAGGTGGGAGCGCGCTCTGGGACCCACGGAGGTCCAGGATGCGGGCCGAGGGTGGGTTCTCGGGGTACTCTGGGCTTCGCCGTCGCGGGGCCGCCGTGGAATTGCGCGGGCCTGGAGTCCTCCCGCTGCTCGCTGGGGAAGGACTGGCCGCTCCTGCCCTGGGCCCCGAGGCCAGCCCCACCGAGACGTCAGAGCGCGTCCGTGCTCATCCCATTTTTCGGATGGGACCGCCGAGACCTTTAGGGAGCAAGCTTCCTCCTAGCGGGGACGGTGGCCCTTTGTGCTGCGAGCCCTGAGTGAACATCTGTGGGGAGCTAGCTCCAAAAACTGCACAAAATATGGACGAGTCTTCGGAGCCTGGTGGATCACGGAATGGGGGAACCAGGTCGCCCCGCCGGCGGCGGCCCCTGCAGACAGCCAGCACGCTAAGATTAGTGAATGTTCATTCAAGCTGTTTCGGAATAAATGTATACACTCACACATTATTACCTACAAAGATTGTGTAATACGGTACATTTTAATTAGCAGATTGCGGGATTTGTTTTAAACCTGTACTAAATCCGTCCCCACCCCCGAAACGCCTAAGCCGACACACGTGGCGCACACGTCTACCCTTCCAGTGTCTGAATATTATGTCGGTTACATAGACTTAAACCTCTCCAAGTGTCTGGTGTTGCAAAATGTTACTGTGAGCTTTCTTAGACATATATTTTGAATTGTAAAACATTTTTGCAAGATGGCTTTTAGAAGAAAAGTTGCTGAGATCCCCGTTATTTGGATAGACTTTGCCAAACTGCACCCCAGAGGGGCAGTTATGAGTCTTCCTGTGCCAAGACCCCTCACTGGGCCCTTTCCAACGCCGTGGAAGGAGTCGCTCTGCATGACACGTTTCTGTGAAATTCGCAGAAGGTGCCATTGTAATGAGAATTAGCTGAGGAGATAGTTTAACCACGACCGCGGATACTTTTTATTTTGCCTGTGGTTGGTCCCATGGTGTAATGGTTAGCACTCTGGACTTTGAATCCAGCAATCCGAGTTCGAATCTCGGTGGGACCTTTCGAAACAGAACCTTTTACAGTCCCGGAGTTGGCCGGGGGCTCGTTCCTGACCTACTCACACCGTTGTGGCCACGTGTACCGCGTTCGGCTCTCCTCCCGCTAGGACCCGGCCTGTCGCCAGAAGCACGAGACACGTAGGGACTATTGGGAAGACGCCGCTCCCAGGCTCGCCGGCTTCCAGCCCTGACAACCTGAAACCCGGCGCCTGGCGGAGGAAGCGTCCCCACCATCCCAAGGCTAGCAGCCTCCTCGCCCCCGCGTGCGGACCCGGAACCCCGAACCCAGCTGGCCCGGGCGCTCTTTTTCGCTGGTCACTCCTCACTCATCTCAACTCTGCCTTGCCTGGACAGGGCGCCCTCGCCTCCTTGGCGAGTCCCTTCTCGTCCTCACCACCCGCCCGACTGCGGGACCCGCCAGGACACGCCCCAAAGCCCCAGGCGCGGAGCCCAGGGCGGGGGCTACTACCCTCTCCGGCGGAACCCCGGGCTCTCGGGGCAGGACCTGCTGGTCCTGAATCGGGCCTGTGCAGGCGGAGCGGCCCGAGCAGGACCCCACCACGCGGGCCACGGGGCAGGGGCGAGTAGGGAGGGCACCAGGGTGACCGCGGGCTCCCAGAAACTGCCAAACGCCCGCGTCCCCGCCGCGTCCGGCAACAGCGGCTTCCCACACTCTCACTGCGTAGACCCGGGAAGCGCTGCATGAGACACGTTTCTGTGAACTTCGCAGAAGTCGCTATTGTAATAAGAATTAGTTGAGATGGCGCCCTGGGCCTGCCAGGGCTGGGCTGGAGAGAAGGCCCAGGGCAGCTGCCCCAGGGAGGCACAAACACACACGGCCACTGGGCTGGGAGGGAGCACACCTGGTCCCGCCCTGGGGACTCTCGTTCCTCCGTCTGTGTCACTTCAGGAAGCTGAACCATTGCTGTGGGTGTTTGCAAGGGCTCCATGCTGACCAGTCCTTCGGCTCCTTCCACCCCTCTTCTTGGCTAGGGCCCACCCTTAGTCTCTCCAGCCCGGTTTTAGCCAGAACCCTGTAAGGCAGTTTGGTGAGAATGCCCACTCGTACCAAATGGAGTTTCGTAGTACTTTCCACCCAGTGACTTCCCTGTGTAACCCACCGACTATAAGTCCCCAGAAATGAAAACAAAGTTTAAAAGCTGGTCAAGGGCCAGCCGTGGTGTTAAGGCACTGGATCCCACATAGTCGGCACTGTGGACCTGGTGGCTTGAAAAACACACAGGGCGCATGTGCATGCATGCCCAGAATTCCAAGAGAAGAATGGAGGAGAAGGGCTTGCAGCACGGCCAACCCTCTGAGGGATGGTTTCTTACTTCTCTCTCTCTCTCTCTCTCTCTCTCTCTCTCTCTCTCTCTCTCTCTCTCGCAAGCACGCACACCCTACAACCCAAAAAGAAGAAAGAAAGAAGAAAGACTAAAATTTTAAAAATATATATTATTTTTAAAAATATCCAAGGGACCAGCAGGTGGCATAGTGGCTAAGGTGCTAGACACTCCCACATGGCTGACCACGGTTCAAGTCCTGGGCCTGGTAGCTTGCATTTTCAGTTTTCCTCTCTCTTTCTATCTCTCTCTGTGTCTTTCTCTGCTCAAATTAAGAAATAAAATTTTTAAAAAAAATCCAAATCACAGGGACCAGCAGACGATGTAAGGGTTACATCGTTGGACTGCTACATAGCCACTGTTTGAGTCCTGGACCTGGAAACTTAAAACTCTCACCGGGTGCATGTGTGCCTGCCCAAAATCCCAAGAGGAGAATGGAGGAAAAGAGATTGTGGCGTGCCATTCCCTGGGGACTTTCCATCTGCCTCTCTCCACCTTTCCCCAAGCGCACGCACTCTACAGCAACAATCTCTCTAGAAAAAAATTTTTAACTTAATTTTTTTAAAAAATGTCAAAATCAACAAATATGATATACTATCTTAACAAAATGAAGGATGAAATGATAGGGTCATCTCAATAGATGCAGAAAAGTATTCATAATAAAAACTGTCAACAGATGGGGCCAGCAAGTAGCATAGTGGTTAAGTGGCTGGACTCTCACATGGCTGACTGCGTGGATTCCTGGACTGGCCATTTCACACTCATGCCGGGTGTGTGGGTGTGTGTGCTCAAAATCCCTCAAAGAGAATGCAGGAGGGATTCATCCGTGGCCATCTCCCTGGGGTGGGGGTGGGGTTCACTTTTTTTCTCTCTGTCTCTCTCTGTGTGTCTCTGGTGAACACACATGCCCTCTAGCAAAAACTCTCTCTCAAAAAATTCATATTGCAGTATTACAGATACACACATTCACATTTAGACAGATAAATAGATGATAGACAGTGGAACTATTCACAACAGCATAGTCTGCAACAGCAAAAGCTGAGGAAACTCAAACTGTCAGTGGTGGCTGGGTACATGACAGGGTCACCCACCTGCTGGAGCCCTTGGGGAATGAGCCACCGCTCTGCGTAGGGGTATGGAAAGCCTTCCAGGGTACACTGGCCAGGAGAGGGAAAGGCTGAGACCCAAGAGCATGGCATGCGGTCACTGTATCTTTCTGAGATAAAAATAGGAATATATAGTTTATACATTTGTACATGCTTAATATGATTGTGGAAGGAATGGGGGACCGTGGCTCTCTGTGGAGAATGTAATTAGTATAAGAGGAATAAGGGTGAGTGGAAGGTTTTATTGAACAACCTTTTGTATTTTCTGAACTATGTGAATGCAGTGCCTGTTGAAAAAAATAAATAAACGAAAGGGAAGAGTAGACGTGTTCTCTAAGTCCCAGCATGATGAAGACCACAATTAGGAACTGCACAGTCTGGACACTCTTCTCTGCCTTGCTTGAGATGCCTCTGGGTCTGACCGACAATGTCCCATCGAGTGTGTTTTTCATTTATGTCCTAGCTCTAAGCCAAAGCGCTCTCCTCAAAGCTAGAGGCCCTCAGACAAGCGTGACTAAGTAGTTGACTGGGGAGAACACCGCGAGGTTGGTGACCACAGTGACAAATTGCACTAAGGTTGAAGCAGCTGGCATGGGGGTTTAAGGCCGCTGGGTCCCACATGGTCAGCTTCACCTCGGAGTCCCAGACCCACGGCTTGAAAACGGCGTGAGTGTGCCTGAAGTCCCACGAGAGAATGGAGAAGGGATTGTGGCGTGGCCGTTTCCCCTAGAAATGATATCTCTCTCTCTCTCTCTCTCTCTCTCTCTCTCTCTCTCTCTCTCTCTCTCTCTCTCTCTCTGTCTTTCTGGCAGGTCCATACACCCTATAGCAAAAACTAAAAAAATAAAATAAAATAAAAAATTGGCTGAAAATTTTCATGAAAATGTGTAAGCGATACAGATAATTCTGTCATTAAGTTCGTTAGGTAGTGTTTCTTTTAATCATTCCATTGCTTCCTCGGAAATGCTGCGGTGATATGTCAGCGGCCCTGCTGTTCAGAGGTCATCTGCTGGGGAAACAAATGCTCAGCTCACCGACGATTTAACTAGGAACCGTGATCACCCGGCTCAGGTGACACACTGAGGCAAGCAGAGGTCAGGGAAATCCGTTCGGTTTGAAGGTGAATAAGGAATTCATTCACCAAAGATAAGCGCCAAGGAGGGGGCATCCACAGCAACCGCGAAGAGGGTTAAAGAAAACTTCAGCGTCCGACGAGGGTGGGATTCGAACCCACGCGTGCAGAGCACAATGGATTAGCAGTCCATCGCCTTAACCACTCGGCCACCTCGTCAGCTGAGGTTGCCACTACTTCCTTTTCCTCCTCCCTGCAGTTCTTTCCGTGGCGGCGTCTCAGATCTTCATCTGGCTCAGCGGAGATTCGGCGCCCACGCCCGCGCTAGGACTGGGGTTCGCAGGTGCTCCCCGCGGCTGCGGCGGCGGCGCCCGCGCGGTTCGCGGACGAGCGGAGGGGCGGTGCGGCCAGCGCCCGGGACGCCGCGCCGGGCAGAGTGGGAGCGGGGCAAGGGGCGCCTCGGGGACCGCCCCGCCGCCGCGGCCCGGCGTGCGCCATGGCGACCTCCTCGCCCCGTGGGAACGTCTCCGCGGGCTTTGGTCCCCGGGGCCCCGGGAGCCCACGAACCCGCCCCGCCACCCCTCGCCCTGGGTCCCCGAGGCCTTCCTGCCCTCCGCAGTCCGACACAGGCGACATGGAGCCGCGGCGCGGATATGCGCTGGCACAGGAGAACCCAGGGCCCGGCGGGACGCGCGGCTCCGGGGTAGACGGACCTGGGCGTGAGGACGGGTTGACGCGGTGGTGTCCCCAGTGGTCCCTGGGCCTTCCCGGAGGAAGCGGCATTTGAGAGCGCAGCCACGCCCCATCAGGGCCCCGGGCTACCCGCGGCCCGCGCGTGGCGACTCCCCGGAGCGTTTGGAGATGCTGGCGCTCCTCCTCGCAGGGACGCTCCGCCTGTGTCCTAGGGTGGCAGGAGGGACCCTTCTCTCTCCTTCCCAGGTTTCTTTCCTGAACCCCCTGTCCAGCCGTCGTGACCAGCACAGCCCCCGCGGGAAAGCCCGCGGCCGTGCCGGGCTGGGGCACCGCGGTCGCATTCGTCTGTGAACGAGGTGGCTGTTACCGTCGCAGGGGTCGGCACTGCCGTTCTGCTGCTCTGGTCACTACGCTTCGTTTCTTTCGTTCTTCCAGAGTTCTGGGCGTCCTCATTTTGTACCAGCGACTTCAAAACGTTTTTTCGAACCGGCAGGTGGCGTGGTGTTTAAGGCGTTGTACTCTCACCGGCTGACTGCAGTTCCATCCCGGACCTGGCGGCTTGCTTTCTCACCAGAGGCAGTGCACCGACCTTGTAGCAAATTTTAAATAATAATAGTAAATAGGGGAACCAGCAGTGAGCGTAATGGCTATGTCGCTGGACACCCACGTAGTCGACTGCGGTTCGGGTCCCGGAACCGGTGGCTTAAAACTCACGCCGGGCGCGTGTGCATGCGTGCCCAAGATTCCGAGAGGAGAATGGAGGAGAAGAGATTGTGGCGTGGCCATCCCCCCTGGGGGGTGATTTCTCGCTTTCTGTCTCTATGTCTCTCTCTGTCTGGTGAGCGCACGCGCCCTATAGTGAAAAAAAAAAAAACCTCTCAAAAAATAATAATAATAATAAATAGGAGGCCAGCAGGTGGCGCGGTGGTTAAGGACACTGGATTCCCACATGGCTGACAGGGTTGGAGACCTGGCGACTTGCTTTCTCTGTGTGTGTGTGTGTGTGTGTCTCTCTCTCTGTCCCTCTCGAATGTAGCATAGCCATTTGATTTCTCACTTTCTGTCTCTGTCTCACTCTTACCAGTTCAAGTACCCTGTAGCAAAATTTTAAAAAGAAAGAAAAAGATCTAAACTCAATAATCTACGCTTTCACCTTAGGAAATCAGAAATGCAGAGTGAATAAACCCAAAGTAAGTAAATGATAATAATATAATGATCAGAACAAAAGTTAAGGAAATCGAGAAGAGAAAAACAATCGGGAACAACCAGTGAAGCCAAAATTTAGTTCTTTAAAAAGAAAAACAGAGGGGGCCAGCAGGTGGTGTGGCAATTAAGGGCGGCCGCTGTTCAAGTCTACCTGCCAGCTTCCTTTCACTTTCCGCTTCTCTCTCTCTTCTCTCTCTCTCTCTCTCTCTCTCTCTCTCTCTCTCTCTCCCCCCCTCTCCCTCTCTAGTCAAATAAATAAAATAAAATAATCCTTAAAAAAAGAAAAAGATAAACGGGAGGGGCCAGCAGGTGGCGTGGTGGGTAAGGTGCTGGTCACGCCCACATGGCCGACCTCGGTTTAGTCCTGGACCTGGTGGCTTGCTTTCTTACTTTCTCACTTTCCCACTCGCTCTCTCTGTCTCTCCCCGTGAAGGTCCCGGTTCGGAGACCCTCCCCACGCGGCCTCGGCGGCAAGGAGCCTCCTGTGCGGCCCTGCGCTATGGAGCCCTTCTCAGGGCCATCTTTCCCGCGCTGCCCCCAGAGCCCGCGCATCTGATGCACATTCTTGGATCTCCTGCAGTTTGCTAATCTGTAGGAGGGGGAAGAAATAAAGATTCTAAATCATGAATGGTGTCCAGGAGAGTGCACCCTCAGTTGGGGGTGTAGCTCAGTGGTAGAGTGTGCGCTTAGCATGCATGAGGCTCTGGGTTCAATCACTGGCACCTCCAAGGTCTTAGGCGGTTGCAGTGGTCATCATTGACCCTCTGTTTGTATCTTTTGCTGGGCACCTGGCGTTGCTCCTCCCGTTTTCTGCCAGGCAGTGTGTTTGCGTATCACTGGGCTTGTTCTCTTCTTCCATACTATAAAATACTAAAAAATAGGAAAGAAGCAGAAAAAGCCTTAAATAGACTATTTCATTAATTAATTTTTTTAAATAAAGGCTTTTGCCATAGGATGTTGGCCAGCGAGAGAGAAAGAGAGACAGTGAGAAAGAAAGTGAGAAATCACCCTCCAAGGGGGACGGACACTCCACAATCCTCTCCATTCTCCTTTCAGTATTTCTGTCACGCATACACATGTGCCTGGCGTGATTTTCAAGCCTCCAGATCCAGATTTGAACCAGGGTTGCCCATGTGGAAGTCCAGTGTTGTACCACCACCTCACCTGTTGGCCCCAGTTCCATTAATTTTTAAATTTTTCTGAATAGTTCTGGAGGCCAGCAATGCCTGGAGGTGCAGAAATGGCTCTGTGCTCCGACCTCAGTACTAGGCCTTCCTTGAAGGAAGGTGTGGCAATTAAGGGCGTCTGCTGTTCAAGTCTACCTGCCAGCTTCCCATTGTCCCGCTGTCCCACTGTCCCATTGTCCCGGCATCCCAGAGGACACAGCCGCACAGCGCCTCCCAGAAGGACTGCCAGCCTGCCAGGATGTCTGAGACCGAGCACCTACATAGTCTCCTTCAAGAAAATTCCAGACAAGACAAATGGCACGCCAGGATTATTTCAGAGGTAAAAGTAACTGGAGGGCCTGTGCACTGCCCCCAACGTGAGCTGGCGCCGCCTGTGCAGCTTGGCCACGGCTGGAGACAAAAAAGTCCCTTTTTAACTTACTGATTTATAGAGATTTTAATTTTTTTTTTAGATATTTACTTATTTTTTATTATTTTTAATTTGACCAGAGAGAGACAAAGAAAGGGAAAATGAGAAAGTAAGCCACCAGGTCAGGACTCCAACCATGATTGGCCATTTTGGAGTCTGCCCCGACAGGAGGGGGGGTGGGGACAGTTGAACAGGTTTCCTGAAGGAGTAAGAGCCGGGACAAGCGGCACAGTGTTGCAGCACGGAGACGACACAGTGTCTTCAAGTGTTATCTAGTTTATTGTGAGCAGCACGGTACAGCACAGAGACGGCACAGTGTTACAACTTTTCAGGGTCACGTCATCTGGAGACGATGTAGTGTTACAACTCTTCATGGTCGTCTGGAGACTGCGGTGTTTCAGCTCTTCAGGCTCTCCAGGGTAGTTGTCTTCCTGGTCTGGCTATAGTGGGCCAGGCATCTGGTTATATACACGCTGGTGGTCCCTGATTGGTTGAATGAAGGATCGTAATAGGTGGGTTATGATTGGTTGTAAATGGTGGGCCGTGATTGGTTGTAAACGGTGGGCTGTGATTGGTTGTAAACGGTGGGTTATGATTGGTTGCTTTTGGACCAATCATGAGGTGCCAGATATGCAAATCTGAGGGATTCTAGTGGCCAATCAGAGCAAGGTTTCGAAGGTCAGGTTTTTTGAGGGACCCAATCATGGCAATTGTTTGCTCTCTGAGAAACCTCGCCAGACTCGCTGGTGTGCAGCCTCCCACAGGAGTCCAGTGTCTTAACTACCACATCACCTGCTGGCCCAGTCTAGGAACGTTTTTATTCCAGAAAATAATTCTGTGTAATATGTATTAATAGATTTTCTTGTTCTCTGCCACCTACTTATATCCCTTCAAGATATTTTGTGGTCTGGTACCAGCAGTTGGCATAATGTCTATGTTTCTGGACTCCCATGTAGTCAACACGGTGCAAGTCCCGGACCTGGTGGCTTAAACTGATCCCAAGAGTGCAGAGTAGCCATCCCCCGGGGGGTAATTTCTTGCTTTCTGTCTCTCTCTGTCTTTCTGGTAAGTGCACACACCCTAGCAAAGACCTCTCACAAGATAAGGATATTTGTTCTCTTTTCTACTACTTAATGTTTAATGCAAATCATTTTGATACCCAAAGTAATTAAATAAATAAAGGCTGCAGAAGGGATAATGCTATATCTGTCTGTTGGTAGGATTACATTCCTGGAAACAAGCCCTCAGAATGGAAAGAACAGAGAACTTAGTGTAGAAGCTGTTGGTAACTGAACATAAATACACACATGCACACAGAAACCTTCCCGTACCCAACCTTTAGAGTTTTCTCTTTGTTTGCTACAGGGCTCATGCTTTCATGGAGAGAGGGAGAGAGAGAGGGAAAGTGAGACAGCTTCACCCACAGGAGATGGCCACACTGCAATCCCTTCCTTCACCTCCATTCTCCCCTGGAGATTTTGACCATGCCGGCAAACGTGCCCAGCGTGTGTTTCAAGACACCAGGTCCAGGACTCGAACTGCTCAGTCAGCCATGTGGGATCCAGCCACCCTAACCATCGTGCCACCAGCGTACCCATCCTGTGAGGTTTTTTATTTATTTTTTTTTTTGGAGAGGTTTTTCGCTATAGGGCGTGTGCGCTTGCCATCAGACAGAAAGAGACATAGAGACAGAAAGCGAGAAATCACCCCCCAGGGGGGATGGTCACACCACAATCCCTTCTCCTCCATTCTCCTCTCGGGATCTTGGGCATGCACGCACACATGCCCGGCGTGAGTTTTAAGCCACCGGGTCTGGGACGTGAACCGCGGTCGACTACGTGGGAGTCCAGCGACATAGCCATTACGCTAACCGCTGGTTCCCCCATCCTGTGAGTTTTGTAATATCAACTCATTAGTTTGAAAGCTGGCAAAGGGAGGAAAAGAATCAAGGATTAGGACCAGCAAGTGGCGTGGTGATTAAGGCACTGGATTCCCACATGGCCGACTGTGGTTCAAGTCCCAGACCCGGCAACTTGAAACACATCAGGCACATGTGCATGAATGCCCAAAATCCCAAGAGAAGAATGGAGAAGAAGAGATGGTGGTGTGCATCCCCCCCGGTGGGTGTTCTTCCCTTTCCGTCTCTCTGTCTCTCTCTGTCTTCCCAGCAAGCTCATATTTCTATAGCAAAAATCTATTTTACAAAAAATCAAGTACTTAGCCTACCTCTCCTGTATGGAATGAGTTTCAGGATAGACCTATAGTTTATGAGGGAAAGAGCCTCTCCACAGTAGAATCGGATGTAAGAAGTGCAGGAGGGGTGATGCAATGACCTCCACACTCTGTGGTGACTCTCACACCGAGGCCCCGCCTCAGACAGCCGCCCCCGACCTGGGGGACATTGGAGGGAACCTGGAGTGGACGGAGCAGCACCCTGGCGGTGACATCTGACTTGTATCCCAGTGGGAAAAACAGGGAAGATAAAAGTGGAAGTTGGGGGAGCAACAGATGACATAATGTCTATGTCGCTGGACTACCACGTAGTCAGCCATGGTTCGAGTCCCTGACTCGGTGGCTTAAACTCACACTGGGCACATGTGCGTGAGTGTCCAAGATTCAGAGAGGAAGATGGAGGAGAAGGGATTGCGGCATGGCCACCCCCACCCCCAGAGGTGATTTTCCACTCTGTCTTTCTGGTGAGTACATGTACCCTATAGCAAAAACCTCTCTTAAAATTTTGATAAAGAAAAAGTGGAGGTTGGTAAAGTGAAATGAGAGCACAGAAGGGCGGTCGACCTGAAACTGTGTGGCAGGTACCTGGTCATTTACTGTGATGCGACCCAATGCTATCTTAAATTGTGCACACCAGTTCCCTTTGGGACAGAACTGCTGCCTTCCAAGAACTCGCCCAAGGAAGCCCACAGGGGAAGGGGGCGCTATCACCTCTCCAGGCTGTTGAGAAGCTCCGAGCTGTCCTCAGCCAACGACGCTGTACAGAGAGGGAATCGCAGTGTTGGAAGGGGGTGCCCACAGGCCGTCCACGCTGGCAGGCCTGCAGCGTGCCCGTGGTGGGTGGTGGTAGTAAGTGAGCTGAGGGCGACCGTGGTTGAACAGGGGCCACGAAAGGGCCTCTGGTTGGTGGTGTGCCGTCCCCCAAAGTATTTAAAGCAAATAAAGTCCCCACTAAAAACCTTAAAGTGTTATATGTAACTGACTGGTGTGCAGTGTGTTCATGCTGGGAAAAATTCATTTTACAAACTGGTGATGTACAGCAATTGAGTGGATAAAGAAAATTTTAATATAAAAGATTTAAAAAACTTTGTATCTAACCTTTGTACTATATACTTTATATTACATATACTATGTTAAATGTATTAAACTTTCCGGGCCAGGCCCATGGCCTGGTGGGAGGGAGCTTGATCCCACAGGCTGGCTTGCTGTGCATCCCGCCCAGCCCAGCCTTGAGCTCTGGGCGGCTCCTGGCTGCCAGGGGGAAGCAGGTGCCCAGAGCGCTGGCTTGTCCAGCCCCCGCCCCCAACCTCCAGGAAAGGAAGAGGCCTGAGGGCTGGAGCAGTCGCAGGGGCCTCTGATTTAACTAACCCCGCCCGCTCAAGGCAGATGGCGTCAGAGCTGAACTGATTTTAGGACACCTGCTGGTGTCTGTCAGAGAACCAGCCAGTGCGGGGACACAAGGACATGCCACTCACGTGTGGGTGACCAGAGGCAAGCGGTCTATCGTCCCGAGGGTAAGAGCTGGACACGTTTCAGTCCCTCCCGCGGTCCCCAACACTCCGCTCCTCCATTCCTTTACAGATGGACCAGGGACGGCCTGGGAACCCTGGACTGCCGACTGTGCCGCCTCCAATAGCAGGTAGAGAGGGCACCACGAGGTAGCGGCGTTTACTCAGGTACAGCATGCATCGTGGGGGTAGGACGGTTTCCTTAACAGAAATGAGGGGCCGGGGGCCAGCAGGTGGCGTAACGGTCACGTCACTGGCCTCCCACGTAATCAAACGTGGTTCGAGTTCCAGACCTGCAGGCTTAAACTCACGCCGGGTGATGTGTCCGCATGCCCAAAATCCCAGGAGGAGAATGGAAGAGAAGGGATTGTGCCCATCCCCCCGGGGGGGTGATTTCTCTCTGTATCTCTCTGTCTCCCCAGCAAGGCATGTGCCTGATAGCAAAAAAATCTTTCTCTTAAAAAAAAAAAAAAAAAAAAAAAAAAAAAAAAAAAAAAAAAAAAAACCAATGAAGGAGTACATGGGCTGCCTTGGGACAGTCCTCCTTGGCTACCTGCATCAGTAACAGGGTGGCATCGGTCCGAGGCCAGGCTGTGACTCCTGGGCGGACGACCTCATGGCATTGCACTGGCCTTCTGAGCAGTCTTGTCAGCCCAGGTGCTATCTAGTCAGTCAGGATTTCTCACAAACCCACACAAATCTTAGAATTCTGACAACTGTCATCATTACAATGAAGCCTTCCTCATGCAGGAGCAGGAGATGGCATGGTGGTCGAGGGCACTGGACTCCCGCATGACCAACTGTGGTTCAAGTCCCAGACCTTGCAGCTGCCTTTCTCACTTTCCTCCTCCCTCTCTCTCTCACTCTGTCCCTCTCTGGTCAAAAATAAATAATTAAAGTTTTTTTAAAAGTTCACAAAAAATGGAATCAAAATATAAGCTAATTTATTTATTTTAGAGAGGTTTTTGCTGTAGGGCACGTGCGCTTGCCAGAAAGAGACAGAAAGCGAGAAATCAACCCCCCAGGGGGGATGGCCATGCTGCAATCCCTTTTCCTCCATTCTCCTCTCAGGATCTTAGGCACACAGGCACACGCACCCAGCGTGAGTTTAAGCCACTAGGTCCGGGACTTGAACCGTGGTCAGCTACATCCAGGAGTCCAGTGACATAGCCATTACGTTAACTGCTGGTTCCAGAGTATGAGCTTATTTATTTTTTTAAAAAAAAAAAGAAGGAAAGAAAATTTCCCCATGTGTCCCTGTACAGATCCGTGTAAGAGTGTTTTAGAACTCCCTGTGTACACAGGAGTAGAGACTGCATGTCACAGAGTCTGTTCTCTGGGAAGTAGAACTTCACCCAGCTGGACTGGCCCCGTCTGTGGTGACCCTCAGTGGTTCCAGTTACTGCCCGTCAGTAAAAGCTCCACTTCTCCTGGCCCAGCCATTCCAGATAGCTCTTCATCTGAAAGACTTATATTCATCCTGCTCCAAAAAATGTCAGTTTTTTTTTTTTTTTGGAGAGGTTTGCGCTATAGGGTACGTGCGCTCACCAGACAGAGAGAGAGAGACAGAGAGATAGAAAGCAAGAAATCACCCCCTGGGGGGATGGCCACGCCGCAATCCCGCAATCCCGCAATCCCTTCTCCTCCATTCTCTCCTCTCGGGATCTTGGGGGATCTTGGGCATGCACGCACACGCACCCAGCGTGAGTTTAAGCTACCGGGTCCAGGACTGGAACCGCAGTCAACTATGTGGCAGTCCAGCGACATAGCCATTATGCTAACTGCTGGTCCCAAAAAAAAGCCAGTTTTGAAAATGTTTGTTCTGAACTTGTCAGTTTTAGATTAATCTAAATTCATTGACATCGATTTACATGCATCTTTAAATAAGAAGAGAAACCTTTTTATACCACATAAGGAGATGGACAGACCATTGGGGATGTAGCTCAGTGGTAGAGCGCATGCTTTGCATGTATGAGGCCCTGGGTTCAATCCCCAGCATCTCCACCTCCCTTTTCCTAGACAGACACACAGTACTCTGACCTTAGCATTTCAGATACTTCTGACAGTTGGAATGTACCTAAATCAGATTTCATCTTCCTGCACCCTAGTCTGAGCGACAAATACACCGCTGAGAAAAATGTGACCACTTTTACGGCAGGCCAGTCATTTCCTGGTGTTCTGCCCTTTTTTTCAAGAGGCCCACCTATTTAAATGTTTATTTTATGAAGTGGAGGGTAAGGGAAAGGAATAGGGGAAGCGGAGGGCTGGTGCCCCCAGCCCCACCCCGTTCTGTGGTCCCGGGCCGGGACACCTCACCTCCAGGCTCTCGGTCTGAGAAGTCACACTTGAACTCCGCGCAGCAGCAGGAGCAGGAGTGGGCAGGTGGCTCAAGAGTGGCTGGTGTCTGCCGCCTCGGCTTCCTGGGGCTGCATGAATATATTTTAAATGGTTCGAATGAAAGGTTTTCTGATTTTCTTTTATAAAATTTCAACCCGGACTGATCACGCACCCCCAAGTAGTTAAATCCCAGTAACACCTCTTGTTAGCTCCCCAGGGAGCCTGACAATCTTTGAGAATGGGGGCAATAAAGAGGGGGTGGAATTAACTCCAAGTAATCGATTTGATATCGTAACCGAATTGCAATAATAAACAGGAAAAGAAAGCAAAGCATCCCCAGGCCCCGCTGGGATTCGAACCCAGGATCTCCTGTTTACGAGACAGGCGCTTTAGCCAACTAAGCCACAGAGCCCTGTGCGTGGGCCGCCGAGCTGCTTTTGTGATCACACCGCACGGACTCGGCCACTGTGTGTTTCCACTCGCCTCCCGCCCGGCGCCGCAGCTCCCCAAAGGGATCCCCGGAATCGACTCCCGCCAGCCCCGCGCACCGCGTCGCCGCCACACTCTTGGGCCCGCGCGCGTGCCCGGGCGGCGCCGAGCGTCTGGAGCGGACTAGCCGTCTCCCGAGGCCCGCGTTCCGACCGCTGGAGGCAGCGCACCCCGCGCCGGGACACCATCGCCACCGGGCGGGCGGGCAGAAGGTCTTCCGCGAGAGCGCCCGGCCCGCGGCTCCAACGGGTGACGGCGGGACCCGAACCCGCACCTCCGTCGCCCCGTTTCGAATCCTGGAGAGGGTGTCGCGGTCCTACTCTGGCCTCAGCTGGTGGGGGCTAAGCAAACGTGCACCCTGCGACCAGCCACCAACCAAGAAGCGGTTCTCCTTTTTTTTTTTTTTTTTTTTTTTTTTTGCTATAGGGTGCGTGCGCTTGCCAGAGAGAGAGAGAGAGAGAGACAGAAAGCGAGAAATCACCCTCCAGGGGGGATGGCCACGCCGCAATCCCTTCTCCTCCATTCTCTCGGGATCTTGGGCACGCACGCACACGCGCCCGGCGTAAGTTTAAGGCACCGGTTCCGGGACTCGAACCGCGGTTAACTACATGGGAGTCCAGCGACATAGTTCTTAACCCACTTCTGCCCCTAGGCGGAGGCGCCCACCCTTGGCCGGCCGCCGGGTTTTCCTCGGGGAAGCAGATGCGCACTGCGGGGAAGCGCTGCGTGAGGGCGTGGGAGCCGCCAACACACCGGCCCCGGCCATTTCGGCGCAAAGAGCCCACGAGGGTCAGAACCTCGGCTCACGGGAGCAGGACCGCAGTACCGAGCCGGGGCCTCGTCCCCACCGTGATTCCCGCGTGGAGGGCCCGATGCCTCAAGGTGGTGCTAGTTAGAAAGTGTGGCCCGGAGAGTGCGGGCGGTGAAACCTGGCGCCCAGTGCCTCACCAGGAAGAAGAACGATCCTAGAAGTCCGAGCTGACTTGAACTCACGCGGGCCAGGGTGGCTGTGTCCTCACGCGAAGGACAATTGTGAACATCACGCAACAGCGGGGATACGACGTAAGCGTGAAGGCGGGGAATGCGTCCTAGAACTCCAAACATTACCGGAAAACAGCAGAAGCTGGAGAAGGCCGGAAGCAGCCTCTTGGGTGCAGCCCTCAGAGGGGCCCACCCCGAGCACTGGCCTTGGGCTTCCGGTCTGCAGAGCTGCTGACCCCTTTCCGCATCCAGGCTGCCCGGCTGGGATTGGCTGCCGCAGCCGGAGGCCTACACGGCCTGCAGCGTCCTCCGCCAGAGCCGTCGTGTTCCTGAAGTCTGCTCCCATGCTACCCAGAGTGAATTCATTTAAGAAGGAAAGTAGTGAAAGGGAGAGATCGTAGGTAATGTAAGAAGTTCATATCTCTAACTGAAAAAAACAATCAAAACCTTGAGTTCAAAGAAAAAATGAAAAATGCAAGGGAAGTGTGTGTCAGTGAACTGCTCCAGTTTCGAGACCAACCAGAGGCAGAGGCAAATATTGGGAGAACAGATGTGTGGGAAGAAGAGGGTCCCAGCCTGGGAAGGAAAAGCACCTTGACCAATTTATACTTCACCCAGGAATGCACGCTTCATTCTGCATTATGTGATTTACCACGTAAGATTGCCATTCTTTGCTTTATCTGCTTTTTAAGAAGACAGAGTAAAGCTGATATCATTAATGCATGCACCAAGAGTGTCCCACGGTAATTATGAGGAAACCAGTGTAGTGCCGATGGCATCTTGGACTGGACCACTTGCCATTCCTCAGCAAGAACATGAACACGTGGGCGCCAGTGTAGAAAGCACACGGAATGCACCAGAGTCCCTGTGGAGGCACCGATGTGCTCAGCCTGTGTGGGTGAGTGACCTGCATGCTCACACAGGCTGGCCATGCTGGCCCAGCACAGGAGCCGGCCGTGTGACAGCACTGTTGGGCAGTGGAGGCCAGCACGTGGTAAAGTGGACTGTCCGTGGGGAGGGCCCAGCACAAAGATTGACGCACCACAGACACAATGCCTACGGTGTTCCCAAAGACCTCGGAACCTGGGCCACCAGCTGCCAGACGTTCCTAAGGCCTCCATCTCCTCTGCTCTTGGAGCTTGAATGGCCAGATCCTTACTTATCAAGTAACGATTTTCCCAAGAAGGTTCCGCCGTTTGTTTAGAAAGTAAGATGAAAGACTGGCACCTGCAGGACACAGAGAGCGCCTGACACAGTTGCTGACACAGCTGGGGCAGATGCATGCTCAGCAAGGCTGCCACCTCACCAACCCTCACCCATCCTCTGTGGACACCACGTCTTGTGTTTTCAAATTTTTTATTTTTGAAAAGGTTTTTGCTATAGGGCATGTGTGCTTGCCAGGAAGACAGAGAGAGACAGAAAGCGAGAAATCACCCCCGCCCAGGGGGGATGGCCACGCCGCAATCCCTTCTCCTCTATTCTTCTCGCAGGGTCTTGGGCACACATTGCACACGTGCCCGGTGTGAGTTTAAGCCACCAGGTCCCGGACTCGAACCATGGTAGACTACATGGAAGTCCAGTGACATAGCCATTACGCCAACTGTTGGTCCCTCAACATTATTTTTATTTAACTTGATTCATTTATTTTAATTTGACCAGAGAGGGACAGAAAGAGAGAAAGAGAGAAGGAGAGAGAAAGTGAGAAAGCAAGCTGCCAGGTCCAGGACTCCAGCCGAAGTCAACCATGTGGGAATCCAGCACCCTTAAACACCACGCCGCCTGCCGGCCCCTATCACTACTTTTTAAAATTGCTGCAGGGCACGTGTTTTCACAGGCGGAGAAAATCCCCCTGGGCTGTGGCCACACTGCAACCCTTCTCTCCCTTTTCTCCATCCCGTCGGGGCCTGGGGCACTCACCCACACCTGAGCCCAGCAGCTGGCTGGGATTTGAATGCGGTCGGCCACATGCAGTCCAGCTCCCAGTGCACTGCACACCACTGTCCCTCAGACAGCCCGTCCATTCTTCAACGTGCTCATGGTGGGGACCAGCGGATGGCATAGCGGTTACGACATTGGGCTCCCATGTGGTCAACCGCAGACCAAGTCTGGACCCAGTGGCTTGAAACTCACGCTGAGTGCAGGTGCAGGTGTGCCCAAGATCCCGGAGGACAGTGGAGGAGAAGGGATTGCGGCGTGGCCAACCCCCCAGGGAGTGATCTCTCAGTTTCCCTCTCACTGTGCTGTCTCTCTGCCCACAGGGAGCACACTTGTTCTAAAAAATTTTTTTAAATAAAATAAAAGGAAAGAAAAGAAGAAGGAAAGAAAGAAAAATTATATTCATGAGGGGAGCAGGTGGTGTGGTGATTAAGGCTTGGATGCCCACTGGGCTGACTGTGGTTCGAGGCCTGGATCTGGCAGGTTGCCTTCTCAATTTCTCTATCTCTCTGTCCCATATCTGTCTAGTGAGCACATGTGCCCTATACCAAATTTAAAATATAATAATTTAAAAATGAATAATTTTGGAGGAGCCAGCAGGTAGTGTGGTGGTTGAGTTGCTGGACTCCCACGTGGCTGACCATGGTTTGAGTCCCCAACCTGATGGCTTATTTTCTCACTTTCCCTCTCTGTTTGTGTGTGTGTTTCTCTCTCTGGTAAAATAAAAATAAGTAAGTAAAATTTAAAAATTTTTAAAAATAATTTTTAAAAGATATTCATGGTGAGTGGCCCCGTAGCCTGGTGGTTAAAGGACCCAGTCCCACATGGCTGAGCATAAGGTTCAAATCCCAGCCCTGGAGGCCTGAAAAAAATACGAACTGTGTGCGCCTAGGATGAAGAACTGAAGCAGAGGAACTGTGGTGTGAGCCACGCTTTGTGGGGGTGGCTTTCTCTCTCCCCCCTCATCCACCTGTCTGCCTTCCTCAGTGAGCACCGGCATCTACTGGGGAGAAAAATCGTGGCTACTTAGACCTGCTCTCATGGAGCACTTTCTGGCAAATGAAAACTTTTTTTTTTTTTCATCCTCAAATGAAACTGCCTTGAATGAACATCCTGGAGCTCCTAGTAGATTCCAGAGCAATACAAAGCCATATTCCCACACCCCTAGCTTATTTCATTTCCTACTGAGGCGGTTCCTGCGTCACACCGACCAGAACTAACTCGGTAATGATCTGCCGGTACGCTTTGACAGAGCTTTTCATGTGTAACGTCACAGAATGTTTCTGTATTCATAATCTGAAAGATACTTTATAACTGGTTGTCAGATTTCATTTTAAAAAACTACAGACACCTGCTCTCGGCACCCCCGCTGACCCAGGCCGCATGAGGAAGCAGGTTGAGACCGAGTGGCCGCAGGAGGACGGCGGGCGGGCGGGCAACGCCCGCTCTCCCCGCGGGTCCAGGCTCTGGACGTCCCTCCGCCGCCGGGCGCAGCGCAGGCGGGCGGACACGCTCACCGGAGCGAGCGCTCAGCACCCGGAGGCCCTGCGGCGACGGGGTCCTGACGGGACCCCGCGGGAGCTCGCGGAGTGCGGGCGGCAAGGCCCCCACGGGCGGCGCATCCCGAGCCCCACGCGCGGAAGCCGGGTCGCAGCGCCCTGGCCCGGCGGGCCTGGCCGACCGAAAGACCGCGTGTGGCCTGGAATTGGGCCGTCCTTAGTGTCTAGGGGCGGAGGCCAGGCAGGGGCTGCCTGAGCGGCAGCTGGGGGACTGCGTGGGAAAAGGCAGCCCGACCCTGAAAGGCGGTCCTCGAAGCTTCACTCGCTAGAGCGACGGGGTGCGGGTCTAGGCGGGACTGCGGCGCCCAGACGCGAGAGTCGCTGCGCCCTCCCCACGTGCGCGCGGGAGAGCCCAGCTCGGGAACGAGGGTGTGTGAGCGCACGAGCGTGGGTACGAGCGTGTGTGTGCGCGCGGGTGAGTGTGCGCGCGCGTGTGTGCGTGTGCTGAGAGCCGAAACAGCACACGCAGGACGGCTAAGGCCCGTCATGAGAGATCGCGGAGGAGCTCAGCGCCAAGGACCGCTCCCGGCAGCGAGGCGGCCCCGGAGGAAACCGCGTCTGGATTGGACCTTCGGTCTCACCATCTGTCCTTGAGGCCCAGAACTCGGCCTTCCGAACTCCCACCCCAGAACCCAGTTCAAACTGAGCGAGAGCCTGCCAGGCTGGTCCCTAGTCTCCGAAGGTGGGGTTTATGGGGTCAGACGTTAATTACTTGTCCATGAAAGAGGGGCAGAGTCGCAGAGTCGGTCCGTGGGTCACTGCGTGTAAACACTGCTAGGATGGAGAGAAATCCCCTTCTAAAAAGGTGGGCGCTGCAAGAGCGAGTAGTCGTGAGCAAGACTGCTATTTGTCGGATTGCACAGATGAATGGCAGTCACCATAGCCCAGAATAGCGGGCCTCAAAATGGTGGAGATGCTGGGGATCGAACCCGGGACCTCATGCATGCTAAGCATGCGCTCTACCACTGAGCTACATCCCCACTGCATCCGTCGGCCCGCTTCCAAACTGTCTTCATGAAATAAAACAGACATCTATTCTCAGTATTTTTTATTAAAAACGGAAAGACCACACGTTTGTTCTTCCACAAACGCGAGGTCCCCGAGGAACCCTAATTAACCCACAGATGTGGCCCTTGCAACCGCAGTGAAGACCGGGAGCGGGAACCTGGGCGGGATCGGCCGCGCAGCCTCCCCCCTGCGCTATCCTCTGGTACCCAAAGGCCTCCGCCTCAGCGCGGGGTCCTGCAGAACTGCGCCTCCTACTGCGCACCGACTACTCCCCGCTCCGTAGCCGGCTCCGGACTCCAGAGCCGCTGCGCGCCTGTCTTAGGACACAAAGAGCCATCGGAGGGATTTCGCCAAAACACAAAAACAGCTCGTTCCCCTCCCAGCGAGAGGGAGGGTTAAGCGGGTGGACGCCGACCGCCCCGCAGCCTCCTGGCCGCGTTCCTCCGGAGACCCGCACCTTCCGCGGGTCCTGAGACCCCACGCGAGCGAGGGCGTCACTGCAGACTGGGGCCGCGACCCGCGCGCGGCGGGTTCAGAGGCGCCCCCGAGTGTCCCCAGTGACTCTGGAAGGACTAGCAGGAAGCCCCGCAGTGGGCGGGAGGCCGAGGGCGCCGGGCGGAGGCGCGGTGGGAGAGGCGGCTGGTGGGGGTCGCGGCGCGCCGCTCCTACCCCTGCTTCGAGAACCACTACCGGGGTCAAGGAGCGGGCCGTTCGCCAACGACCAGTGGTCCTCACTGGCGTTCATGTCCCGTTTCCTTCGGACAGTCTCCGTGTCTGTGTCCTTTCGGAGATCAGGATAGAAGGGACAGTTAGCCTGAGGACTTCGGTGTTCTTGTTCTCCTCCTCCTCCCATCCTCTTCCTGACCACAGAGAGAGAGAGAGACAGAGAGAGAGAGAAGGGGAAAGCAAGGTGCAGGACCGTGTGGGAATGGACCGCGTGGGAATCCAGTGCCTTTAACCACCATGCCACCTGCTGGTGCTCGCTCTCTTTCTCTCTCTCTCTTTAGAGAAAGATTTCTGTGATAAGGCACGTGCACCCACCAGAAAGACAGAGACAGAAAGCAAGAAATCACCCTCCCAGGGGGATGTCCACACCACAATCCCTTCTCCTCCCTTGTCCTCTTGAGATCTTGGGCATGCACACACATGTACCATGTGCCTGGTGTGAGTCTTAAGCTGCCGGGTGCAGGACACAGTCGGCCACATGGGAGCCGAGCGACATAACCATTACGCCATCTGCTGGTCCCTGTGTTCCCTCTCGTTCTCATTCTCTGTCTCTCTGGCAAGTGCACATGCTCTACAGGAAAAGCTAAACACGCACACACACGCACACCCTCGTCTGTACTGCAGGCAGCGTGGCATAGCGTACCACGCACAGCACGGCCTGGGTGTGAATGACTAACGTGGGGCAGAAACGAAGTATCAGAAAGGAAGGGGAAGTGGGTACTGACTCACCTGCCCGCAGGGCTACTGAGGTCACCACAGTGCCAGGACCCAACCTGGCCCCACCTTGCCACTAAGCTGGGAAGAGGCTTCCCGGGGAGAGCAGGGTAAAGGACAGGCTACCTCCCGGCACAAGGTTTTCAGAAGCAGGAGGGATGGGAAGTTTGGGCGCTTGGCACCAGCTCCTGCTCCTGAGGTGGACTCATGCGTGGTTTCTGCTCTAAGAGGCCCCACCATCTCAGACGTCCCAGGGAGGGTGACGCAGGGACATGGGGTAGTGGGTGTTGGCTGAGAACAGGAGTCAGAGCTGACCATGTGGAGAGACAGGCAGGGCAGGGGAGGGGGGAGGAGAGGAGAGGGGAAAGGGCAGAGAGGAGGGCAAGGCAGAGGGCAAGGCAGAGGCAGGGCAGTGGGTAAAAGGAGGGCAGGGGAGATGTCAGGATGGAGGGAGGGAGAGGCCAGGATAGAGGACAGGACGGAGGCAGGGCAGTGGGCAAGATGGAGGGCAGGGGAGAGGGCATGGCAGTGACTAGGAAGAGGGCAGGATGGAGGCAGGATGGTGGCAGGGAAGAGGGCAGGGGAGAGGGCAGGATGGTGGCAGGGGAGAGGGCCGGGAGAGTACAGAAGGAGTGCAGAGTGCAGGCAGGGGAGAGGGCACAGGGGTACTGTCTGTCTGGGGGAAGCAGGACAAAAGAACAGACAGTAAGTCCAGCTGACCACATGTTTCCCACGGAACTGAACATTTCCCAAATCCCTGAATATAGCACTGGGATTGAAAAACATGTGGGAAGGAGTGATTAATTGAGAAATTGCGATGTCGAGGTATTAGAAGTATGATACTAGCAGGCTCGTGGAATTTAGCTTTGTCCTTGAGGTGGGCCTTGCTGGCCTCAATTTCAGGAGGAAGGTCACAGCTACCCAGAGTTCAGGCCTCTGAGGGTTCCTTCTCTGTTCCAGGGTGTCTGGAAGTCGCTCCCCACCACAGAGCCCCGCTGCAGTTCAGCTGGCTTTTGCATTCTGACAGGATGCTCTCATACCATCCACCACTCCCAGCCTCTTGTCCATGGCACAGCGTTAGCTATGTGGCATTAAGTTCTAACTACACTAATCTGCTTGTAGCTTCGCTTCACTATCACACAGCCTGCTGGTCCTCTAGGAGAGCATGCATCAAGACATCCTCGCCAGGGACATTTTTTTTTTCTTTTTCTTTCTCCCTTTATTTCTTTTGTACCTGAACTCCTGTATTATGTTTAGGGAGTCTGACATTTCTATAATCTGACCTTTGCGCCTTGGGGTTGCTGCATGGAACCAAACATGAACAACTATCTCTGTTCCCACGTCACATTTAGGGCTCAACGTTTGCAGTTGAGACACCAATTTAGAGTCCAGAGGCCTGGACAGCTGCAGGTCCCAACACCTCCTCATGGCCTCTGCAGCTTCTGGCCCCTCCTATGAGCCAGCATATGTAACTAAGTACCACTTTCTGTGCCACGTCCTCACAACACACATGAACTATCTATTGGAACTAGAATGACACAGGATCCTCATTTCCAGCTGCAAAATCCACCTGCTCTGTAGAGAGTGGCCACTTTGAACAAACATGGTGACCTTTAGACATATGCAGAAACTGTTTCTGGAGCTATCATTTGCATTGCGATGAGGACAATTTGCATGTGAATACACTACCTGCCTATTGTTACCAAAATTGCAGAGCAGCATTGGTCTAAAGAATGTCACGTGTTTTGCAGAATTGGCCCCAAAAGATCGGAGAAACTACATGGTGCTAGTCTCTTGCATCTTCAGCTGATCAGCATCTGAAAACAATTGGCTTTGCATTCCATTTCCTCTTCCCCCATTTCCCGCCCTTTAAAAGAATAAACCTAGGGCCAGTTCGGGGTCATGGCTTTCTCCATCAGAGAAGTTGGCCCCACCCGATCCTCCTCGCTTTTCTACATTTGTATGTCTTCGTGTGTTTATTTTTATGTTTCTTTCTAATCCACAGCCACCCCACTCAGAAAAACGCGTTTTACCAAGCAGGTCCTGGTGCTACTCCTTGGTACACACCAGCACCTCTGCATTGCACCTCCTGACCTACCTCCGCCTTTTTTTGCGTCCCAGTGCACCTCCCACAAACCTCCAACACAGTGGTTATGATCAACTTCAGTTGTGCCCTCTAACTTAGCACAGTTACACGGTAATACCAGGGCCACCAGCAAATGACTAAACAAATTATCAGATTTCTGCTAACACTGGTGCAGAAATGCTCCCCACGTTACTGTTTCTGTAAGAATAAATTTAAATTGTGCCTTTCTGCTCTGTAAAGATAAAATTTAACCTTTGCTTTTGCGGGACGCCCTTGTGATAAACTGCCCCGACAGACTTAATTATGCAAACCTCCAGGAACTGAGCAAATGGAATGTGGACAAGGAACTAGAAAGACAACCCATGCACCTGTGTCGCAAGAATTGCCACTCTTCCCCCTAGAAATAAACTACCCGTTAAACTTCCGCATACCTTCTCCTGCTTATAAAATGACCTGTAACCCTAAAAACGGGGTCCTCGCTCGGTCCTGCTGCGTCAGGTGTTTGCTTGGACCCCAGCCGGCTGGAAAAAGAAAACCTCTTGCATTTTGCATAAAGAACCGACTCTTGTGGTTGATTGGGGGTCGCATATTCTCTGGACAGAAAGCGCGCTGAGCCAGGTGGCCGGCGGCCTTTCATTTCTAGTGCATTGTTTTAAGGTATTTTGCCATTGGGTGTGTGCCCTAGTTGGAGAGACAAAGGGAAAATGAGAAACACCTCTCCAACCTGAGGGGGTGGCCGCACCGCAATCCCTTCTCCATTCAACTCCTGGGACTTGAGGCATGTACACATGCACCTGTTGTGATTCTAAAGCCATCAGGCCTAGGATTCCAACTGCAGTCAGACATGCTGGGATCCAGCACCTTAACCACCACACCAACTGCTGACTTCTGTACGAACTGTTCTTTTAAAATAATTATGTATAGAGTTAGTAGGTGGCGTGGTTGTTAAGAGGGCTGGATTCCCACATAGCTGACCCGGTTGAAGCTTTTTTCTTTCTTTCTTTCTTTTTTTTTTTTTTTTTTTTGAGAGGTTTTTGCTATAGGGCATGTGCGCTTGCCAGAAAGACAGAGAGACAGAAAGTGAGAGATTTGGGGGGGATGACCACACCACAATCCCCTCTCCATTCTCCTCTCAGGATCTTGGGCACACGTACACACACACTCGGCGTGAATTTAAGTCACTGGGTCTGGGACTCGAACCGCGGTTGACTATATGGGAGTCCAACGACATAGTCATTACTCTAATTGCTGGTCCCCCCAGTTCAAGTCTTGAACCTAGTGGCTTGCTTTCTTGCTTTCCCTTTCTCTGTCTGAATCTCTGGTCAAATTTAAAAACAATAATAACAAATGGAAATAAATAAATAAATAATTTAAAAATATGTATTTTTTTTTCAAATGTGCTATAGGCCATGTGCACTCACCATAGGACCAAGGGAAGGGAGAAAGCAAGCCACCAGGCCTGGGACTCGAACTCCATAATCCATGTTGAAGTCCAGCACCTTAACCACCACGTCACTGCTGGCCCTGTCTAGCCTGTTAATATGAGCAGAAGCGGTACAGTAGGTTCACCATCCACATTCCAAAGTGCTCAGGCCGATCGAGGGGCTGACAAGAGTGAGGCAGAGCCACAGGAGGCTTTACATCCACGGAGGACGGCCCAGGGCGCCGTGGGTCGGGCACCCTTCCCTGTGTCTGGCCAACTCCGCCTCCGTTTCCACCGTGCGTTTCCCACATTTCCTGCTACCCGCACCTCCTGCGCCCGCTGCTCTCCTGCACTGAGGCCCTCGGCGGAGGAAATCTGGTCAACTGGGCTGGAAACTGCGCGCCTGGTCGCTGGGCCTCTGCTGTTACCGCCAGGCTCAGGACCAGAAGTTAGACACACACAAGTTACACATTTCAGTTTTACTGACTTTTCCCTGGGGAGCAGGAGCCGCGAGGCCTAAGTGAGCCCACACGCGACTGCACCCCCTCCGCAGTGCTCGCCCTGGACTTGGGCTGCTCAGTACTCTCTGGTAACAAGGGGCGCGATCAGGTACGTTTCAGGGAGCAGAACACGCGTGAGTGATGAGCTTAGAGGAATGGGAGTAAACATATGGCAGGAAACAGCTCTACTTAAAGGAAAGGGTAACGACTAAAACGAGGGCTACTAAAGCCCTGTCAGAAAACATCAGGACAAAGCGCTACCTTGGAGATGCCGGGGATCGAACCCGGGGCCTCATACATGCGAAGCATGCGCTCTACCACTGAGCTACATCCCCTCACGCAAGCTCGCGGCAGCGCTGGAATCCTTCGGTTTAAAAGGCCGAACGGCCTGTTTCTAGTGTGGGCCGGGCATAGGGGGACCCGGGGTGAGTCCTGCCGAGCCCCGCCCAGACCCCGGGCTCCCCGCGCACACGCCGACCCCACGACGACCGCCGCGACGGAGCTCGGAGCCGCTGTCGGAGCTCCCACAGCCGCCCGGACCGGTGGCGAATCCAGTCCCAGGCGGGAAGCATTAGAGATTTTTTTTTCAGAACCTTTTTTTCATGACCAAAGGCCCCGAGCCCGGTCGCTGAGAAGACGGAGTGGACAAAGCCTCTTTGAAGCTATCGCTGCCCACTTGACCTGCTCAGAGAAGAAACGGTCGGTGTAGACGAAACGTGGACACTGCCAGGGCAGCGAGGCAGCTCGCGGATGCTCCAGCCCACCTGTTACCTGTTGTAAAACCGGCTTCTGCAATATTCCTGGGTTAAGAAGGAGCGTTTGCTGGGCCCCTTTCCTCCACCCACGCGGCCGCAGGAAAGACCCGGCCCAGCGGCACGACACGACCCTCCGGCCGCGGGCGCGTCTGCACCGGGCGCGGGGAGCTTTCTGCTCGGGACCTGCCCCACCGCACTGCTCGGCCGCTTCTCCCCCGGAAACGTGCGGGGGCGTTACTCAAAATCGCCGACCCTGCAGCGAGCGCGGTGTCCCTCAGCAGACGGATGGAAAGACAAACTGCCAAACTCTGGGTGCTAAGAGGTGGCCCGTGGAGCCGTGCGACCACGTGGGCGAAACCTAGTGCGTGTCACAGAGAGACGCCCCCCGAAAGGCAGAGCTGGAGACTCGGGGCCGCTGGGTGGTTGCCAAGGGCTGGAAGTGGGGGCCGGAGCAGAGGGGTGGGGCAGCGAGCCTGCGCAGGGCGGGGCCGTGACGGTGGATGCCTGCCACCGTACAGGCCAAAGCCCTGTCTGCCCCGCGCCAAGTGCGCCTCCTGTAACCTGGGACGTCGGCGACAGTGGTTACCATGCAGGCGCGTTGGTCGCCACCAATGTCCCCTGAGGTGCTGGAGGAGGCTGTGCATGGGGTGGAGAGTACAGAACTCATATTTGTACTATCTGCTCGATTTCGTTGTAAACACAAAACTGCTCTAAAAAATAAACGGCAAGGGGACTTCAGTTCTTGAGAAAATAGAATTAAGATACACATTTATTTTGGTGCAAAAAGGTTTTTGGAATCTATGCCTAATTTTTCATAGTACTGGGGCCGGCAAATGGCATAGTGCTTGGGGCTCTGGATCCCATGTGGCTGGCTGTGCCGTTGGAGCCCCAGATATGATGGCTTCAAAAATACACCCAGCCTGCTGTGACCCCCAAAATCCCAGTGGGAGAATGGAGAACGGATTGTGGCATGGCCATCCTCCCAGAGAGTGTTTCTCACTCTCCCTCTCTATGTGTGTCTCTGTCTCTGGCAAGCACACATACCAATTGCAAAAACCCTAAATACTTATTAATAATGCTCAGTAATAACTCATTTTCCCATAAACTGTAAAAACTCCCTCATAGTTAATAAGTAAAATCAAACTCAGGACAGGGAAGGTGCACTGTCCCATCCGCAGCTTGGTCAGTGGCTCACCCAGCAGGAGGAGGCAGAGGAGAGTTCCAGGTGTATGATCAGTCCAGGCAGCCGGGATCCGCCTAGTCGACTAAGCTGTACCCCCATAGATAACCCAGGTCCCCCATAAGGACCTGAGACCAGCTGTCACCAGCCCGGCTTCTGCTTGTGAAAAATGCACCTACAAAATTGTCCCGACCCCGGGGGACAGTCGAACAGGTTTCCTGAGGGAAGGAGTGAGAGACGGGATGAACGATACAGTGTTACAACTCTTCAGGGTCATCTAGAGTCCACGGTGAGTTACAGCTCTTCAGGGTCTTTAGGGTCGTCTGTCGATTGTGGGCCAGGGATTGTGGTTACATACATGTTGGTGGGCCATGATTGGTTGTAAAAGGTGGGTTATGATTGGTTGTAAAAGGTGGGTTATGATTGGTTGTAAAAGGTGGGTTATGATTGGTTGCTTTGTGGACCAATCAGGAGGTGCCGGATATGCAAATCTGAGGGATTCTAGTGGCCAATCAGAGTATGGTTTTGAAGGTGAGGTTTTGAAGGGAAACCAATCATGGCTTTTATCATTGTGTAATTGTTTGCTCTCTGAGAAACCAGTGATATTCTCTGGTGCACAGCCTCCCACACAAAACCAGACACAATCCCCGCGCGAGCGGTAGCCTGACTACGTGGGAATGACCCAGAGATTTTAGTGCCCTTTTCACAGCAGCTTCCTTCAAACTGGTAAACCATCTTCAATGCTGTGTTTTAAAAGCCAGTGGGACTGGGAAGACTACTGAAAGCCATATGATCGTTCATACTAAACCTTTCGTTACAAAGTGCTTCCATAAGAGCATTTTATTGTCACTGAACAATTTTCGAAGAAATTCTGGCTCTTTTAGCAGATAATAAAAACAGGCATGCTACCTTAGTTCTCTAAATCAGAGTTCTAATATAGAGAACATAAATATATTATTTTAATTTGCTATAGAGTGTGTGCGCTCACCCTAGAAAGACAGAGATAGAGAGAGGAAAAGTTAGAAATCACCTCCCAGGGGAGAAAGCCATGCTACAATCCTTTTCCCAGTCTCCTCTCGGGCCTATGGGCACACATGCACGTGCGTGCACCATGAGTCATCAAGCCACTGGGCCTGGGACTCGAACCACCTTTGGCCTTGTGGAGTGCACCCTTAACCACTGAGCCGCCTACTGGCCTCCCAACTTTCTTATAGTTATTTCTGTTTCAAGTGCCTTTACTTAGAGCAGTTTAAGATTTGCAGCAAAAGTGAATGGTGAGGGATCAGCAGGTGGTGTGGTGGTTAAGGGTGCTATAGACTCCCACATGGCCAACTGTGGTTTGAGTCCCAGATCTGGCAGCTTGCTTTCTCACTTTCCCTCGCTCACTCGCTCATGGTTTTTGATTTTGTTTTTACTTTTATCTACATAGATTTTATACTGACTTTATTCTCGTGCCATAATTTTTTAATGTTCTGGTCTTTTATGACAGTTCTGTTTCTCTGGTCCTTTTTTATCCCAGAAATCAGAAACAATGGCAGCTCTGTGATCTGACTTCTGTTAACTGTCCTGTGATGTGGTAGTGGGGATGCTTCTGCCAAAGATCTTACATGGAAAGCTGAAACATCATTAAACAAATAACCTTTGAATGCCTACAGTGGGACTGGACTGAAAAAGCTTATCTAAAAATTGAAGTAAAGGGCCAGGCAGGTGGCATGGGGGTTAAAGGGGCTGGATCCTACATGGCCAATGTCACAGTTCAAGTGTTCAAAATCCCAAGGAGAGGATGGAGAAGAAATTGCGACAAGGCCATCCCACTGGGGAGTGAGTTCTCATATTCCTCTCTCTCTCTCGCTCTCCCCCCCCATCAAGTGCACTCAACTTATAACACACTTTTTAAAAAGGTAGTAAAAAACAAATTATATTATAACTATTATGCTTATCTCCAC
Organism: Tupaia tana; assembly: GCA_026018925.1. Taxonomy (NCBI): domain Eukaryota; kingdom Metazoa; phylum Chordata; class Mammalia; order Scandentia; family Tupaiidae; genus Tupaia; species Tupaia tana. Next base: position 12,824,740 of record JAKSZU010000024.1, on the reverse strand, counting down.
ATGGTGGAAATGTGTAATTTACACCTAACTTATGGCCTGAAACAAGAGGGAACCACTACCCGTGCGTGTGTGTAGGTGAAGACAGTGTGATGATATGGGAGGGGAACCCAAAATTTGCAGTCTTATAGGTTTGTAACAACACTATTTAAAAGTTGGTGACATTAGACATATTTCAGAACTTATTTCATTTCTCTTTCCATATCTGTAAAACAGAGTCACGTAAAAGGGTTTTAACTATCAGAGGTTATAACCCGGAGGGTATGAAGGATATTCCGACACTCCAGGACGCGTCCTCGGGACGCCTTCCCAAGCAGCTCCCAGCTGCTCGGCTCCCCTCAGAATAACTTTGAGGTGTACAAACCAAACACGAACCCGAGACACCAGCTTCCATACGCACGCGTGCACAGCAGTCCACTCGGCACAGCTGCGCTGAGCACCCGCCAAGCGCGGCCTTCCCGGGACGCTGGCCATGGTCCTGACGCGCCGTGCCCGCGACGCAGAGCACATTCACAACAGCCGGGCCGGCGCAGAAGCGGGCGCGCTCCGGGTGGGCACCGCGCAGGCCCCTCCTGCTGGGGCTGCTCCTTTCGTGTCCCAGCCGCCTGCTGAACCTTTCGGGCCAACCGAGAGGAAAGTCGTGCAGGACAAATGGAGTCCTCTCGGGGTCAAATTTAACCCTAATCCTAATCCTAACCATCACGCTCTCCAGAACGAGCCCACCCGAGCTCTCTCTTGCTTACGTAAGGCACCCCACGAGCGCCAATCCGGTGCTCTCAGCTGACGCTGGACCGCACGTCCCCAGAACTCCCTTCAGTTCTCGCCCTGCCTGCGGCGATCTGCTCTGCCTTGCACACTTCGTGAAGCTGTCCAGATCAGGTTTCAACAGAGCTGCCATCTGTGGGGCCACTGCGTTCGCCAAATACGGTCACAGGACGACGTCCTCAATTAATCACATCCAGGCTGAAGCTCCTCCTCCCTTTCCGCTTGAGCCAACACCCCAAAGCAAAACGAAGCCTTCCACCAGAAGAATATCTCGTAGCGCGGTAAAGGAATGACTACCTACCCAATAAACCAACTGGGCCTGTTTGGGGGATCCACCCCTCCTCTACACGCTTTCCAAACCTTACTTCGAGGTAACCCAACTGTGGTGCGCGACTGTTCCTGACTTCCGCGCGGCGGCAGCTCAAACGCCGCTAAGTGTTCTTCTTCCTGTATTTAAGAGAGAGAGGAAAAGCTCTACATACGCCCGAACAGGGACTTGAACCCTGGACCCTCAGATTAAAAGTCTGATGCTCTACCGACTGAGCTATCCGGGCTCACGAAGGTGGGCTTCTCTGTGGCAACCTAAGACAGGTGTTCAGCGTTAATTTTGCCTCGAGCTCTGGGCATTCCGAGCCCGGTCATTCTACAGATACCTCACCCTCCAAGCCAAAGCCCTCGCCGGCCCGTCTCCACCGCAGCCCAGCACCGAGTTGGGATATCCGGCTTCCCTGTGGCTCTTCAGAAAGCCACCGACACAGCCCTGTTCAGGCGGTTCAGCGGGAAAACAGCCCCGGGCGCCCTCCAAGGCCGGGGGAGTTTGGGCAGAAAGAAGGGGGCCTTCCCGTGGGGAAGCTTTCGGCCAGTCCCTTAGACCCTGCGGGCTCCAGGATTTCCGGGTAGCTGGGTCGGCGAGCGACAGCGGCGAGCTCGGGTGTCGGCTCACCGCCATCCGAACAAGGACCAGCCCTGCCGGGGGAGCCTCTGGATAACGGCGCGCTCCACCTGCGCGGCTCCCCGAGGGGCCCAGTCGCCCGCCAGGACCACGCTTTGGGCCGCATCGGCGCTCGCACTGGGCTGGGCGGGAGCGCCGGCCTGGGCTGGGGAGCAGCGGGCGCCGCGCTCTCGGGCGCACGTTCCTTCCAGGAGCGCCCCGCGCCTCCCTCGCCCTCCGCGCAGGAGAGGGCTGAGGTGCCCGCCGCCCGTCGTGCACGCGAACCTCAGCGACGGCACAGCGCGGCCCTGCGCCTCACGCCGGGTCCGGCCAGTTCCGCTCCTGTCTTCGCCGCCGCCCTAGAACGGGCCTGGCCACAGGATAGACGCAGATCTCAGCACTGGTGTCCTTCCAGTCGTGAAGCCAGCCTGCTCCCCTTTGAGAAGGTCCACTGACAGTTTTCTACCCGGTGGGACACAAGCAGCATCCGAGCTGGTTGGGCGTGTCGGTCCCGCTGGGCGGGCTTAGGACCCTGCGGGCTCGGGACGTTTCCTGGGGCCTCGAGGACACCGCCAGTGCGATGTCCCAGGAGCCGCGAGAAAGCGTGCTGCTCGCTAGCTCCCCCCATACACTCGCTCTCACTCACACTTGCTCACACACTCGCACACTCTCAGGCCCCCTTCTGGGGTGTCTACTTCAGGGTTCTTTGGTGTGGTCCTGACTCACGTGCTCCACTTTATGATTTAAAAACCTTAAAGACAATACACTTGTCCTTCAGGAGTGCGTGCAGGAATTTGTACCCTTACAAACTAATCCCAGGTGGTTTTAGTGTCCAGGCTCGGTGTTGAGACCACAGTTAGCGCAGGACGTCTGTGTCGAGCAGGTAACCTTAGAGCCTTTAGCCTGGGCCCTCCAGACAGAGCCACTCCCACCCGTCCGCGGGCCCATGCTTCGACTGCCGGTTACGCTTCGACGTTCGCGGTCGGCCTCCGCAGTCCTGGTCGCCCGGTTCCCGGGTCACTCACCCCAAGGTGTGGTTCCGCGCCCGCAGCGCCCACTCCCAGCCAGCCCTACGCGGCGCGGGCGTACGGAGGGAAGAGGGCATCGGCGGGGCTGCTCTCTAGTCAGCTGGAGACCTGGACCTGACTGGGAACACCTGCGTTTGTCCCCAGAGGGCCACGCACGCAGGCTTCCTGTTTCTGAGTAGGAGACCCTGGCGGGGAGTTTCCATTCTCCATCCCCAGCCTCCCCACTCCCGCAGGTGTCCCGCCCTGGGAGGAGGAAGACGGACGAGCCCCCTTTGTCTCGTGACAAAAGGAAGAGAATGGAGGTACCGGGGATTGAACCCGGGGCCTCGTACATGCGAAGCACGCGCTCTACCACTGAGCTACACCCCCGACGGAAGGTACGTTGGCTCCTTTCATCAAATGTCACAGCTTTTGTTCCTGGAGGGGAAAGGGTTACCCGAAACCCAGGGCTTGGTGGGAAAAGGGCCGCCGCGAGCCTCGCTCGCGCAAAACTGCGCTCCGAGCGCTGCAGCTGCTTCGCGACCCGCGGGCTAGTCCCAGAGGCTGCGCGAGGCGACGTCTCCGCCCGGAGCGTCCAGGAAGCCTCGTCCCCAGCGCGCAGCACCGCGGTGACGCCCGGACGCCCCCGGTCCGGCTCGGCCGGTGCTCGCCCGCGTTCCGAGGCCGCGCTCGTCTGGTCCCACGCCCACCTTTGTGCCCGCTTGAGGACGTCCACCAAGCGATTAAGGATGACGTCGACTTCCACACTGTGCCGATTTCGACCCAAGTGACTTCCACACAGGGAGACGCGCAGGGCAGGGCGGGGAACCCGGGGCCACGCCCAGCTGAACCGCTGCGTCCGAACCTCCCACCACCGAGCAGCCAGAAGAACCGCGGGAGGCCCGGACGGCTGCGGGCGCTGTCCGAGCCTGGACGACGCGAGCGCGGGGCCGGGCGGGAGTCCGGGGGGTCGGGGAGGGGTGACGAGGCCTCACTCACCGGGTCCTCAGCTCGCAGCCTGTCGGCGGCAACTCCTTGGGCTGCTCTGTGTCCGAGGGTCTCAGTGACCGCCACAGAAATACTGGGGCCCGACAGGTGGCTCAGTGGTTAAGAATGGGGGACTCCCACATGGCCGACCACAGTTGGAATTGGACCTGGCGGCTTGCTTTCTCATTTTCTCTCCTGTGTCTCTCTCTTGTCAAATTAGAAGTAGTAATACCAACAAATAAGATAATTCTTAAAAAATAAAGTACTGGGGGCAGGTTTTCTTTACAGACTCCACACCTAACGGCACAGCTCGGTTGGGCCAAGGCAGCGCAGGGAGGGACGGCGTGGCCGACCCGTGCCTGCACGCTGAGCCTTTGTCTGCCACCAAGGCACAGCCTGCTGAAAAATGCCAGGAGTCTAAGGGTGGCCTACAAAGGCTGCTGGTTATAACTACACTGCTCCAGAAAACCCAAGACGACCCTTTTCTGTAACTTAGGGAGGATGATGGAGGCCTGCTCCAGCACCTCAGGAGCTGAGACTCCCACCTGCCCCCACCCTCCCCTGCCACTGGCCAGTCCCAGGTCGCCGGCCTCCGGGTTGGAAGACTCACTGCTCTCTCTTGTATCTCAGCTTCTGCCCTGCCTGCAAAGTGGGCAAAAGACCAGAAAAGGAGATTAATGTGCCCCCTGAGAGGAGAGGTCTGGAGGGGACAGATGGCGTAGGACCGATGAGTGACACTTGGTGCCAGGTGAGGCAAGACAAGGTGAGTGTCGCCTCAGGGCTCAGGGCCTGGCTGTGGGGCTGGGACGGAGGGGAGCGGGTTCCCACAGCCCTTGGAAGACGCCTCCTCATAGCGGAGGATCCAGTAGAAGGAAGAGGAAGGAGAAGGGCAAAGAACAGCCACACCCTCACCCGGTGTCACAGAGGCCACCTGCAAGACGACCTGTGACCTCTTCGTTCGTTAAACAAAAACAAAAACAAAACACTAAATCCCTGTAAAACCTCCACAGGCCTAGGGAAGTTCTCCAGTTTTGTCATGTAAGACACACAGTGGTCCCCTGAGTTTTGCCATTATTCTGTGTGACATTCAAGTGCCACAGCACTCAACCGAGTTAAAAGGTTACCAAAGTTGGGACCTGGAGGTGCTGGGGATTGAACCCAGGGCCTCGTGCATGCTAAGCACGCGCTCTACCACTGAGCTACACCCCCTGACAAAATTTGCTCCACTATCCTATAGACCTGTGGCCACAGTTACCTGCAGGTGACCCAAGATTTAAGCTAAGATGTCACATCTTTTCTGTTCGCGTCTGCGTCTTGACACCCTCTCGTTACTTTCTGGACCGCAAGATCCCGTTAACGCGGCTAGGCTCTTCTGTCCCTTTCGGAGCCCTAGGACTCCCGGCAGGGCCTGCCGCCACCCAGCCCCCGGCACGGAAGGGTCTCCCAGCGCGCCCCGGCCTTCCTTCCGCAGAGCACCAGGGAATGCGAGGGCCGAGCCGCGAGAGCTGCGAGGGCCCTCGGTCCAACAGGCGCCGACGTGACGCGCGATTCATCCGCAGGAACGAGTGAAACGCGGAGCGAATCTGGTGGGTCGGACCTTGTTGAACCTCTGCGCTGAGCGCGGGGGTCGGGAACGTGGAGCGGAGTCGTCCGAGTCCTGGTCCTTGTTTCGCCCCCCGGGTCTCCTGGACGGCGGACGGACAGTGACTGCTGCGTGTTCGCGGAGAGGAGTGGCGTCTGCTGGGGGCCTGCGCGTGCCTGGAGGACCGCGCGGTCCGAGCCCGCATTTCCCTCGGCCCGGGTTTTCTTCTTTCAGCTCTTCTTTTAAAAAAGAGTATCTAAACGAGATTTTTCATACGACTCAGTTATCACCAGGGAAGGCCTATGGAGGAGCAGCCAAACACCTTCCTGGGCAGTGGCTATGTCAGCCGCAGAGGGCGGGGGGCGCATCCTCCTCAGTCTCTGCTTCCCCCCTTGAAGGAGCACTGTGCTTTGCATACCAGACCCTCCTCAGTACCTCGGGTTCACTGGGTGACGTCCCATGTAGTCAATCGTGGTTCAAGTCCCAGATCTGACAATTTAAAACTCAGGCCAAGCACGAGTGTATGTGTGCCCAAGATCCTGAGAGGAAACTGGAGGCGAAGGGATTGCAGTGTGGCTATTCCCCCTGGGAGGTGATTTCTTGCTTTCTGTTTCTCTGTCTCTTTCTGTCTCTCTGGCGAGCACATGCTCTCTATAGCAAAACATCGCTGTCAAAGAAAAAAAAAAAATGGTGACAGGCCCGCAGGTGGCATGAAGGTTAAGGTGGCTAGATCCCACGGCCAACTCCACTGTTCAAATCCCAGATGCGGAGGCTTGAGGATGTGAGTGTGTGTGAGAGCAGTTCCCAAGGTATGTAAGTGATATGCAATATTGATATGCATGCATGTCTATTACATGCCTATAAACGTAGACATGGGACGGACTTTCTTCCCCTCGGCCGCATTCCTTGGGTTAGAAGCAAGCTCTGGGTCCCAGGAGCGGTGGGCAAGCTGGGGACTCTTCCAGCGCGAGAACACCGCCTGCCCGCGCAGGCAGTCGCCGTCACTCAGCGCCGCCCATCCAGGGAGAGAAATGTGGCGCAGGGGCCGGGACTCCGGGGTCATCCAAACAGTGGTATTCTGGGCGTGCTCAAGTACAGGGCCTTCCTTCAGCAAAGTCACAGCGTCCTGGGGGCCCATTGCTAGGACCCTTGGAGACTGCGAAGGACGGAAGAAGGAAAGACAGGAAGGAGGAACCACGAAGATCTTGCCTTCGGTTTCCTTAAGGTTCTGAGCCTTCTGGCCCACTGACAGGATCGCGGGGCGGGCAGGCTTTTCGCCGTCTCCGGCTGCGACCCCGCCCACCCCGCGGGGAAGCGGGTCCAGCCGGCTCTCGTGGAGGACGTCAGAGTCCTGGTCTCGCGCGGCAGGTGGACCCACGCGACAGCTAGCGCGTGCCCGAGTACCTGGACACTTCCGGAAAGTGGAAAACAACGCGAGTCTTGAAAAGGAAAAGGGAGAAGTTGCTCCCCACGGGTAGCCGAAATAGCTCAGTTGGGAGAGCGTTAGACTGAAGATCTAAAGGTCCCTGGTTCGATCCCGGGTTTCGGCATGGTACCTTTTAAAAGGCCAAAGGCTCACAGACCCTGCATATCTTCACGTCCGTTTTGTAATTCATAGTGTTGCTGGAGCGAGGGAGTTCGGGACAAGAGCGAAAGAAGCTGCTGAGAACCCGGCGTTTCCTCATTCGTCATAGACTCACAGCAATTGCAGCGCCTCTGAGTTCTGATGTTGTACAAAATAAAGATGAATTTTAAATTTCATTCTCATAATTTATCATTTAAATATTCCTAGGGTGATATTAAGTGCCCAATAAAAATACCATGACGGACGGAGAGAGAGGCCAAGGAAGAAGCGCGTTCCCCTGCTGTTGGAATGAGGGACCCCGATTCTCACCCAGGCGGAGCCCGCACGTCTGTCCTGGCCCTGGTCTATGTTAACTCGCACTCGTAGGATGCTCTCACCGATTCCTTGGAATGAAGACATCCCAGCGCCACTCAGAGTATCATATTACAATCCTAGCCCAGGGGCCTGCAGGTGGATAGTGGTTGAGGTGCTGGACTCCCACATGGCCAATTGTGATTTGACTCCTGGACCTGGTTGTTTTCTTTCTCACTTTGTCTCTCTTTCTCCAGTGAGCCCTGTAGCAAGTTTAAAAAGTCAATAATAAGGATAAATAAAATTAAATAAGTAATTATTTAAAAAACAAATAAAATCAAATCTAAGCCCAGTCCACATGCTCTTTCAGAACTTCAACTAGTTGCTCTTAATTCTATATGAAATCATGATTGGAATACCTGAGATAATCAGGCACAGAAAATCCAAGGAGAGGGGCCAGCAGGTGGTGTGGTGGTCAAGGAGCTGGACACTCCCACATGGCCAAACACAGTTCAAGTCCTAGACTTGGTGGCTGGCATTCTTGCTTTCCCTCTCTATCCCTCTGTGTCTCTCTCTTTCTAGTCAAATTAAAATAAATGAAAAATTAAATTTAAATAAATAATTCTTAAAAAAAGAATTCTAGGAGGATGTAGTTTGTAGTTCCCAAAGCAAAGCAAATGCACACAGTGCAGGACTGGCACAGCACACAAACTAGACCCGCAGTCCTGCTCTTTACTTTCTTTTTTCTTCCTTTCTTTTTTCTTTTCTTTTATTTTGTTTATTTGTTTAGCTGACCGTATTCGCTGTTGTTATGATAATGTCTGGCTCGTGCAGATGCGGTATACGGCATAGAACTGTATAGACAAAAGTACCAAAAGCAGTTCCACGTGTTTCCAAAGTCCTTGGGCGCTACTCATATGTTCAAAGTCGGGGTGGAAGGCAGTCTATGGTAGGGGAAAAAAGTGAAAGACCGAATTTAAGTGAAAGGGCAAAAACAGTGTTGCCCAAGAACAGGCCAGTAAGGCCCTGCTGGGATTCGAACCCAGGATCTCCTGTTTACTAGACAGGCGCTTTAACCAACTAAGCCACAGGGCCCGCATCGTAAGGGCTTGATTTCCTTTTATCAGAGAATACCTTTGTAGTTTCGCTGTATTTCAGCTTTTTTTTTTTTTTTTTTTTTTTTTTTTTAATAGAAGATACTCTTGTCTCCGCCTCTCCCGCGGCCTCCATCTGCGCTCAGGGCCTCCCCTTGAAGGAAAGCTCCGACCCGCGCATCCATGGCCGGTCTGGGCTTTCTCTTAGACCATGGAATCAGCTCTGGGAGCCTCGGTCAGGAGCAGACCCCTAAGGAGGACACTGGCCACGGCACCTGCGAGGAAGCGAGTCTTCGAATGGACCGCTTCCCAGGAACAGCCCAGAGAAACCAAAAGAGCTCCAGCTCTCCCTCGCCGCCATGCCTGGGCTAGCCCGGCTGCCCGTGGTCCGGAGAAGGCCCCGCGCTGCCCCTCGTGCACAGCGGCGGAGACCCGAAGGGGCTGCCTCGGTTAACACGGGGGCCAGGTGCCAAAAGTTTGTGGAAAATAGAATTAAATTACGAGTTTCTGTTGGTGCAGAAAACGCTGAACCCCGTGCATAAGTTTTTGTGACACGTATTTCCCACGTGCCTTTGCGCCTCCGGGAGCTCCCGCTGCAGCGGACGCTAAGCTTCGCGAGCTCGGCTACAAGCCGCAGGACCCTTGCTGCGGAAAACCCTCGACCCTGCAGCCCGCGAGGTTAGTTTTGCTTCTGAAAACCGCGAAGGAGGAAAGAGGCCAGGGTTGACCTTCGCACCGCATCCTCCCTCTGCGTTAAGCACGGGGTGACCTTGAGGAGGCCTCCATCTCGGAACACAACGACCTCTTCTCACGCCCTTGCTACGCTGGACAGCTCCTAAAACCCATAGAACACGCCTTCGCAGTTAGCCAAATTCTGGCCCGCCAGTGAATCCCGTCAAGAGAAAAACAAGAGTTTTAAAGGGTAATGTTAATTCGTTCTGCCTAACTTCCAAGTTTCGCTCGGTCTTGGTCTTTTCTCACCATGCGAGGCCTGTGCTCTCCTGAATCCGGAAAGCGCCCGCCCCAGCTCCCCAGTGCACAGTCAGACCCCCTTCCCAGCCCGTTTAAACACATCGAAGCTGAAAAAAGCATTGTGAAGTCCCGCGTACACTGAGCTGTACTTGAATGTGTTACAGGAGTTTACAATACACTGGCGAGGTGTCGCGGTGAACAGCAGTCCAGAGAGAAAGATGGACATCCCTAGAGTCCCTCCCTGGAGAAGGCCCAAGACCGTATAAAACAGCAACTCCTGGGTCCACGGCGCCGTCACCGAGTAAGGTTAGAACCAGTGGGAAGGGCAGGAACCCAGTGATATACAGCCCTCCGGGATGGTGCTGACGGTGTAGAAAGCAGGGAGTGAGAACGAGCGGGCGAGACAAGCGGGGTACCTACTGGACAGGGCTGGGCAGGGCGGGAGGGGGCGGTCCCCGGAGGGAGCAGGAAGGGGTGAGGCAATGGTCGCCTCGAAGAGGAGAAGGGGAGAGCGCCGCGGCTTGCGGTTTTGTAAGCTGCAGCTCCGGACGCCCAAGCTCCGCCGTCTCTCCTGCGCTTCCTTCGAAGAAGTGGGGACCGGAGGAGCGCTCCAGGGCGCGCTGAGCGCGGGTCTCCCTCGGCCACGGCACACGCGCGAAGTCCTGCTCGTTTTTCCCAAGACGTTCCTGTGTTTTAAAGAGTGGACCGACGGGCAGAGCACAGCGATGCGTTTGGGTGAATGAGCGCACAGGAGTGCGCCCGCCGGCCGCGCGCAGCTCCGACGGCCAGTTGGGGAGCTCCAGCCGGCGAGGGGGCCGTCCTGAGCCCTCGGAGGTTCTTCCCGGAGCTGGCGACGGGTCTTCTGGCCCTCGGCGGGCCACTGACTGCGACCTGACAATGACTTCTTAAAGGTGTCACCTGTGCCCAGACAACAGTTCACGAATTTGTGTCATCCTGCCCCTGTCAGCCCCTCTACTTTACATTGTACACACCGTGTCATCACTAAAAAGTTGGACTTGGACTATCAACTCTTTATTTGTTGCTGAATTTGGAATTTGTCCACGTGGTGGGGGATAGTTTCGCTCGGAGAGCGCAGATACCGTGGAGGTCAGGGCGGATTACTCAGGTGTAAAATACTAGCCTTGCCGAAACCCGGGATCGAACCAGGGACCTTTAGATCTTCAGTCTAACGCTCTCCCAACTGAGCTATTTCGGCTACCCGTGGGGAGCAACTTCTCCCTTTTCCCTTTCAAGACTCGCGTTGTTTTCCACTTTCCGGAAGTGTCCAGGTACTCGGGCACGCGCTAGCTGTCGCGTGGGTCCACCTGCCGCGCGAGACCAGGACTCTGACGTCCTCCGCGCGAGCCGGCTGGACCCGCTTCCCCGCGGGGTGGGCGGGGGCGCAGCCGGAGACGGCGAAAAGCCTGCCCGCCCGGCGATCCTGTCAGTGGGCCAGAAGGCTCAGAACCTTAAGGAAACCGAAGGCAAGATCTTCGTGGTTCCTCCTTCCTCTCTTTCCTTCTTCCGTCCTTCGCAGTCTCCAAGGGTCCTAGCAGTGGGCCCCGAGGTTAACTCCTGCTTCTGTCTCCTGGCGTTGGCTCCGAGTGAGCATATAGCTTTCGGTTCTCTTCCGCCCACTCTTCTCTGTAGCCCAGGGTGCAACACCGAGCGACCCCGTGGGTCGTCCGTGTGCGAGCAGGCTCAGTGAGAAGAGGGGGGCTGAGAACGAGGACAGGTTCCGGAAATGAACAGGCCGGTTCCCAGGCTGAACCCACAATTCCACCTCTGAGCCAAGCTCTCTTGCAGATGCGTCTTGAAGTAGATCACTTGAAGCTAGAATAAGATCAATTAAAAAAAAAAAAGTATACTATAAACCCCAGCCATCCAGTAAAATGAGAGGCAGACCTAAATGTAAAAGATAAAACATCTAGGAGAAAACATCTTTGTACAAAGATGTCGTAAATTGACAACAAAAGTATAAAATGTGATGAATTGGACCTATCAGAAATTTTAAATCCTGCTCTTTATAAAACATGATAAAGAGGCCAGCAGGTGACATGATAGTTAAAGCGCTGGACTCCCACAGGGCAGGCTGGGGTTTGGATCTTGGACCCAGTGGCGTGGACCCAGTGGCTTGAAACTCATGCCAGGTGCATGTGCGTGCCCAAAATCCCAAGGGGAAAATGGAAGAGAAGGGATTGCAGCATGGCCATCCCTGCTGGGTGATTTCACACTCTGCCTCTCTCTGGCGAACACACATATCCTATGGCAGAAAACAAAAAACAAACAAAAAAGTAAAGAGAACGAAAAAGTAAGTCACAGATTTGGAGACTATATTTATTTATTTAGTTAGTTTCCACAGGGTTTGTGCACTTGCCAGAGAGAGACAGAGAGAAGGTGAAAAATCACTCCCCAGGAAGGATGGCCAGGCTCCAATCTCTTCTACATCCTCCTCTCAGGATTTTGCACAAGCAAGTACACACGCCTTGCATGATTTTCAAGCCACCAGGTCCAGGACTCAACCTGCACAGTCAGCCATGTGGGATCCACCCCACTGGCTGGCCCTGGGAGAAAAGTTTTGCAAAGCACGGATATGATAAGAGATTTGCATATAGAACATGTAAAGAACTTTCAAATGTCAGCAATAAGAGACCCTAATTTAAATATAGGTAAAATATTTGAGTATATATTTAAAAGATATAAAAGTGGCAAATGAGCACACAAAAAAATGTTCAACATCATTATTCATTAAGAAAATAAAAATTGGGACCAGCAGTTAGCATAATGGCTATGTCGCTGGACTCCCATGTAGTTGATTGTGGTTTGAGTCCCGGACCCGGTGGCTTAAACTCACGCAGAGTGTGTGTGCGTGCGTGCCCAAGATCCCGAGAGGAGAATGAAGGAGAATGGATTGTGGCATGGCCACACCCCCGGGGGGGGGGATTTCTCGCTTTCTATCTCTCTGTCTCTCTGTCTTTCTGGCGAGCACACGTGCCCTATAGCAAAAACCTCTAAAAAAAAAATTAAATCCCTAATACTATTCCATGATGCAGCTATTAGAGTGGCTAAAATTTTAAAAGACTAACCACACCAAGTATTGGCAAGAATGCAGAAGAAACAGAACTTATACACTGCTGGCAGAGATGTAAATGGTACAATTTTGAAAACAGTTGATAGTTTCTTTTTTTAACATTTATTTATCTATCTACTTATTTGTTCTAAAGCCACAGATTCAGGACTCAAACCATGGTCAGCTATGTGTGAATCCAGTACCTTAACCACCATACCACCTGCTTGCCCCTTGATAATCTCTTTAAAAGTTAGGCATATACCAAAAAAAAAAAAAAAAAAAAAAAAAAAAAAAAAAGAGTTAGGTATATACCAACCATCTTATCCAACCATTCGGCCCCTAAGTATTTACCCAAGAGAAAAAGATGTGAATTGTACCCATAAGCCTTCTCTCTGTCTCTCTGTCTTTCTGTCTCTCCTTCTCTCTGTCTCTCTCCTGGACTCACCAGCAGTAGTGTGAAGACACTTCTCAAGATATGGAACTGAGGGAAACAACTCCATTTGAAATAAAAGAGAATGATTTTATTGTGCACATAGGCTGTCTGGGCGCTGCTCTGACTTCCAAGGGAAGATGTCATACTTGTAGATGGCTGATGGGTAAAGCAATCCAATCAGTTCCCCCAGAATTTTGCACACACACACAAACACACATACACACACAACAGCAGTGGATAAATTTTCGAAATAGTGGAGTTAACAGAATGGACTATCTACTGACCAGTATATGTGTATAAATATACAAATATAAAAATGAAGAATATATATATATATATATATATATATATATATATATATGTGTGTGTGTGTATGACAAAAAAGGCCATCATATTTTGTAATTCATTGCAAGAAAGCCACACACCACTTGGGGGTGTAGCTCAGTGGTAGAGCACATGCTTTGCATGTATGAGGCCCTGGGTTCGATCCCCAGCACCTCCAGGGAACACAGGCTTATTTTTTCTTTTCCACTTTTTAAAAAATTCAACTACACACACCATCAGTAACACAGAATCAGTGCTCCCGTCTTTCTGCCTTTAGTTACATTTTTCCCACTGTTAAAACAGAAAGTAAATATGATTGCTGCAATAGCAGAAGAAAAGAACAAATGAAGAATAGCAAAAAAAAATATGCCTGTTCAACCTGGTAGATACCATCTGGCTGATTAGCTCCCCCTGGACTTCCATTCTACAGCATCTGGGGACTAAAACAGAGAAAAAGGAAATCCATGTACAATTTCTTTAGGCATAAAAGCTAATCTTAAAGACACTAGCAGTGAGAAAAATTAGAGTGCTACAGGCATGATTCCAACTCACCCTGGAAAAACACTGGACTATAAATTGAGTTATTTGGACACACCCGGAATAGGACACATTAATTCAAACAAGGGCTCTTGTTTCTTAAGAACCTACCCCAGACACACACCCTCGAACCTACCACAGACACGCACCCTCAGACCTACCCCAGACACACACACACCCTCAAATCTACCCCAGACACACACCCTCAAATCTACCCCCAGACATGCACACAGTGGAATCTACCCAGACACGCACAATTTTGAACCTATTCCAGACACACACCCTCAACCCTACTCCAGACATGCACAACCTCGAACCTCCTCCAGACACACACCCTCGAACCTACCCCAGACATGCACAATCAAACTACCCAAGAGGTGCGCACACTGAAACCTACCCCGGGCACACACACACTGGAACCTACCCCAGACATGCACACCCTCGAACCTAGCCCAGACATGCACACCCTTGAACCTACCCCAGACACACACCCTTAAACCTACCCAGGCACACACACACTGGAACCTACCCCAGGCATGCACACTCGAAGGCACTGGGCTCTCAGCCCAACTCCAGGCTGGGGAGTATTTGCACTGGCAGAGCTCATTACACCCTCTGCCACACGAGGAATCCCACTTTCTGGTTGAAGGAGAGAGTGCACAGTGTTTGGGACTCCCAAGCCCCTGCCCTGCATAGCCCGCCAGGTGGGCAGCAGGCCCTCCGGATAGCCCTGCCCAGGCTAAGGAAAGGCAGGCATAGAAGTCGGTGGAACTTGGAAGGTTCTTTTTCTTTCTTCTTTTTTTTGGAAACCCTGTGACCAAGATCCTCAAGAGAGAGCTAGACACCAGGGCCAGTCTCAAACAGTGGAGGCGCGAGTGTGAGCGCGCGCTGCAGGGACTCGGCAGAGCCTGGACCGCTCCGCGCAAAGTTCACCGCCGGTGTCGCCGTCGGTCCCGCGGGGTTTGTGCAGGAGCTTGTCCTTGTTCCTGGTGAGAAAGTGACTCTCTGTCAGTCTGCGTGCACCTCGAAGGACGCTGGCAGGGGTGGGAAAATCCTCAGTCAGGACGGTGTTATTCCGGCCGTTATCTCGGCGTTTGACTGAGGCCGCCGGTTCAGCGACTTCGTAATTGGATATAACCCAGTGTGCGTTTTTCAACCAGCAGACAATAAAACCAAAAAAAACCCCCAAAAAACAAAAAACAAAAACCACCAGAAAACAAAAGTTATCGTTTACAGATAGTCCACAGAGTGCCTTCGGAGTGGGGGTGTAGCTCAGTGGGAGAGCGCGTGCTTCGCATGTACGAGGTCCCGGGTTCAACCCCCGGCTCCTCCAGCGGCCCTTTTCCTGGTTTTCTTCACACGTTTTGCCTTCTTCGAAGGCGCACGGACTCCCATGGACTGACTCCAGGATTAGGCCATTTCTTCCGCACGGTCTTTGGTATGGTCCTAGACGCGGGTTTTCACGCAAGGAGAACAGAGAGGGGAAAAAATGGAACCGCCGGAAGCGAAGCGTGCAGCCATTCATTTGGCCGTACCCCTAAAGGGCCGGCCCGACACGACTTCGGGCTTCGGGCTGGACCGGGACCGCCCTGCTGCTCCTCGGCTGTCTTGGCCCGTCGGTGTTCTCGCTGTCGGTCCAGTGAGAACTGCTGGGGGGCGGGACGAAGGCCAGAACCCGACAACCTGCTTGGGAGTTGAGATCCAGGGGGAGGAGAAAGGGGGCCCCACAGTCAACGAGCAGGTGGGGTCCCGGCAGTCCCGGCGGTGGGGACTCTGGCATGGGCGTGGCTGGGAGACACTGCGGGTCTGTTTCTGAAACCCACGAGGAGACACGAAGCAGCAGGGGGTGTGGGCCGAGGGAGTGACCTGTGTCTCTTTTCCACCTTAGGGCCCTTGGAGAACTGAGAACCCCGTGAGGACAGAGTGGCGTCTGCATAACTGAAAAGCTCCCCGGACTCTGTCCTCCCGGGCTGAGAACCCACCCGAGGGAGCGCGCGGCGACGGCGTGGGGACGCGCGGGGAAGAGGCGGCACGGAAACGGCCTGCGTTCCCAAGTCCAGGCTGGCTGCAGCGGAGCGGGGTCCGAGAGCACTGCTCGTTCGTTCTCAGTCCGCCTTTTTCTTCCCTGCTTCTTACTACCGATGAGGAACGGCGAAGTACAAGGAACGGGTCTTCCGTGGCTGGCTTCGCCTCAGGGGTTCCTTGTGCAAAATGGGAAAGATTCAAGGAGGAGATGGAGGCGTCTGGAACAGCTGTCAGCCTTGATTCGGGAACGGTGGAAGGGAGTCAAAACAGACGCGCTCATGGAGGTGCTGGGGATCGAACCCAGGGCCTCGTGCATGCTAAGCACGCGCTCTACCACTGAGCTACACCCCCCTCGTCTGGGCGCCTCTGCGCACTGGAGATGAGTATATCCTGTATGACCTATTAACATTGTCCAGAGGCATCTGGGCTCCAAGTCATGGTAGTCTAGTCTCGTTGTATTTAACTCCTATTTCCGAAACTTCTGAGCCGGATCTTCAGTCTAACTTTCTCTCAGTTGACCTGTTCCGCTTTCTCCTGAGGAAAGAAAAAGTGGGAAATCACTCCCTCAGGGAATCCCTTTCCTCGTTCTCCTCTCTGGGTTTGGGGCACGGGCACACGCTCCCATTAGGCCCCCAAGGTCTAGGACTCGAACCTCAAAGCTGGCCCCGTGGTCTCCAGCAGCTCGACCTCCCTGCCACCTGCTGGAGGAGACCAGAGCCGCGAGTGTGCCGCGGGCCCTGGCAGCCGCCAGATCGCAGGCGTGTTCCAGCCCGGGTGTAGACGCCGCGCAGGGCCGAGGGCGGAGGCGCTGCTGCTGTGCCCGCGCGGCTCTCAGCGAGTTACTCCTACAGGGGAGGCTGGGCTCGAGGTCTCTGGAAACCCTCCCCTTGCCTGGATCAGTCCCGAAATTCATCGGACCCCGAGGAGCAGACATGTCCCACGTTAGCCGACACTTAGTGGACCGTTGGTCCAGATACGAATTTTGGAGAAAACCCTGAACCTTCGGGAGCGAGTGGGGCGAGAGGTCTGGAATCTGCAGGTTGCGCTGAGTGCGCGCGAGGAAGCGTGGGAGAAGGAAGCCGGGGCCGTTGGCCTGGAGAAGGCTGGGCTCAGTGAGGGGTGAAGAGAGCCGCAGAGGAGGACCGAGGAACGCGGTTTGGGATGGGTCTTCAAGGACAGACGGGACTTCACATGCGCCGCGTCACTACCGCACTTTCTCCAGGCGGGGGTGGGGAAAAGGCTCCTCTTTTTTTTTAAAAAAAAATATTATTTTATTTAACTTTATTTATTTATTTATTTAACTTTAAAGAGAGGGACAGACTGAGAGAGAGAGAGAGAGGGAAAGTGAGAAAGGCTCTTCTTTTTATGGACACAGTGAAGGCACTTTGAAGTGCCTTCAAAGGGGAGACGTGCTTTTCCCAGGCTCCGTCTCTCCCAGGGCCTCTCTGAGTTTCCCTTCTCAGGAACAGGCTGAGCACCTTCCAGGGCCTGGCAGGATCTCCTCCGCCCCAGCCACTCCGCCGGCGGACTTTGTCCTCTCTCATTGTCCCTTCGCATGTGCGGCGCTCCCTCCCTGCTCCGTAATAGCGCGGGCCTTGGGGCCACAGGAGCCGGCGCTGGTGGACACGTAGTCGGTGTGCTCTGTTGCTCTGGCGGGCGTCCCAGGCGGGCAGAGTTGCGCAGGGTGGCACTGGCCGTGCAATGGAAACAGCTTAGTACCAAAAGCAACGTATTCCTTTGGATGTGAGCAGCAAACAGTGGATAAACACCTGAAACAGGGAGAGAAGAGGAAAAGAAGGCGCGGGAGGAGAGGAGCAGGAGAAAATGTATTGGAAAGGAACTCAGTGAAATGTGAATATTGGCTGTATATTAGATAATACTTTTGTATTAATATTAAATTTCTGAATTTGAAAATTGTACTGTAGTTTGTAAGAGAATGTTCTTTCTCTTAGGAACTGCATACTAAATTTTTTTCTGCATACTAAATTTTTAGAGGAAAAAAGACACGGTATGTGCACGTTATTCTAAAATTGATTGGGAAGGGACCAGTAGATAGCATAATGGCTACCTCGCTGGACTCCCATGTAGTCGACAGAGGTTCGAGTAGTGGACCCGGTGGCTTAAACTCACTCTGGGTGCGTGTGCACGTGTGCCCAAGATTCTGAGAGGACAATGGAGGAGAAGGGATTGCAGCTCACTCTCCGTCTCTCTGTCTCTCCCTCTGTTGAGTGCACATGCCCTATAGCAAAAACCTCTGCCACCAAAAAAATACAATAGAATAGGTTGGGGAAAATAATTTGCATGTGATTGTATTTGTAGAGAGGAGAGAGAAAGAGCAAGGGGCCAAGTGTTTTCTTGTTTTGTTTTGTTTTTTGAGAGTTTTTTTTTTTGCTATAGGTCACATGCGCTCGCCAGAAGGAGAGAGACAGAAAGTGAGAAATCACCCCCCCCAGATGGCCACGCCGCACGCAATCCCTTCTTCTCCAGTGGTCTTGGGCATACATGCACGCACGCACACGCACCCCGCGTGAGTTTAAGCCACCGAGCTCAGGACTCGAACCACTGTCCTACATGGGAGTTCATAGCCATTACACTAACTGCTGGTCCCAAGTGTTTGAGACTGGTAAGTCTGGGTAACGTGTGGGGCTGTGCCACGCACTGGGTAACATGTGGGGCTGTCGCCCACGCCCGGGTCTGTCACAGCAAGAAGACCCATTCCGCACAGGAGTGAGCGGAAAGCGCTTTTCTGCAAGAAAATCTCAATTTGCCCAGGACCACCGCGGCTTTGAAAACACCTGCAGCCCTTCCTCGCAGGAAGTTGGGGGCGCGTGCAGACGTGTGGCTGAGCGCGTGTCCGTGCACGCCGCGCGTTGACGCCTTCCGAGGGCGCAGGTTAGGGTTAGGGTTAGCCGCGTGTTTCCGACCCCAGTGGTCGTCTGGGGACTCCTCCAACGCAGAACAGGATCTGGCCCCAGGCATGGCTGAGAGTTCGGTCTTTGCCAGAGGGTGTCCCTCCTGGATACCTGCTCTGGGTATGTTCTCGGGAGCCGGCATCGAGAAGTAAGGCGGTCCCTGCCTGATCGAGAGGACTTGTCCCTAGCGAAGTCTGTTGGCTGTTACAGGAAACACGTGCAAGACAGCAGCAGTCCGGAAACCGAAAACCGGAAAGCTTTGGAAGGCCTTCGAAGTGCGCCCAGCGGCCGGGAAGCCCCGGAGCGTCCTGCTGCGGCGAGCTGAGAAAGGGCGGCGGCCATGGTGGAAGCGAGCCGCGTCCTGCCCTTCTCATCCCCCCGCCAGTGGGGAAAATCCGTGGCCTCTTCCTCACACCGGAGCTTCGCTGTCAACAGTTTTCAGAATGTTTTATTTAAACATTTAAAACTTGGAGGAAAACGGAGCGGCTAAGGCATACAAAGGGACCCTACGCACTCGGAACCGCCAACGTGGGGATCGGCGCCGTTTCCTGCCGGGTCAGGGAAACCTCTCGCTCAGTCCTCCTAGGGACGTCGAGGTGGGCCCCTCCCCACACGGGGCCATGGACCCCTGGTGGCCCGCCTAACCCCTGGCCACGCAGACTTAGAAGACAGGAGAGACCCTGTTTGTCCCCCCTCTTTCCTGGCAGAGAACCCCAGCCCCGTCTTCAGTAATCACTATTATACACTCCACTTCTATAAAGTCAAAGTTTTTAGTTCCTACATTAGAGTGAGAACATACAGTTTTTCCCTTTTGTACCTACCATTCAATCTGTATTTAAAAGGTTTTAACCATTAGTAAAATTAGAGTTTGGAGGTGCCGGGGACCGAACCCGGGGCCTCATACATGCAAAGCATGCGCTCTACCACTGAGCTACACCCCCTACAACTAACTGTACTCTGTGGGGCTTGCCTGGAAGGACTTGTGCTTTTCCGAGGCGCGGGGCGCCTAAGTGCCGTGGGGTGGAGACCCCAGAGAGGCTGCTCCAGCTACAGGAGTGCAGAGCTGGGAACAGAGGACCCAAACCGAGGTCGAAGGCCGGAAACGCACCGGGCAAAGCCCGCAGCTGACCCAGCGGCCTTTGGACACTGGATCGGGGCCTCCTCTCGTGCTCCCAGGCCTCCGGCGGGCGTTGTGAACTTGCGAAACGCCGCTCCCGGAGCCGCTCCCTTGGCCGCCGTCGCGCTTCGCCGAGGGGCTCAGGCGGCATCTCCGGGTTCCGGCTGGGAGTCGTGCCCCAGGAGCGGGTGCGGGCAGCGCCGCGGGGCGGTGGAAGGCGCGGGGTTGCAGGCGGGGAGGGCGAGCCCGGAGGGAGGCCCAGGGAGGTCAGGGCCGCGGAGAGCCCCTCGCCTGGGCCTGCGGCTGGGATCGCCGCGTCCGGGTGGGCGCCTAGGAGCCCCAGACCTGGGTCCTGTGGGCCTTGGGGCAGAAGCAGGATCGGCCACAGCTCCAGTTCGGCCGAGACTGCGCCCCCGGCGCTGTCACTCCACAGATGACTGTCCCCTCTGATGGCGGCGCTCCCATAGACAGCTGTCACCTCACGAGCGTGATGGTTGCTACCTCACCATCGGGTGTCACCTTATGGACATATGGCTGTGTCCTGTGGACGCCTGTCCTTCAATGGCAGCTGTCACCTTGACTGTGAGTGACTGTGCCCTCATGGACAGCTGTCACCTTACTGTGCCCTCGTAGATGGGTGTTTCCTTACAGATGAGCCGCTGTTATGGATGGCCAAGGCCTCAGACAGCTGCGACCTTGCCATGGCGATGGCGGGCCATCACGCAATATGGCGGAGGAGAGAGGCCAGGCCCCATCCCCGCTCCCGCGGGCAGGAGGGCTGCTTCTGGTGGCAGTGCCTTGCTTTGTGCCTTCTTGTGCCTACATGAGAGTCCTCAAGTGAAGACAGATGTCCAAACAAGATGGGGCTGCAGTGACTGGTGGCTCCCACACGGTCAACTCTGGCTGGGGTCTCAGACTCAGTGGTTTAAGAAACGCGTTGGTGGGGCCAGCAGACGGCAGGGTGGTCAGGTCACTGGACTCCTGCATGGCCTGACCACGGTTGGAGTCCCAGACCTTGTGGCTGGAAACTCATGCTGGGTGCATGTGCGTGCACACCCAAAGTCCGGAGAGAACGAGGCGAAGGAATTGTGGCGTGGGGGGTTAGTTTTCACTTTTCCTCTCATGGCCTCCCTCCACCTGCGAGTGCACATGCCCTAAGAAGCACACTGGTCATCGGTGCACACCCAAGACGCTGGGAGGAGCCGGATCGGGATAGGCCATGCCCACACCCCAGCGGTTCCTGCTTTTCCTGTCTCTCTGGCAAGCACATGTATTCTGAGGCAAAAATTTAAAACCAAAAATAAGATGGTAGTCATGTCCCTGTGTACCGCTGTTCAGCATCTAAACCCCAGAATCTCAAGCTGCCAAACCTCTGACCCAGAGCCAGTAGGTGGCATGGTGGTTAAGGCTCTGGATTCGCACATGGCCAACCACAGGTGAGGGGTGAAAATCATGCTAGGTGCGTGTGTGTGCATGCTCAGAAGGGATTGCTGCATGGCCGTCCTCCCTGAGGGCAATTCTCATTTTCCCTCTCTCTGTCTCTCGCAGTGAGCACACTAGTCTAGTGACAAACACAAAACCCACCTCTGACCGGGAGACCTGAGCTGCCGCAGTTTAGAAAGGTGTTCTCAGAGAGTAGGCAGAGCTAGGTCCACGAAGGCCCATCAGAACCAGAAGAGCCAGAGGAGTAGAGCTTGTTGTTCGTATTTATGAAAAATGAAGACATGTGTTTCACACCAGGTCCTGAGCCCTGGTACTCAGCCACCTGTGGCTCCAGACAGGGTCTCCCTGAGAAGAGCCATCTGTGTCCCAAATTGCAACTGGAAATCTCTGTCTTCACCTGGCTTGTCACACCGTGTTAACCCCCAGGGTTTGAGGGTCTCTGACAGAAAAAGCGATCGCCACCACACTGAGCCAGCGAGCCTCGCAGTTTCACTCCTTAGCTTGATTTTGAAACATCATTCCACAGGAAGAACCAGGTGCCAGCAGACTCCAGGACGGCTTGGCGGAAGTACAAGAGGAGCCCAGCACGTCCAGCTGCACCAGAATGATGTGCTCGAAAAGGACTCTGCAGTCAGCCTGAAGGGCATCTCGCCACTCTGCAAGTCTGAGAGACAAGTTTACTCCCAGTCCACGCACAGAAAAGGAAAATTGGAAAGTGAGAAAACGTGGAGGTGCCGGGGATCGAACCCGGGGCCTCGTGCATGCTAAGCACGCGCTCTACCACTGAGCTACACCCCCTCTGCTGCGGACCTTTTGGGAGTACGTTCAAGACAAAACTCGGCTTTTTCCGCGGTTTCTGGGCGAAGCCAGGGCTCCAGGACCGGCCACAACGGGCGGGATCCCCCGCGCGGCCATCCGCACTGGCAGAGTCGGGAAAGACCTCTGGTCCGCGACTCTACTGGCTCCACTCCTCCGCGCTTGTATGGCAGCCAGAAAACCGCCGATCAGAAAGCGGGGCGGGAAAAACAGAACAGCGGGAGGCGGACGCGGGAGAGAGCAGGCCGCCCGGCGGCGTCTTCTCCCCCAGGACGACTGCGCAGGGCGACAGAGGCGGAGTCCGCACAAGGACGTGGGCACAGAGCTCCCCGGGGCGGGTCTCCGGCCTCGCGGGTCCCGGCATCGCCGGGGTGGCGGCGCAGGCGAGTTGCTGGCCGCCCGGGCCCGGCACCTGCGCTCGGGCCCAGACACCAACCGGGCTCCATCCGGCAGCAGAAGGATGAAAGCCCGCCAGCGGAGGCAGCGCGCCCCGGCTTGGAGGAGGTTGCGCGGAGAAACGGGTTCTCAGTCATTAGTGGGAGCTCAAAGCCTTAGTCACGAGAAGCAGGGGGTGGAACGGCGGGAGCCGAGGCTGGAACCGGGGTGACGCGCGGAGAGAACCGGCCGACACGCAGGACACAAGTAGAAGAGGGACGAGGTCTAGTCCCCAAGGGCGACCGCTGAGGGTGGCGGCTACATGCACATTTCAGAATAGCTAGAAGAGAGGGTAACAGAAAAGTAACGATAAATGAGAAGAGGTCTTTTTGTTGTCCTGTTTTGATCATGAACGTATCAATTAATATGTACAACTATTCCGTTAGTTACAAGTTACAAGAAAGGGCTGGACCCGGACTCAGCAGTCACCATCACCCATGGGAGGCGCGCTCTCTCTCGCTCTGAAGCACGTGTGCCCTCCAGCAAGTTAAGAAATTCACGTCTAGTGCTCCAACTTTTACGAGGGCAGTGTAAGGGCTTGGTTTCTGTGTTGCCAAACCGAGGCACTGACAGGATCCTGACACAGGTCGGTGACCCTCTGGAGCAACGGCCATCGGCTTGCCTCAGTCTGCAGTGCCGAGGAATTCACCAGGAGAAGTTCGGAACCGCCACCAAAGCTCGGAACCGCATCGGCGAGGCAGCGAGTCCCAGACAGACACTAGGTGGCGCTCGCGAGCACAAACCTGCAAACCACCTGGGAGGCGCACACCCAGGCCCGGCTTGAGTGTGCTCCAGAACTTGCAGTGTGGCTGAAGAGGAATCTCCCCTGTGCTAAACCACAAAGAGGAGGTTGACTTCTTGAATGGCATTTCCCAATATAAAATAACAAGTCAAGGTAGTAGTAGATGGCGGGGTGGTTAAGGCGCTGGATTCCCACATGGCTAACTCTCGATCAACTCCCGGACCTGGTTGCTTGCTTTCGTGCTCTCCTTGTCCTTGTCTCTCACATGAGCATGTATGCTCTATAGCAAATTAAATAATAAATAAATAAATAAATAAAAATCAAGTAAATAATTCTTTTTTTTAAAAAAGTAACAAGCCACACAAAGAAACAAATTAAATCTCCAGAACAGATCTACACGGATTACTGGACAAAGGATTCAAAGCTATCATAATAAAGATACTAAGTGAACTAAGCAAGTGCAGATAGAAAACTGAAATGAAATCAGAAAACAATCCATAAACAAAGCGATATCATCAGCAAAGAAACAGAAACTGTGAGGAAACAAGTAAAAATTTCAGGCCACGATCCAGCAGGTGGTATGGTGGTTAAGGATGATGGACTCCCACATGGCCGAACACAGTTTGAGTCCTGAACCTGGTGGCTTACTTTCTCATTTTCCCTCTCTTTCTCTGTCTCTCTCTGATCAAACTTTATTTAAATAAAGTTAAATAAAATATGTTTAAAATTCCAATCCAGCCACAGTGGCATGGTGGTAACATGTGGCCCAGTGGCCACATGGAAAGTCCCAGGCTATACCTTAGGTCTCCATGTACATGCCAGGCACACATGGGCATGTCCCTGATTTCACTGGCTGAGGCTGGGGGTGGATTACAACTTGAAGAGCCTGTTGGGGGGGTCTCTCTTTCTCTCCCTCCTTCCTTTAGAATAAATAAATAAAACTGTTTTAAAAATACTCCAAAGCTGGGAACCAGCAGTTAGCGTAATGGCTATGTCGCTGGACTCCCACGTAGTCGACCGCAGTTTGCGTCCCAGACCTAGTGGCTTAAAACTCACGCCGGGAGCGTGTGCGTGTGTGCCCAAGATCCTGAGAGGAGAATGGAGGAGAAGGGATTGTGGCGTGGCCATCCCCCCTGGGGGATGATTTCTCACTTTCTGTCTCTATGTCTCTCTCTCTGTCTGTCTGGCGAGTGCACGCGCCCTATAGCGAAAACCTCTCCAAAGGGAAAAAAAAAATACTCCAAAGCTGAAGAATACAAAAATTGAATGAAAAAATTTACTAGAGGTATTCAACAGTAGATTCTACCTGGTAGGAGAAAAAAAAAATCAACCAGTGGGGTCAGTCATGTGGCATAGTGCTTAAGGCAGCTGGCTCCCCCATGGCTGACCATGCCGTTCAAGTCTTGGACCTGGTGGCTTGAAAAAAACACCAGGCACATGTGTGTGCATGCCCAAAATCCTGAGAGGAGAAAGGATTGTGGTGTGGCCATTCACCTGTATGTGCTTTCTCACTTTCCTCTCTCTCCCTCTCTGACTCCCTCCATTGAACACACACACACACACTAGGGCAAATTAGAAAAAAACAAACAAACCAAAAAAAACCCAGTGAACTTGAAGACAAAACTTTAAAAACATAAAGAAGGTCACTGAGGACTAGGTCCAGCAGGTGGTCTGGTGGTTGAGGGGCTGGACCCCCACATGACCAACCATTGTTTGAGTCCCAGACATGGAAGGTTGCTTTGTCACTTCTCCTCGCTCTCCATGTCTCTCTCTGGTCAAATTTTAAAATAATAATAATAATAAATTAGAAATTTAAAATAAATAAATAAGAGGGTAGCAGTGGGACTACTATCTCTTTCCGGTGAGTGCTGGTGCCCTAGGCTAAAAGCCCTGAACAGCAAAGCAAAGCAGCCCCAGCCCAGCCTATGTTGGCCGAGCATCCAGGGCTGGAGGCCAAGCGCCAGCCCAGCTGACCTGGAAACCTGCCCGGTCCATGCACCTGCCTCCGATTTCGGCAGGTTGGGACTGGAGCAGGGGGACCAACTTCTCTCCCTCGTGCGCCTCCTCTATTACGAATGAAAAATACTGTATGTGTGTTTGTTTTGGAGAGTTTTTTTTTTTTCGATAGAGTGTGTGCGCTCGCCAGAGAGACAGAAAGACAGAAAGTGAGAAATCACCCCCCCCAGGTGGGTGGCCACAATCCCTTCTTCATTCTCGTCTCGGGTATTTTGGAATAGACAACGCTGAAGGACGGTCTGGGGGAGTCCTGAGCGGAGGGCACAGCCAGGTCACGCCCACGCCCGGGCGGCGGGCCGGATCCCGTGCGCCTCCGGGCCTGGAGTCGGCGCTCCGCTCAGCTGGGCTCGCGAATTCCTGCCGAAGCAGCCCGAGCCTCCTCCGAGGGCCGCGCAGGCTCTCCTGACCGCGGTCCGGGTGGCCCAGGCCGGCTCCCTTTTCTATCTGATCCGGAGTTTATAGATGCGTAGGAAGTCGCTGTCCTCGCCAAGAGCGAGTCGGAGAAACGCACGTCGTTTACGAAGCGGGAGGAAGGAGACGGGAAAGGCTGGGCAGGCAGGGAGGTTGCGCGGGACCGGGTGGGGAGAGCGCGGAGTCTTCCGCCCCGGTTCGTCCCCGGCCCCAGGCCCAGCTCGGAGACGAAGGGATGTAAAGGAAACGTCCCCGCGGACTTCGCCTTTGGTTTTGGTTTCTGTTTCTCGCTCTTCTCTAACGTGAGAACTGTGACCAAGGGCACCGGGCCTTTAACGCGGCGCTTTGCTGGGTTTGGGTCCGGGAAGCCTGAGTGAGTGGGCTCTGTCCGGCCCTTTTTCCTCGTCTCCGACGCAGCCGCCGGCGGTACCGCTGCTTCGGGGTCGCTACTAGGCGTGTAAGGGCGTCCTCGGTTTCCGCGGGAGTCGGAAGGCGGGTGCAAAAGGAAGTCGCCACCAAGGGGCGGGCGGCCGATTTGCTCTTATGAGGGTGCGAAACAAAAAGTGGAGGTGCCGGGGATTGAACCCGGGGCCTCGTGCATGCTAAGCACGCGCTCTACCACTGAGCTACACCCCCTCGCGCCTCAGTTGGCTTGGAATGCTCCTATGACCGGTCATGACCATTTCGGCGTCGGCAGGGAACCGTTTCCCCCCCAGGCTAAGTTCTCCACTGACGCTGCCTCGCGGCTACGCGGGCGAAAAAAAGCCAAATGTGCGCAAGAGCCCGGGTCCGCTCTGGGCCGCCCCGCCGGCCGCGCTCTCGCAGCTGAGGCCCCATCGCCGCCGCGGAGCTGGTCGCGGGAGGGACGGCGGGCGCGGGTGCGCAGGGGCTCGCGGCCGAGGCGGCCCGAGCAGGCGGCGCCCGCGAGGCCAGGAGCAAGGAGGCCGCGCCGGCGCGCTGGCGCCCCCCGGAGGAATCGCGCGCCGACCCAGGTGCAGGGCGGCTCCGTCGGAGGACGACGCTGGCGGGCGCTTCCCGCCGCGGCCTTCCCCGGGTGAGGCAGGAGACCACAACTGAGGTTTAGACCAAATCCGGAATCCTGTTCTGAGTTTCTTCGATTCCCTCTTGCCCCTAAGGGACCTGGGCTTCTTGGAGACCTGGAGACGCCCTCTTCCTCTGGTGACTTCCTAGCCCCCGGCCCGGCCTCCCCACCGCTCTGTCCCTACTGAGCCTGGCCGCCCTGGTGTCTCCTCGGACCCAGAGACTCGGGATACACTACCCCAAAACACGCATCTTGGCACTGAGAACACAGCAAAAGCAGGGAGGTTTTCTGACTTCCAGCCCCTTTTTTCCGGAAACCTAGCTGATATCGGAAAAGCAGGTGCAGTGGTTTGAATGTGTGTCCCGTCATACCTGTTTTACGGACTGAGAGTGTGAAAAAGCACGGCCCTCCCCACGCTGGGATGCCCTTGGCCTTTTCCGGCTTGAGAGTGTGAGTTGTTAATCCTATTTTTAGAGATGGAGAGACGGGGGGGGGGGGGGGGGGGGGGGGGGGAGATGGCCACGCCACCATCCCTTTTCAAGATTTTTGGACACGCACTGGTGACTAAGTGACACTGGGTCGGGACTCAAACCGAGGGTGTCTACGTGGGAGTCCAGCAACGTAACCATTACGCCACCTGGCGGTTCCAACAATTTACCCATCTGCTGGTATTTCCGATGGCAAAGCATTTACAAAATGACGAGGCCATAAGGGCCGTTCTAGCGAGGGTCTTCCCTGTGCCTGCAGGGGAGGAAGGAGGGCGCAGCGAGGCTAAGAAGACTGTGGACAAATAGGCCTGGCCAAGTTCCCCAGCCTATTGCGGTTAGCGCGAACCTTCTTTTTCCGATTGTTTCTTCAGCAAACCTAAACATAAAAGACAAAGTTCCCGGCCACCAGGTAGCAAAGAGGTTAAGGCACTGGATCGGCGTGGCCGGCAGTGCGGCCTAGGTCTGGACCGGTCAGCTGGTATTTTCACCATGGAGGACCTAAGCTCTTCTGCCCTGCCGCAGCCCCTCTGGGTGTAGGGCCGAGATCTCAGCCTCATCTGTTCTTCTGCAGTCCAAGTGGGTGACCAGGAGCAGTGGCCCTGATGGTAATTTAATAAAGCTATGTCACGCTTTCCACACCACAAGGGTCCTGGCGGTGAGGACGAAGATGAGGAAGTATCTCCCAAGGGCCTGATTTCTGTTCAGTTTCAGTAGCTGAGTAAAGTGCTGCTCAGTGGACCTCACGTGGCTGACAGTCTGGTTGGAGTCTCAGACCCAGCAGCTTGAGAATATCAGGCGTGTGTGTGGGTGCCCAAAACTCTCCAGAGGAGAGTGGAGGAGAAGGGATGCAGTGTGGCCACCCTCCCTCCTTCTCTGTGTCTCTCTGGCAAGTTCACATGCTCAACAGCAAAAACTAAAGTGCTGCTGAGGTACAGGCAGCCCAGAACACGTGACTGCGTTCGCATCACACACCACAATCCGTTTTGTTTCTTGCATAGGGCATGTGCACTCGCCAAAGAAAGAGAGAGGGAAAGTGAGAAATCACCTCCCAGGGGGACGGTCATGCCACAGTCCCTTCCCCATTCTCCTCTTGGGATTCTCGGCACGCACGTACATGCACTCTGTGATTCTCAGACTGGGGGCCGGGTTCGAACCATGGTTAGCCATGTGGGAGTCCAGTGCCTCCACTGCGGTCAGCTGCTGGCCCACGATCCCTTCTTTTGCCTGCAGTTTGCTCAAGAAAGAGAAGTGACGGTTGACCAGTTGTATCTGCGGGCCATGGCATCATGGTGATTGCTGCTGTGCACTGAACAGAGCCCGCATGTCCAGAACAGAGCACATGGGTGTGTGTGGGCCCACATTTCTCCACCACAGTTCCCAATGCGACCTGATATCCCACTTTATAAGATGGGAGATGCAGAGTAGAGTCAGAGCCGCACTTCCAACACCCCACCACCCAGGGCAGGCCTAAACACCAGCCACAAGGATGGGCCTCCGTGCCAGCACTCTTTACCTGCAAAACCTCGCCCTCTGGACCTGCAGAACCTCACGTTCTGGACCCACAGAACCTCACACAGTGGACCCACAGAAGCTCGTGCTCTGGACCCGCAGAACCTCACACTCTGAACTTGCAGAACCTCGTGCTTTGGCCCCACAGACGCTCGCGCTCTGGACCCGCAGAACCTCGTGTACCCGCAGAACCTCTCGCTTCCGAGTAAGCTCACTTCCGAGTAAGCCGACCCCAGAGAGAAGCCAGTGTGCACGTGTGGTCAGGGCAATGAATGACGCTCGACACTGAGAGGGTGTCACAAACGAAACTTGGGGTGTCGATGGCAGTGCACAGGGCCTTTGGGCCCTGGGAGAGCAGGAGGAGACGGGCAGCAGTGACATAAGCTCAGGCCCCTGGTCCCTCACTGCCCCAGTCTTTCCCAAGGCCTGAAAGCATCCGTCATCATGTGTCTTTAGAAAGGGCACAGTGGGGGGGACCATGTGTGTGGCTACAGTTCAAGTTCTGAACCTGGTGGCTTAAACTCACACTGGGCGCATATGTGTGCATGCCCAAGATCCCAAGAGGAGAATGGAGAAGGGATTGTGGTATGGCCATCCCTTCTGGGGGGGGTCGCTTTCTGTCTCGCGGTCTCTGTCTCCCAGTCTCTCTCTGGTGAGCACATGTGCCCTATACCAAAAACCTCTTATAAAAGAACAGAAAGTGCACAATGGGGAGGCCATAATGGTTATGTTGCCAGATTCCCTCATAGTTAGTGGTTTGAGTCCCAGACCTGTTGACTTAAAACTCACTTGGGGAACGGGTACATGTGTGCCCAATTCCCAGCGGGAGAATGCATGTAAGGATTGCCGCATGGTTATTCCCCCGAGGGTGGGTGGCGATTTCTTGCTTCCTGTCTGTCTGTCTCTCTGGTGCACGTGCAGGCCCTATCTCTCAAAAAAAGAAAAAAAAAAAAAAAAAAGAATTAAGACTGGTAAATAATGTGGGAGAAAAGTATTCCAGAGGTTGATCAATGAGACCTTCCTCCCCTTTCTATTAGTTTTACTATAGGGCATGTGTCCCCCCCCCCCCCACACACACACACACACAGAGAAAGTGAGAAATCATCCCCTGGGAAGAGGGCCATATGAAATTCTTCTCTGTTCTCCCCCCAGATTTTGGGCACTGTCAGGACCTGCTGCACTGAACACGCTTTTTTGAGTGGGGATGGCTGTGGATTAGAAATAAATGCAATAAGAAAGACAAACGTGTACAAAGGCAAGGATTGGGTGGGTCCGACTTCTCTGACGGAGAAAGCCAGGACCTGGAACCGTCCTCAGGTTTATTCTTTCAAAGGGCAGAAAATGTGGAAGAGGAAATGGAATGCAGAGCCCGTTGGTTTTGGACATAAATCGTCTGAAGATGTGAAATGACTGGTGGCTTGTATTTCTCTTATCTTTTTGGGGCAAAATCTGATAAACAGATGGGCTTCCTTTAGCCTCATACTCCCCTGTAGTATCGGGTATTGACAAAAGCGTGGAGCTACCGACAACAGGCAGGTAGGGTTTCCTGTGGAGACGAGCCCTCGCCATTGCTAAGGGAGCTCAGGGAAGCCTGTCTCTGCATGCGTCTAAAAGTCATACCATGTAAAAAGTAAAACATAAAGCCAGTTTCTTTAAAACGTAAATCGTTTAAAAATACAAAAACAACTGGCACCATGTAATTTCTCTAACCTTTTTAAGATAAAATCTGCTAAACACATATAACTTCCTTTAGCCTCATACTGACCTACAATATCAAATATCAAATATTAACAACAACAAAATAACCAACAACAAATAATGTTCCATATAAAAATGTTCTCATAACAGTTATTAATAAAACTCACAGGGACCAGCAGTTAGCATTAATGGCTATGTCGCTGGACTCCCACGTAGTCGACCGCGGTTTGAGTACTGGACCAGGTGGCTTAAACTCACACCGCGCGCGTGTGCGTGCGTGCCCAAGATCCCGAGAGGAGAATGGAGGAGAAGGGATTGCGGCGTGGCCATCCCCCCGGGGGGTGATTTCTCGCTTTCTGTCTCTCTGTCTCTCTCTGTCTGTCTGGCGAGCGCATGCACCCTACAGCAAAAACCTCTCCAAAAAAAAAAAAATAATAATAATAATAAAATAAAACTCATAAAGCACGTTTCTACATGCATCTAAAAGTCACACCATGTTTTCTCAAGTTAAACTCTACAGAGGACCATCCCCATGGAGTGTGTTCTTCAAGCTGTTGGCTCTGAGGTCAAATGGAGCCTTCTGCCAAGTGGGATCCAGCCACCTTAACCTCCCCGTCACCTGGTAGTCCCAATGAGTCAATATTTAAAATGATGTCTTTGTGATAATAGAATCATCAGATTTTGAAAATGTGTAACTTGGTTTGATTACTTTTCTCAATCTAAATACATATTTTCATATCTAATTTTGTATTTATACTTTTTTCCCCCTTAAATATGACCCCAAATGTTTTATACATTTTAGACTCCATACACCATAGGTCTGCTCTGGTCACTGTTTTTTGTTTTGTTTTGTTTCGTTTCTTTTTTAAGAGAGATTTTTGTAGGGCCTGCAAGTGTGTGGTCAAGGGCCTGGACTACCACATGGCTGACCATGGTTCCAGTCCCAGGCCTGGCGGCTTAGTTTCTTTTTTTCTCTCACTCTTATTCTGTCCTTCTCAGTCAAATAAAGAAATAACATAAAATAAAATAATTCTTTGGAAAAAAAAAAAAAAAAAAAAAACAGACTTTTGTTATAGGGTGAGTCCACTCCGCCAGAGAGACAGAAGGCGAGAAATCACCTCCCAGGAGGGATGGCCATGCCACGATCCCTTCTCTGTTCT
Organism: Tupaia tana; assembly: GCA_026018925.1. Lineage (NCBI taxonomy): Eukaryota > Metazoa > Chordata > Mammalia > Scandentia > Tupaiidae > Tupaia > Tupaia tana. Next base: position 12,793,351 of record JAKSZU010000024.1, on the reverse strand, counting down.
CCTGTTGGGATCTTGGGCACACAAGCGCACGGACCCGGCGTGTTTTAAGCCGCCGGGTCTGGGATTACGAGCTGCGGCAGACTATGTGGGAGTCCAGCGACATAGCCATTACGCCATCTGCTCATCCCTAGCCACTGCATTTTTATTTATTTTTTTAATCAACGTTTTTGTCAATGACGCACAATGGTTATGTCCCTTAAATTGGGTGAATTACTGAAGAACAAAAGTTGGGTCCAAACCCACTTTTCCCGCACAGACTCCCAGCCTCGGCCTTGCCTCCTGCCACGTGCTTTCTCTTGGGTTAAGAAAAGCGTAAGTATTTTACTTCGTGCTTTGGATGCGCGTTTGAATGCACGGCGACCACCGCTATTTTCTGAGACTGAGAACTTGAAGTCACGCGGGAAACTGGAAGGTCGCTGCGTTCCGGACGCACCGCGCATCCCCGCAGCCCCGCAGCCCCGCAGCCCCGCAGCCTCGCGGTCGCTGACATGCGCAGAGCGACTTCCCCGGCTGTCCTCGGCCGTGCAGGCTGAGCTCCCGCGGGAGTGCGCCCCAGCCGGCGCTCCGGGGCCGACGCGCTCTCCGACTTCGCCAGCGCCGCGGGAAAGCGCGAGGCCGCAGGCGCTCCGAGGTCTGTCCCGAGGCTCCTCTTCACCGAGTCCGCCGTTCTCCTTCTGGGGACACCGGCTTTCGGATCCTGTTTTCAGCCTATTGATTTATAACTTTTGCAAGGCACAGAACGTGATCCTGAAATAAGACGTTAGGAACGGTATAGATGTGCAAGGATTACATGGGACGGTCCGCGGTGCTGTGATGGCCGAGTGGTTAAGGCGTTGGACTTGAAATCCAATGGGACTTTCCTGCGCAGGTTCGAATCCTGCTCACAGCGCTAACTTTTCTGACCAAGCTGGTCCGTGGGCTTTAATGGGCGGTAAGACAGTGGCACAATCAGTCTGAGATGCGGGCCTCAGGCTGTCATACTTTCTTGCTGAGGAAAAAATCCTCTTGGCCCAGTACTTGCAGCTTGAGTTTCTTCCGTTTGGCAATTCCGATTCCTTCAGTACAGCTCGGACAGTCAAGGTCCAAATGTCTTGTTTGGGGATTTAAGCTGCTCAATCTGGCCTGCAGTTCTGGAGTGCCTTGTCCGAGTTCCTTGCCCAAGACCTGAAATGAACTCGAGTTGTGGACGCGCCGCCCAGAACCCCAGCGGCCTCACCATCCACCATCTGTCTGCTCTGCCGCTTTGTGGACGGGGTTGGTGCTCTGCTTGGCCCATCACCCCCGCTGCTTTTCCATTTCAGAATTCTCTCCCTTCTTTATGCATGTATTGTTCCGTGACATTTTAAAATAAAATGTTATTTTATTTATTTGAGAGGTTTTCTGCTATAGGGTGTGTGTGCTGCCAGAAAGCCAGAGAGAGACAGAAAGCGAAAAATCACCCCCCAGGAAGGACGGCCACACCGCAATCCCTAATCCTCCATTCTCCTCCACTCTCTCGGGATCTTTTTTTTTTTTCTTTTCTTTTTTGGAGAGGTTTTTGTCATGCCACCTGACAGCCCTGGTGACAGGTATTTTAAAAATTTATTTGTAAATTCAATTTTCCAGATTATGTTTAAATAGATGGTACTGTGAATATTCTTTGGATTAGTTATAATACCTTGTTGCTACATAAATTCATGAGTTACATATTATTTTTTTAAGAGAGATTTTTGCTATAGGGCACATGTGCTTGCCAGAGAGACAGAAAGAGACAGAAAGTGAGAACTTACCCCCCCCCCCCCCCAAGAGGGATGGCCATGCCACAATCCCTTCTTCTCCATTTTCCTCTAGGGAATTTGGGCACAGATGCACACGCACCTGGAGGGTTTCACACCATTGGGTCTGGGATTCGAACTGCAATCAATTATGTGGGAGTCCAGCAACATAACCTTTATGCCATCTGCTGGTCCCTAAATATTCTTTCTTTCTTTCTTTCCTTTTTTTTTTTTAACACATATTGATTTTTATTTAAGAGTTATACATGTATTTGTATTTATTTTACATTTTCTTTATAAAAAGTATCCATTACTTTGGGAAACAAATTGAGATATTGACCTCAGTGGCAGATACCAAATATCAGCTTTGCAGCTTTTAGATGTGAATTCAAGAACATGGCTTGGGTCTAGAGCTACAGTAGGCTTTCTCTGCTGTCCATGGCTAGGCCGGGGACTGAAGACACTCACATAGGCCAGAGCGTGGCAGCCCAGAAGCCCTCAGACACACGGATGGGCAGGGCTGAGGGAGTCCACGGAGCACAGCTGAGCATGAATGCCCCAAGGAGAAGTGTGCGTCAAGAAAGTAAGACACCCCCGGGTATCGTTCCTCTTCCTCTGACTCACCGGGCACTAAGAAGTCTTTCCAGGGGAGCTGCCCAGGAATTCAGAGAACCTGCCATTCAGGCACAAGAGCCAAGGTCCTCTGAAACTCAGCTGTGTGAAATTCTGCAACCATTTTTTAAAATGAAAATGAACCTTCTGAAATATAAACAGTGGGTCATCAGATGCTGTAGCTGGACTCCTACGTGGTCAGCTGTGGAGTCCCGGACTCCAAGTCTCTTGACACTCAGGCTGGGCCTGCCCGCTCAAGGTCCCGAGAGAGTGGAGACGGGAGTGTGGGTGGCCGTCACCCCGGGTGGTGATTTCTCACTTTCTCTCTGTCTCTTTCTCCGCAGTAAGCACACATGCCCTAAGGCAGTAACCCCTAAAAAAAAAAAAATCCAGATATGACAGTCACATGAAAAGTCATTTATGATCCCACCCCTGTCTCCTTTTCCTCAAGAAATTTCCAGGGGAAAGAGCTTCCATCTCTTCTCCCTCACACTACCTGCCTGTTTTTTTTTTTTTTTTTTTTTTTTTTATAAGTTGCCCAGTTCTCCAGTGAGAAATATGGATTCTTTAGGAGTCTTCAGATATACTCGTACCGCTCCTCTAAAAAAGGTCTTACTAGGGCAGTAAATGCATATGTAAACTTGTACTTTTACAGGGGCACTTCAAATCGTTTGTGGAAAATGGAATTAAAATGTTAATTTTGGTTTAAAAATGTTGAAATCCTTTTGTAACCTTTTCATAATCCACATTTACCGTGAACTTGAGAAGCCCCTTAAGGATACAATGACAACAGAAATCTTTTTTTTTTAATAATTATTTAATTTTTAAAGTTCATTCATTTATTTAATTTTACTGGAGAGAGACACAGGGGGTAGGAGAGAAGTGAGAAAGCAAGCTACCAGATCCAGGACTCAAACCATGGTTAGCCGAGTGGAAGTGTCCATTGCCTTAGCCACCACGCCACCTGCTGGTCCCCACAACTGAAATATTGAGTGTGAGCAGCTCCCCACTTGCGTAGGAATCTGGGCCACCTGGGGCGAGCCTCCCGATAATTTTGCTGTCCATTACTAGCTTTCTTTCTGGCTGCCGGGTAGCTCACATTCTCTGTCAAGATACAATAAAAAATCAAATGGGGGCCCGCAGATGGCTGGGTCCCTTCCGCTGACCAGGTGACCGGAGTCCGAAACCGGGAGGCCTGAAAAACACATGGCCGCAGGTGCGTGGTGAGCAAATCCGAGAATTGAGAAGGGATTGAATGGCTGACCCCAACTACTTTAGGGATGTCCCAATGTGGTGTTTTTGACACAGGGCAAAGTCATTTATCTGGAATACAATGGCAAACTGTTACTTATGTTTTTACTTGTAAATTTTTTAAAGAATTATCTTATTTAACTGTGTTTATTTTTATTTGACCATAGAAAGACACAAAGAGAGAGAGGGAAAGTGAGAAAACCAGGTCCCGGACTCCAACTACAGTCGGCCATGTGGGTGTCACCACTTTCAACCACAGGTCACCTACCGACCCTTTAACTTGAATTTTAAATCCCCCTAGAGCTGCGTCCCCTGGCACATAACAACTCTCATTAAACCGTAATTGTAAATACGCTAAATGCTTAGTTTAAAAAAATAAAAGAAAGAAAAGACAAAGAAAAGAAAAGAAAAAAAGGAAGGCGGGAGCAGCGGTTAAAGTAGGATACAGAGTATCCATTCTGTGGACAGCTTTACAAAATACTCTCTGTGAGCGAAAAGAACGAGCGTTCCACACAGAAAGAGCCCAAGATACATTGTCAAAAATCTGTAGAGAACGATCTCTCGTATGCCTGACTTTTGTAAAACAAAGTTAAAAAGGTATTTAGGAATACGTATCCGCAAAAGCAGAGAAAGGAAGTATGGAAACATCAGCGGTCGACCGTGGGAATACGGGGCAAGGGAGGCCAGAGGCACTTCAGAGGAGTGCAGCGGCCTCGATCCGACCGAGCGCAGCGCGACCAAGCTGCCGGCAAGGGCGGCGTGCGTAGTCCAGGCCCGAGCTGCTCGACCGCAGCCCGCGACCCGGCGCGAGGGCTCTCGGCCCGCGGCGGTGGGTGAGGCGGGCGGCCCACACCGCGGCCCCGTGCGTCAAACCCCGACGTCGATCTGTAGTCCGGCCCAGCTTCTTAGCCTCAAATCCCGTGGCTTATTAGGAATATCGCGGTGCTTTCGAATTCAAGTTTTTCAGTCAGTAGTTCCTGCGATAAAATTTAAAGTTCATTTTTAAAAATCAAGTTTGGTTATTCTTACTGTGTTCAGATAAACGTATTTGTTTCAAAGGTAGGGAAAAATCCAAAACGATGTGTCAGAAGTGGGATTCGAACCCACGCCTCCATGCGGAGACCAGAACCCCCAGCGCGGGGAAGCGAAGCTTGAGTCTGGCGCCTTAGACCACTCGGCCATCCTGACACCCCGTGGGATAGCTGCAAGTTTCCGCTGAAATAGAGCGGCGAACCGTGCTCGGGTGACGTCGCGGTTGCCTGGTAACCGTGCGAGTCCGGAGCTGGCGCGGGCGGAAGGGGAAGGCGCGGGCGTGTCTGGGCCTCCCGGCAGTCCCTGCGCTTCAAAACGCTCTGGTGCCGCAGAGTGAGCCGGGTGCGCGGATCCCGGGGCCGGTGGGCTGGGGCTGGCAGGAGCAGACGCGGCCCAAAGAAAGCCCGGTTTTACCGCACCGTCCGTCTTTACCCGGCCGGCCCCTTCTGTCTCAGAACTTCGCTCGCTGGAGCTTTCCATGGCTCCGGAGGCTGCGGCCGGGCCCGAGGAGGTCAGTGCAGGGCGCGAGGCCTCGGACCGGGGAAGGAGTCCGCGGCGGGGACGGGGACCCGCGGGAATGGGCTTCGCGGGGCGCGGGGCTGCGGACAGCTTCCAGGAGGCCCTGCCAGGCCAGGGATCAGCGACGGACTGGGAGGGCAGGGTTTGCCTTCACGGGTCACATGTCCCCCAGGACCGGGCGCCGCAGGTGTCAGCTCAGCTGTCTCACTGCCATATTTTGGGCTAAGTGCAGAGTAAAAATACAGATTTTAAAATGTTAATTAGATTTTGTCTCACTTTTTTGTCTTACACAAAGAAAGTTTTCCTCCTTTCTGTAAGACGAAAGTTGGGGCTGTTCTCTGCACGAAGAGAGGACTTATTTGCGTTTCAGAAGCCCCGGTTACGTTTCCAAGGGCCCTTGGTTACATACCCTTCTTGATAGGAAAAATGGATGAGACATACACTGAACACTGGCTTCCAGGGGACCAGACATGCTGTCTTTAATTTTTGTTGGAATGTTTCAGGAAGTGATTCATGCCACCAGTAACCTCATTTTTTTCCCCATTGCAAAATACACACAATTGTAGAAAGTATATATAAGTCAAAGATTCAAATTACTCATAATCTCACTAGTCTGAGGTAACTACGATTCACATTTTCTTTTTTTGGAGAGGTTTTTGTTATAGGGCGCGTGTGCTCGCCAGAGAGACAGAGAGAGAGAGAAAGCGAGAAATCACCCCCAGGGAGGATGGCCATGCCGCAACCCTTTCTCCATTCTCTCAGGATCCTGGGCACACACACACACGCACCCAGCGTGAGTTTAAGCCATTGGGTCCAGGACTCAATCCGTGGTTGACTACATCATGGAGTCCAGCGACGTAGCCATTACACTAACTGCTGGTCCCACTACTATTCACATTTCGATGTGTTTACTCTGGTACTGTTCCAAATGTTCTAGTGGTATTTAATTTATTAACTTGTATTTTAAATTAAGATGTTTTCCAGTAGTTATTCTTTTGCATACATCGTTTATGAATTATTCATTTGACTTTTATCTTTATTATTTAATTTGACCAGAGAGAGAGAAAAAAGTGAGAAAGCAAGGGGCCAGGTCTGGGACTCAAACCACAGTCGTCATGTGGGAGTCTAGCACCGCAACCATCTGCTTGCCCTTTGGCATACATCTATATGACTATGGATAGCCAGTACCAGTCCAATGTGGAACTCTGGATTATTTCTTTTCCTTCTTTTTAGAGATTTTGCTATAGGGCACATGTGCTCACCGGAGAGAGACAGACAGAGACAGGAAGCGAGAAGTCACCACCAGGGGGATGGCCAGTGCAATCTCTCTTCCTCCATTCTCCTCTCAGGATTTTGAGCATGCACACACACGTGCCTGGTGTGAGTTTTCAGCCACTCGTACTGAGTCAGCCATGAGTGAATCCAGAGGGATAATTGTTATGCCATCTGCTGGACCTGAACCCCTTTATCCTTGGAGCCGGTCTCTTTTGGGCCTGTCTGCTGTCTGCTCCTGGGGATATGTTCTCTGTGAGCTCAGCCACGTCAGGGAAGGCATGAGCAGTCACAGACACACCCGGAGTTTTTCTGGGGCAGAAGAGTTAAAGAGGGAGGAGCTGTTGAAGCTGATGTGTAATTAACCATGTCAGATAGTCTCAGGGGAGGAACTTGGCCGGGCCAGAAGGACCCTTATCCTTACAGCCAGGTCTGCTGTAACCCAACCCTGACTTGCTGAGCTCAAGGGCTGCACCCCTGCAGATGAGTACACTCAGTAATTTTCAAGGCCCCTGAACCCCAGGCTTAGGACAGGACTAGGGCCAGCAGGTAATGTGGAGGTTAATGCACTGGACCGCAAGTGGCCTGCTGATTGGTCTGAGTCCTGGACCCGGCGGTTTGAGAATCACTCCAGGTGAACATGGACATGACCAAAATCCTGAGAGGAGAGTGGAGGAAGAGGGACTGTAGCGTGGCCATCCTCTAGGGGTGATCTCTCTCTCTCTCCGGAATGCATGTATCCTATAGCCAAAACAAAACAAAAAGGCAGATTTTTAAAAAAAGTGGACCAGTCAGTGGTATGGAAGTCAAGGCTGCTGGATTCCACATGCCCAACTGCACAGTTCAACTCCCAGGAGCAGCAGCTTGAAAAACACACCAGGTGCATGTGTGTGCGTGCCTGAGGTCCTCGGAGGGGAAACAGAAGGGACTGCCATGGGCCATTCCCACCCCTCCCCCAGAAGGTGCTTTCTCAGTTTTTTTTTTTTTTTTTTTTTTTTTTTTTTTTTTTTTTTTTTTTGTCTCCAGTGAACATACACACCCTATAGCAAACTAGAAAAAAGAAAGTAAAACTTAGTACATACCTATGAACTTGCCACCCACAAGAATCAGAAGATACCCAGTAATGCCTGTCCCACACACACCGAGGTAGCCATAACCCTGTGTTCGTTCTAGGTCACTTTCCATAACGTGGTCTCCCACTCACCTCCACACACTGTCCCACACCCCTCGTGTTAGCAGCTCCATGGAAACGGAAAGGGCCATCTGCCACTCAGCAGCTGCTTTAAGATGTGGGTTTCACGTCCTAGAGCACCAGGCTGCTGGGGACAAATTGGGCCCAGCGAAGCCCTCCAGGTTAGCCTGGGGATGGCCCCATGGCTGCAGCAGCCAAACCAAACATTCCAGGGCGGTTTCCTTGGGTGGGAATGAGGTGCCTTTGTGGGCTTTTATTATGCCTCCTTGCTCCAAGGAGCGGCACTAAGTGAAAGTGAAATGGGACTTCCAGTGGGACTCGTTGCCCAATCTCCAGCTGCAGACCCCCAATCTAGAGGCCCCATCAGGAAGTACCTCCTGCCACGCCTGCACAGGACCTAATCCAGGCTGGCCCCATGTGACTGTGTGCTGCCCCGGGCCTCCTCTCCACCTGGAAGGGCTTCCGTGTGGCTGTGTGCACTGCCTCGGGACCTAGTCTACACTGGGCAGGGCTTCGGGTCAGTCCAACCCTGGCCCTGCTGCTGCTTGGCTATGCATGGGAATGTGTGGACCCCTCTGCCTCCGTCTCCCTGTCTGAAGCACACCACGGCTTCTTTCACACCCAACTGCATGACCTCTAAGGAAGTCACTGTGTCCAGGTCTCCGCGTGCCAAGCACTGCTCCATTTCTGTTGTTTTCTTAGATGCGTGTACACATGTAACGTGCATTTATGACACTAGCTAAGCCAGCCTCATAGACGCTTTCTACAGCCTCTGGATAGATTTCTTCCTGAAGACCTGATGATTTGGGGCCAGTAGGTGGCACGGTGCTTAAGGGCACTGGACTCCCACATGAGTGACTGGTTTGAGTCCCAGACCTGGTGGCTTGTTTTCTCACTTTCTCTCTCATTCTACTGCTCTCTGGTCAAATAAAAATAAATACATAAATGGATAAAGTTAAAATAATTCTTAAAAAAAAAAACCTAAAAAAGACCTGGGGGCCAGCAGGTGGTTAAGAGTGCTGGACTCCCACATGGCTGACCATGGTTCAAGTCCAGACCGGGAGGTGGGCTTGCTTTCTCTCTCTCTCTCTCTCTCTCTCTCTCGCTCGCTCTCTCTGGTCAAATTAAAATAAGCAAATAAAGTGAAATAATTAAAAAAAAAAGACCTGATGAATCACCACCTCACCATCTTCAGGGACTCCAGAGCCAGGCACAGGTGAGGTACAGCCCGCGGGCTCTTGTCTCCTGAGGCCACCTGAGCGGGCAGATCCAAGCCCCAGGAGCACCGTTACTGTCAGCACGGTCTTTCCTCCGTAGCGCAGAGTTAACCCTGTGCTTGGGCTCGGTGAGCAGTCTGGATTGGGGAGCAAGTTACCGGCCACCCGACTATGCCAGGCACCGTCCTGCTGCGCACTGCCAGTGACAACGCTCTTCTGGGAGCATGAATTAAACACCTAGGAGGCCAGGGCACCCAGCACCACTGTCAGCCCCACTAGGACATGGCAACATGCTCACTGTCCAGTGGGCAGTGCGGACTGGAGGGACGGAATTCAGACCCAGCAGGAAAGCCACACCATTAGCCACCACCCCACCCCCCTCACCCCTGAACCCCCCAGGAGCTGGAGACGAGCAACGTGAATGTCCGTAGCAACTTTATTTTTAAACAGAGGGGTATGTACCCAAAGAGAAGCTTGACCGGACCATCACGGGGCCTTGACCTCAGTGTGTGTGGCCCAGACTGCCACACAATACAGGCGAGGTCCCCACCTCAGGGACACGGGAAAGCAGGCAGAAGTCGGGAGCTCCTGGAATGCTGCCCTGCACCCTCCCAGGCGGCGTGACTCCTGCCTGCAGAAACCAACCGGGCAGAAAACCAGCACGACCGCCTGTCCTCGGAAAGAGGCCCGAGGCCGAGTAGAACACGGTCTCGTAACGCAACTGACCAGACACGCAGTCTCTTCGCCAGTTAGGAAACCGTGGCAGATGGGATCAGAACACGGGCTATTCCAGGAGGGCCGCACTGGCACTGGGGCCACCTGTCAGGAACCGGCCTCCCCCTCCGGCCCTGGGCAAGGAGCCTTGTGGGAAAGGACATCATGGACCCTCGTTCCCAGGAGGTCTGGCCCGGGCTGGCTGGGCTGAGCCAAGCTCTCCAGACCAGAGTATCCAGTCTTCATCTCCTCCAGGGACGGCCAAGCCAAGGAGTGGGCGCCTGCTGGGACACAGCCGTGCTCCGGGACACCTGACGCCTTGGCGAAGGGAGAGGCACCAGCTCGGAGCGTGTGACAGCCGATGTGCAGTGAGTGGACGCCGTCTCCCACTGCTGGGCAGGGGGCAGGAAGGACGGCCACTTGTGACGGACAGGGTGGCCAATAGCCCCAGACCCAGGCCTTCAAGGGGAGGTCTCCATAGAATGACTTTGATTGCCCACCTGGCCAGAAAACCCATCGATGCCGCTCATGGGGCAGATGACGAGGGGGGCTGCGCTCTTCCCGCCAGAGTAGCTCAGGCTGAAGTAGGGCCGCACCGGCCCACAGAAGGTGGCATGAGAGAACGTGAAAGTGTGACAGCGCTCCGTCACGTTGTAGAAGGAGACCTCGCCGGCGTCGTAGTCCAGGAAGATCCCCACCCGCTGGAGAGGGGTGCGCAGGGGCAGCGCCGTCATCGGGGACGTGAGCGCCCAGTACTCCTTTCCGTACCACAGCGACACTGCCCAGAATCCGTTCTGGGGGGCCGAGGTCACCCCGCCCTTCCTGCACACCGAGTCCTCACACACGCCGATGGTCCACTTGGCCTTGTCGCCCACCTCCACCTCCCAGTAGTGCCTGCCGGCCACGAAGCACGGAGAGCCCAGCACACAGGGGAACAGGTTGAAGCGCTCGGGGTTGTCGGGCAGGTCCTGCTGCAGGAAGCTGTAGCGCACCTGCCGCAGGTTGTCGGAGAGCACCAGGCTGGGGTAGGCCGTGTCGGGGTCCAGAGTCACGTCCACTGCGGAGACAGGGGGCGGTCAGCCCAGGGCCAGCAGCCCCCGGGCGCCAGGCTGCCTCCCGCCGCCCTGCGCAGCCCCCCACCAGAGGGCGCACTGGACACGGACCGCTGGCCGGGTTGAGCCGGGTCCCTTTCTAGGCAGGATATATTAGGACATATCAGAAGCAGGAATTTTATCCCGGTCCCTTCTCACATTGTAGGCCACAATATCCATTGTGAAATGAAGTCAAGGTTTTCTAACGTGTCCTCTAAGCCCTTTATCTGAAACCTTCGGGGCATTTCGGATTTCAGACAGGCAACGTCTGGCCCGGCACTCTGAAGCCTGGTCTCCAGACCGTCTGAAGCTCGCCGGCTGTGCTGTGAAATGATGCAAATGCTTTCCTCTCTGAGATTGGGGACTCTGAATTGTGGGTAAGGACCTGGGCACTTTAGCAATCTTCCCACCTCTCAAATTACTCTACCTGTTCTGAGACCACTTTCCATGTCCAGATCCTACTCATCTCTCTCTTTTTTACTTCTTTATTTATTTATAGAGATTTTTGCTATAGGGCGCATGCACTCACCAGAGACAGACCGAGAAACAGTGAGCAATCATGCCCCGGGGAGATGGCCACACTGCAATCCCTTCTCCTTCATTCTCCTCTTGGGATCTTGGGCAAACACTCATGCACATGTGCCCGGCGTGAGTTTTTGTTTTGTTTTGTTTTTTAAGAGAGTTTTTGCTATAGGGTCCATGTACTCTCCAGAGAGACAGAAAATGAGAAATCGCTCCCTTGGGGATGGCCATGCCACAATCTGTTCTCATCCATTCTTGTGAGATTTTGGGTACACATGCATATAAACCTGGTGTGAGTTTAACCCACCAGGTCTGGGTCTGAAACCGTGGTCGACTATGTAGGAGTCCAGCAACATAACCATTACACCATCTGCTGGTCTCCCAGCGTGAGTTTTAGGCCACCTGGTCAGGACTCAAACTGGGTTGACTACACGGGAGTCCAGCCATCTGCTGGTGCGGGAACCATACTCATGTTCTGACGTCTTGTGCAAGTCGACTCTTCCTTAGAGCTCTTCTTAACCAGCGTAAGCCATTACTCTTTCCTGTTCTTAAATCTACAACTAGAGTACCCGGGTCATCTCCTCGGCATTTAGTTTGATGGAAACGCAGCCATGTGGTGTTTTCCTGCTTTGAAAGCAGCCAGCAGGTGGCGGGAAGTTAAGGCGCAGGATCCCACATGGCCGACTGTACCAAGTCCCAGACCCTGCGGCTTGAAAATCACACCAGGCACGTCTGTGTGCCCCATCCTGCGAGGACACTGGAGGAGAGAACACTGGGGGAGAATTCCTTCTGTCTGTCTGTCTGTCTGTCTGTCTCTCCATCCAGCATGCATATATGTCCTATGGCAACCCTCCTCCAAAAAAAGAAACCATAAACACACAGAAACAACCAGAGTATTTTTGTGGTTATCATTTTTAGACCCACAACCTACAGGATCCAAATCTGAGTGACTCCAAAGTCGCTCACCACAGCAGTTAGGGTCCCGAGAACGTCCACCCTTTCTCCAATAGGGTTCTGTACCCTGTCACTTACCTGAGTATAACTGAGCCTCCCTCAGTTCTGAAAGAACAAGAGAAAAGCAGTTATGGAAGTCATGTGAGTATTTGCAGGAAATGTGTAGCCAGGGTCATGTGGTTGGTCAGCAAAAAGCCACACCCCATGGTCATCCCCACCCTGCCCTTCGCACAGGATGCCTGGCTGACACCACCCCCACTCTCCGCAGGGCTGCAGGGACACCGAGCCTCCTGCCCCACTGGCACCCCTCCCACAGCAGCGGGCACCCGGGCACACCTACAGGCCTGAGCAACACACAGCTAGAGACATCCTGTTCATCCCCCCCTAGATAAAAATAATCAAGTTGTGGCAGGGGGTGGCGTGGTGGTTAAGGGCACTGGACTCCCACATGACTGCCTGCGGTTCAAGTCCCAGACCTGGCGGCTTGTTTTCTCACTTTCCCTCCCTCCCTCTCTCCCCCTCTCCCTCTCTCTTTTTGTCCCTCTCCGGTCAAATTAGAATAAACAAACAAACTGGGGCTGGCAGATGGCAAAGTGGCCAAGGTGCTGGACCCCCACATGGCCAGTTCCGGACCTGGTGTCTTGTTTTCTGATTTCCCTTCTTTTTCTGTATGTCTCTCTCTGGTCAAATTAAAATTAATTAATTAAAGTAAATAAATAGTTATTTTTTAAAAATTAAATAATTCTTTTAAAAAAATGATCGAATTAACCCAGATCAATTCATTTCTGCATTGCCCACTTTTCTCCTCCCTTAGTGAGACCTGACTGAATATGGTTAAGACTTCAACCCAGAACACACGATTAACGGAAAGGGCTAACAGGAACAGGAGGGCTGGTGTGGGCACTGCCTGAGCCATTTCCCACACCCCTCTTTCCCAGAGAGGCCACAAAGCCCCGGGTGGGACACACACATTACCTTGGATTTTCTCCATATCCGACTGCATCTTTTCTGTAGGGAGGAAAGAGGACATTCAGTGTGCATCTCAGTGCTGGCCCGAAAACACCCCTCCCAGGTAATCGCAGACTGGCAGGCGTGAGCCCACTGCCCTTGGGGCCCACACCTCCTCACATTACCTGTGAACTGCTTCAGACTCTCCGTCAAGAACAGACACTTTTGGGCAAAAATGTGGATTTTCTCTTGCAGATCTGGAGGTGTGATCCAGGGCTCAGGGATCCTAATTCTTTCAGCCCTAAATTTAAAATAATAATAATAAGCGAACCCCTCCCCTAGTCCCATGACTTCCCAGGGGCCAGCACAGAGCCTGGGCCAAACCGACAGCACCAGTGGGCAGTCTCCCCCCCTCCCGCCTAGGTAGGGCCCTCTGGACGATGGAGCAGACATCTTGCTCATGTTCAGGTCCCCTAAGCACCAAGGTTCATGGCTTTGTAAGTATCCAGTCCCTCCGAATATTCACGGGGTGCCGCCAGAGATATGGCAATTGAGGTGGCTGGCTTCCACACAGCCCACTACGTGCCTTGAGTCCCAGACCCAACTTGAAAAACATGCTAGGCGCATGTGAGGGATAGTGGAATAGAAGGGATCGCAGCGTGGCCACCCCTCTGAGGGTGCTTTCTCACTTTCCCTCCCTGTCTTTCTCCAGAGAGTGCACTCATTCTATTGTAAATTAAAAAAACAAGTTTGGGGCCACCAGGGGTGTAGTGGTTAAGGCGCTGGACTCCCATCTGCCAGCTCGGGTTCCAGCCCCAGGCCCGCGGCTTGAAAGTCAAGGCTGGTGCCTGTGCTTGAGTGTCCAAGATCTCAGAAGGGAGAGGGATTGCGACAGGGCCCCCACCGGGAGCTGCTCTCTTTCCTTCTCACTTGCTCTCTGCCTCTCTAGCAAGCACATGTGCCTGATGGTAAAACTTACAAATAAACAGAAAACAAAGCTTGTGGAATTAGATTGCGCCTGAGGCTGGCCTTGCCAGAACATTGTGAGAATCTACGACAAAGCCCTTGGGGGTTGTTGCAGGACCCTCGGGCTCCAGGATAAGGAGACAGGCGCCCTCTGGGGGACTCAGTCTACAAGGGAGTCCACAGCAAAGTCACTAGTGCCACCCATGGCCTTCCCCGGCTCCCACTGTCCATCTCGTGGTACTCTGAGTCTGCTTTGGGCAGGAGGGGTCATCTCTGGCTGGTGTCCTCACAGCTGTGGTGGCTCTGTGAGGACCTGGAGCTGCCATAGCAGCCTTGGCCCACCAACCTCACCTCTCACATGGCGACACGCCTACTGCGTTCCATCCTTCAGCCAACCAAACTGTAGTTTCCTCTCCCAGAGCCAAGCCCAGGCCTTGCTGTTGGGAACCGCCAGGGCTGAGGTACCACCTCTACAGGGTGGTCTGGCTATCATGGCATCTGCAGAAGGCCAGCCCCGGGTGGTGGGTCATGGCCTGGGCCTGGCAGCTTGAGGTGCTGCCAGGTGTATGTGTGTGTGTGCCCAAAATCCCAGAAAAGAGGCAAGATGGAGGAGAGGCGTGGCAGCAGGACCGCCCCCTGAAGGGTGCTCTCACTTTCTCTCTGCTAAGTGTACATGTCCGCTGGCAAATAAGAAGTAATTTAAAAAAGAAAGTGGCCAACAGGTGGCACAGGCTGGGCCAGCAGCCGGGCCTCGCACAGCCCCGAGCCCCCCCTCCCGTGTACACGGCTCTCCACAGCCGCCTATCCACGGCCAAGGTTCCTTTTCCTTTAGAGAATCTCACTAGTCAGGGTATTGCTAAACCAGGGTGCCGTCCCCCTCAAAGCTGGCCCCTGTAGGTACCCTCACCCAATGGGTCTTCCCGAGGCCTGTCCCGGATGACCACCCTCCTGCACACCCACCTGCTGCAGCCCTCACACCTGGCGGGCCTTCCCTCTTCAGTTATGAACCAACTCCCAAGGCACTCTCCCCAGCCCCCTTTTTTGAGACTTCTGCTATAGGGGGCACATGCTCTCCAGAGAGACAGAGACAGAAAGCTAGAAATCACCCCCTGAGGGGTGGCCATGCCACAATCCCTTCTCCATTCTCCTCTTGGGATTTTGCACACACGCCTGGCGTGAGTTTCAAGCTGCCTGGTCCAGGACTCGAACGGCAGTCAGCCACATGGGAGTCCAGTGCCTTAACCACCAGGTCCCCTGCTAGCCCCCTCATTTTTCTTTTTTTAAATGTTTTTACTTATTGAGGAAGCAGGTAAGAGATGGAACCAGGGGTCAGGGCTCCTGACAAGTTCTCACCACGCCCTCCCCAGCCAATGCACGGGCCTCACTCTCCTCCTGCTGGTCCGTGGGGAATAAGGACCTTACGAACCAGAACCAGGGGCTTGTCGGCAACTGTACCTCCAGGCCAGCCACGCCTTGGTCCTCAACTCCCATTACAGAAAGGAGGCAGTGAAAGATGAGGGTTCTGCAGTGCAGCTACAGGCCCCCCTCGTACAGGTCCATCCTCACAGCCCTGACTCCGCCGCTCTCAGCGCAGTCCCTGCAGAGCACAGCCTGCTCACGGGTGGCCAAGTGCTGACTGGCCAGATCTCCACCTGAGGTTCTGGGGTTCTCCTGCAATGCACAAGTAGGAGGGGTCTGGGGAGGGGACTGTACCTGCTCAGGGTGTCCCCGATATCCTGCAAGAGAAGAAGGAAGAGCGTGAGAAGCCCCTCACTCGCCATGTCCTACCTCGACATCTGGTAACAACCTACCCAACCTGACTGGCCCTCTGGGAGGAGCAGGGACAGACACAGGGTCACCAGGAGCAACTCCACCCTGGGAACCCCGAACTCTGCACCCTAATTTGGTCAGTCCTTAGTGCTGTCTCCACAGCTCTCCTGACCCTCGGGGAGCCCACCAGGGCTGGCAGCATTAGGCACACCCAGGACGGCGCCTCTGCACGATGTCTGCCGTGGTATCGCGCCATCCCCCCCAAGCCAGGGTGTTACGGGGTCCCCACAGCCGTCCAGTGCCTCCCTTGGGACCCACCACTTCACGCTGTGTGTCTCTGAAGCACGCGGCACTCGCGCCCGTCCCGGTGAAGAAGTAATGTGAAGGACCCGGCTGCCTCATCAGACGCCCCTCCCTTTAACACCAGTTTCTGCTGAATTTTTACTGTAAGGGTCATTCTCTCACCCCATTTTAATTATTCAGACAATCTAATGAAGGATATTACCATAGATATCATTTTCAATAGAGAATTTTATATTCTTGGGTCTGTTAAGTGCTTCTTTGCTAAAAAAGTCACTTTTTAACTTCAAAATTCTCTCTATATAACTTAATTAACATTCAACTGGAAGTAAGAATTTTTCCTTCTCATTTAATCTTTATTAATGTGAACTCCTAGATTCTTTCTTATTCCGTGTGTAAGAACGTAACTGAGCTTATCAAGGTGCTCAAAAACTCTGAGCCTCGCCCCGCCCTGGCTTAAACTCTGCCCCCACCTCACTTTCTGGTACCTTCCAGTTTCCAGGTCAAAAACAGGCAGGAACGTTTTCCACCTCCCCCATTTTTATGATAGAGAAGCTCACCCCATATCGTATACTTTGTTTTCCCAATTAGCAGTATATTCTTTTATTTAATTTAATTTGTTTATTTAATTGATCAGAAAGGAACTGAATGAGAGCGAGAGAAAGTGAGAAAGCAAGCTGCCGCGTCTAGGACTAGAACTGGAGTCAGGCATGTGGGAGTCCAGCGCCCTTAACTACCACACCACCTGCCGGCAGCCTCAGCAGTACATTCTGTAAACCACTCCCCATCTGTTCACAAACACCGTGCCCTTTCCAGCTGCGCACCAGTGTACAACACAGGCTGGTTCATGAGAAGTCACACTGGCCAGTCTGTGGTCACAGGGCATGTGCACTTCACACACGTGTATCTTCTAGGTAAATTCCTAGGATTCTTGGCTAGTCTCTCTGTTTTCTTTTCTTTTTCTTTTCTTTTCTTTCTTTCTTTCTTTCTTTATTTATTCATTCATTCATTTTTAATTTGATCAGAGAAACACACACAGACAGAGAGAGAGAGGTGAGAAAGCAAGCCACCATGTCCAGGATTTGAACCATGGTCAGCCATGTGGGAGCATCCAGTGCCTTAACCACCACGCCACCTGCTGGTCCCAAGTCTCTCTATTTTCTTGATCTGTTTTGTTAAATACTGCCAAATTCTCCAAAAGGAGACTAGCACTTACCACAGAGTACTTCTGAGTACAGAAGTGAGGCTGACCCTCCTTTCACTCTGACACCGTCTGCCCGCCCAGCGCGTGTGCTTCCCCGACACTGACCATCCGGACAGTGCTTCTCTCCTGCTTCAGCTGTGCAGGCTTTGCCATGTGTGTTAATGGGACCAGTTCCCCACCCAGCTTTCTCAGCATATCCCAGTGATTTTCATGTGTTTGCTTTTATTTATCTGAACTATCAAGTTGTCTAGAACGAAAAAAGAGTTGGTATATTTTTTGGAAATGTGTTAAACTCATAACCCTGAAGAACTGATAACTTTATGCTAAGACACCCTGTTCAGGAATAAAGGATTTGGGGGCTGGATGGTAGTGCAGTCAAAACTCTGTGAGGCTGAGCCGCATGGGAAGGTTCTGGGTTTGCATCCAGAGACTTCCTTGATCTGTGGAGGGGACAGATCATGACCAAGACCCTGTCAACGGTGTTGTCTTCCTCTCTCTTGCTCATGGAAGAAAATAAACTTAGCAAAAAGAATAGGGGTAGTTTTATACTTGTTCAATTCTATTTTGTGTCTTTCATGAGTGTTCAACTTTTTAAAAAAATTTTTTTAGAAAGATTTTTGCTATAGGGCACATACGCTTACTAGAGAGACAGAGAGAAAGTGAGAAATCACCTTCCCGGGAGGAGAGGGAGGATGGCCACACAAGCACACATGCCTGGCATGAGTTTTAAGCTGATGGGTCTGGGACTCGAACCACAGACTACGTGAAAGTCTAGCAACGTAACCATTATGCCATCTGCTGGTCCCCCCAAAATTATTTTTAAACCTTAAGTGTGGAGCTCAATTTGGCAGCAGGTGAATTAAAATCAGAGCACACAGGGGTCAGGGTACAAGGGGATGTGGAAGTCTGGGTTATCTCTCTTTTTTCTTCTCTTTTTTTCAAGGTTTCTGCCATAGGGCATGTTCACTTGCCAGAGACAGACAGAGGGAGAGTGAAGGCCGACCACACTGCAAGCCCTTCTCCTCCATTTTCTTCTTCAGATTCTGGGCACCCCAGCTGTGTTTCTATTGATAGTTGCTGGTCTAGGACTTGATCTTGCAGTCAGTCATGTAGGATCCAGAGACTTAACCACCATGCCACCTGCTGATGCAGTCATTTCCATCTTTTATGTTTGTGGGAGCACTCCTCCGAATAGCCCAGGTAGAAACACCCAAACATCCACCAACGGAATGCATTTCCATACGACTTTTCCATACGACGGGGCACTATCCAGCTGTACAGGATGAAGTTCTAAAAGCTGTACCGTATGCCTAGCTGTCCCTCGGGGAGTTCTCACCTCACTCATCTCTGTAGTGCATCTACAGCAAAAAAAAAAAAAAAAAAAAAGAGGGACCAGCAGATGGCGTAATGGTTATGCCACTGGACTTCTATGTAGTCAAACCCAGTAACTTGCTCATGCTGGGCGTGTGTGTGTGTGTGTGTGTGTGTGTGTGTGTGTGTGTGGCCAAAATCTCAAGAGGAGAAGGGACTATGACATGGCCATCCCCCTGGGGTGTGATTTCTCACTTTCTGTCTCTTTGTCTCCAGCGAGCACTATAGCAAAAAAAGAAAAAGAAAAAAAACCCTCCAGATAATTCCCCACAATCCCAAATCATGCAAAGTGTTTTTCTATGTCCCCAACTAGTCAGACCTCTGACAGTCACTGCCCAGAGTGTCCGCACCGCCTGGCTCCTGTGACCACTCTACTGCAGTAGCACTCGTGGGCTGCAGGGATGGCTGGGCTGCTAAACTGGGGGCACCAGACTTAAGTTTATTTGACCTCAACTGTATCAGCTTCTGGGGTCTGCTCACCTTCCTGGTCACCTCTTTGCCAGCTCTCCCTTCTGTTCCTGAACCAGAGTTCATTAAGGTTCAAGCAGTCTTCTCGTTCTCCTTTTTTTTTTTTTTTTTCCTGAGAGATTTTTTGCTATGGGGCAGGTGCCGTCACCGGAGTGACAGAGACAGAAAGAGAGAAATCATCCCCCAGAGGGGATGGCCATGCCGCAATCCCTTCTCCTGGGATTTTGAGCATGAGCCCACATGGACCTGGCATGAGTTTCAAGCCTCCAGCTCCAGGACTCCAACTGCAGTCGGCCATGGGGAGTCCAGTGACGTAACCGTTAATTACCCTAACACATGGTGGTAAGCTTTCCTTAAAAGGCCAGACAGCCAACATTGCAGGCTCCGTGGATGTACAGTCTCTGTCCCGGCTACTCACAACGATACAACACATGAGCCACGGTTGTGTTCCAGTAATGCACAAACACTGGGACCAGCAGGTGGCATGGTAGTTAAGGCACTGGGCTCCCACATGGTCGACCATGGTTCAAGTCCTGGACCTGGTGGTTTGCTTTCTCACTTTCTCTCTCTGTGTCTCTCTCTGGTCAAATTAAAATAAGTAAATAAATAAATAAAATTAAAAATAAATAATTCTTAAAAACAAAAACAAAAAGAAAGCTAGTGTAGCAGTTATGTTGCTGGACTCCCAAGTGTTCAACTGTGGCTCGAGTCCCAGACCCAGCAGTTTAAAACACACTGTGTACGTGCGTGCCCAAAATCCTGAGAGGAGGGGACCAGTAGTTAGTGTTATGGCTGTCGCCAGACTCCCATGTAGTTGACTGCGGTTCGCGTCCTGGACCTGGTGGCTTAAAAAAAGCTCACGCCACGCACATGTGCATGTGTGCCCAAGAACCCGAGAGGAGAGCAGAATGGATTGTGGCGTGGCCATACCCCCTGGGGGGTGATTTCTTGCTTTCTGTCTCTGTCGGGTGAGTGCACGTGCCCTATAACAAAAACCTCTCCAAAAAAAAAAAAATCCTGAGAGGAGAATGGAGAAGTGATTTTGTAGTGTGCCTATTCCCCCAGGGGGTGATTTCTCGCTTTCTGTCTCTCATTCTCTCTCTTTCTTGGTGAGCACATACACCCTATAGCAAAAACCTCTCAAAAAAAAAAAAAAAAAAGGGAAGAGGATGGAGGGGAGGCACTGCGGCGTCCATACCCATGGGGGTGATTTCTCACTTTCACTCTGTCTTTTGGCAAGTGTACGCACCCTACAACAAAAACTTAAAAAATAGAAGGGTGAATGGAGAGTGAATTTAAATCTCACATAATCTGATGTCTCATGAAATACATTCTTCTGACTTTTTCCAACAATTCACAAGTATCAAACCATGCTAGCCCCAGGGCACACAGAAACAGGCGGTGGGTGGTGTCCACAGGCCCTTGCCCCACCTCAGCTTCTGACCCGTGACACCCACTAGGCACCTGCCGATCTCACAACAGAATGTGACTCACGCCCAGCCCAGAGCAGATGATCCCTGTGCACAGACACACAGGACAGGCAGGGCAGCTGGGCACGGGCGGCAGCTGTCACGCCCACACTGCCAAGGCTGGGTCATGGCTGCGGGGCCGGCCCCTCCTGCCCAGGTGCTCGCCGTTGTGTGGCTGTGACAAGGTCCACATGCACACTGCAGGGACAGGACACTGAATGAGGCAGGGCTTTAAATGACATGGTCCACGCCCCTCATGACACGAGGAGCAAACGAGGGCACTGAGGCCCAGGCAGGGCTCCTGTACTCTTCCATGAGTCAGGGTCACTGACCGGTCCACAACGTGGCAGTCAAACCTCCAGTGCCCGTGTCCTCCACACCCAGACTTGGCATGTGCAGGCTTCCCCGCAGAGGAAATAGAAGACAGGGTCCTGCCCTGCTGGGTCAGGAAGAGGAGAGGCCAAGCCCTGGCCGTGGGGCTGGGCTCACCTGCAGGAGCTCCCGGGTGGGGCAGGGAGAGGGGAGGCCAAGCCCGGCCTCGCTCACCTGCAGGAGCTCCCGGGTGGGGCAGGGAGAGGGGAGGCCAAGCCTGGCCTCGCTCACCTGCAGGAGCTCCCGGGTGGGCTGCTGCTGCTTCCCCTCCAGCTGGGCGATCAGGCTGCTGAGGTGCGAGATGTTGCAGGAGAACTGGGCAATGGCCCCGTTGATGCTGTTGTAGATGGCCAGGTCCAGCTCCTCCAGCCGGGCCAGGAGCCGGTACTCATGCTCCTTCAGGGAGTGATACAACTGCTCGAACTCCCAGACGATCTTCTCCCGCTCCATCTGGGTCAGGCTCTGAGCAACGACAGGGAAGTACAGTAAGAGCCCTCGCCATCTCCCCGACCTCCTCCCCACGGCAGCCTCATTTCATCCCGGGGCTCTCGAGGGCTGTGGGCACTCCCTCACTCCCAGTCTTCACTGAGCAGACACAGCAGCCGGGAGTTAAGCCCCGTGCCCACCAAGGAACTCCGTCAAGTTAGAGTCAGGTCACAGGACATGCGGTCACGGGTGGGTGTCACGGGTTACGGGGGCAGTACCCAGGTGTGCTGACTGACAGGAGGTCTGCCTGGGGCAGTGTGAGTGAGGGCTTCCCCGCAGAGGTGCAGGTGTGGGCACGGTGGGAGAGTGGGCACGGTGCTGCCCACTGCAGCACGGGAGTGCCGAGGGAAGAGACATCTCGGGCAGGCTGAGGAGGGGAGCTTCCACAACCAGGAGCCGTGAAAGACCATCACAGAGGGAAGTGACAAGGCAGGGGGGACAGCTTGGGGCAGCCCCAAACAAGCTCCCTGGGCAGCTTCCTTGTGTCCTTCATGTGTAACCCAGGACCTCCTGCCCCGCCTCACGAAGTTCCCCTGCCTCCTGGCCCCGCAGGAAAGGGCAGGTCCCCATGGTCTCTCTTGGAGGGATGTGCGCCACCTGTGCCCACCCCTCCAGCTCTGCCTCCACCTCGCACTCTTAGGATTCAAAGTTTTGTTCATTTTTAAAAATTTTAATTGCATTATTATTATTATTATTATTATTATCATTCAATTTGCTATAAGCCATGTGCAGTCACCAGACAGAGAAGTGAGAAAGCAAGCTGCCAGGTCCAGGACTCCAACTGCAGCCAGTCATGTGAGTCCAGTGCCCCGACCACCGTGCTACCCACTGCCCCTCCAGGTTTTGTTCTAAACGAGGGGCTGGCAAACAGCTCCTGTTAAATCAAGGTTTCAGGACCTGCAGGTGGCATGGTGGTTAAGGTGCTGGACACTCCCACACGGCTGACCACGGTTCAAGTCCTGGACCTCGTGGCTTGCTTTCTCACTTTCTCTCTCTCTCTCTCTTTGTCCCTCTCTCTCTGGTCAAATTAAAATAAATGAATGAATAAATAAAATTAAATAAAATAAGTCTTTAAAAAAAAAAAATTCAAGGTTTCACTGGGACATGTCCAGATGACGCACTGGCCGTGACAATTTGGAGCCATGACAGAGCCCAAAGAACCCGATCCTTGAGTGACAGCCAAGCACACATACCCTGTACTGTGGGAAGGGCAGTTCGAGCCTCACTGGAGGGCCTTGAGTCCAGCCCTACCTGCCCATGTCACAGATGAGAAACTGAGACCAAGAGAGGCTGACCGGCTCATGCCATCTGTGGAATTCATTAGAGCCAGGTCCAGGTGCCCTGGATCTCGGGAAGGGCTGTGTCTTCCCGTCAACAATCCCCCACAGCAGGCTACGCTGTGTACCTTCCCAAAGAGAGGCTGAGGGCTGAGGCCTGTGTGAGTGAAAACAGGCGGGACCTCTAGCCAGGCCTGCCAGTGTTCAGGAGGTGGTGAGACACATGTGTGGTGTGAGCATCTGCGTGTTCAGACGCAAATCTCCAAATAACGGGAACATCCGTGTACTGTGGGATGCTGGGTACGTAAGTACATATTATAAAAGTCTCCATAGTTTTGGAAGATTTTGGGGGTTCTAAAACAGAACTCTCAAATGCCTCTCATGGATCAGCAAAGAGCCACTTGCTGGGGCCTAGGAGACCAGTGAGAGAGAGGGACATGAATGAGAGCTCGTTTGGAATCGGGATTCTGGGGCCACGCGAGGCCGGGAGGGGAAGGCAGCAGAGGGGAAGTGGACAATGAGAACTCGCTAACACTCAGAACTCCTGGGGCCCTGTGGCCCAGGGGAAGGCAGCTGGAGCCCACATGGCCCAGTCCGGGGCTGAAGCCCTGCACGCGTGACCACTACTCAAAATCTTAGGGGAATGGAGAAGGGACTGCAGCATGGCCACCCCACTGGGGAGTACTTTCTCATTTCCTCTCTCTCTCTAACGAGCATTCGCACCCTATAGCAAATTAAAAAAATAATAATAAAAATTAAAAAAAAAGAAATTGAACTCTCTAGAGAGAGGCAACAGGGAGACTTCAGCAGTCTGCTGTCAGCCCTGTCTGCAGGATGGCCCCCAGGAAGGTGGGGCTTCCCTCGTCTCTGATAAGGCCTGACCCTGGCCTACACAGCTGGGCTGGACTTCAGAGAGGTCAGATTACAGGGAGTCCAGTCTCCCCTGGTTTTCCAGCGACGTTCCCAAGGCCACCTGAAGTAGAAACTCTGGGTGACCTGCTAGACACTAGCCGGAGGGACAGCCCCACAGAGCGGCCTCAGAGGGGGTATCCTGGGACCCAGCCACCCTTACCAAGAGCTCCGCCCGGGCCTGCTCCCCCTGTGCACGGCGTCTCTTCTTCAGGTCTTTCACTCTCTTCAGGTGGTCCAGCTGGTTCTGGATCTGTTCCTGGAAAAGCCAAACAGTTGCCCAGCTCGAGACGGGGCAGACCTCACACGGGGCTCTCCTGCTCGTCACCATCACCGACACGGACACCGGAGCAGGGCTGGTCCAGGCCCCAGGCACGGCCTGCTCTCCCGCAGAGTCCAGAGAAAGGCTCAGAGCACAGAGGCCCTGGCCTCTCCTCTGGCAAGTCCTGCCTAGTGACCTGAGGGTCCCCGCCGAACCTGGCAGGCCTCCACAGGGCGGCCCAGGACCGCTGCAGTGAAATGATAAGTGAAGGCGCCACGGGGACGCGTCCTTAGGACACAGAAGACAGCCTCGCGGACTCCCCGCCTGGGGCCTGCCCGCTCCCCACGGACGCCGAGTCGCGCCCTGGTGCGGGGGCCCGGGCTGCCCCGTCCACTGAGCGCTGCGCGTCATGACGTCCGGCGCCTGCGTGCCAGCGCTGCTCGGGCTCCCCGGCCGACCGAGGCAGCCCCGCGGCCTGTGCTTCCCGGGGCGCCCGGGCGGCCTGCGGCTCCTCTCGGACACAGTCGAGGCCAGAGCCCGGGGCCGCGTCGCCAAGGGACGCCGGGGGTGGGGAGCTGCCGGCGTCCTCGCCAGCTACAGGTTTTCCTCCGCTCTGAACGCCGCGGTCTGGGGCGGACAGAGGAAGTGACGGCTCGAGCCACACGTCCTGCTCGGCCATTTTCTGGGCGGAGAGCAGGCGCGCCCGGGCCCCGTCCTTTGTCCCGCGGCCCCGCGCCCGCCGGCGTGCGCTCACCTTGAAGCCCTCCACCGCCTCCTCCAGCGGGAGCACGCTGTGGCCGCGGTGCTCGCGCGAGCGGTCGCACACCACGCAGATGGGCATCTGGTCCTCCTCGCAGTACAGCTTCAGCGGCTCGCGGTGCTTCTCGCACACGCCCACCTCGCCGCCCAGCCCCGACGGCCGCTCGGAGCGCAGCTGCCTCACCAGCTGGGTCACGTTGGCCAGGTGCCGGTTGGGCCGCATGTGCCGCTGCGGGAAGGGCTCGCGGCACTGCGGGCACGACACGTTGGTCTCCGCCGCGCCCCAGCAGCGGGCCAGGCACGCGCAACAGATGTTGTGGCCGCAGTCGAGCATCATGGGCTCGGCGAAGTACTGCAGGCACACGGGGCAGGTGGTCTCCTGCTGCAGGCACTCGGCCACGCTCCCGGTCGCCATGGCGCGCCCGCCGGGCGCTCGGGCCCGGGCCCCAGCGCCCAGCTCTGTGCAGAGCCCACCGGTCCGCCGCTCCGGGGCGGACGGAGGGCGGTGCCTCCCGGCCCGGATCCCAGCCTTGCCCGCGCGCCGAAGTCCTGGCGGACCGGGGGGCTCCCTTTGCCGCCGCGCCCGGAGTGCGCGGGAACCGGCCGCCCCGCCGGGCCCCGGCTGCGCGAGGGGGCCGGGGACGGGGGCACCGCGGCCGGGCTCCGGGACAACGTGGCCGCGTCCGAGCGGATCCCCGCGGCCGCGTAGACCCCACCCCGGCGCGAGCGGAAGAGGCGGTTGGGGGCGGGGCTTGGCGCGCGACGCGGCTCCGCGGCCTCGGGCCCGGGTGTTTCCTCCCGCAGAGGGACGGGAGGCCCCAGCGCCGCCCTGGCGGGTCGCGCGGAGTCGGGACCTCGGCGGCCGGTCCCAGCGGGCGGCGTACGGGGCGCTGCGGTGGCGCGGCCACCCTGCCCGCGCATCTGCCAGCTGCTCTCGGCGGCCGCGGCCTGCGGGCGGGGACCCGGGCCTTTGTTGGGTCTGCTCTCGGCCCCAGCCTCAGGCCTGCGGGAGACGCGGGCTTGGCGCGGTGCTGGGGCGCAGGCGCCCGCCCCTCGGCGCGGCAGGGTGGGAAGCCCACAGCCCGAGCCGTCTGGCGGGCGCCGCGCCCCACAGATCCCGCACGGGCACGCGCAGTTCCGTGTAGAACGAAAGCGCTTTCAGCCCGGAGCGGCTGGGCCGGGCCAGGAAGCCCCTCGTGCGGCCTCCCGTCTGCGCCCG
The DNA here is from genome assembly GCA_026018925.1 of Tupaia tana. Taxonomy (NCBI): domain Eukaryota; kingdom Metazoa; phylum Chordata; class Mammalia; order Scandentia; family Tupaiidae; genus Tupaia; species Tupaia tana. The sequence goes on along the minus strand of JAKSZU010000024.1, from coordinate 12,767,441 downwards.
AGCAGGCCTGCCTTTCCGAGCTGCGGCCCCTGCGGCGGAAGGACGCGGGCACCACGGTGCAGGGCCGGGTCCTTCCCCCAGCCCAGGGTGTTCATTCTGAAATGGGAACAAGCTGCCCGCTGCGGGGTCGTGCCCTCCGGTGTCAGGAGTTCCGGCGCTCGGCCGCCCCCCCCCCCCCACCTGCCTCCACGTCGCCCTTGGTTCTGGTACCTGAGCAAGAGGGGCTTCTGCTTCCGGAACAACTCTTCAGAGTTTCGGTCTGGTCCTCTTCCCCACGGCCAAAAACTAGCCCACGCCCCGCTCAACCTTTTTTATTTATTTATTTTTAATTTATTGGACTTTATTTTATTTATTTATTTATTTATTTATTTTCGTTTTACCAGAGAGAAATAGAGAGGAGACAAGCCGTCAGGCGCGGGACTCGAACCGCTGTTACCCATGTGGGAGTCCAGCACCCTTAACCATTACCCCACTTGCCGCCCCCCAATTCTGACTCGACTGGAGACCTCGCTCCCGGGCATCTCGCAGTGCAGGCTGGGCGGGAGGCAGGCGACTTACATGGGTGGACTTAGGGACTAGGGGTTAGGCCTGCCCGTTGTGACTCAGGAGGAAGACCAGCTGAAAAACTGGTTCCCTTCTTTCTCTTTTCCTGGCTTTTGAACAAGGCTGTTTATTTTAGAATGTCAGTTAAGCATGCAGAGGACACCCACCCTCCAGGCACCAGGACCGTGACTCCAGAGCGAGGGATAGAACACGTATTTTACTACACAGAAGATTGTCTTCATAAATACCTCGTCCAGATAAAGAGCCCTCCAGCCGACCCAAACTGCTTGTGGGGTCCTGTTCACTATTGCAGTTACCTTAACCGGAAAGAACCGAGTTTCCTCACACTTAAGATGTGAAGTCTCCACCTGGAGATGGACTTGTGATGTATATTATGTGTACGGCAGCTGCCGCACGCCTGCTGACCCTCCACACCCTCCCTCAGGGGAACTCACAGGTTAAGTCTGACTCCTGGAGGGAGAAGACCCCTGAGCCTTCTGTCCAGTCTCCACTGTCTGCTGATGGCCAATGAAACCTTTTCCTTCCTCACAGAAATCATTGTGCTTTTGGTGTGTCTGCGGTGCACTGGGCAGCTTACCCCGGGTGGGTGAAACTTCCACTCCCACCTATCCCAGCAAGGACTAACGGGGAGGTTGGGACACTCTCCGTGACTGGGTGGGTCGGGCATAGGCTGCCCTCCTTCACCTCGGGTATGCCCAGGGTGCAGTTGGCTTTCCTTCCTCAGGACTGATGGCATTTTAAAAAGAGTTATTTAGTTTTGTGTATTGTTACTATGTTTTAGTTTGTGACAGGGCTCTCATGGGCTCTTGAGAGAGTGAGAAAGCAAGGCCACAGTCTGGGACCCAAGCCAGGGTCTGCCATGTGGGGTTGCAGCGCCTCAGCCACGCCACTGCTGGCCCTGTTGGCACTGTCTTACCCACGCGGCCTCTGCAGGCAGGCGAGTGACCTGGGGGGTCAGGGAGAGCAGGACAGAGTAGACAAGGAATAGGGAGAAGGGGTGGCCGTGACCTGGTGCGCACTGGCCCCTTCCTCAGTGGTAACTGTCTCCTCTTCATCCCTAGTTCATGGAATTTTGATGTGTTCAACTTGCTTGTTCTCATTTCTGTTATTATACCCTGACCTAAATTATTGCAACAAGGTGTCAGTTGGCAGAAGTTTTTGAAAGGAATTAGCAACTCGATAAAGGTATCCAGTCCCATTGTTTCCCTCACTGTGGTCCTTTTCTCCAGCGATTCTCATATCACCTAGGTGTGAGAATCATCCTTAAAGATTCCTTAAAATGCTTTTTTTTTTCTGTGACCTCTCACTCACAAATCTCTAAAGTTTCCTTTTAGCCTCTGGATGTTGCCCAAACTCTTTAGCATAAAGGCCTAATAAAAGAAAATACAACTCTGGGACCAGCAGGTGGCCTCCAGAAAGCAGGTCGATGTGGCAGTTAGTGGTCCAGACCTCACTCCGCCATGTCCCAAGGATCCTGAGAGCTGAGGATGGAGGGTTTCCCTGGCTTCCTGTCTCCCGCCACCTCGCACATTCCACACATCAGAAAGATGTTCTTTCGTGTATTTACTCTTCAGATTGTACTCCAAATATTTATTGAGTTTTGGTGAATCAGGAAAGCAAGAGAAAATGGTTCCATATCTAACAAGATTTGTGGTGTATGGGAAAAGCAGACAATTACACTAAAGTTTCTAAAAGGCATAAGAACTAAAATACAAAATAAGTGAATGAATAAATAAAATTAAATAAATAATTTTCCAAAGACCAGCAGGTGGCATGCAGTTAGGGCGCTGGACAGTCCCACATGGTCTACTACAGTTTGAGTCCTGGACCTGGTGGCTTGCTTTCTCACTTTCTCTGTGTGTGTGTGTGTGTGTGTGTGTGGTCAAATTAAAAAAAAAAAGTGAATGAATAAATAAAATAAAAATAATTCTTTAAAAAAAGGAGAGAGATAAAATACATGGATCGAGTGACAGATTGACACAGATGGAGAGGCAGCGACAGGAACGGGTGTTGGAGCTGGCCTGTTTGTTCTCAGCACCTGCTGCTTGTCTCCTTTGCTGTACGTGTCAAATTGGGATTTAAAAAAATGCCCTGATGAATTCATGATTTCATGTGTTCTATTTATGAAATAAATATCCACTACTCTGACAACTCAAGGAAGTGCTTATCATGGAATCCTTTAATCTCCTCCTCCCCTCCTCTCTTGCGCTCACTGAGAAGGGTCGATCAGCACCTCGTATATGCTGTGATGTCATATTACTCGGTGACATTTGTGTTCTGGTAAAAATGTACCTCAGACATCACTCACAGCTCAAGCTTATTCCTTACAGTAGAAGTTGTATGGCACCGGGACCCCAAGTGTCAGCAAGGACCCTCTCCTGTTCCCCTGACATCTTTAGTGTCTAATTGCCATTCTGGAGCTGGTAGGAGGGAGCATACACGGGAGGCTTCCAGGAGAAAGGAACTTCCACGCTGAGGCCTAGAGGGTGAGAAGCTCCTGGTGGAGGGAATGGCTCGGAGCAGAGGGCCCCCGAGGGCTGGATGGAGGGGGCATCGCATGAGGGCCGAGTCCCTTATAGAGTAGCCACAGCTCAGACCGCCATATTCATGGTTTGGAATGTGAACGGAGGGGCCAAGAGGTGGTATGGTGGTTCCGGCACTGGCCTCCCTCCTGGCCATGGTGGTTCAAGTCCCAAATCCAGTGTGTTGAAAATCATGCCTGGTGCATGTGCCTGCCGGGGACCAGCCTCGGCGTGGGTGGGTTATCTCGACGGAGGCAGCGCAGGTAAACAGAAGACACAGGCCTCAATGCCTTTTCACGCACATCCTATGCTGGACACCCCCCAGAGATCACTCTCTGGGGAGTGACAACTGCTAGGGATCATCGTGCCTTTTTATTGAAAATGTGTTACATGTAAGTAAATGGGAGAGGGGCTAAGTGTTTCAATTATCAGCTCATAAAGTTTTTAACAATAGGGAACATAGATTCTATTCAGGGTTGGATTAAGGGTGGGTTTTGTGTAGTTCAGGGTTGGATTAAGGGTGGGTCTCCTGCAGTTCCGCATTTGTAGGTGGGTCTCCATAGAATACAGTTTTGGGAAGGCAGTTCCAGTAAGCAGAGATGATTATCAGCTGATGCGGGCGCAGCAGCCATTTTGTGATTACCAGGAATGGCTCTGAGAAAAGAAAATCTCAAGAATAAATATTAGTTTCTCTGGATCTTAATAAAGAATGATACTTACATAGTTTTATAGGGATCTAAAACTTGATTTGAGGAGTCCTAAAATATTTATCTATTTCGCTAGGTGAGGGCGGAGGTGTCCTGGGCCAGTTTTGGCCTAATCCTATTTTAAGTAAAGAAAGGATTAAGTTTACCTTAAATGTATTTTGAAGGTCCTTCCAAAGGTCAAGATTATTTGTGCCTAGATAGAACTTCAGCCCACCCTCTACTGTGACCATGGAGATAAAGCATTGTAATTAATAGTAGGTGATTATAGCAAAGGGGAGCGGTCGGGGGAGTTCCTGGAAAATTTTATCATATACTCAGGATGTATAAGAGAGCTATGCATTTCTTTTATAGTAGTAAATTGGGGAGTCAGAGGGGGGTCGCTTCCCAGCAAGGCTACCAGTTTTCTGGAGCAAATAGCAAGCAGCCTTGCTGACATGCTAATTGACCCAAGCTTTGTTCCAAGGTCAGGGGGTGCACAACAGTGGCCTTGCCAGCATATTGATCTGACCGGAAGCAGAGCTCAAAGGTGGGGGGGGGGGGGCTCAGACAGATCCTGGGGCCTCGCCGGGTCGGACTCCTCCATGTGCCCAAAATTCTGAGAGGAGAATGGAAGTGAAGGGAAGTGAACATCTCTCTGAGTGTGATTTCTCACGTTCACTGTTTATGTCTCTTTCCTACAAATGCAGCACCCCATAGCAAAAACCTAAAAAAAAAACTAAAAAAAAAAAAAAAAGTGAACGGAGAAAGCTGCAGAGATGCATAGAACAGCCTTGGGTTAGGGTATACTTAATCCCTTCAGTGTTGTAGGTAGAACCTACAGAGACAGACGTTCATTTGCCTATCATTTGTTCGATAACGTGTTAAGGAAGTACCACTGAATATGAGCTGGATACTCTTTTTTTAGAGACAGATTTTTGCTATATGTCATGTGTGTTTGCCAGGGACAGAGAGATAGAAAGCAAGAAATCACCCCCGGGGGAATGACCATGCCGCCATCTCTTCTCCTCCATTCTCTTCTCCAGATTTTGGGCACCCACCCACACATGCATACACACCTGATGTGTTTTAAGCCTCTGGATCAGGGACTTGAACCGTGGTCAACAACATGGGAATCCAAAGATGTACTTACGCAATCTGCTGAATATTTTTTTAAAAAATAAGTATTATAACTAAGTATGTGGCCTATTACATGTTACATACTTTAAAAAAAAAATACTTACTGGGCTGGCAGGTGTTGTTGTGGTTAAGGGCACTGGATTCCCACATGGTTGACTGTGGTCCAAGTCCTGGACCTGGCTGCTTGCTTTTTCATTTTCTCTCTTTCTCTCTCTCACTCTGTCCCTTTCTGGTCAAATCAAAACAAATAAATAAATAGTTAAATAAAATAATTATTTAAATAGATAAATAAAACAAAGTTCAATAAAACAATTCTTTTTTAAAAAATGGGGCCAGCAGTTAGTATAATGGCTATGTCACTGGCCTCCCATGTAGGCGACGTTGGTTCGTGTCTCGGATCTGGTGACCTTAACTCACTTCAGGCTCGTGTGCATGCGCGCCCAAGATCCCTAGAGGAGAAGGGAGGAGAGGGGATTGAGGTGTGGCCATCCCCCCTAGGGGGTGGTTTCTCCCTTTCTCTCTGTTTTGCTGGCGAGTGCACGCGCCCTAAAGCAAAAACCTCTCCAAAAAAAAAAAGTAATTTATTTAATTTATTATTATTTATTTTTTAATTTTACAGGAGAGATAGACAGAGATCAAGGAAAATGAGAAAGCTAGGTCCAGGACTCAAAACTATTGTTGGCCATGTGGGAGTCAAGCACCTTAACCACCACTCCACCTACCGGTTCCGCATGACATACTTTTGGGGACAGAAACAAAAGCAGTCAAGTGAGTAAACATCACACACAGTAAGTGCTTGTTGACTATTCATTCGTTGAAACAACTCAATGAAGACCTACCATTGTGTGGGGCACTGCTCTGGGCACCTGGCTTGGACGTTCTGCCGTGGGCTGGAAAAAGGGCTGGAAAGAGGCTGTCTACTGGGATAATCAGTTGACCATAGTGAAGAGGAAAAAAAGGAAAAGTCCTGGCAGCGGTGGGATTCGAACCCACGCCCCCGAAGAGACTGGAGCCTTAATCCAGCGCCTTAGACCGCTCGGCCACGCTACCATATGTGAATCTACCCTCCTCTGCTCTTCCCCGAGTTGCACACGTTTTCCCGCCAGCTCCCCTCGATCCCTCCAGTGCGCCCCATTTCCCGTGCAGCCCTGGAGCCCTCCAGTCTTGGCGTCCTCGCGGCTCCGGGGTGATCTGGACCAGGCTCCTGCCCCTTCGTGGCCGACACAAGAGAAGGGGTCGCGGAGACCGTCAGATCAAGGGGGCGCCGTGGCCAAAGAAGCTGCTTGGGCTTCACGAGGGAGCAAGCCCGGCCGTTTCCCGCTGAGGAGCAGCGAGGACAGACCCCCTGCCGCCCCGCGTCCGTGGCAGGGTCTGGAGCGGCTCCTGGAGCCCTCGAGGGAGGCAGAAGCCCTGCGCCCTGGGAAGGGCCGCCCCGAAGCCCCAAATCTGCAGAAAGGTCGGCGGGTCACGAGGCCGGGCTGGAGAGCAGCCTGTCTACTTCTGCGCGGCTTCGTCGTCTGAACTACTAAAAATGCGGCTTGAATCATGATTCCGTCACATTGTCGAAGTAGTCTTTCTCGAAGCGAGGTTGGTAGATGTCCTGCCCAAAAGCTTGCATCAGTTGCCTCCTTAGCGCAGTAGGCAGCGCGTCAGTCTCATAATCTGAAGGTCCTGAGTTCGAACCTCAGAGGGGGCAGCGAGGTTACCTTTTTTCCTTTTTCTTTTTCTTCATAAACGTACACAATTTGTCTTTGAAAAACCCAAGCAAGACTGACAGGCGATTTGCAGCCAGTTCTCGCAACCATTTCCTCTGCATCCCGAAGTTCGCCCAGGCCAGTACCTAGTGCTAGTTCTTCTGCACACCCCAGGTCAGTGTCGTGCACAGCAGAAGCAGCTCCTGCTGTTACGGGTTTCTCTTATCGATCATGACAATAAACTCGTCACCGAGTGTGACACGTCAGGGGCTGATACTCAGTATGGAGGAAAGAAAGGTGGGGCATGGGCGCAGAGATTGCACTACACTGAACAGTAGTGGGCGGCTTTTCTGACTGGGAGGTCTGAGCAGACCTGGAGGAAGTGAGAGACTGAGCCGGAGAGGGTCAGGGTGAACAGAATTCCAGTCCTAGCGCGGCAGGCTGAGGGCTTGTCAAGAGCCTGGCGGGGGTCCGTGAACAGCAGTGCAGCAGGGAGACAGGAGCGCGTGTGGTAGGTCACGTGGTATCTTCTTTCTTGCGATCACATGACTGAGCATTGTGTGTTGGACTCAGGCTTAACACAGCAGCCCTTGGGAAAGTAACTTCCCACATGGCCTACTACACAGGCCTAATTTGCGTTTTTGCTTCGCTCCGAACCATTCTTTACATGAAACTAGTATGATCTTCCCAAATCACCTGTGACCCTGTTCTTTCCTGCTTAAACCCCAGCAGGTGCTCCTGCTGCTTGGGGAGACTGCTCTCTGCACAGGTGGGGGTGTGTGAGCGGGCAGTCCCGGGTCTGCATACCTCTCCCCCTCCCCACCTCATCAGCAAAGGCCAGACTCTCAGACCTCAAGCTCTTCAGGTCTCTCACGGTTCTCTAAAGCTCTTTGACCTCCTTCCAATACTGGAACAACATTCTCTCTCGCACAACCAATTACGACAAAACCTTCAGTTCCCAGTTTAAACACACTTGCCTGGAGGAGTCTTCTTTCTGGAAGGAGACATCTCTGTTTATAACCCACTCTTTCAAAGGAAGGTGGTTTATGGTATGTGTGATTTTGTCTCACCTTCCTTTTCCATCTCTGTGTTCCCTTCATCTGGATTAAACTGTATCAGCATTTTCCATCTCATCTTAGAGTGCACTAATTGTTGTGTAGATCACCTCGAGTCTGTTTTTAATTGTGGCATGAACAGTGCATGATTGGAAATGCACTACAAGTGCCTTTGTGTGAACCCTGTCTTTGAGGAAGGGGTTTCTGTTGCGAGGTTCAGGAAAGACTTTGCTGTCACTGTCTCCTTTAATTTGGGAACTCGGGTCATGAGATTGATTGTTTTCTGTCTTATAACCTGAACTTCTTGAGAACATTTTTCCACCATGGCTATTTAAACACTTATGATGTCCTTCTTGACTTCCTAGCTGTTTCTGGCTTCTGAGCTGGGAATCTCCAAGGGGAGAAGTGGGCCTCTCCGCTCCTGTGCACTCAGTGCAAAGCGGAGCCCTGGCCCAGGCGCATTCTCAGACCTGCTCAGCTGTGCTCTTAGTGCCAGCCCTCCTCAGAGTCTTGAGGACACTAGAGAAAAGCCTTTGAAAACCATAAAGACCCGGTGATCACATCTCTGGGTATATACTGTGTACTTTTAGAAGTGATTGTTTGAAGCCGGCAGGTGGCGTGGTGGTGAAGGGCACCGGACTCCCACCTGTCCCAGACCTGGTGGCTTGTTCTCTCTCTCTCTCTCTCTCTCTCTCTCTCTCCCCTCCCTCCCACCCTCCCTCTCTGGTCAAATTAAAATAAATAAGTAAATAAAGTTAAATAAAATAATTATTCTAAGAAAATTGCACCTTTAAAATAAAAAAGAAGTGATTGTTCAAGTCACATTATGTGAGGAGCCAGAATATGCCACCTGAATAGTATGCTTTCTCAGGTGTATCACTGAGACAACCATTCAGAGGGTCTCAGGAATCTGGGGAGTTGGCAAGAAGTAAGTGGCAAACTTTTGTAAAAGAAATGCATGTTTACGTCAGAGCAGTTGGTAGCAGGGGTGAGCTTACTTTCCTGGTGCTTCCTCCTTACTTGTCTTTGAACAAGAGGCACTGCCCTGGCCCAGAAAGGCGACGTCTTTGCATTTGCCCCCACCCCCACCCCCCTTTCCTGCAAGTGTGCCACCTTGGGTCATTTCGCCCTCCTTGGGGCCACAGTCTGTGTGGTGCCTGTGTGCACAGGTGCAGATTCACTAAGCCTACACGCTTTTCTATGATTGACCTGCCTGCTTGTCAGTGGTTTTTCAGCAGGCTTCAGAAGTGAACTCTGTTGCCCCTATGGTTACACGGATGGGAGTTCATTTTTTTCACGAACTGGGGGCAGAAATAGTCATGAACTATATCCAAAAGGGGCAAAAGCAAAATTGGGACTTAAAAAAGAGAGAATAAGAATAAAAAGTCATGAAAATTTTGTCTATGCATGTTTCCTCACTAGAAGATGAAAAAGGAGGAAGGTGAACATTCTATGTTTCTGTGGGCCTGGATAGCTCAGTGGGTAGAGCATCAGACTTTTAATCTGAGGGTCCAGGGTTCAAGTCCCTGTTCAGGCGCTCCTTCCTTTTTGAAAGGCAGTGTATTGGTACCAGCAGTTAGCGGAATGGCTATGTCGCTGGACCCCCATGTAGTTGACGACGGTTCGAGTCCTGGCCACACTCCCACATGGCTGACCACAGTTCCAATCTTGGACCTGATGGCTTGCTTACTCACTCTCTCTCTCTTATTCTTTACCTCTCTGGTCAAATAAAATAAATGGTTAAATAATGCTGAATAAAATAATTTAAAAAATAAAAATGAAAAGCAGTGTATCATTTTGTATATGGTAGGTTACATGGATTGTCAAAGGAAAAAACAAATCCCAGAGGTCTTTGGGGGGGGGGGTGTCAATATTTCTATCGATATGAACTAAAGAAAGAGAGGTGACTATATATTGTTGAAGAATATCAAAAGAGTTCTGTACTCCTGTGACCTCATCTTTCTTCTTTCTTGCTAGGTTTTTTCTTTCTTGTGAGGTTACAGCTAAACACAGCAGCTAGACTTCACAGGCATCCCATCTTTTAAACTGTGTTAATGCAGACAAACTTCAGAATGTGACCAACCTAAATTGTTTCCCTACTCAGTCCTTCACTTTCTTTTCTGTACCACGGTTCCCTCAAGTCATACCATGTGACCATAAGACTAGCTGGAATTGCTTGAAAAGTTGGTCTGCAAACTCGATTTGAATTGCTCAATTAAAACTACTCGATAAAATCCTTTTTTTTTTTCTTTTAACAATACTTACAGACTGAGCTGTCCATAGATGTTTTTCTTTTTCTGCACATAGGGTGTTTGCACCCATTAGAAAGAGATAGAAAGGCAGAAAGTGAGAAATTTCACCCCCACGGCACCCCAAGGGGTCGGCCATGCTGCCATCCCCTCTCCACCATTCTCCTCTTGGGATTCTGGGTACACACATGTACCCAGCGTGACTTTCAAGCCACTGAGTTCAGGACTAGAGACACGGCAGCCACCTGGGAATCCAGCGCCTCAATCACCACGTCACTTGCCAGCGCCGAGCCCTCCTTCACCCGCCTCATTATGGTTGTCTTTAAGAATATTTCAGCCACTCTCTGGGCATCGTTCCTGCCTGAGTTAAGGGCCTACACTGTTCTACACACAACGCGCAGGCCTGTATCTATGGAAGAATGTAAATGTCTTCTCTCTCTGCGTTTTCTTTCTTTTGACTGGACTCCCTTCGCTGGTCTTGTCTCTATGCTGTGAGGCCGCAGCTCCTTAGAAGAGGGCGTTTGTGTACAAACCCCCGGGTGGACCTAGGGTGTGTGGTACAGAGGTGGGTCTCAGTAAATTCCCCGACTTAGGAGTGAGGAACAGGGCTCTGCGCAGATCTGCTACTTCCCAGCCACGGGAATTCCCGGTGGGAGCTGCGGGTGCGCAAGGACAGGGCCTGCAGAGCAGAAAGGAAACGCCTGTAATCACGTGCAGGGTGGAGCTGCGCTCTTTTTGCTCCTTTTTTTCTGTAATGTTCTAATATCATGATGACGTGACTATTGAACCAAAACAGGTTAGAACCGCCGTCAGCACGTTTGAGCAATCACAGCCCTAGCAGCCTGGCCCGCTGGTCAGCAGCCTTGGCCTAGCCTTGGGTTTTCTTAGAAACGCAGTTTTTGGACCTCACCTGAGACCCGGCGTTAGCATCTGAATTTCAGCAAGGTCCACAGGGCGTCTCGCATACTCCCATAAGTCTGCAAAGTCCGCTCGACATACGCGTTCGCTCCTTCCCTCTTACTACGTTTCAGCTCGATTCTACTCGCAACTTCAGGCTCCCAGAGCGCCGCGGGCTGGGCCGTACCGCCCGCGCCCTGCGGCCGAGCGCTGCCCCCCCGGAGGCTGATGCCCGCGGGTCACACGGGGGCTCGTAGGACGCTGTGTGGAGCCGGCGGGGCGCCCGGGGTGGGCCAGGTGCCAGGTTTCCGAGGCTGGGCCAGGACCGTCTGTGTCCCTGTGCCGGGCGGCGGTGGGACTGCGAGCCATGCCTGCATGCCTTCAGCCCGAGACGTCTGGCGAGACCCGTCTCTTCTTTAGCTTTTTTTTTGGGTATTTTCTTTTTAAAACCCCAGCATCATTTTTGCCTATAAAGTCCATGTGGCTTCAACCCGGGCTCAAAGCTCTCCAAGCTTTGGGGGCAAAGAGGCTTAGGCTGTGGATAGGCATGCCTGAAAAGAAAAAAACAAAAACAAAAACAAAAACAAAAACTCCTCTTAGTGGCTTATTATTTATTTGTTTTTCTGGAGACTTACCCATGCTGACCTCTTTCTTTTCTTTAAACAGCAAAATAGCCTTTATTTGCATTTTGCACATACAGCTGTGTAAGAATTGCATTGCATGACAATTTTAAAATCCAAGACAAGCTTGAACCTCCAGCTTTTTCCCGGACGTTTCACACAAAACCCTGCTCCCCAAGTGTTTTATTTATTTACTTATTTATCTATCTATATATTTATTTATTTTTAGTTTGCTGTAGGGCGCCACCAAGGAGAAGGAGGGGGGAAGTGAGAAGTCACCACCCCCTCCCTGGGGTGGAGGGCGCTCTATGGTCTCCTCTGGGCACTTGCGGGGAACGTGGGAAGCACAGGCCAGGCTAACCGCTAGCTGTCAGGCAGTGTGGCCAGCCGCCCGGTCCAGGTCTTCATCTCCACAGCAGTCTGGGTTCTCAGGAAGGAAAGTGCCTTTCCAGGTTCCAGGCTGACTGCCTGTGGTGTCTCTCCCCCTGGAAGTCCTAAGTGAGATCTCAAACAAAGACGATGAGACCTAGGGGAAAGAAGAAGCAAAGTTGAATTAGGGAGACGGAACCAGTCTGACCACAGCAGAGGCAGAGCACTGGGCACAGACCTATAGGACAATGCCAAGGGTGAGACACCAGGTCACGTGTTTGTTTTTGTCATCTCAATATGGGGACTGAGACCCTGGAGACTGAAGAGGAGCAGGGGAGGGGAGATCAAAGACACGAGGGCTTGCCCTCCCCCCCATTTCTCTCTCTCTGTCTCTGGTGACTGTGTGTACCCTAGAGCAAAAAGAAAACAAAACCAAGTCCTGAGGGCAGGACAGAGAAGGAGAGGGCCCAGTGTCGGGAATAAGGCAATGCTTATTCTGAATGTGAAGGGAGAAGTTGGGATGCTCCCAGAGCTCAGAGCTCATCTGTCAGGAGGAAAGGAAGGGGCGGAGGGCAGCCTGGGCCCCTCGGCAAGACAACGCTTTCCCAGCTCCAGCAGAAGGCCAGCCCTGTTCCCAGAGCCTGCCCTTCAGATCCCACTCTCTTCAGAGCTGAATGGGAGTCTGTTGACCCAGTACAGTTACTGAGGAGTCAGAGGTGAAAAAAAATGTGACTTCCTCACATTAGACTTCTCTCTTCCGTGAGCCCAGGCCACAGTAATCAGAAGCTGGCAGAGAATCAAATTAGAGGGGAAAGGAAGTTAATGAAACAAAAAGAAAAAGAGAAAGAGTCCTTTGGAACCTCTTGACTTTGGGTTAGACTGTTGGGATCACTCCATGGGAGTGAAGGAGGGGTGGGTTGGAGAAAGAGGGACACAGACTACGTGGAGCACAGCTCAAACCAAGGACAGAGATGGTAAATATCAGGAAGAGGGACCAGTGACTTTCCTCTGCATGTTTGCTTCGAATTCCTCCTTTTTGCTGAAGTCAAGCTCACCCCTCACCACTACTTTTTCCTACTAGAAAAATTGTATTGCAGTCCTTTTGTATCTTTATGAGTTTAAGGAGAAAACAATTTGTTTCTTTCCTTTTGTTCTACGGAGGATTATTTATATTTATGCAGTTTAATTATCAGGAATTGTGAAAAGCAAAACCTCTCTGCCGAAACCCGGGATCGAACCAGGGACCTTTAGATCTTCAGTCTAACGCTCTCCCAACTGAGCTATTTCGGCTCCGCCCACGGTGCGGAAAAATCGTATGTAATAGGATTATCGCTTGTGGTTTTGACCGCGATACGTAGATGCTCAAATGCCACAAGTACTTTGAGAAAAGTCAAAATACAGTTTTTGTCTTCGAGCAGCCCACCATTTCACGGTGGAAAGAGCAAGAAGCAATTACAAATAAGCGCCGTCGCGACTGAGTTAAACGCTGTCGTTTATTCCATCCAGGGTTAGGGTTAGCTCCTCGCCGGCTGCCTCGCCCGTTCGGCGCGGCCGCCAAGTCGGTCATACCTTTCGCTTCGGCAGGCGGGGCTAAGGGAGTCCGGGGAGGGAGGAGTTAGGAACGTGAGTAGGGAGAATATGACTCGTAAGTCCAGCGCTGAAGGAAGCCTTCAACGTCCCTGGTGGTCTAGTGGTTAGGATTCGGCGCTCTCACCGCCGCGGCCCGGGTTCGATTCCCGGTCAGGGAATTCCTGTTTTCACTTTTTTTCCCACTATCTACTGTAAATGCAGGAAAGGGGAACCATGAATTATGCACAGATTAACGCTCAGCTTCACCGGAGACGTTTTCTGCCTCCGGTTTTGTCACTATGAATATTCTGAATTCCCTATCAGACATTTTCATGAGATCTACTGTACTGCCTGTGGATGGTGATGGATTGTTCTTTTCCCTTAGGGGAGGGAGATTTTCTTGATTTCTCATGTTTCTTGTGCCTCTGCAGTTCTTCCTGGTCATTCTGTGACAAAATCTATCCTCCACTGTGTTTCGCAATGTGGTATCCACAGAAAGATTAGGAGTTCATATTTATAAAAAGAAATTTCTTCATTAAAGAAGGAGGTTCAATAGTGGTGAGGATTACAATGATTCTAAAAGTATTCCGATGCTTGGTTACTGTGCACCTAGGCCAGTCTAGACATTCAGTGTGTGGAGAGAGAAGCTTGGAATGGGAAGATAAGGATAAAAAAATAAGCAAAAAGGAAAAAAAAAAAAAACTAGAAAAATATTACCAAAAAAGAGAAAGAAATATTTTTTTACACGTATAAAATGAAAACAGAATGCTGAGCAGACAGGGCAGGACACACCTCAGCTTTAAAATGGCTTCTGTAATTAGCAAGTAAAGAAAAGGCGCAAGGTGAGGAGAAGTGGTTGAAAAGTTTAAAAAAAAAATTTAAAGAGAGAGAGAGAGAGAGTGTGAGACAGGGAGACAGACAACCAGAGACAGAGAAAAGACAGGTCGCCCTACCATGTCTCAATATTTCGGGTGTCTAGGAGATGGAGCCTAGAGCATAGCTTCCTTGATGATTTCTCACTTTCTGTCTGTCTCTCTCTTTTTGGCGAGCGCATGCACCCTATCGCAAAAACTTCTCCTAAATAAATAAATAAATAAATAATGAAGTGATCAAGGATAAAATACTATATACTTTTAGATTATAGCCATGTAGTCTTGTCAGCCTATCTAGATTGATTATAATTACTAAATAATGGACAGATAATGGAGACAGGTGTCAGATTACATAAAATATCCAGTTTAATTGAAGAATCACATAAAAGCTTACAATTATATCAGTTAAATAGAAACTAAAGAATTATCCCTTCTCTCTACCCCACTGTGTACGGGTATTGTAGACACCACAGCTCACAGAGATGTGATGACTCTATAGATCTCAGGCCAAAGCCCCACTGAGCTGGTCCACCCCTTCCATCCCGATGGAGGCGGCGCAGACTGAGCAGTTCAAGTAAGAACAGGAAGAGTAAGCCTGTTGGCACCTTTCTAATCCTCCCTTAGTGCCCTCACTCTCCTGTGTCGTGATAAAGAGAAGAGATCCTTTTCTCAAGATATCTACATGGAGTTTCCCTGAGTGAAGGGTGAATTGTTATAGATGGGGCTTATGACAATTACTGTCTTACAGACTAGGTTGTCTGTATCAAATGCACACAAATGTTTGGATAGCATCAGAAAAGATTTAATGTACAAATTCCTTATTTCATGTATATGTATATAGATATTAGGTTTCTTTATATTCACTTAAAAGGGCAAACCAATGTTAAACATTTCAGATTAAGGTGGATATGATTATAATACATCTATATGTGAAATATAATAATATTTTAGAATACTGATGGTGATTTAAATATTAGGGCTCCTAGCACCTTACACTTGTTATTTAAATTATTAATGTTCCATAATCTACAAATATATATGAAAACATTTAACAAGTTGACTTTGAGAAATTTTTGATGATAAACTTGAAGACTGGAGTAAATCCTTTTTAAACAGGCTGCCTAATTTATAGCTACATTATTCTTGTAGTTATTTCACTATCATTTTATATTTCAGATCGAATTCTAACTTAGGTTGTTCTGAGTCTAAGTGAGGGTCTAGTAGGAATGAAATAAACTTCAGTCTGCTGTGGAAGGGCTTGGTGTGTCCAGGTTCTTGGGTTTCAGACAAGAACTGAACCGAACACTTGGGTGGAAAAGGAGAAGGTACTTTATTACCCACAGTGAAAGTGCACTCCTGGGGGTAGTGGTTATGTGGCTGGACTCCCACATGGGCAGCCGCGGTTTGAGTGCCCACCTGGAGGCTGGAAATAGCAGGCCCGCGAGTGAGATCCCGGGGAGCTGCGGCGTGGCCATCCCCGGTGACTCCTCACCTTCTGTCTCTGTCTCTCCCTCTGTGTCTTGCCGGCGAGCACCGGCCCTATATAGAAAATCTCTCTTTAAAAAAAAGAAAAGAGGAAGAGGGGGCTGGCCTTAGAGCGACAGGTACCTGATGCAAGACGGCAGCACCTCGGGCTCAGGAGTAGAAGCCCCTCGCAATTCCCGACTGTTGGAAGAACTCGAAGAAGGCACAGTTAGCTGGGGGTCGAGAAGATGACGGAGACATGACACGTACATGATGGACAGGGGTGATAATTGGTCCTCGCCGAACAATTTATGAAAGTAGAATGTGGACCTAAATACCCAGAAGCACCACCCCTTTGTAAGAAAAATCAATGTGAATGGAATTATCAGTTTTAATGGAGTGCAGTGGGCCCTAGAGCCATGTGGGGGCCGCCGAGTGGCAGAACTCCTATACCATCAAAGTTACCCTGCAGGAGCTTCATGGGGGGTAGTGGTTACCTGGGAGCACACGTTGTCTGGGACACATGAAGCTCCCTGGTCCCGGGAAGAGCAGTGCTGCCGCACTTAATAGGAAGAACACAGGCCCTCCCCCGTGGGACTTACGCCATCTTCATTTTCCACAGCAGTCAATTCTCTAGACACGTCTCGACATCAAAGTCCTGGGAAGGAAGCTCCCAGGCAAAGGCAGTTCATGTTAAGACGCTGTAAAATGATCCCAACGTTTTTGTCCATTTGAGATCACCCTGCCAAGTGTAACCACTGTCCACGTGGCTGAACAGCTGGGACCAAGAAAGTGTGTTTAAATTAATCCCCATCGTACCTGGGGGCACGTCTAACCCAGCTGTGAAAAGACACCTCGCAGGACCTCCTTTCCGCTGGCTGATCGGGCCTGGGCTCTGCCTTCTCCCTCGGCCTCCTCCTCGCCTTCCCTGCACAGCCCTCCAGCTGGGGTGCTCGTTAGAGTAGACGTGAAGGTGTCCGGTCGCAGCCTGTGGGGTGCTCTGCCTGCACCCCTGGTTTCTTTTTCAGTTTTACCTGACCCCCCACTTCCAAGCCATCCCAGCCGTCGCCCTCCCCTCCGCTCCCGCGTCCCGGCCCGGCCCAGCCTGGATTGTGGCCCCCTTCCCTCTGAAACTGGCCCTGGCGAGGCAGTCAGGGCCTCCCCACTTTATGGGGGGACGGGTGCTGCTTTTCTTCCCTGCGTCCCGGGTCCCTCGGGCACCGTCACCACCCGCCGCTTTCCACGGCGCCGCCCGCGGTGGCCGAGGCGGGCGAGGCGGGAAGAGGCCCTGAGCTCTGGGGACCGCGCTCGGCGCAGCCGCGGGGCTGGGAGAGAGCCGCCCGCCTGTCCGCGCCTCCGCGGTGTCGGGTTTTAGCTCAGGCGAGAGCACATGGGCAGCGCCGTCTCCGGGGACACTGACCTTCCGGCTCTATTAGCCCGGGCAGCGGAGCTCGGAGTCAGGCCTCGCGCAGACCCCGCGGGCGCAGCGCCAGAAGCTCCTGCCTGCGTGACCTCGGCCGGGTTTTCTGTCTAGTCCCTCGTCAGGTGCTCCCACCCCTTCCCACTTCTGCTGGACTCCTGCCTCACTGACACGAAGGACACCGTGCCCTCTGTCCTCGGGCTGCCATGTTGCGTCTTATCTCCATCCAGTTAATCAGGGCAGGAGACAGTGGTCTTGTTTCAGCTTGGATCTCTACGTTCAGGGCATCGAATCACCAGGACACTGAGTCTGAGAGATTGTCCAGGACTGTGGCTGTCGGGCGGGGTGGGGAGGGTCTGGGCGATTGCCGGCTGGTGAGGACCATGGAAATAGCCAACTCTGCAAAATAATAATGAACGCGGTTTATATTGAGGACAAAACGTCTGACTGTTTTTTCCTGTTTTCCAAAATCGTTTCAAAGGGACTGGGGGGAGTCACACCCACAACCATTAACAGGCCATTTTCCCCTTCTTTCCTCAGCCTGCCCCTGGCACAGTGTCTGAGCTGTCTATTGTTAACCGATTACAGTGTATTCTCTTGCTAACCTCTTCCGGAGACACAGGACTTCCCTTTCCTTGAGATGTAGATTAAGTATTTCTTCAGGAATCTCTTCCCAGGACACAGACCTCCCCTTCCAATCACTAATCTTGGAAATGTGAAACCACCAGCCTACAAGTCCCGGGTCCACATGTCCCGCCTCTTTGGGCCAGACCAATGGAAATCTCTCCACTAATTTTGTTTGCCAGTCTCAAGAAAAAAACAAGTAAAAGGAACCCTGTAGCTGATCACCCTGGGAAAGGCATGGTGTGCCTCCTCTCTGTGCCTAGGTCATTCATAGTTTGCTTGGAAATAAATCGCATTAATTATTAATTTTTAGAATTGGTTATTTTCCGTCTACAAAATTTAAGCTAGAATTTTAGTGACTTAAGCCTGGAGAGGAGGCACAACATGCCTTTCTCAGGGTGATCAGGTACAGGGGTTGCTTTTATTTGATTTTGAGAGCGAGAGACACAGTTTGGAATTTAGTGAAGAGTTTTTCCCTTGGTCTTGCCGAACAAGGCAGGACAAGAGGAAGCAGGGGGCTTTTACAGTTTTCAGGTTGGTGATTGAAAAGAAAGATCGCTCAGATCAGAAAGGAGTGTTTTTTTTTTTTTTTTTTAAACCAGGTTAGAGACTTAGTGTATATCACAAGGATGCGGCCCTGGGACAGGATGCAGGAAGAGCGTTATCAGGGATCAGTAGGGCCTGTTACTGTCTGTGGGCGTGACTCCTTCCCAGGCCCTCGGGAAAGGATTTTGAAAACTGGAAAAAGCAGTCAGACTGTCCCCACCCTGGGTGCCACAGGGTGCCTGCGGGCGCCTTGGGAAGCCTATGCACGCCGAGTGCCAGGCCTCCCACAGTCTGGGCCGCACAGAGCCAGCGCGCGAGCGTCCTTCTTCTACGCCCTCTGCCGAGGTGCCCTGGCTGCAGGACGCCTTGGGGCGCGTCCTCGTAGGACGTCCCGGAGCTTGGGGACAGCGACAGCGCGGGCTGGAAGCGCGCCATGCGCCCGCGGGCCGCTCTGCTCCTCCTCGGAAGAGCTCTGCAGCCTGGTCCACGCATCGCCTGGAGGCCTCGCCGCTCCCTGGGGCGCCCGCGGTTCCACCCGGCCTGGGGCTCGCGTCTGGGAGCAGGAGCGCGGGGAACGGTGGTCCGGTCCGGCGAAGGGAGGTGCCGGCCCCACCTGCGTCCGTGTCTGCGCTTCCTCCTCCCGCGCAGGGCGAGTCCCGCGCACGGAAACGCGCCTTCAGAGTACGACCCCACGTAAGTCGAAATTTATTATTTATGTCCAACCAGACTTCACTAGAAATGTTCTTTGTGTCCTCAAATAATGTGTGAAGAACGTTTTCCTTTTGTCGACGGCGCCGCGTCGGGGGCATCCGGACGGTTCGAGACCGCGGCCGCTCTTCGTGGACCTTGTTCTTCGGGAGTGACTGTGGATGTGGGAAGTGTCCGTGGCACTAGCTGCGAACCCGTGGGGATCTCGAGCGTTAGTCCCAGCTTTTTATGTGATCAGTGTATTTCACTTTAGAGTCCACTTTGTTAATGTGCATTTCACAAGAAAATCACCCATTTCCTCTCGGCTTCTAGGTGGGTGCAATAGATTTCTCTTATTTAACTTAATTTTCTACAGCATTTTTAATCCTATGTACTTCTGGCATGTTTGCACTGATAATATATACTTAAAGAATTATTTCATTTAGCTGTATTTATTTATTTATTTATTCTAATTTGACCACAGAGGGGCAGAGAAAGAGAGCAAGAAAGCACACCACCAGGTCTGGCACTTGAACCATTGTCCGCCATGTGGGAGTCCAGCGCCCTCTACCACCATGCCACCTGCCGGCACCTCCACTGATATTTTAATATAATTCTTAGCTTATCTTTGTTTTGATGGAGAGAAATGCCCTCCTTGAGAATTTCTCATGAATCAATGATCTTAAATTAAAAAAAATTAATTTCTGCTAGGACCAGCAGGTGCTGTGGTGGTTAAGGTGCTGGACACTCCCACATGGTCGACTGCAGTTTGAGTCCCGGATCTGGTGGCTTCCTTACTCAGCTTCCCTCTTTCTCTCTGTATCTCTCTCTGGTCAAATTAAAATAAAAATGTACGAATAAATAAAATTAAGAATAAATAATAAAAAAATAATTTCTGCTTACTAAGCCTTCTTTAGAGACAACCACACTCTCAAATGTTATATAAAGATTATATTGTGCCGGGACCAGCAGTTAGTGTAATGGCTATGTTGCTGGACTCCCACGTAGTCGACTGTGGTTCGCTTTCCGGACCCAGTGGCTTAAACTCACGCCGGGTGCATGTGCGTGCGTGCCTACGATCCAGAGAGGAGAATGGAGGAGAAGGGATTTCGGCATGGCCATTCCCCCTGGGGAGGTGATTTCTCGCTTTCTGTCTCTCTATCTGTCTCATGAGCGCTCGTGCCCTATAGCGAAAACCACTTCAAAAAAAAAAAAAAATTATATTGGGCCAGCTGGTGGCGTGGTAGTTTAGGGGCTGGTTCCACATAGCCATTAGCATGATTGAGTCCTGGACCTGGCAGCTTGAAAAACATGCTAGTCATGTGTGCATGTGTGCATGCTTAAACTCCCAAAAGGAGAATTAGGAGGTGAATGTAGGAGAGGGGATTTCAGTGTAACCACTCTCTGGGTGAGATTTCTCACTACTCACTTCTCAGTGTAGCCACTCCCAGGGTGAGATTTCTCACTACCCCTTCTCTCTGGTGATTGCATGTGCCCTATAGCAAAAAAGGAAAAAGGTTATGTTTGCAGACACACAGCCAAGACCATTTTCAAAATTGGATGAGATTGCTTTAAGCAAAATTTGAGAACCAGTTTTAAAAGATGGAACTGTGATTTTTTTTTTAGGTTTTTGCTCACTAAAGAGAGAGACAGATACAGAGACACTGAGAGGGAAAGTGAGAAATCAACCCCCAGGTGTGATGACCAAGCCACAGTCCCTGCTCCATTCTTCTCCCAGGATCATTGGCATGCCCACACAGTCCCCGGCGTGATTCTCAACCCACTGGCTCCAGGACTTGAACCAGAGCTGGTCATAGTGAGTCCAGTGATGTAACTGCTGTGCCATCTGCTGGTCCCAGAACTGTGATTTCAAAAAATGCCAACTATTGGTATTTCAGGATGCCTAAAGACATTTAGGATGAAATGTCTACAGGGTGTAACTCATTAGGCTGTGTAAAGTAAATTCAGTGGCTGCTTTTTGTAAATCTGACATATTTGCTCAAAATACATTTTCTCCTATTAAAGAGAGAAACTTTGAAGACCATTAACTGTGACTCTTCTGTCCAGCAGAGTCACCTGAAGCGTGCATGAACTGCCACTTGAGACACGGATCTTGGTCTGGAGGGACCATGAGCAGGGGCAGGAGCGGCCGCACCAGGGATGTGCCAACTAAGCCCATTCCTCCATATTTATTGGGTCAAAGAGGAAGGAAAGTTGCTTCTTGGAGGATTAGACAGGTAAGAGTAAAAGGAAATGGTAATTCCTGGGGCAGGGTGGCTTTAATTTTCACAGGCGAGTCTGGCTGAATGATGCCAGCGATGGTCCGTCGCACCGTGATTTGAAGACCATGCTCATCAGATCACTCACCCGTCCCGTGCCGCCTGTCCTTCTCTAGCAGGACGCATGACGGCAGGTGTTCTCACCATCTTCTCTGCAGTTATTCATTCATAGTTCATAAATCCAAGGTGTTCTGGAAGCATGGGCTTTTTACCATCCCCTAACAATCTCCATGTCAAAGTTGAAACTAGCATGACTATAATCTTAACTTTTTATGGCTTTGACCATAGCAATTGCAACTTTAATCTGGTGGTTCATACGTACCCAGTTGTTTTGCTGTTTTTTCATATTTGGAAAGTACATTTATATTAATTATTTTTTAAAAAGATGTTTGGACCAGCAGATGTCGTAATGGCTATGTCGCTATGTGAGATATCACCCCCGGGACGGTGGCCTCTTTGTAATCCTTTCTCATCCAGCCTCTTGGGATTTTTGACATGCATGCACCCATGCCGGGCGTGAGTTTCAAGCTGGTGGGCCCAGGACTCAAACCATTGTCAGCTGCATTGGAATCCAGCACCTTAACCATGCCACCTGCTGGCGCCTTTTTATTTATTTATTTTTTATTTATTTATTTTTGATATCATATGCAGTTTATTTTGTAACCATAATTAAATATCACCTTAAAAGATGAAAGCCATAAACAGCATTCACATTATGATTAATTAAACATTATTCATGGAATAGCCACATTTTGTGGTAGGGCTGGCATTCCCTTTTTTTGCTCCAAAGTCTTGATCCACCTGGTGCTCACAGGGACATTAAAATATAGTCTATTTTCTTACACCCCCACCGTTGGCTCAAAATCTTGCATCATTTTATGTTTGGTATTTGCAGGATATTTATTTTTTTCTTTTTCTCCTCAAAAGTTTCTGATTGTAGGTACCAGCAGTTAGCGTAATGGCTACGTTGCTGGACACCCACGTAGTTGACCGCGGTTCGTGTCTCAGACCCGGTGGCTTAAAACTCACGCCGGGTGCGTGTGCGTGCGTGCCCAAGATCCCGAGAGAACAGAGAAGGAGGGATTGTGGCGTGGCTATCCCCCCTTGGGGTGATTTCTTGCTTTGTGTCTCTCTGTCTGTCTCTGTCTGTCTGGCGAGGACATGCACCCTATAGCAAAAACCTCTTTAAAAAAAAAGTTTCTGATTGTCACTGTTTCCTTTGAGGGATCAAGAAAGACATTCTTTTCACATCATGTCCTTAATATCTTCTGCTTCTGGGACCAGCAGTTAGCGTTATGGCTATGTCGCTGGACTACCACGTAGTCCACCGCGGTTCACATCCCGGACCCGGTGGCTTAAAACCCAGAGCTCTCGAGGAGGAAGACTGAGTTCAGGGATGGCAGAACACATATCCACAGTTTCTGGGAAGACTTCCAGTCCTAGGGTCAGACTAAGTTATCCAGAGGACACCAGGAGGTACACGCCCAGTACAAGCACCGGACTACCTCGTCCACATGTTTCGCGGGTAAAGGCTTCTGGTAGGAGCTTCAGTTATGTGACATAGACCTTCGGAGGAGGGCTTTCGGCCATATCTTAGGACTGCATTATCCTAGGGCCTCCTGGAGGACATGTGGTCTGTAGTGATATTACCCACAGACCTCTGGGAGTAAGACTTCTGTCCGTACCGTCAGACTACAGTACCCCAAAACTGGGAGCAAGACTACATCTCCCAGAGGCCTCTGGGACCGAGACTTCCGGCAGTGTACAAGACTACGATGCCCATAGGTCCTTGTGGAAGAAGACTTCCTGGTATAGCACAGTAACACACCTTCCCCAACACCTTGGTGTACCCCGTTAGAGTGCCCCTTGACTGCCCGCAGCACCCAAGGGATATGTCGTTTCAGTTCAGAGGCAGAGAATTTTCTCCTTTGACGGTAGGTGAGTTGCCAAGGCCTCACTTACCCTTTTGAAAATCCTCGTTGTTTATCAGTTGTTTAGAGATTAAGGCTCCGCATCTTCCAAGGCCAACCTCACAGCTTGAGTCGGACCCTTGGCTTGAAAACTCCCACTCAACATTCTGAGAGCAGGGAGGGGGGGGAGGCATTGAAGCAGGGTCATCCCCCACCCCCACCTCCCCTTACACCCCTCCCCCACCCACTCTCCCACCCAGTAAAGGGATTTTTTTTTTTATTCCACTTCCCCCTACTTTTGTGTCTCTGGTGAGTGCACCAATCCTATGGCTAACACACACACACACACACACACACACACACAAAGGAAAGATGACATAACTGTGGAATGTAAATTCTTCGAATATTTAGGAGCAAAGTCAGTGGCTGATTTCAGTAAGTCAGATACAATCCCTTGAAATAGGTTTTCTGGGACCCAGCAGGTGGCTTGGTGGCTAAGGTGTTAGACTTCCTCGTGACTCAAACCGGAGTTTGAGTCCCAAGTCTTAAAAAAAAATTGCAAGCAAGCAGCTTGCTCACTCACTTTCTCTTACTTTCTCTTTCTCTCTCTCTCTGCCTCTCATAGATCAAATTAAATGATCACCATAATTGGGGTAGCAAGTGGTATGTTGGTTAGGGTCGCTGGATTCCCATATGGCTTTCTACAGTTCAAGTCCCAAACCTGGCAGCTTGCCTTCTTGTTTCCATCTATCTCTCTAACTTATTCTGTCCCTTTCTGGTAAAATGAAAGAAAAATAAATAAAGTAACTATTAAAGAATAATAAATCACCATAATAATAAGTAAAACTAAGGAAGTAATTGTTAAAAAGAAATACATTTCCAGTAGTTGAGCAGACAATTGTAAGGCATGTTAGTCTCCATCTCTTTGGAGAAACGATCGTGACTGTCATCTTAATATTTTTATGACCACAGTAGCTGAAACTTCAATCTGATGATTCATACCTGTCTGGTTTCGTTCTTTTTTCTTTGCTCAGATTTTGAAAGCATACATATGTGTTTTACATACGTCTTACAATCATCCAAAATGTACTTTCCTTCGTTGGAAGCCAGGGGATGGGCCTTGCAATTCATGTGCTGCTTCATATATTGCAGCTATTTTTTTCTGGAGATTCAAGTTCTATTTCCAGTTTGTTCATAATACTGTGTCAAAAGCACTGAATACTTTTGTTTTCAGTATTGTGGGATTTTTCTTTAGAGATTTTATTTCTCCAAATTAGTATTCAGTTAGTCTTATTTTGGGTCAGCAGTGCCCTTTAGGTTGCATTTTATTGTGATGCCCAGTGGACCGCTCTTGGTGTGTTCATTAGTTGGATTTTAGAACAGAGATCAGACTGCCTCATGCCTGTTGAGCTCACAAAGAGAAAGGAGTGTTTTGGGGTCGTATTTTAAATGGTTACCACATTTGAATGTGTGGATGCAGAGGTTTGATGCAGCAAATGAAGTTTGAGTTGAGCAGACTGGGTTGGTTTGTTTTGCCACATAGCACATAGAGAGGGGGAGAGAAACGATAGAGCGAGCGAGAGCAAGAGAGAGAGAAAGCACCCCCTTGGGAAAATCTTGGCTCCTCCATGTAGCAGCTCTTTCATGACTTTGGGGATGCCCATTCTTATACCTAGCATGTTTCTCCAGAGGTGGAATCTAGGACTGGAATTGTTCGGTTGATCTTATGGCATAGAGCTGCCTTAGCCACTGGCAGCCCCCAGCCTCAGTTTCACCTGTTGTGGGCAAGGCTGTATGGCTTTTCTCCCTTTTTGCACTTGTTTCAGTTGTCTGCTATCAGATCTCTAACAAGGAGCATTTTTATTTCAGTACCATCATCTCTTATTTGTTAACAATATCCCACACCAGACACTTTTCACTTTTCTTTTTTTCTTCAAAAGGTTTTCATGGGGCTCCCTCTGGGGCCATGATGGTGTATTCTATGGGAACATTTAGGAATGCGACGAGCTTGTGTGTCACTACCATTATACGGGCAAGCCTGTTTGGATTCTGATATTCTTGGTTCTATTCCAAGGAGCAAGAATGATTTAATTTTGTATTGTAGTATGTGCATAGGGCACAGATATTCCTTTTAATGATTCACTTTGTGATCAGCTCTATTTGCATCATTAATCCTGGATTTCTTCAGTTATATATTTATTTATTCAGGGTGCTCATGCTCACCAGAGAGAAGGTGAGGGGGGGAGTGAGAAATCATACCCCTCCAGTGGGGAATGGACTTTCTGTACTCACTTCTCTAGTCTCCTCCAGGGATGTTGGGCTCACATGCACCCTCTGCTGGCATGACAGATGGCCGCCCAAGTCAGGATACTGGATCCCTTTCCACCGTGCATGGACCCCCAGCTGCCACCTGGTTTCCCACTGTGCTGTTTTAGGGAGAAAGTTGATGACCCACACCAGCTGTGTGCATGGAGCTCACTTGGTAGTCCAGATGGGTGGGTGCCTGCTTTGACAAAGATTGTAATCCCCACACTCAGCTCTGGCCATTTGGCAGACACTACTGGGCCAGGGGTGTGGCCAGGCCCTGAGAGCCTCTCACTGATATCTCAGGTCCCCAAATTGTTCAGTGGGACCAGGTGTGGTGCTACCGACACCCCCACATCCTGTGCTGAATGACTACCCATGGCACACTTTATGTTGTTCCTGGGGCCAGCAGCCTCCAAGGCTTATCCCAGAAGCTTTCCTCCTGGAGGCCTCTAGATATTGCAGAATGTTCAGGTTTGTGGGTACTAAGTTTACTAGGTAGGATAAAATGGGCACCCAGGGGACCTGTTGGTATAATGGCTTCTGTGTGTCTGACCCATGTAGGGGGTGTTTCTGGGTTCAGGACACCTGCCTGAGCACATTCAGTGTGTGTGCCCATGACCTGGGCCTGGCTGAAGCTGGAGGTGGATAGTGGGTAGGGTGTGAGGACCTTCTGGGGACACCTATCTTTCTGTCTCTCTCTGTCTGTCTGGCGAGCGCACGCGCCCTATAGCAAAAACCTCTCCAAAAAAAAAAAAAAAAAAAAAAGAAAATTGTCCTTGGGCCCTGTCTGTGTGTGTGCCTGCCCAAGATTCCAGGAGGAGGATGGAGGAGAAGGGATTGTAGCATGTCTATCATCTCTAGGGGTGATTTCTCATTTTCCCTTTCAATGTCTCTGTTTCTTTCTCTCTAGTGAGCACATGTGCCCTGTGGAAAAAAACTAAAAAATGGACCCTGAATCCAGCAACATAACCATTATACCATCTGCTGGTCCCTGCATTTTCTTTTCTTTCTTTCTTTCTTTCTTTCTTTCTTTCTTTCTTTCTTTCTTTCTTTCTTTCTTTCTTTCTTTCTTTCTTTTTACTATAGGGTGCATGTACTCGCCAGAGTGAGACAGAAATAGACAGGGAAAATAAGACATCTCCCTTCAAGGGGAATGGCCATTCTGTAATCCCTTGTCTTTCATTCTTTTGGGATTTTGAGCATAAACACACATGGGCTAGCATCTTTCTCAAGCAGCTAGGTCCAAGATTCAAACTGCATAATAAGTCATGTTGGATTCAGCCACATTAACCACACCACTGAGTAGACCAAGAATCATAACAATTATAAATGTACTGCTCTTTTTTTGACCTTTTTTTGGAGAAGTTTTTTGCTATAGGGCCCGTGCATTCGCCAGAAAGACAGAGAGAGACAGAGAGACAGAAAGTGAGAAATCACACCCCAAGGGGGATGGCCACATCACAATCCCTTCTCCTTCATTCCCCTTCTCAGGATCTTGGGCACGCACGCACATGCGCCTGGCGTGAGTTTAAGCTGCCGGGTCCAGGACTTGAACTGCGGTCGACTACATGGGAGTCCAGTGACGTAGCCATTACACTAACTCCTGGACTCATAAATGTACTGCTCTTGAGTAAAGAATTTCTCTGCATATGTGTGTGTATGTGCGTGTGTGTGTATATATATATATATATATATATATATATATATATATATATAATTTTTATATTGCTGATATGTAGGAAATCAGTTCTATTTATTTTTGGAACATTCATATTGCTTCTTATTATCTCTCATCTAGTCAATTCAGGATATGATGGACTTTATTTTGGTTTGAATCTACAAATTTATGGCATTAAATGTTGATGAATGAATTTTACAGATTCATGTGTTGGGTGAGTTAGGGTGACAGCTGGATAGTGAGCATGGAGTATCCTGGCTGCCCGATGTGGCCAACAGGAGGTGTGAAAACTTTTCCACCACATGAAATGCTGGTGTCCTCCAACCCCAGCCACTTCTTGGCAGCATATAGTGAGCCTCTTAGCATCCTTCTCAGAATCACCTTTGGAGGACTCCCATCTTGCCAACTGCAGTTCAAGCCCCAGACCCAAAGTCTCAAAAGTCACACAAGGTAGATCCAAAATCCCAAGAGGAGAATGATAGACAGAGAACGTGGCATGACCCCTGGAGGATGATTTCTCATGTTCCCTCTCTTCGTGTCTCTCCTGCAAGTGCATGCACCCTATGGCAAAAACAAGAAAAAAAAAAAAGAAAAGGAATTAACTCTGGGGATGGGACTAGCAGATGGTGTAATTGTTTCATTACTGGACTCTCATACAGTCAACCATGGTTTGAGTCCTGGACTTGGCGGCTTAAAACTCATGGCAGGTGCATATGCCTGTGTGCCCCAAATTCTGAGAGGAGAATGGAGAAGGTACTTTGGTGTGGCCATCCCTCCCCACTGGGGGTGATTTCTTGCTTTTTTTCTCCCTGTCTTTCTCTGTATCTCTGAGTGCACACACCCTATAGCAAAAATCTCTTTTAAAAAAATAATTACCTCTGGGGAGACACTAGTACTTCAGGATGCTTTTGGTCCTTGTCCACAGGGCAAGAGCTCCCTTCTCAGTAACAACCCCAGAGAAATGTTGTTGCAGCTTTCAGACACCTGGAAGTGTGAGGATATGAGGAGACAGTTTCCTGCTGCCAAGCTCCATGGCTTTCAATTTCTCAGGTAGATTTTGCATGACACTTACAGAAGTATTTATTCATTGACTGCTCACTGATGTAATTGTACAAATAGTTTTCACAGATTCAGGTTTATTTCTGAGGAACTGTCAACCCAGAAAGGGGAAAGGTGGAGATAATGCTTAGGTAGCCATGGGTTGCCCTGGTGCATAGGATAATTTGTGTTATTCTTTCTGCTGTTCTTGTTTTCTGTTCATTTTTCTTACAGCCACAGCAATTGACACAGTATTGGAAAATTGAAAACTGGGCGTATCAAAACCTGCAACACCATTTAATTTAAATGCACCATTTAAGTCTGATGGTAAATTCCATACAATGAACTCTCCTTCCCCCCTCCTCTTCATCTTATTCCTCTGAGATCTGGGTGCAGATTTAGCTGGACATCATGAGCCCCTCACAACCGTTCCCTTATCTCATGGAATTGGCTCATAGCTAGGGATGTTCCTGACATATGTCTCGTTCCTTTCCCATGGCAAACATTGCCAGACTACAGGTAGTAGACCCCAGACACTAATCCGGACATACCTTGCTGATGCTATTATTTGAAAAGCTGATCTTGTATCAAAACCATTAAACAGTGTAT
This sequence comes from Tupaia tana, assembly GCA_026018925.1. Classification (NCBI taxonomy): domain Eukaryota; kingdom Metazoa; phylum Chordata; class Mammalia; order Scandentia; family Tupaiidae; genus Tupaia; species Tupaia tana. The sequence goes on along the minus strand of JAKSZU010000024.1, from coordinate 12,738,645 downwards.
GTCTTGACATGATTTATGCATGCTTTGTTCTTGGCATCTAAAACCAGACATGTGTGTGTATTTGCTGATGGCATGAGCCATTCTCCACCTGGCTGTCAGTGGAGCTTCTCTATTAACTAAGCAAACTCATGTCTTTGCTGGACCTCCAAGTGTGTTCTTTGGAATCGTTAAACAGGATGGGCAGGCACCTCCAAAGTTGGGGCTCACCAAAACAATGTCCAAACCAGACCTCATTAAAAATTTATTTTGTTACTTTAAGGTTACTATGGGCCAGTGGGTGGCATGGTGGTTAAGATACTGGACTCCAACTAGGTCAACCATTGCTCTAGTCCTGGATCAAGTGGCTTGAAACTCACGAGGTGTGCATTTGTAAATGCCAAAAGTCCTAGGAAGAGAATGGATGTTGGTGTGGCCATCACCCTGGGTAGGTGATTTCTCACTTTCTCTCTTACTTTGAGCCCGTGTGTCCTATATCAAAAATCTTTTTTGATTTTTTAAAGATTTTTTATTTAATTTTATTTATTATTTAATTTCTTTTAATTTGACCAGAGAGAGACACACAGAGAGAGATAGAGAAAGTGAGAAAGCAAGCCACCAGATCCAGACTCAAACCATGGTTGGCTAAGTGGGAGTATCCAGCGCTTTAAACACTCCCCCACCTGCTGATACCCATCAAAAATCTTTAAAAATAAAATAAGCTTACCAATATTTTTTTCTGTTGAGGGAATCATGTTAGTTGATAGTGTGTGGTCAGTGTTACAGGAAATAATGTCCATATTTCAGACACAGACATTCTACATGCACACAGACATTCTACATGCGTTCAGATACACTCTAAAATGAATCATCTCGTTTTTTTTTTTTTTTGACTTAGATAATTTTAAATAAAATCAGAATTTGTTCAAGGTCAGGGACCAGCAGGTGGTGTGGTGGTTAAGGTGCTAGACATTCCTGCATGGCTGACCATGGTTTGAGTACTGGACCTGGTGGTTTCCTTTCTCACTTTCTCTCTCATCAAATTAAAATAAATGAATGAATAAAATTAAATAAAATAATTCTTTGAAAAAAGAATAAACTCATTTAATAAAAAGAATGTGTTCCAGGTCAGTTAATGCTCAGCCTAGAAAATGTATGGCCCTGGGGTGTTTTCCAATGTGAGACCTCAAGCATCATTTCAAGCTTTTCTGTGCTGATTGTTCTTTTTTTTAAAAATTATTAATTCCATTTTATTATTTATTCATTTATTTTTCATTTGAGGCAGAGAGAGAGATAAAGAGAGAGAGAGCAAGCCACCAGGTCTGGGACATGAACCACATGATCTATGGTCAGCCACGTGGGAGTGTCCAGCACCTTAGCCACCATGCCACCTGCTGGTCCCCTGATTGTTCTATTTTTATTTTAGAGTCTAATTTTGTTACTGTATATCTCACTAGTAAATCACCTATTATCTCTAGTTTTCTAATCAAGTGTAATAATTTTCTCTTATTTAACTTAATTTTCCTGTCTTTCTACTTTTCCACAGTTTTCTTAATCTTATGTATTTGTATTATTTTTCATCATCAATATTTTCATAATATATTTTTTATCTCATCATGTTTTTGAGAGAATTGTCATGACTGACAATTTTTCAAGACCCAAGGACAATCTTAAACATTTTAAAATTAATTTATGCTTAATAAGACCTTTTTGAAAGTAACCCACTGTCAATGGGACTTTATTAAAAAGTTTGTATTCACACACAGCTGAAAATCTCTTTGAGATTTGGATGAGATTTTTCTAAGTAAAATTTGAGAACTGGTTTTAGAAGACAGAAATGGAATTGAAATATTTTTATTTTTTAATTTATTTTTGTAAGAATGAGACTTTAAATCAGTCTTCAGTGGAGTTTCTAACACTAATAAAGGGTTTTTAGCAAATGAACCTCTGGGACCAGCAGATGGCGTAATGGATTCTCATGTACTTGACCACATTTTAAATCCTGGACCCTGTGGCTTAAGACTCATGCTGGGTGTTGTGTGCGTGCCTGTCCAAGATCCCAACAGGAAGAATGGAGGAGAAGGGATTGGATTGCAGCTTGGATATCTCCCTTCTGGGGGTGATTTCTTGCTTTCCATCTCTGTCACTCTGGTGAGCACTTGTGCCTTATAGCAAAAAATATCTCTCAAAAACAAACAAGAGGGGAACCAGCAGTTAGCGTAATGGCTATGTCGCTGGACTCCCACGTAGTCGACTGTGGTTCGGGTCCCGGACCCGGTGGCTTAAAACTCACGTCGGGCGCGTGTGTGTGCGTGCCCAAGATCCCGAGAGGAGAATGGAGGAGAAGGGATTGTGGCGTGACCATCCCCCCTGGGGGTGATTTCTCGCTTTCTGTCTCTCTGTCTCTCTCTGTCTGTCTGGCGATCGCTCGCGCCCTATAGTGAAAACCTCTCCAAAAAAAAAAACAAAACGAAAACAAAACAAAAACAAACAAACAAGAGAACCAAAAGATCTTCTGATTGGTATGAGGCATTATCTTGTCACATCATACTTTTTTTTCTTTGTTTGTGTGTGTGTCCTCATTGCTTAATATCTACACACAGGACCAGTTGCACAGCACAGGGAATCTGAAGATGCTGAATCTGAGTAAGGCTGTTTAACGGAATGAAATTTTTTAGTATATATTATATATTCTACAAGAAAATAAGTCTAGGGGCCTGTGGTGATTAAGGGTGTTGGACTCCCACTTGGCCCACTGCAGTTTGAGTCCCAGACCGGGTGGCTTGCTTTCTCACTTTCCTCTTCTCTCTCTTTCTCTGTTCCTCTCTGTTCAACTTAATATAAATAAATAAATAAATAAATAAATAAATAAATAAATAAAGTTAAATAAGTCTAAAAAGAGAAAACAGGTTGAATTTTTTTTTTAAAGAGAGAAAGATTTTTGCTACAGGGCACAAGTGCTCACCAGAGATACAGGGAGAGCAAGTAAAACAAAGTGAGAAATCACACCTTGGGAGGATGACCACACTGCAGTCTGTTCTCCTCCATCCTCCTATTGGCATTTGGGCACACACAAATTCTGGGCTCACACCCAGCATGAGTTTCAAGTGACCAGGTCTGGGACTCAAACCACACTCAGCCACACGGGAGTCCAGTAATGTAACTATTACACCATCTGCTGATCCCAAAAGATTGATATTTTACACTGCGAAGTAGATGACAACTCTGCCAAACACTAGTTAATAGCACCCACTTTAGTGCACAGTTCCACCCCTTCCACCTTCGTGCATGGTGTGTTAGCAATATTTAAAGGTAAATGAGATACTTGTGACAACCACATTGCTATGAACATATTGCACAAATTTTCTTGTACTAAACATGTAACTTATATCCTACTTTTAATTTTTTAAAGCTGAAATATTTGCTACTGTTGTTAAACTGCACTCATTGAAAACCTTCTATCATTGAAAAGAAGTTAGAGGGGCTTAACCTATTTTTTACAACATCCAGTTCTCAGGATAACTAACCTACTCCCCTGATAATAACTTACATACACGTAGGAGGATGGTACTCCATGACCTAGCCACTTCTTTTTTTCCTTCAGTTTTTTTCCATAGGGCACATGTGCTTGCTGACGAGAGACAGAGAAAGTGAAAAATCACCCTCAGGCATTTAGCTATGCCACAATAGCTAACTTCCATTCTCATTCTGAGATTTTGTGCATGGACACACACATGGCCAGTCTGATTTTTAAGCTACCAGGTCCAGGACTCAAACCATGGTTGGCCATGTGAGTCCAGCTCTTTAAACACCACACCATGTGCTGACCCCCCCCAACTAACTCTTCAGGCCCTCTCTCTTAATATCATAAGTAGTAATTAAATTTTTACATGAGTTTTTGTCAGGGATATTCAAACATAGCAGTTACATTATGCTTTTTCATTGAGGTATATGATTTATGTCTATAGTCACTCTCACTTTTTATTCAGGATAATACATGTATTGTCTAGAAAATAGATTTAGTTTCAATAGATTTTGTCTGATTATTTACCTAAGTTTAAGAATTAAAAGTAATCATATATTGATCACTTATTAATTAAAAAATTGTTATAAGTTGCATGCATTTTCTGGAAAGACAGAGTGAAAGATGAATGGAGAGAGAAAGTGAGAAAGCATTCCTCCGGGAGATCGCCACTCCACAAGTCTTTACCCTCCATTTTACCTCTTAGGATTTTGCATATACATGTACTTGTGTTTTTCAAGCCCTCTGGGACTTGAATAACACAGTAGGCTATGTGGGAAGTATCCACTTTTACCGTTACGCCATTGACTTGCCTGAGCACGTAGGTCAGTTTAGGCTTCCTGTCCTTTAACTTTTCATAGTGAAATGCAGATGGACCTTTTAATTCTTTATGGAGGATAGAAAGCTGAACCAGTCTGGGCTGCTGGATGTGGTAGGTAAGGGTTGGAGTTGTATTATGGAGCTATGGTTAGGTTAGTCATAAGGCTAGGGTTCGGGTTTGGAGATAAGGATTCTTTATTAAGGTTTTGTGATGCGTTTTAGATCATGTTTAGTATTCGGAGATTAAGGGTTAAGGCTGTGGGTTCTGTGTTTTGGGGAAGAGCTTGGGGGAGCTTGGGTGTACCCTGACTTGTTAGTGGCAAGGGTTGAATCAAAGCAGCCTGGCATGGGGAAGACTCTAGTCCAGAGGCGTATTTGGGGATTTGCAGTCAAAGCCAGCATGGTGGTGTAGTCAGGGTGTGTCTGCTCGTCAGCAGATGTAGGCCTTGGGTCTCATGGGAGAACTTGAGGAAAGCCAAGGTATGTGCCCAGGCCAAGATTGGCATGACACCCCACCTTTGTCAGTGGCATTGGTCAGGATAGTGGGCCTGGCAGTGTGTGGGTCCCAGGGAGGGCCTGGGGAAGACTGGGTATGCCTCCTAGTCAAGACTGACATGACATCCTGGCTCCATCAATGATGCTGTTTAGGGAAAGGGGTCCTGGCAGTGGCTAGAAGGTGCTACATCCCAAAGAAAGCCTGGCAGAAGGGGATGTTTACACTAGCCAAGACTGATATAACACCCTGGCTTTGTCAACAGAATTGGTTAGTACAGGGTAAACTGGTGGTGGCTGGAAGGCTCAGGGATTTCTGGGAGGACCTGGGGGAAGCCAGAGGATGTTCCCCAGTCATGACTGAAATGATTTCGTGGCTCCATTGGTGGCATTGTTAGGGGCAAGGCAGCTCTGTGTCAGTTTGAGGACCTGTGGTGAGCCAGGATGTACACCCTAGTCAAGGCCAGCATGATACTCAGTCTCTTTTGGTGGCATTTGTCAGGTCAGTGTATCCTGGCATTAACTGCAAGGCTTTGGATCCTGCGGAGGAGCCGGGGGGAGCCGTGGTGCATGCCCCAGTCAAAGTCACCATGACCACGTCTGTTGTTGACACAGGTTGGGTCGAAGTAGCATGGCATAGTTCGGAATGCTTTGAGTCATGAGGAAGAACCAGGGGAAGCTAGAGTATACATGTCTGTCAAGACAGTGCCACACTCCAGCTGCATCGGTTCTTAGAAAGGAGCATCTTAATCCCAAGAACATAATGTAAGTGAATAAGGAAAGTTGTACTCAAAATGTTGTGATTTGATCATCAGTTTTGAATCTGTTCAGTTCCATGTAATCATCACCAGTGTTGTTTGAGATTGTTTAGTAGTGTCATGAATACATCTTTTTCTCAGTTATATTCTTAGAGGATTTTTTTTAGTCCAATAATGTGACTTCCAAGTTTTTCCCATAATGACCTCAGACACCATACCAGAATACCCATTGTAGTACATCCTTCGGTCTTAAGAGTTGATCTGATTACAGACAAGTCACCAGATCTTAACCATAAAGATGATTGATTCCAGTGGACATCCAGGAGTTCTGTTAATGTGATTTTATCTTCTTCAACCTCCTTTGGCCAAAGAGGTCAGCCTCAGCTAATCCCACACCTTGTCCTGTATTACCCATGATAACCATCAGAGGGAGCTTTGGATTACCTAACCAGAGAGCTTTGCCTTCCCATCTTTAATGAATGTCATGTGGGTGGACCCCCTTCTCACTCGTGAAACTTTGTGTCTGTAATTCCTCCCAGTAGGCACCTCAGCGAACCCAGGGGATTCTCACTGTGCACTAGAGGGCACTACTGGACATCGGATGCCGAGCACATCTATAGTGGAAACCTGGTACTGGGCTGCAGCCTGATGTCTCCCAGAGATAGTAGGTAAGGGTTGTGGTTGGGTTTGGGTTATGGTTGTGTTAGTGTTATGATTATAGTTAGGAGTTAAGAGTAGGAGTTGGGGCTTGATGTGTGGAATTATGGTTTGGCGTTGGCATTACGGATTAGAAGTGAGATTTTACATTAGGTTCCAAGCACATCTATAGTGGAAACCTGGTACTGAGCTGTGAAATCTGGTAGGTCTCCCTGGCTCTGTTACTGGCAATGGTCAGGTCATAACAACCTGGTTTGGGATGGAAAGACCTGGCTCATTAGGCAGACCGGGGTGGAGCTGGGTTGCACACTCCAGTCAAGGGCATTGTAATACCCTGACTCTTTCAGCATCAGAGGTCTGACTGAAGTGGCCTTATGTGAACTGGAAGGCTTTGGGTCCTGAGGTAGACCTCAGGGGAGATAGTGTGCATGCACAGATCAAGGCCACCACACTCTAGTTCTTTTGGGGACAGAGGTAGGGTTAAAGAAGCCTGGCATGGGGAGCAGCAGTTATCGTAATGGCTATGTCACTGGACCTCCCATGTACTTGATCGCCATTTGAGTCCCGGACCTGGCAGTTTAAACTCACACCAGGCACGTGTGCGTGTGTGTCCAAGATCCTAAGAGGAGAATGGAGGAGAAGGGGTTGCAGCGTGGCCATCCCCCCCGGGGGGGGGGGATTTCTCGCTTTCTGTCTCTCTGGTAAGGGCATGTGCCCTATAGCAACAACAATAAAAAAGATTCTCAAAAAAATTTCCAAAGTTAGACTGTATCTACTTTTCTTCCACAAAGACAGGAGTCTGTATTCTGTTGCTCTCATGCTGTACTTCATGGTAACGTGCTTTCTGGTGTAATACATTTATTGATGATGAGCTACTTCCCATATACCATCAAACCTAGTTGGATTCTGATATCCAGAGCTATACTACTCGGAGCATGAATGACTCAGTTTACTCACTTACTTTTTTTATTTTTGGAGAGGTTTTTACTATAGGGTGCATGTGCTCAGCTTCAGACAGAGACATAGAGACAGAAAGTGAGAAATCATCCCCCCAGAGGGGATGGCCACACTGCAATCTGGCGTGAGTTTTAAGCCACTGGGTCTGGGACTTGAACCGCGGTCGAACACGTGAGAGTCCAGCGACCTAGCCATTACACTAATTGCTGGTCCCATATTTATTTATTTATTTTTTTTAATTTTGAAGAGGTTTTTGATATAGGGCATGTGCAATTTCTGAGAAGGCCAGCAGAGGGCGCTAGACTCCAGCTGGCCATCAGGCCACCTCCCACATCGCCCTGTCGTCCAGGAGGGGTTGCTGGATCTCAGCTGACCTGCGAGCTTCCTCCCACAGGGTAGAGCCGGACTACATTTCACACAGTCCTCTAGGCGGAAGGCGTCCAGGAATAGCGGGCCAGCGGGGCACTTCTGGTTGCAGCATCAGACTTGACTACCCATAGATCTTGGCGGGGGTGGTCGGTACTTCCGGTCATGGCATCCTACTACATCACCCACAGGCCTCTCTGGGAGGGGGACTTACGGCGGTCCATCGGACTCCAATACACACAGTCCCCCGAGAGGAAGACTTCCGGCAGTGGGGCTGGAACACAGTGTTCCCTGACAACTCGGTGTTCCCTCCTACAGTGCCCGGGGTAGTGCCCACGGTACCCGGAGACATGGGGTTCCTCCCCTTGCCCTCGTTTTGTCTGTTGCTAGTTTTTTCAGAATGATCTAGGGCTTAATAAACTTCATGGGTTTCTTTCCATTCGACCAGAGAGGGCCAGAGCAAGAGAGCGTGAGCAAGCCAATGAGAAAGCAAGCCGCCAGGTCCCGGGTGTGGACCGTGTTCTCCTAAGAGGGAGTCCTTTGCCCTTCACCACCACGCCCACCACCTGCCAGCCCCTCTTCTGAGCCGCGAGTTTTAGTCCTTCGTGGGTAGGGGAGGCCCCAAGGCTTCAGGGGCTGTCCTTTTGAGAATTCACGGCCCCGGGCAGCAGTCACTCAGAGGTTCAGGCATGCGGTCTGTCTCAGACCTCCAGCTTGGAGATCATGTGCTCTGCATCCCCCGAGAGAGGAATGGAGGAGGAGGAAAAGGAGGAGGAGTCGCGACACAGTAATTTCTCCCGGGGAAGGAGATGGTTTTTCATTCCATCCCTCCCCATGACTCTGTCTGTTTAGTGCACAAATCCCACGGCAGAAACTGGGTTGGAAACAGGCGACGTAAAATGCCTGCATGACGAACACTGTGGAATATGTCTGGGGTGGTATTCAGTCATTAGGATGCGGCCGGCCCAGTGGCTTGCTGGCTGGTCCGCTCCCCTTCCTTCAGCTGCTGCCCTCCTCTGTCCTGTGTCTGGCCAGGAGCTTGCTCCTCTTGGTGCCCTGCCTTGGGTCCCCATCCATGAATGGCATCCCATGCTCTGGCTGCCCTCATTTCCCTATCGCTGTTCCATAGGATGTCCCGGAGCTCCCTTTTGTGGTCACAGTGGTGTATTGCAGGGGACCGTTTTCCATAGGGTGTGCCGGAGCTCCCTCCTGTGGTCACGGTGGTGTATTGCAGGGGACCGTTTTGAGATGCGGTGGACTTGTGTGTGTGCGCGCGCGTGTGCGTGCGTGCGTGCGTGTGTGTGTGTGATAGAGAGAGAAAGAGAGAGAGAGAGAGACACAGGCAAGCCCGTTCGGAATCTCCTTTTCTCGATTTTATCTTTAGGCGCATCGGTGATAGGATTTCCTACTTTAGTACACACATGAGGCACAGATCTACTCCTAATCATTCATTTTGTGACCGGGATCCGGATGACCAGCAGGTGTGGGTCCCCCTAGAGGTCCCCCAGCGGTCCCGGCATGGCTTGGCAGGGCTCTGCTTGGCCTGGCTGGGCTCCACTCGGTACCGGTCTGGTCCAGAGTTCCCAGAGGTCTCAGAGAGGCCAGGCCTACAGGGCAGGGGGCCGGCAGTGGGGTGGGTCAGGGCGTGGCAGGGGAACAGCCAGCCCAGAGGCTTCAGGGAAGAAGGCCTCTGGGCCTGGCACCAGACTCCATTGCCCAGTGGCCACTGGGTGGTCGATCAACTTCCAGGTGAGGTCCGGACAACATCACCGTCCCCTCCCAGCCCTGCACCCAGGGCCTCCGGGATATGGCAGTTCTTGGGTCCTAGTGTCTGATTACAAGACGGGGTTGTGGGGGCCTGCTTCCATCTTCCCCTGCCCTTAGAGTGACGCGTGGAGAGCCGGACTACATTTCCCACAGTCCTCTAGGTGGAAGGCATCCAGGAATAGCAGGCTGCCAGGCGACATCCGGTTGCAGCATCAGACTCCATTACCCATAGATCTTGGAGGGGGCTGGCAGGACTTCTGGTCCTGGCATCCTACTACATCACCCACAGGCCTCTCTGGGAGGGGGACTTCCGGTGGTCCGTGGGATTCCATTACCCACAGTCCCCTGAGAGGAAGACTTCCGGCCGTATGGCCGGAATACGGCGTTCCTTATGCCTCAGTGTTCCCTCCTATAGTTCCTCGGGAGAGTGCCCACGGTACTCGGGGACATGGGGTTCCTTTTTCCTCCCCTCGCCCTGCTTTTGTTGGTTGGTCGTTTTTCAGAATGATCTAGGCCTTATTTAACTTCGTGGATTTCTTTCCATTCGACCAGAGAGGGACAGAACAAGAGAGCGAGAGCGAGCTAATGAGAAAGCAAGCCGCCAGGTCCCGGGTGTGGACCATGTTCTCCCAAGCGGGAGTCCGATGCCCTTCACCACCACGCCCACCACCTGCCAGTCCCTCTTCTGAGGCACGAGCTTTAGTCACTCGTGGGCGGGGGATTCCCCAAGGCCTCAGGGGCTGTTCTTTTGAGAATCCGCGGCCCTAGGCCAGCGGTCGCATGGAGGTTCAGGCGCGTGTTCTGTCTCAGACCTCCATCTTGGAGAGCATGTGCTCGGCATTCCCCGAGAGAGGAACAGAGGAAGAGGAGAATGAGGAGGAGGAGTCAGAGTCGTGAGGAAGCCATTTCTCCCAGGGTAAGGGCATGGTTTTTCGTTCTAGCCCTCCCTGCGACTGTGTCTGTTTAGTGCACAAATCCCACGGCAGAAACTGCGCGGGAAAACAGACGAGGTAAAACTCCTGCAATGCGTACACCAAGTAATATGTCTGAGACGCTTTCGGTCTGTTGAACGCGGCCGACGGCCCACTCGCTCCCCTTCTCGCAGCTGTTGCCATCGTCCGTCTGTTGGGTGTCTGGCCAGGAGTGTGCCCCTGTCAGTGCCCTGCCGACGGTCCCCATCCACGAACAGGATTCCACCCTCGCTTGCTCTGCTGCGTTTCTTTCCCTATTGTTCTTTCATAGGGTGTCCCGGAGCTCCCTCCTGTGGTCATGGTGGTGTATTACAGGGAACCGTTTTGGGATGCGGTGGGCGTGTGTGTGTGTGTGTGTGTGTGTGTGTGTGTGAGAGAGAGAGAGAGAGAGAGAGAGACAGAGAGAGAGAGAGAGACACGGGCAAGCCCGTTTGGATTCTCCTTTTCTCGGTTTTATCCTTAGGCGAATTGGTAATAGAATTTCCTAGTTTAGTCCCCACATGAGGCACAGATCTTCTAATCATTCACTCTGTGACTGCCTCTGCCGGCACTGTAAGTTCTGTACCGTTTCGGTTACTCGTTCATCCATTTAGGGTGCTCAACCCCACTGGGGAGAAATGGCGAGGGTAGAGTCAGAAAGCACACACCCCCACCCACCCACCCACCAGGCGGACGGACATGCTGCCGTCAGGTTTTCTCTATTCTCTTGGGGTCCGGGGCTCCCGGGCCAAGGCACCAGTGTGATTTACAGTCTACCAGTTTTGGGACGCTGATGGCAACCACGTGCGAATCCAGCACCTTCTCTTTTCCCCACCACCTTCCCACATAGGGACCGTCCTTGAGAGTTCAAGACCGTTTGGGAAAATTCAAGATTCTCGTTACCAAGAATTCCCTGTGATTCTGTGAAAGTAAAATATTTCCTCCCCTTCTCCAACGATGACCACATCTAGGATCACCCCTGGAAGATTCTGACGTCTGTGTGTTTTTGGTTGGATTGCTTTCTGCAAAGTGTGCCCGAGGAGATCGTCCGAACATCTTTTACAACTGTCCTGACGTTCGAATGCGTTAGGAAGAATCCTGCCTGTCAGAGACTCTTTTCATGTTCTGCTTTTTTTTTCTTTCTAGATTATCTTCACGGTGTCAGAGGCCGAGTGATGTGACTGCTGCAAGGGGAACGTATGGGATCCGAAAGCGTTTTGCCACAATCCACTGTAGCACCTCCTGTGAGTCTGTCTTTGGCACATTTATCTCATGACTTAGTTTCTTTGACAAAGCCACCATTTCGAGAGTTTCTGACAAGTAGTTGAAAAAGTCTCTGCAGAGTCCACCCAGTCCCATGTGTTCAACACCGGCCTTGCTCGTCCTAGTTGATTGACGCTCTGAAGGCATCAGCTTCTCAGTTAGAGTCTTAGAGACCCTTTCTCGGGGCTTGGAGTGACCTTCCCATTATGTAAGCAGGGATGCCTGTGCCTGGCTAGTCTATTCTCCCCTACGTCTCAGGACCTCTGAGAAGTATGGCTCAATTCTCCGCCCAGAAGCTTTCCTCCTCGAGATCTCTGGGTGGTGCCTTCTTTACTCTGTGTAGAAGCCTTTCTTCCGGAGGCCTTTGGGTAGTCTGGCTTTCTGTCTGAAAGCATTTCTTGATGCAGGCCACCATGTCATGCCATCTGGAACGATGCTAGAGGTCCTTCCTCCTCCCAGAGGACATGGGGCAGCGCAGTCTGGCACGACACCCAGAGGCTTCCTCCAGGAGGTCTGTGGGTCATGCGGCATGTTCTGGTTTGGGGCACTGAAGTTCAGGAGGTAGGATAACGGCACCAAGGGGGACCTGCCAGTAGAAAGGTTTTGGTTTGCCTGACCCACCCGGGGAGGTTCTGGGTTCACTTCCTGAGCACATTCTGCACGTGAGCCTGGGATGAGGGCCTGGCTGAGGCTGGAGGCGGATAGGTCGTGAGGATGTTGCTGAGATGCTTGCCTATCTATGTCTCTGGTCCTCATGGAAGAAATGAGTAAACTTTAAGAAACGATCAGCCCTGCCTGGAGGCCAGCATGTGGAGCAGTGGATACATGGCTCCACTCCCACATGCAAGCTTTGGTTCGAGTCCCAAACCTGGTGGCTTCAAAATCATACTGGGCAGTATGCATGCATGCCCAAGATCCAGCAGGAGAACAGAGGGGAAGGGATTTTAGTGTGGCCATCTCCCCACTGGTGGGGTGGTATTTTCTCACTTTCCCTCTCACCTGCCTCTCTCTCTCTCTCGCGCCCTCTTCCCCTGCCACCCCCAGCAAACACACGCACACACAAACACACACCCTAAGGCAAAAACCTCTCCACGATACGATCTGTTGATAGCTTTGCTGGAAACTAGACTGGGACGCTGCTGAGTCTGTAGATTGGGTTAGAGAGATCGTCTTTGAACGATAATGAGCATCCTTATCTCGCACGGTGAATTTCTCTGCGTGTATTTATACCTCTTCAGATTTCTTTCAACTGGTTCAAGGTTTGGTGAATGTATGTTTGTGTGAGTTCTGTTTGACTTATCGATTCTGGGGATGATCGCACACATGCTCAGAGCGTTTCTCTGGTGATCAGGATCGGGACTAAAACTGTGTGGTTGACCAAATGGGATCTACTGATTTCACTGGGGTGTTGGTTTTAGAGAGACTGTGTTGGTTTTGGAGAGGCCTCAAAAGGAATTCTTCTGGTTATAGCTTCAGACTATATTACCCACAGGCCAATGGGAGGAAGACTTCTGGACTTAGCATCAAACTACATTACCCACAGGCCTTTGGGAAAAAGACTTTTGGCAATAGCTTCTAACTGTGATATTTACAGGCCTCTGGGAGGAAGACTTCTGGCTATAGTGACATATCACACACTTCTCCTATGCCTTACAGTGCTCTGCTAGAGTGCCGCTAGGGTGCCCACAGCGCCCAGGGACTTGGAGTTCTTCTGAGCAGCAAGCTGTTCTCCTTTTACAGTAGGTGAGGTGCCAAGGCTTCACCCACCATTTTTGAAATCTATGTTGCTGGGCTAGCAGGTGGCATGGAGCTTAAGGCTCTGCATCCCCATGGGCAACTGTATGGTTTGAGTCTCAGACCCTTGACCTGAAAGTCACGTGCTCAGCATCTTGAGAGCAGAGCAGAAGAGAAGGAATTATTGCAGGGTCATTTCCCCTGGGAAGGGGGATTATTTTTTATAATTCTTCCTCTGTTCTCTGGTCAGTGCACACATAGAGGTTTCATGTTACAAATTAAGGTGATTTCTTTCTTTCTTTTTCTTTCTCTTTTCTTTCTTTCTTTCTTTCCTTCCTTCCTTCCTTCCTTCCTTCTTTTCTTCCTTCCTTCCTCCCTTCCTTCCTTCCTTCCTTCCTTCCTTCCTTCCTTCCTTCTTTCTTCTTTCTTTTTTTTGTGCAACATGGCACTTAGGAAGGAAGAAAGAAATAGAAAGAGAGAGAGGGAGAGAGAATGTACCCCCATGGTGAAATCATGTTTCTTCTGTTTAGCTGTCCTGCCATTATGTGGGGCATACCCATTTACACACCTGACATGGTTTTCATTCTGCTAGACCTGTGACTTGAACTTCATGATTCAAGTTATAGAATAGAGCTGCCTTAGCCTTCAGACCACAGGGTGCCCCCAGCTTTAGTTTCACTAGTGTGGGCAAGGATACATTATGTGTATTTTTCCCTTTCATTACTTTTTCTTGCTCATTATCAGTTTTCTTGCATGGAGCTTTTTTAATTTCAGTGCTATTGTTTTCTATTTGTTAATGATATCTTTTTTTTCTTTTTTTGGAAATTTTTTTTTTTTTTTTTTTTGCTATAGGGCACATGCATTCGCCAGACAGACAGAAAGAGACAGAGAGACAGAAAGCGAGAAATCACCCCCCCCAGGGAGGATGGCCACGTTGCAATCCCTTCTCCTCCATTCTCCTCTCAGGATCTTGGGCACGCACACACACATGCCCGGTGTGAATTTAAGCCACTAGTCCGGGACTCGAACTGTGGTCGACTACATGGGAGTCCAGCGACATAGCCATTACACTAACTGCTGGTCCCATGATATCTTTTTGTTTTTTTGAGAGAGGTTTTGGCTAAAGGGTGTGTGTACATGCAAGAAATACAGAGAGAGAAGCAAGAAATCACCCCCCCAGGGTGGATGTCCATGCCACAATCCCTTCTCCTTCATTCTGTTGGGATCTTGGGCACTCATGCACATGCATCCAGCATGACTTTAAGCCACTGGGTCCAGGAATCAAACCGCAGTCAACTACGTGGGAGTCTAGCAACATAACCATTGTACCATCTGCTGGTCCCTGCGTTGTCTTTTTTTTTTTTTAACTATAAGGTGCATGTGCTCTCCAGAGTGAGACAGAAATAGACAGGGAAAGTAAGATACCCCTTTTCAAGGGTAATGGTCATTCTGTATCCCTTATTTTTTATTTTTCACTTGAGATTTTGATCACAAACACACATGGGCTAGCATCTTTCTTTAGCAGCTAGGTCTAAGATTCAAGCTGCATTATCAGTCATGTTGTATTTAGCCACCTTAACCACCACACCACTGAGTAGATCAAGAATCATATCATGCACTGTTCTTTAGTAAGAAATTTATCTGTATTTTAGATTTGTTATATTTTTATATTGCTGATATGTAGGAAATTAATTCTTTTTGTTTGTTGAGCATCCACATTGCTTCTTTCTATCTCTATGTAATTAGTCAATCCAGGAAATGATGGGCTTTATTTTGGTTTGAATCTCCACATTTATGACATTAAATGATGATAAATGAATTTTACATATTCATGTGTTGGGTAAGTTAGGGTGACTGCTGGACAATGAGTATGGAGTGTCCTGGATGCCCTACATGACCCAAAAGTGGGTGTGAAAACTATCTTTTCCACCACATGAAGTCCTGGTGTCCCCCAACCCTGGCCTCTTCTTGGCAGCATACAGCCAGTTCCTTAGCATCCTTCTCAGAAATCAGCTTTGGAGGCCAGTAGATGGCATAGTGGCTAAGGCATGCATTCCCATCTTACCAACTGCAGTTCAAACCCCAGGCCCAATGGCTCAAAAGTCACAAAGGGTAGGGCCAAAGTCCCAAGAGGAGAATGGTAGAGAGGGTATGAGATGGCCCCCCATAGAGGATTATTTTTCATGTTCTCTCTCTTCATGTCTCTCCTGCAAGTGCATGCACCTGCGGAAAAAAAAAATAGGAATCAACTCGGGATGGGACGAGCAGATGATGTAATTGTTTCCTTGCAGGACTCCCATACAGTCAACTGAGTTTGAGTCCTGGACTTGGCGGCTTAAAACTCATGTTGGGTGCATGTGCCTGTATGCCCAAAATTCTGAGAGGTGAATGGAGAACAGACTTTCTGTTTCCCTGTCTATCTCTCTCTCTGATGAGTGCACGCACCCTATAACAAAACTCTCTTAAAAAAGAATTACCTGTGGGGAGACACAATTACGTTGCTTTTGGTCCTTGTCCACAGGGCAAGAGGTCCCTTCTCAGTAACAACCTCAGAGAAATTTTGGTGCAGCTTTGAGACACCTGGCAGTGTGAAGAGAAGTGAGGAGAAAGTTTCCTGCTCCAGAGCTCTCATTTTCTCAGGTAGATTTTGCATGAGTCTTTTACAGAAGTATTTCTTCATTGACTGCTCACTGTTTTAGCTGTCCAAATAGTTTTCACAGATTCAGTTTTGTTTCCGAGGGACTTCCCCAGAAAGGAGAAAGGTGGAGATTCTCCCCAGGTAGCCATGGTTTGCCCTGGGGCAGAGAGGAATCTGTTCTTTCTGATGTCTGTGGTTTCCGTTTCTTTTTCTTACTGCCAAAGCATTTGACACAGTATTGGGAAATTGAAAACTACGTGTATCCAACCCTGCAACGTCATTTAATTTAAATGTACTATTTAAGTCTCAGGGTAAACTCCATACACTGAGTTCTCCTTCCCCTTTCTTCTTCACCTTATTTCTCTGAGATATGGCTGCAGATTCAGCTGGACATCATGAGCCCTTCACAACCATTACCTTATCTCATGGAATTGGTCCATAGCCAGGGATGTTCCTGACATATATCTCATTCCTTTCCCATGGCAAATATGGCCAGACTAGAAGTACTAGACCCCAGACACTAACCCAGATATATCCTGCTGATTCTATTAATTGAAAAGCTGATCTGGTATCAAAACCCCTAAATAATGTATGTCTTTACTTGATTTATGCATGCTTTGTTCTTGCCATATAAAACCTGTGCATGTATTTGCTGATGGTATGATCCATTGTCCACCTGGCTGTCAGTGGAGCTTTTCTATTAAATGAGTAAACTCATGTCATTCTGTGCTGGAACTCCAAGTGTGTTCTTTGGAGTAGGTAAACATGATGGGCAGGCACCCCAAAGTTGGGGCTCACAAAAACAATGCCCAAACCAGACTTTATTAAAATTTTTTTTTTTTTACTTTAATTTTTTTTGGGGGCCAGCAGGTGGTATGGTGGTGGGGTACTGAGCTCCCAGTAGGTCAACCATTGTTTTAGTCCTGGATCAAGTGGCTTGAAACTCACCAGGTGTGTGTTCATGAATGCTAAAAATTCCAGGAAGAGAATGGATGTTTATGTTGCCATTCCACTGGGGAGGTGATTTCTCACTTTCCTTCTCCCTGTCTCTCTGTCTCTGCACTGAGCCCATATGCCCTATAGTAAAAAACCTTTAAAAAATAAAAGGAACTTACCAATATTTTTTCTCTTGTTGAGGAAGTCATTTTAGTTGGCAATGTGTGGTCAATAGTACAGGAAATAATGTCCATATTTCAGACACTGACATTGTACATTAGTTCAGATACACTCTAAAATGAACTGAGGACATCATCTCACTTTTTTTTCCTGGACCTAGATCTGTTTAAATAAAATAAGGATTTGTTCAAGGTCAGGGACCAGCAGGTGGTGTGGTGGTTAAGGTGCTGGATTCTTCTGCATGGCTGACAGGGTTTTAATATTAGAACTGGTGGTTTGCTTTCTCAATTTTTCTCTCTCCCTGTCATCAAATTAAAATTAATGAATGAATAAAATTAAATAATATAGTTTTTTTTTTTAAAGAATAAACTCGGGAACAGCAGTTAGCCTAATGGCTTTGTCGCTGAACTCCCATGTAGTAGTCCGTGGTTGAGTTTTGGACCCTGTGGCTTAAACTAATGCTGGGCATGTGTGCGTCTGTGCCCAAGATCCCCAGAGGAGAATGGAAGAGAATGGATTGTGTTGTGACCATCCCCCCTGTGGGGTGATTTCTCACTTTCTGTCTCTCTGTTTCTCTCTGTCTCTGTCTCTCTGGTGAACGCACACTTCCTATAGCAAAAACCTCTAAAAAAAAGAATAAACTCATTTAATTAAAAAAAAGTGTTCAAGGTCAGTTAACACTCAGCCTTGAAAATGTATGGCCCTGTGATATTTTCTAGTGGGAGATCTCAATCATCATTTCAAGCTTTTCTATGCTGATTGTTCTATTTTTATTTTAGAGTCTCTATTGTTACTGTATATTTTACTACTATATCATTCATTTTCTCATGGTTTCTAATTGGGTGTAATAATTTTCTCCTATTTAACTTAAATTTTCTCTCTTTCTACTTTTCCACAGTTTTTTTTTTTATCCTATGTACTTGTATTTTCTTATCATTGCTATTTACACAATATATTTCTTTTCTTATCTTGTTTTTGAGATAATTGTCATGATTGATAATTTCTCTGACCCAATGACAATATTAAATAATTAAAGATTAATTTATGCTTAATAAAACCTCTTTGAGAGGAACCCACTGTCAATGATACTGTATTAAGAAGTTTATATTCACACACAGCAGAAGATTTGTTTGAGATTTGGATGAGATTGATCTAAGTAAAATTTGAGTATTATTTTTAGAAGACAGCAATGGAATAGACATTTTTAAAAATTTATTTTTGGCAAAAATGAGATTTTAAATCAGTTTTCAGTGGAGTTTACAAAACTAATAAAGGGTTGATAACAAATGGGACTGTGGGAACAGCGGATGTTATAGTGCTTATGTTGCTGGACTCTCATGTAGTTGACCACATTTTAAATCCTGGACTGGGTGGCTTTTAAATCCTGGACTGGGTGGCTTAAGACTCATACTGGGTGTGTGCGCGTGCCTTTCCAAGATTCCAAGAGGAAGAATGTAGAAGAAGGGATTGCAGCTTGGTTGTCTCCCTTGTGGGGTAATTTCTTCCTTTTATCTGTCTCTCTGGTGAGGACTTGTGCCTATCGGAAAAAATATCTCTCAAAAACAAGCAAAAAACAAATAAACTTCTGATTAGTATGAGGCATTATCCTGTCACATCATACTTTTGTGTGTGTGTGTGTGTGTGTGTGTGTGTGTGTGCGTCCCCTCGGGGCATAATATCTACACACAGGACTAGTTGTACAGCACAGGGTATCTGAATATGCTCAATCCAAGTAAGGTTGTTTAATGGAATGAAATCTATTACTATATATTATATATTCTATAAGAAAACAGGTTGAGGGGCCTGTGGTGGTTAAGGGTGCTGGACTCCCACATGGCCTACTCCAGTTTGAGTCCCAGACCTGGTGGCTTGCTTTCTCACTTTTCTCCTCTCTCTCTGTTCACATTAAAATAAATGAATAAAATGAAAGTAATTCTTAAAAAATAAAACAGGTTTTTTTTTAAAGAGAGAAGGATTTTTGCTACAGGAACAAGTGCTCACCAGAAAGGGAAAAGCAGAAAAACAGAAAGCGAGAAACCACACCCTGGGAGGATGACCACAATGCAATTCTTTCTCCTCCATTCTCCTATTGGCATTTAGGCACACACACACATTCTGGGCTCACACCCAGTATGAGTGTCAAGGTCTGGGACTCAAACCACGCGCGACCACATGGGAGTCCAGTAATGTAACCATTACACCATCTGCTGGTCTCAAAATGTTGAAAATTTAAACTGGAAAGAAGACGACAACTCTGTCAAACACTAGAGTTAAAGCACCCACTTCAGTGCACATTCCACCCCTTCCACCTTCATGCATTACATGTTAACAGTGCTTAAAGGTAAATGAGATACTTGTGACAACCACATTGCTATGAACATATTACACACTTTTTCTTGTTATAAACATGTAACTTGTATCTTTTTTTAAAGCTGAAAAATTTGATACTGTTGGTAAACTGCACTCGTTCATAACCTGTGCCACAGGAAGAATAATGAAGTTCTTTATTAAATTATCTTTTTATAATTATGATAGAAATGTTCAAAAGATACCAAAGACATGGGATGGCATAGGGCCCACTCATAAGCCTTTAAGTAACTTCAGACATGTTAGCTGCAGCACATCAAAAAAGTCTAAGGAAACAGTCTAGAAACTCCGAATGCATTTCAGGCTAATTATAAATGCTTCCATAAATAAAATTTTAATTAAGAATCAAAAACATTTTATTCATAGCAAATCTTGTCATATTCTATATGAATGATAATTGAAATAAAGGAGGTATGCATAATGTGTATTTATATTATATTACACACATATATTTATATATATTTATATAAAATGCAATTTTTCCATTTCCAATTAAAATACCATAAAATACAAGCAAAGTGTCTCAGAAACACTGAAACATTCAAAATTAAAACCCTCATTCATCCCTTCACATTCCAAAATAAAAGCACTACAAAAGCCCACTATATATATTGTCGTTATTTATGGCCTGGCCCTCCACGTTATATATTATAACAATATAAGTTCTATTTAAATATACTGTGCCCAAAACTGTCACAAAAATATTAATAACTACCTTTAAAACGTGAATAGCTGGTTTTCATTTTTTAAGAGAGATTTTTCTTTAGAGAGTGTGTATGGGAGTATTAGGCTGTCATGCCTGGGAGTATCTGGCTGAAGACAAAGGAGAGATGGCAGAGGCTGGTGGTCGTGGGGCTTTTTCTGGAGGATGGAAACGGCTCTGAACTTTGTGGTAGCTGATGCCCCTTCCTCTGCTGCCACTTGTGTCTGGACTGCAATGAAGTAATGGCTGCTGTGATGGCTCCTGGATGGTTCAATGACTGGGGCTGCTTTTTAGCAGCCAGAAGCCTGCCAAAGGTGGCAGGACAATGGGGAGAAGAATCATCCACAGAAAGGCTGTCCCATCTATTTCCTCCTGAGCTTGAGCCAGGCGGGGTGCAGCAGCAGCAGTTGGGAGGTTCAAAACTGGACATGTCCCCATTGCTGCACTGTTGGAGGACCAGCTCTCTGGGGGTCTCACCCCTGGAAGCCATGAGTCTGTGTGTGTGGGGTTCACCATCAGAGTGAGGGGAGGACATAGCCTTGCTCTTCCCCTCCTGGTTTGAATTGGGCTTTTCTGTCCCTGTCCTGGTAGACACTCCAGGGAATGTGCCCAGGCACTTTGCCCACATGGTAGGCAGTGTAGAGACAATGTCCTTATGATGTGCTGTGCAGGTATAGGGGTGACTAGAGGTCTCCTCAGTGGCAAACACAGAGGCCAGAATATGCTTGTCGTGTTTGAACATCCTCTATAATGAAAGAAGGGCATCAGGCACCAAAGCACGTGTAGCCTATGGCAGTTTTCTGAGGTCCATCTGGAGGCATCACATACTTTGCTGTCTGTGGATGGAAGATACTGGTTTACAATAAACCGTTGTTTCTCCTATGACCTTGAACAGTGACTCCAAGTGTTAGTGGAGTAGCCACAGTTTCAGGAAGAGGTAACATAGCTCCATAGTCTTTTCGGGACAAATTCTCCATTCAGAAAATAATACTGTAAGTGCTGAGGATTTTTTGTAAATTCCCTCCCTGGATAAAAATTTCACCATTTTAAATTTTGGTAACTATACAGTCCATTATATTTACTGCATTACCAGTGTTGCAATAATCTAGCTTGTTTAGAGCATTTTAGTTACCTGAAAAGAAACAAAACCATCATACACAGCTACCAGGGATCCACTTTCTGTCTCTGGAGTGCTTCCTGTTCATGATGTTCCACATAAACAGAGTCACTCACTGCATGGCCTTTTGTGTCCCGCCTTGCTCACTCTGACCATTTCTATGATTCACCACTGTTGTGACATGAATGAGGGCTTCTTTTTTTATGTTTGTGATTAAATATACATGAGATAATTTTACCATTTAAGACATTGTTTTGGTGTCATGTGCAGTGTTTTAAACGGTGTCACTGGGTTGTGATCCTCTCACCTCGGCTTCCTGAGTAGCTGAGTACACAGGTGTACAACACTACATCTTGCCTTTTAGGATGGACCAGACACTGAACTCCAGCTTCCCATGTGATCTCTGCCTGCAACTAACACTGTTCAGTGTGTGTTTCCATACTTGGTGCTAAACTTTATTTTTAGATGAGACAGATGAGAGAGAAGGAAAGGATGTGACATAGATAGGTATTTTTGACATGGTCTCTCTGTGTTGTAATCAACTGCCCAAGATTTCAAATGACCTGGGATTATAGTTGCACACTGCTGTACTTGGTGTATTCATGTCGGCCCAGGACCTGAATCTCCATCTCCTTCCGTCCTCTATTTTTCCAAGTGGTGGCACTATCTGTGTGCTAGTGCAGCTTGTGATAGACCATTTCTCTTTTTTAATAAAGAAATTGAATGTTTATTACTTATTTTGTATTTTGCTGCAGAACTGTTGCTTTCACTGTATAAAATTGCACCAGCAAATGAAGTATACAGCAAAAGTAAAATAGTAATATTCCTTCACATTATACAAAACACCACAACTCTTTTCTACTCTCAGTTATTTGCAGTGGAGATTATTATATATTTTGACTTAGACCCAGGGGTGGATATAATCAAGAGCATTTTTTTTTTGACCTGGACCATTTTAAATATAATAAGAATTTATTAAAGGTCAGTTCACATTTATGGCCCTGAGATCTTCTTCAAAGGAAGATTCCTTTTTCAAAGGAAGATCTCAGGTATCATTTCAAGCTTTTCTATGCTGTTCCCAAAATTCCAAGAGAAGAAGGAATTGTGGTGTGACCATCCCCTTGGGTATGCTTTCTCACTGTAACTCTCTGCCTATCTCTCTCCAGTGAGTGTACATACTCTATGTGAAAAACCTATAAAATGAAAAATTCATGTTTTTACTATCATTGATTTCAGTGACTCTTTAGATTTCAGCCTTGTTTTCGTTAGTGTTTACAGTCATTCAGGAGTAGGTTATTTCATTCTCATGTGTTTGTGTATTTTTGAGGGTTCTTTCTGCAGTTAATTTCAAGTTTAATTCCATTGTGGTAAGAGAAGATGTTGGCTATAGTATCTATACATTGGAATTTTTTTCACCAGGGCTCTAGGGCTTTATTAGAAATGTAGTTGACTGCTACAGAGGCCCTATATTACATTTCTTTTAGGCCTCTTCCCTCTCTTCACATCCCTCTGTAGGGGAGGTCTGGAGGCCATTCTAAAAGATAAATCTGGTGAGAGTAAGAAACATCAATACTTTCTCCAAAGTTGTCTTCATCAGCTGATGTGTCCTTCTCACTATAATTATGAATTTTCTCATGGAAAAAGTAATACTTTTAGCTCTCATCTTCAAGGTCCTCCATGTCTACATCCTATGAGGGCGGCTTTTGCATTTTTTTTTTTTTTTTTAACCTTTGGGCTCTGGTTCACTAGTCCTGGCCGACTTTGAGGGGGCTTCCACCTCCAGGTCTTCCTTCTCTTTCTGGGCAAGCCGGATCTGCTTGAAGAATTTTCTGCACGTTTTTGTGCATAATGTTGGAACATGCACTATCCACTTCTTGAAATGGTGCTGCATGATCAGTCCTTGGTCCACCACAGCCCTTACCTCTGGGTGCCTTAGTCGCTGCTCCCAGCTTGAACACCTGCCTATAGTTGAACAGCTTCTTCAGCTCTGTTTAGGACTGTTGATCTTTCCCCTCTGAGGACCATGTATATTATACATTGGAATTTTTTTAGTAGTGGAGTTTGTGTCAAAGTGACACGGCATGTGCTGGAAGGCTCCAGGTCCCAAGGTAGACCTAGGGGAAGCTGTGGTGTGCATCCTGGTCAAGACTGGTGCAACACCCTGTCTCCTTTGGTGGCAGCATCAGGTGGATGTGACTGAGAAAGGAGTTTCTTATTTCTGAAAACACCATAGAGCCAAGGTATTATATGAGTCATGACTCATGCTACTTGTGAAACCCAAAATCCATAATTTCTCCATTTAGGCACCTCAGTTATCACAGGAGCATCTCTGTGCCCACCAAAAAGCACTGCTGGGCATGGGATACCAATCTGTCCCCCAATTTAGTGTTCAGCTATAGCCTGTGGGGTGTCAGATATGGTAGGTAATGGGGTTCTGTTACGGAGTTAGAGTTTGGTTAGTGGTAGGGTTATGGGTAGGGCTTAGGAGTTAGGGCTTTGTGTTTCAGGTTTGATGATGGGGTTAGGTGGTTAGGTTTTAGTAGTGGGTGGCTGGGGTAAATCTAGTCAGGTGTGTGTCCTGAGGCATACCTGGGGGAATTTAGGGTGCATGCTCAGTCAAAACTGCCTTGACACCAAGGCTCCATCATTTCCTGCCCTGCCGAGTCTAGCTCAGCATGAGCACGTTTCTCTGATTGTAAAAGACTGTGGGTTAGAAATAGACGCAATAACAAACACACAAATTATTTTCTTATTTTCTTATTTTACACTGATATTTCGTTACTCTGGTATTTCTTTTTTCTACTCTGGTATTTCTTTTACTCTGGTATTTTTCTTTTACTTTGGTATTTGTTTTACTATGGTATTTTTTTTTACTCTAGCATGTCTTTATCTTTTCCTCTTAGTTTATGTTGTAGGATCCTTACCTTAATAATATCTGGCTGGATGCAAGGAGTGTTTACTTGCCTGACTCTTTCCTTGTACTCATGCAAGACGTTGGGCGCCGCTTTTCCAGGACCAGCTTGGCGTGAACACATTTCTCTCATTGGGGAAGGATGCAGATTAGAAATAGATGCAATAACAAACACACAAACACACAAGTATAGAAAAGCGAGGATTGGGTGGGCACAGCTTCTCTGATGGAGAAGTTGTGACCTGCATTACCCTCAGGCTTATTCTTTTAAAGGGCAGAAAATAGGGGAAGGGGAAAATAGGGTGCAAAAGGAATGGGGAGGAAGGAAGTAGAATGTAAAGAAAATAAGGGAGGAGAAATTATAATGCAAAGCCAGTTGTTTTTGATTGTAAATTGTCTGAAGATGTGAAAATCACTGGTAACATATAATTTCTCTGATGTTTTTTGGGGAACAATCTTATAAATGCCTGTGACTTTCTTTAGCCTCATACTGGGCATTATGGGGTATTGGGTATCAACAATAGGAAGCCAACCATTGACAACAGGCACATACTGCTTTCATTTGTGAATACTTTTCAATAGCTCTGCTACAGTAGTGCATATTTGCATGTGTCTATAGGCCACATGTTTTAATCACATGTTTTCAGTTTGGCTGCTCTCCACACTGCCCTGCTCCTGAAGACAGCAGTGTGTGTTTACAGTCTTACAACTTATGAAACCCCACATTGGTAAATCTTCTTTGTAGGTATCTCTGCAAAGACAGGAGCTTCTCCTCAGTGTCCACCAGAGAGCACTGCTTCATATTGGATGACTCACCTCATCCAAAGTGCTTACCCATTGTAAGTAAGGTTTGAGATTGTGTTTTGGAGTTATGGTTGGTTTAGTAGTAAGGTAATGGTTTTGGATGTTTTGAGGTTTGATGATTGTGTTTAGGGTTATGAATTAGGTTTTAGTGTTTAGGATTTAGGGGGTAAGGCTTTTAGGCTCCAGATCCTCAGGTAGACCCTTCAGGGAGCTGAGGTGTATGTCCTCAGTGAAAGGCTGGCTATACACAATTGCTCCATCATGGCAGATGTTGTACTATAGTCATCTGGTGCAGGATGGAAGGATCTGGGTCACAAGTAGGAACTGGAAGAAGGTAGGGTGCATGCACTTGTCAAGGCTGGTGTTACATCCTGACTCCTTTGTCAGCAGAGGTTAGGTTGAATCAGCATGGTATAGGCTAGAGGACTCCTAGTCTGCAGGCATTCCAGGTGGAGCTACAGTGTGCACCTCAGTCAGGACTGTCATGATACCCCAGTGCTGTCACTGGATGTGGTCAGGTTGAAGTGAAATCTCTGGTACTCAAGGCAGACTTGGGAAAAGCTGGGATGTGTACCCCTGTCAAGGCCGACATAACACCCCAGCTCTGTCACCAGTCGAGGTTATGTTAAAATGGTTTACCATAGGCTTGAAGACTATGAGTCACCAGGAGGACCTGGGAGGAGGCAGGGCATACATCCTAGTCAGGGCTAGCATGCCATTGTGGCTCCATTGATAGTGAAGGTAGAGTCAAAGTGGCACGGTACAGGTTGAAATTCTCCAGATACAAGGTGGACCTGGAGGAAGCTTAGGAACTTGCCCTGGTCGAGGTTGGCACAGCAGGTGGTGCCATCAGTACTGGAGTTTGGGTCAAAGTGACACAGCATGGATGGGAATGCTCCAGGTTCCAAGAGGACTGGAGGGGAAATTGAGCGCACACTGCAGGCAAGGCTGTTTCTACAATGGCTCCGCAAGTGGTGGGGTTAAGGGGTATGGAGCCGAGGAAGGAGTCTCCTAATCACGAAAGTACAATTGCTTAGGGAATACATAATTATTCACTCAAAAATCCTTAAGTGTATAATCAGTTATGATTTCATTCAGTTCTGTGTACTTATAATGAATATCACTTGACTTTATTTAGCAGTGTCTTGAATCCATATTTAACTCAGCTAGAGTTCTGAGGACACTTCCTTAGTCCTGTGATGTGACCTCACAGTTATTTCTGTAAAAACATCAGACACTATACTCAGAACACCCATCATACTTCTCCACTAGGTTTTAAGAGT
Organism: Tupaia tana; assembly: GCA_026018925.1. Classification (NCBI taxonomy): domain Eukaryota; kingdom Metazoa; phylum Chordata; class Mammalia; order Scandentia; family Tupaiidae; genus Tupaia; species Tupaia tana. The sequence continues at coordinate 12,712,444 of JAKSZU010000024.1, read as the reverse complement.
TGATACAATTACAGACAAGTGTCCAGATGTGAACCCTGAAGTCAGTTGATCCCACTAAAAATCCAGGAGGGTTTTTAGGCTATAATAATGTGACCTGGTCCTACATTACTGCCTATGGTCAGTAGGGGAGCTTAGTGGCATCTGACTAGTCACCTTGTCCAGCACCACCCCTAAGAGCCAACAGGGTGGGCTTTGGTGCAGCCAGTGAGTGAGCATAGCCTACCTCAGCCATGAGGACAGCAGTGTGGGCGGACACCCTTACAATTTATGAAACCTTCCGTTGATAACTTTTCCCAGTAGTCCCCTCAGTAAACACAGTAGCTTCCCTTCAGTGCCCATCGGAGAGCACTGCTGGGCATTGGGGTGATTGGTCACAACTACAGTGTGAACTCTACCTTAAATCTTGGCCCCTACCTAGTGCTGAGCCACAGTCTGTGTGCTGCTGGATGTGGTAGGTAAGTGTTGGGATTGTGTTATGTAGCTGTGGTTTGATTAGTCTCGAGGTTGGGGATATGGGTTTGTAGATATAGAATGGTTTTTAAAGTCTTGTGATGCATTTTAGGTCACGTTTAGTCTTTGGGGGTTAGTTAAGGCTGGTAGACTCTGTGTTCTGGGGAAGAGCTTGGGGGAGCTTGGGTGCACCCTGACTCCTTACTGGCAAGGGTTGAGTCAAAGCAGCCTGGCGTGGGAAGACTAGTCCAGAGGCATATTTGTGGGGCTGCAGTGTATAACTTGGTCAAAGCCAGCATGGTGGCATTGGTCAGGGTGAGGCTCCTTGGCAGTGGATGTAGGCTTTGGCTCTCATGGAGGAACTTGGGAAAAGCCAAGGTCTGTGCCAAGGCCAAGACTGGCATGACACCCCAGGTTTGTCATTGGCATTGGTCAGGATAGTGGGTCTGGCGATGTCTGGAAATGCTCTGGGTCCCTTGGAGGACTCGGGGAAGTCTGGGTATGCATTCCCAGTCAAGATTGACATGACATCCTGACTCCATCAATGTTGCTGTTTGGGAAAAGGTGGTCCTAGCAGTGGCTAGAAGTGCTACGTCCAAAGAAAGCCTGGCGGAAGGGGATGTGTGTGCTAGTCAAGACTGATAAAACACCCTTGCTTTGTGACCAGAATTAGTTGGTACAGGGTAAGCTGGTGGTGGCTGGGAGGCACAGGGATTTATGGGAGGTCCTGGGGGCAGCCAGGGTATGTGCCCCAGTCCTGACTCAAATGATTTGCTGGCTCCATTGGTGACATTGTTAGGAGCAAGGCAGCTCCATGTTGGTTTGAAGGCTTTGGGTTCAGCTGAGGACCTGGGGTGAGCCAGGATGCATATCCTAGTCAAGATCAGCATGCTACTCTGTCTCTGTTGGTGGCATTTGTCAGGTCAATGTGTTCTGGCAGGAACTGCAAGGCTTTTGGTCCTCAGGAGGAGGTGGGGGTAGCCGTGGTGCACGCCCCAAAGTCACCATGACACCAGGTCTGTTGCTGACAGAGGTTGGGATGAAGTAGGATGGCATAATTTGGAATGCTTTGGGTCATGAGGCAGAACAAGGGGAAGCTAGAGTACACATGCCTGTCGAGACCAGTGCCACACTCCAGCTGAATCGGTTTTAGAAAGGAGCGTCTTTATCCCAAAAACGTAATGTAAGTGAATAAGGAAACTTTCACTCAACATATTGTAATTCGATCATCACTTATGAATCCGTTCAATTCCATGTAATCATCAGTATTGTCTGACCTTATTTAGCAGTGTTATGAATACTTCGTTTTCTCATCTATAGTTCTAGAGAACTTCTTTTAGTCCAGTAATGCAGCTTCCCAGTTATTTCCATAATGACCTCAGATACCACACTCAGGACAACCATTATAGTGCATCCTTAGGTCTTAAGAGTCCATCTGATTACAGAGAAGTCACCAAATATTAACCCTAAAGTTGATCGATTTCAGCGGACATCCAGGAGGGTGTTTTAAGTTCTGTTAGTGTGATTTTATCTTCTACCACCTCCTCTGGCCAGCAGGCAGAGGTCAGCCTCAGCTAATCCCACATCTTGTCCTGTATTACCCATGATAACCACCAGGGGGAGCTCTGTATCAGCTGACCAGAGAAGTTTGTCTTCCCATCTCTAATGAATGTCATGTGGGTGGACCCCCTCCTCACTTGTGAAACTTTGTGTCTATCATTCTTCCCAGTAGGTACCTCAGTGACCACAGGAGATTCTCACTGTGCACTAGAGAGCACTGCTGGGTATTGGATGCTGAACATCTGCATAGTGATATCTGGTACTGAGCCGCAGCCTGAAGGCTACCAGAGATGGTAGGTAAGGATTGTGGTTGGGTTTTGGTTTAGGGTTGGGGTATAGTTAGGATTACAGTTAGGAGTTAAGAGTTAGGGGTTGGGGTCTGATGTTTGGAATTATGGTTTGGGGTTAGCATTAGAGATTTCAAGTAAGATTTTAGGATTAGGTGATTAGAGGGTCAGGATGGAAGGCTCTGGGTTTACAGACAGACCTGAGGGGAGCTGTGGTATGCACACTGGTCAAGACTGGCACAACACCCTAGCTATGTAGGCAGTGGAGGTCAGTCCCCTCAGCCTGGCATGGACCAGAAGGCTCCAGGTCTCAAGTCATACCTGGTGGGAACTGAGGTGCACAACACAGTGAAGTCTGGTAGGACTCACTGCCTCTGTTGCCGCCAGTGGTCAGGTAATAGAAACCTGGTTTGGGGTGGAAAGACTTGGGTGATTAGGCAGAACTGGTTGTCGCTGGGTGGCATACTTTAGTCAAGGACATTGTAATACCCTGACTCTTTCTGCATTAGAGGTCTGGTTGTAGCAGCTTGATGTGAACTGGAAGGCTTTGGATCCTGAGGCAGACCTGAGGCAAGTTAGTGTATATGCCCAGATCAAGGCCACCACATTCCAGCTCTTTTGGGGACAGAGGTAGGGTTAAAGAAGCCTGACCTGGATTGGATGGCTCTGGGTTTTGAGGCATACCTTGAGAAAAGTGCAACAAAAATCCTCTTCAAGGCTAGTACAACACCCCAGTTTTGTTGGTAGCAGATGTTGAGGCAAAGCACCAATTATGAGCTGGACGATTCTGGGTCCTAAGGTGGACCTAAGGGAAACGGATGTGGGGCCTTGTCATGGCCATCCTGATACCCTTGCTTGGTTTGTGGTGGAATTCAGGGTGAAGCAACCCACTGTGTGCTGAAAGACCTCATTTGTAGAGGTATACCTGGGGTTAGCTGCTGTGTGCAGTGCATGCTTTAGTCAAGGCTAGCTCTGCACTCTGTTTTTATTGGCACCAGGGCCAGAGTGATGAGGATGAGAAAGGAATGCCTTATCTCTAAAAACACAATGTTACTGAAAAAGTATTCACTCAAAAATTCCTAAGTATATATTTAGTCATTAATTCATTCAGTCTTGTGTCTTTTTAGCAGTGTCTTGGTTCCATATACTTCTCATCTAGAGTCCTGGAGACCTTTTTTTTGTCCAGTGATGTGGCTTTACAGATATGTCCATAATGAGCTCAGACAACATACCCAGAGCACCCATTGTAGTTCTCTGTAGGTTTCAAGTATTGATCTGGCTATAGACAGCTCACCAGATCTGGACTCTGAAGTCAATTAATCACACAGGATGTCTGGGAGGGGTTTTATTTGGTTGTTAACCTGATCGTTATGCACCACCCACTATGGTCATCAGGGGGAGCTAGGCCACATCTAACCAGTCATGTTGTCCTGCATTTGCCTAAGAGTCACCGTGGAGATCTCTTGCTCCGCTAACTAGAGAGCATTTCCTGCCCTGCCCCTGAAGACAGCAGTGTGGGTTGACCCCCTTACAACTTGTGAAAACCCACATTGGTATTCCTCCCAGCAGGCACTTCAGTAAATGCAAGAGCTTCTCTTCAGTGCCCACCAGAGAGTAAGGCTGGGTGTTAGGTGACTGGCCACATGCCCAGTGATTACCTATCTGTCCCAATATAGTGCTGATATGAGGGCTGTTAGATGTGGTAGGTAAAGTTTGTGATTGTGTTATGAAGATATGGTTCTTTTAAGTGGTATGGTGAGGTTTGGTGATGGGATTTGTAGTAAAGGATTGGGTTTTAATGTTTAGAGTTTAGCGGGTAATGCTGGTAGGTTCCAGGTCCCAAGGTGAACCTAGGGGGAGTTAAAGTATATACCCTCAGTGAAAGGCTGGCTAGACACCAGTGGTGGTCCATCATGGTGGAGGTTGTGTTGAAGTGGTCTAGCATGGGCTTGAAGGGTCTGTGTCATGAGTCGGACTGGAGCGAGAGTGGTTGTGACACCTCAATTTATTCAGTGGCTGAGTTTTGGTTGAAGTTGACTGGTGTGGGCTTTAAGTTTCTGGGTCTGCAGACACATCTGGGGGAAGCTGCAGTGCACAACCTGATCAAGGCTGGCAGGATGCCCTGACTCTACAAATTGCATTGGTCAGGGCAAGGCAACCTAGCAGTGGCTGGAAGACTTCAGGTCTCAAGGAGGACCTAGTGAAATCCAGAGTGCATGCCTCAGTTATAACTGGAGGACATCCCAGCTGCATTTGTGGACTTGGTCGGGTCAAGGCATCCCTGCAGTTGCTGGAAGGCTCCAGGTTGAGGAGAATTTGGGGTAACAGGATTTGGTCAAGGCTGATGGGACAGCCCTGTTTAGTTCACGGCATTGGCTGGAGCAAGGTGGTCCAGTGGTGGGTGGAGTGCTCCGAGTCACAAGGAGTACCAGGGGAAGCTGGACAAGACGAGCATGTCACCTGGGCTTTGTCAGGGACTTTGGACAGGGCAAGTGACCTAGTCGTGGCTGGAAGGCTTAAGGTCCTGAAAAGGTTTTGGGGGACCTGGTGTATATGCCTCCATCCAGGTTGGCATGACAGCCTGGCTACATCAATAGTATTTATGTTGAAGTGGACTGACAGTGGCTAGAAGGCTCCAGATACAAGGAAGAACCTGGGGGGAAGCCAAGGGGCATGCCTTTGTCAAGATCAGTGTGATACTCCAGTTTCATCAGTGGCATTGGTTGGGGTGATGCAGCCTGATAATGGCTGGAAGGCTTTGGGTCCTGGGAAGGACCTTGCGGGAGGTGGTGGGGGTGTTACTTGGTCAAGACTGTCAGAACATCCTGGTTCTGTCATCAGCATTGGTTGGAACAAGGTGGCCCGGTGGTGATGAGAAGGGTGAACTGGGACTCATGCCTAGATCAAGACTAGCATGACACTCTACCTCTACTAGTGTTAAGGTTTTGGGCAGGACCTGGCAGGAGCCAGGGTGCATGCTTTGTCAAGGCCATCATGAGACCCTAGCTCTGTCATTGTCACAGGTCGGGTTGAAGAGGTGTGAGGTAGAATGATCTAGTTTCCAAGGTGGGCTGACAGGAAGATTGGGCATGTACCCCTGTCAAGGCCAATTTTGCACTTCATCTCCGTCAGTGACAGGACCAGAGAGGCCTAGAAAGGATTGCCTTAATCTCCACAACACAATGTGATTGTATAAGGAATTTTTCACTCTATTTTCCTAATTCAGTAATTAGTCATGAATCCCTTCAGTCACATATAATCATTGCCACTGTTGATTGACCTTGTTTATCAGTGTTCTGAATCTGTTTTCTCAGGCAGAGACTTATCTTTAGTCCAGTAATGTGACTTTACAGTTATTTCAATAATGACCTTAGGCATCATAACCAGAACACTCGTCATAGTTGTTTGCTAGGTCATCTGGTTATAGACAATACACCAAATCCGAACCCTAAATTTGATCCCACCAATAGTTGGGAGGAAGTTTTTATCTCTGTTTATGTTAGTTTGTCTTGCACTACCTCCTATGGTCAGCAGATGGAGCTCTAACTCAGATAACTACACACCTTGTCCTACATCACGCAGATAGCCGGCAGGGGGAACTTTGGATCAGCTAACCAGAGAGGCTTGTCTTTCCCATCCCTGATGAGAGCAATGTGGGTGGATCCCCTTTTCAATTATGAAAATTTGTGTTTTTAATTTCTCCTAGTACACATCTCAGCCACCACGAGGAGTTTCTCTTCAATGTGCACCAGGAAGCTCTGCTGGCCATTGCATACTGTCCTCTCCCACAGTGAGTATCACATTTATTCTTGAACATGGTGCTTAGGTACAATCTGAGGGCAACCAGAGATGGTACGTAGGGATTGTGTTTGGGTTATGGGGTTAGGGTCAGGTTCATGTTAGGGTTATGGTTATGGGATAGGAGTTTGGGATTGGAGTTTGAGTTTAGGAAGTATGGTTTGTGTGTTGGCATTAGCATTTGCTGTAAGATTTGTAGGTTAGACTACTAGTGGATCAGGATGGAAGGCTCTAAGTTAAGAGGCAGACCTGAGGGGAAACTTTGATACACTCAGTGGTCAAGATTACCATAATATTCTGGCTCTGTAGGTAGTGCAGGTCACTCACAATGGCCCAGTATGGCCTGGAAGGCTCTAGGTCCCATGTAGTATCTTGGGAGAGCTGGGGTACACACCATAGTGAAGTCTGTCATGATTCCTTGACTCTGTTGCTGGTAGTGATTGGGTCAGTGCAGCTAAGTGTAGGCTGGAAAGCTCTGGGTAATGAATCAGACCTGGGTGGATCTGGGTTGCACACTTCGGTAAAGGTTGGTGTGGCACTCTGACTCCTTTGGAGCAGAGATTGGGTTGAAGAGGTCTGAATACAGACTGGAAGGCTCTGATCCTGAGGTCAACCTGGGGAGAGCTAGTATGCATGACCCAGTCTCGGACAATACCATACTACAGGTCATTTAGTGAAAGAGATAGGTTTAAGAAGACTGGCATTGACTGGATGTCTCTGGGAGATCCCCCAAGGCAGGGATCTTCGATGTACACCCTGGTTAAGGCTAGCATGATGTCTGCTTTTGTCAGTTGTAGAAGTCTGGCCAAAGGTCCAAGTAATAGCTAGAGGATTCTGGGTCCAAAGCTGTCCCTAAGGGAAGCTGGAGTGCAGGTTCTATTCAAAGCCAGCATGATATCTAAGCTACGTATGTGGTGAAAATCAGGATAAAGTAAGCTGGTGTGGGCTGGAAGAGCTCAAGTACTGAGGTATATCTGGGGGACGTGCAGTGCTTTGTGCAGTCACGTTCGGCTCTGCATTCTAGCTCCATCAGCAGCAGGGTTGGATGGATGGGGATAGGAATGGGTGCTTTAATACTGAAAACACAACTATACTGAGTAATTATTCACTCAAAAAATCCATAAGTGGATAATCAGTCCTGAACTCGTTCAGCACCATGTAATCACGAGTATTGCTTGACTTTGTTTAGTTGTGTTTTGAATCCATCTTGTTAGATATATAGCCCTGGAGACCCTTATTTAGTCCAGTGATGTTATTTTCTTAATGACCTCAGAGAACATACATAGAACACCTATCATAATTCTCTGTAGGTCTGAAGAGTTGATTTGGTTATACACAAATCCTCAAATCTGAACCCTGAAGTTAGTTGATCTCACAAGACACCCCGGTGTGGGTTATTATTATTTTTTTTTTGGCTGTTAATGTGACTATGTTTTGTACCACCCGACATTGTCAGCATGGGGATCTAGGCCACATCTAACCAGTTGCATTGTCTTGCACTGCCCCCAAGAGCCAGCAGAGAGAGCTCTGGCTCAGGGCCTTTCCTGCCCTGCCTCTGAGGACAGCAGTGTGTGTGGACCCCCTTACTACCTGCGAAAACTCGCATTGATAATTTTTCCCAGCTGGCACCTCAGTGAACACATTATCTTCTCCCAGAGAGCATTGCTGGGCATTGGGTGGCTGGCCCCATCTATGGCAGTACCCATATGTGTCCCAACCTACTGTTGAGCCACAGTCTGTGGAATGCTGTATATCATAGGTAAAGGTTGGCATTGTTGTATGGAGATATTGTTAGAAATAGAGGTAGGGTTATGGTTACAGGTGTTTTAAGTCTGGTGATTTGGTTAGAAGTTTCTGGTTAGATTTTAGTGTTTTGTGGTTAGAGGATGAGGCTGGTAGTTTGCTTTTGAGGTGAACCTGGGGTGACCTGGAGTGTATGCCTCAGTCAATGCCAGCTTGACATGAAGTGTTTGTTAAGGTGGAGGTTGTGTTAAAGTGGGCCAGGGTATGCTGGAAGGCTGTGGGTCATAAGGTGGACCTGGGCAGAGTTCGGGTGCATGACCTGGTTAAGGTCACTGAGACACCACAATTCCTTCAACCGCATAGGTTAAGTCTAAGCAGTTCAGTGTGTACTGGAAGCCTTGGGATTTATAGGTATACTTGGGGGAATCTGCTGTTCTCACCCCAGTCAAGGGTGATGGCATGATACTCTGGATGTGTTAGTGGCACTGGTCAGGGACACGTGGATGGATGGTGGGTGGAGGGCTTTAGGTCATGAGGAGGACCTGGAAAAATCCATTTGTGCCTTGATCAATCCCAGCACGACACCCCGGCACCATCAGTGTTGGTTGGGTTGAGGCATCCCTGTGGTTGCTGGAAGGCTTTAGATCTAGAGTAGGATCTAGGGTAGCTGGTATGAACTCACTGGTTAAGACCTGTGTAACACCCTGGGTCTGTCAATGGCATCGGTTGGGGTCAGGCAGCCTGGCAGGAGCTGTATGCTCTGGGACAAGAAGAGGATTTGGGGGAGCTGAGGCTTGTGCCGTGGTCAAAAGCATTGTAATACCCTTGCTCTGTTGGCTGGCTTGGTGAGGGTGAGGTGGCCCATCATTTGCTGAAAGGCTCCGGTTCTGGAAGAGGACCTTGGACAGCTAGGGTGAATACCTTGATCTGTAGAGGCATGACACCCATATGATGTTGATGGTTTTGGAAAGGGAGAAGTTACCTTGTGGTGGCTGTAAGGCTCAGGGTTCTAAAAATGTTTAGGTGATCTCGAGTGCATGCCTTGGTTAAGATGCACAACACCTCAGCTCAATCCACAACATTGGTTTAAGTTTGCCTGGAGGTGGCTGGAAGGTTCCAGGTCTTGGGAAGGATCTTGGGTGAGCCTGGGCATACCCCAGGCAATAACAGTGTGACATTGCAGCTTTGTTGATGGCTTTGGTTGAGGTGAGGCTGCCTTGTGGTGACTGGATTGCTGGAGATAGAAGGTAAGTCTACCAATTGGGTTATGGATCTAAGATTGTGTTAAGATAATGCTCATGGGATAGGTGTTAGAAAATTGGGATGCAGTTTATTTTATGGTTGCGGTTAAGATCAGGATCAGGATCAGGGTCAGTGTCCTGAGAAGGACCTGGGTGGAAATAGGGGCCATGCCTTGATCAAAACCAGTGTGATAACCTGGCTCTGTTGGTGGCATTGGTTGGGGCTAGGTGGTTGGACGGCTTTGGGTCCTGAGGGTGTACCATGGGCAGGTGGTGTTATTGCCTAGGTCAACACTGGCATGATCTCCTGACTTTGTCAATGGCAGTGGTTAGGCTGAGGGTATGGTAGTGTCTTGAAGGGGTTCTGATCCCAGGGAGGATTTGGGGAGAGCCAGTGTGTGTGCTCTCAATAAGAGTAGCACAACATCCCAGCCACATTGGCAGCGTTGTTCAGGCAAGGAGGCCTAACTCCAGATCCGAAAGAAAACTTGGTGAGGCAGGAGAGCATGCCCTGGCCAAGACTGCGTGACACCCCATTCTCTCAGTGTGGTTTTTCAGGGTGAGGCAGCCTGATAGTAGCTTGAAGGCTCTGCATCTTGGGCATCACCTGGGGGCAGATGGGGTCCATGTCTCTGTCAAGATCAGCTCAACACCCTGGCTTTGTTGGAGGTATTGGTTATAGTGAGGCATTCTGGTGGGAATTGGAATATTGTGGGTTCTGTGAGGACGTAGAGTGAGCCAAGGCTGCATACCCTAGAGAAACCTGGCATAACATTGCAGTTTAATTGGTGGTGTTGGTTGGGTCAAAGTAGCCCTGTGGTTGCTGGAAGGCACCATGTCCTGGTGAAGACTGGGGTGAACCAAGGTGTGTGCCCTAGGCAAGACTGGTGTGACACTTCAGCTCTGTTGGTAGTGTTGGTGAGTGTTAGGTAACCCATAGTGGCTGGAAGTTTTTGGGTTTTGGGAGGGACTTGGTGTGTGTGTGTTGTGGCGCTGGTATACACTTTCTGGTCAAGGTCAGTGTGGTGCTCCAACTTCGTTGGCAGTATTGTTTATGGTGAGGTGTCCTGGCAGCGACTGGAAGGCTTTGGGTCCTGGGGAGTACCTGGTGGTATCCACGGCTCTTGCCCTGGCAAGGCCAGTGCAGCACTCTGGCATAATTTCTGACAGAGGTCAGTTTGAAGCAGCCTGGCATAGATTGGAATGCTCTGGGTCTCAAGGAGGACTGTGAGGAAACTCATATATGCACCTGTCAAGTTCCGGCTTGCACTCCAGCTCCATTGGTGGCTGTACCAGTGGCTTAGAAAGGAGTGCCTTAGAAATGACAACACTGTTAGTGAACAATGAAATTTTCTGTCAATTTCCCTCATTTGATAATGAGTCATGAATCCATTCTATCCTGTGTCATCATTGCTACTGTTGACTGACCTTGGTGATTCGTGTTCTGAATCCATCTTCTCAGCTAGAGCCTTGGCAACCCTTTCTTAGTTCAGTAATGTGCCTTTTCAGTTATGTCCAAAAGATTTCAGATACCACACCAAGAACACCTATCATAGTTTTTCTTTACGATTCAAGAGTTGATCTGGTCATAGATTATGAGGTGGACTGATCATACCCTGTAGCCAGGAGGGTGTTTTTAGGTCTGTAAATGTGACTTTGTCCTTCAAAAACTCCTGTGGCCAGCAGGCGGATTTCAGCCTCAGAGAACCACATACCTTGTCCTGCAGTGCTCATGAGAGCTGGGGTATACACCACAGTCAAGTCCAGTATGATGTCTTGGCTCTGTTGTTGGTGATGGTAAGGTCAAAGCAGCCCAGTTTTGGCTGGAATATTGTGAGTCATGAGGCAGACTTGGGTGGAGCTGGGTTGCACACTTAGATCACAGCTGGTGCAATTCCCTGACTTCTTCAGCAGTGGAAGTTGGGTAGAAGCTGCCTGCTAAAGGCTGGAAGGTTCCAGAGCCTAAGGTGGACCTGGGGAGAACTAGTATAAATATCTGGATTAAGGTCAGCACCACACTTCTGGTCTTTTGGGGATGGAGGTAGTGTTAAAGCATCCTGGCATGGACTGTATGGCTCTTGGTCATGAGGCATACCTTGGGGGAACTGTAATGTGCACCATGGTCAGTGTCATTTGGGTTGAAGTGCCCTGTATGAGCTGGAAGACTTTTGTTCAAAAAGTGGACCTTAGGGAAACTGGAGTGCAGGCCGTATTTAAAGCCATCATGACACCCCAGCTATGTCTGTTTTTGAGGTTATGGTGAAGCAACCTGGTATGGGTTGGAAACCTTTAATTCCAGAGGCATACCTGGGAGGAGCTATGGTACTTGTTCCACTCAAGGTTGGCTCTATATTCTGGTTACCTTGGCAGCAGAGGTGGAAGGACTGGGATAAGGAAGGAGTGCTTTAATTTAAAAACCAAAATGTTATTGAGTAAGTACTTATTCACTCGAGATATCATAAGGGGTCAATTTATCACAAATTCATTCCATGTCATGTAATCATTATTAGTGTTGCCTGACCATGTGTAGCAATGTCTTGACTTCATCCTCTCAGATGTAATCCTGTAGGCCCTTATTTAGTTCAGTGATGTGACTTCACTGTTATTTCTATTTGTACTTCAGACACCATAACAAGGACACATTTTATAATTTTACTCTAGGTCTCAGGAAGATATCTGGATTTAGACAACTTCTTAAATATGAACTGAATAGGAAATTGATCTCATAGGACATCTAAGTGGGGTTTTTTAGTCTGTTCATATGAATTTTTTTCTGTACCATCCACTAAGGTCAGCAGGGGGACGTTGAGCATATCTGACTATTTACTTTGTCCTGCACCACCCCAAAGAGTCAGCGGAGGGCACCCTTGACTCAGATAACCAGTGATTCTTTCCTACCCTACCCTTGAGGACAGCAGTGTGGTTGGGCCCCCTTAAAACGTGTGAAAAACCACATCAGTAATTCCTCCCAGTAGGTTCCTCAGTCAATATAGCAGTTTCTCCTCAGTGCCCCCCAGAGATCTCTGCTGGGCATTGGGTGACAGGCTACATTCACAGGGAGAATCCATTTATGCCCCAACCTAGTGCTGAGATGTAGACTGTGGACTGTTAGATTGAGTAGGTATTGGTTGAGGTTGTGTAATGGGGTTAAAGTTCAGTTGGTGTTAGTATTGTGGTTAGAGATTAGAAGTTAGGGATTGGTTTTAGAGGATTACTGATGAGATTTTGGGTTTGTGGTGGCTTCTATTATTTAAGGCTTAAGGGGTAGGGATGTTGGGCCCCATGTCCTTATGTGGAACTGAGGGGAGCTGAGGTATATGCCCTGATGAAGACTAGCTTGACACCAATGCTCCATCATGGTACAGGTTGTGTTAAAGTGGTCCAGTGTGGGCTGGAATACTCTCGTTTATAATTTGGAACTGGTGGGAATCTTCGGTGCATGACCCGGTCAAGGCTGGCATGAAACCATGATTCCTTTGTGGCAGATGTTGTGTAAAAGCATCAGAGTACATGCCAGAAGGCTATAATTTCAGATACATATATGGGGGAAGCTGCATTGTTCACCCTGTTCAAGGCCGGCATGATAACATTGGTTCTTTCAGTGGTGTTGACCATGGCAAGGCAGCCTGGCAGTGATTGGGTGTTCATAAGGATTTGGAAAAAGACTGTATGTCTCAGTCAAGGTTGGCATAACAGCCCAGCCTGGTCATTGGTGTTTGTTGGGTAGAGGCAACTCTGCAGTTGCTGGAGGATTTTGGATAGCTGAAGTAAATGCCCTGATCAAGTCCTCAGTGAGACCCTGGCTCTGACAAGTGTTGGTCAAGGCTAGGTGAGCTATTGTTGGTTGGTATGCTCTGGGTGCCAGGGAGGATTAGGTGGAAGGTGGGACATGTGTGCCACTCAAGACTGGTGTGGCATTCCTTCTCTCTTGGTGGCGTTTGTCAGGGCATGGTGGCCAGTGATGGCTGCAGGGTTCCAGGTCCTGAAGAATACATGGGGGAGTTAATTTGTACACTTTGTGGTCAAGACTGTCATGGTACCTGGACTTTGCACAGGGCAACGGGCACAGTTGTAGGTGGAATGCTCAGGGTTTTGAAGTGTCTAGTGGGAGAGCCAGGACACATGCCTCAGTCAATCAAGCATGACTCTCTGGGTACAATGTCTTTTTTGTTTATGCAGTAATGTCTGGTGGTGGCTGGAAGGCTGTGTATCTTAAAGAAAACCGTAGGGGAGCAGGGGCGCATGACACAGTTTAGTCATGTTTGGTACCCTCTTGGTCAGTATGAGGTTGTCTTGCAGTGGCCAGAAGATTCTGGGTCCTTTGGGAGGGCCTGGAGGTAATGGTTGCTTCTGCCCCTGTCAAGACTGGCACATCTCCTCTGCTTTGTTGGTGGCATTGTGCTGGGGTCAGACACTCTGGCAGTGGTTAGAAATAATCTTGTTCCAGGGTAGGACCTGGGTGTAGCTGGGGCACATGCCCCAGTCAAGACCAGCATGACATGCTGGTTTTATTGGTAGTGTTGGTTGGGGCAAGACAGCCTGGTGGTGGCTGCAGGGTTCCAGGTTTCTGATCAGGATCTTGGGTGAACTGAGGTTCATGTCTTAGTCAAGACTGGTGCTCCATCAGCATTGTTGGGCAGGATGAGTTGGCCTCAGCAGCGGCTGGATTGGTCTGGGTTATAGCAAGGACCTTGGTGAGCCAGAATGTGCTCTGTGGTCAAGATTGTTGTAACACTCTGATGTAATATAGAGCATTGTTTGGGATGAGGTGGCCTGCCAGTGGTTGGAAGGTTTTCGGTTCTACGGAGAAGCTGGCAGGAGCCTGGGTGTGCATTATGTGAAGGCTGGCCTGACACCCCAGTTTCGTCATTGACAGAGTTTAGGTTGAAGGAGCCTGGTGTAAGTTGAAATGCTCTGGGTCTTCAGGTAGACTAAGGGGAAGTTTGTTTATGTGTCCCCATGAAGGCCAGTTTCACATCCCAGGTCCACCGTCAGCAGTATCAGAGGCTTAAACAGGAGTGTCTTAATTCTGAAAACAGTGTTGGTGGACAAGGAATTTTTCTCTCTAACTGTAATTCAGTCATGAATGCATTCAGTCCCTTGTAATCATCACAAGCATTACTTGACCTTGTTTAGCAGTGTTTTTAGTCTATTTTCTCATCTTGAGTCCTGCTTATCTTCCTTTAGTCCATTAGCATGAATTCATGGTTATTTTCCTAAAGTCCGTAGACTTCACACCCATCCTTGCCACGATAGTTCTTCACTAGGTTTCAATAATTATCTCTTATAGACAGATTGCCATCTCTGAACTTGTAAAGTTAATTGCTACCACTATACCTCCTGGAAAGTGTTTTTAGCTCTGTTAATGTGGCTTTGTCATGCACTATCTATTATGGCCAGCAGAGAGAGCTCACGCATTGATTGTGTTTCTAGATTTGTTATGTGGCTTTGTCCTGCACCTCTTTCTCTGGCCAGCAGTGGAAGCTCAATCTCAACTAAGCACACACCGTATCGTGAACCACAGGCAAGAGCCAGGAGGGGGGGGGCATCGTCTCAGATAACAATGTCAGCAGACCAGATTAGAATTATGTAACACTGGCCTCTTTTTAGCAGAGACAGCTTAACCTCAGCAAACCATACACCTTTTCCTGCATCACACCCAAAGCCACCAGAAGGTGATTGGACTCACTTAACAGTGACATCAGATCACATTAGAACTTAGGAAAAACTGGCCTATGTCCAACAGAGGAAGTCAATCCTTAGCTTAACCACACACCTTATTCTGCACCATAGCCAAGAGCCTGAAGCTGGGAGCTTTGACCCAAGTATCAATGTCAGTAGAGAACAGTAGATCTAATAAAATACTGTTGTATTGCCATGAGAGGGAACTCGACGTCAGCTATCCACAGAACTTTTTGTGCATCAAACCCAAGGGCCAGTAGGGAGATCTTTGACTCAGTAAGCAGTGTCAGCAGACCATATTAGAAGTAATGAAACACCTGTCTATGGCCAGCAGAGGAAGCTCAAGCTCAGGTAACCACACACCTTATTCTGTACAGCAGCCAAGAGTCATTTGGGGGAGTTTTGACTCAGTTTATCATGTCATCTGACCACATTAGCGCTAACTAAACAGTAGCCTATTTCCAGCAGAGGGAATTCAACATCAGGTAACCACACACCTTATCTTGTACCGCAGACAAAAAACAGCAAGGTAAGCTTTGACTCAGCTAACAGTGTCCACAGACCACATTAAAACTCATGAAACAGTGGGCTATGGCCTGTATAGGGAGCACGACCTCAGATAACCACACACCTTTTCTGCACCACATCCAGGAACCATCAGGGGGAGCTTTGACTCAGCTAATTTTCATCAGACCACATTCGAACTAATGACACAGTGGCCTAGGGTTTGCAGAGGGTTCTTGAAATCAGGTAAGCACACAGCTTATCTGGAATAACAGACAAGAGCCAGCACAGTGAGGTTTGACTCAGTTAACAGGGTCAGCAAACCATATTAAAATAGATGACTCACTGGACCATTGCCAGCAGAAGGAGGTCCACCTCGCCTAACCACCTTTTCCTTCACCACATTTAAGAGCCAGCAGGGGGAGCTTTGACTCAGCTAACAGCGGACCACATGAGAGCTAATGAAACATTGTCTTATTGCCAGCAGAGGGAGCAATCTCAAACAAACACACACCTTTTACTGCTCCATACCCAAGAGCCAGCTGGGGGAGCTTAGACTGAACTAATATGTCAGGCTACCACATTAGAACCCATGAAACCCTGGTCTGTTGTCAGCAGGGGGAGCACAACCTCAGCTACCCACACTTTTTTCTGCACTACACCCAAGAGCAAGCAGGGGGAGATTTGACTCAGCTAACAACGTCAGCATACCATAATATTATTTATGAAATTCTGGCCTACTGTGAGAAGAGGGACTGCACATTTAGGTAACCACACACTTTATCCTGCAGCACAACCAAGAGCTAGGAGGGAGAGCACTCAGCTTACAGTGTCAGCAGACCACTTTAGAAGTTTTGAAACTCTGGTCTTTTGTCAGTGGAGCTCAATCTCACCTAACCACAACCTCTTTTCTTGAACACAGACAAGGGCCTTCAGGGTGTGCTTTCACACCGTTAACAGTGTCAGCGGACCACATTACATCTAATGAAATGCTTGCCTATGTCCAGCAGAGGGAGCTCCAGCTCAAGTAACCATACACCTTATCTTGCAGTGCAGCCAAGAGCCAGCCTGGTGAGGTTTGACTCAGCTTACAGTAAACGTAGACCACATTAAAAGTTTGGCCTATGGTCTGCATAGAGAGCTCAACCCCAGCTAACTACACACTTTTTTTTGCATCACACTCAAGAGTCACCGGGGGAGCTTTGACTCAGCTAACAGTGTTCTCAAACCACATTAGACGTTATGAAACACTGGTGTATGGTCCGCAGAGAAAGCTCCACCTCTGGAGCTGCACCAGAGGCAGTAGGAGCAGTAGGGTGAGGTTTGACTCAGCTAACAGGGTCAGTTATAAACATAAGAACATATGCCTCACTGGCCAATGCTGGCAGAAGGATGTTGACCTCAGCTAAGCACACACCTCTTACTGCACTACACCCAAGAGCCAGAGGTGTTTAATTTAGCTATCAGTGCCAGAAGAACACATTAGAACTAATTAAACATTGGCTTATTGTCAGCAGAGGGAGCTCCACTTTAGAGAACCACATACCATGTCCTGCGCAGAGCCAAGGATCAGTAGGGGGAGCTTTGCCTTATCTAAGAGTGTCAGCTGGTGACATTAGAACTAATGAAATACTGGGCTATGGCCAGCAGAGGGAATGATCTCAGCTAGCCAGACACATTTTTCTGTACCACAGCTAAGACCCAGTAGGATGAGCTTTGACTGAGGTATCAGTGTCAGTTGACCACATTAAAACCTATGATATACTGGCTTATGGTCAGTAGAGGGAGTTCAACCTCAGTTAACTACTGACCTTTCCGAGCACCACATCCAAGAACCAGTAGGGGGGATCTTTGACTAATAGATTCAGTTGACCATAGTACAACTTTTGAAACTGGCATATGGACAGCAGAGTGAGCTCTACCTTAGGCAACCACACAGCTTTTACTGCAGCATCCCTAAGAACCAGCAGAGGGAGCTTTGACTCAGGTAACGGTGCATGCAGACCACATTACTACTAATGAAACACCAGCCTATGGCATGCAGAGACCGCACAACCTCAGCTATTTGCACACATTTCATTGTACCACACTGAAGGTCCAGCAGGGGGAGCTTTGACCCAGCTAACAGGGTCAGCCAACTACATTTGAACTTTTGAAATATTTGCCTATGACTAGCAGAGGGAGTTAAACCTTAGCTAACTACACACCTTATTCTTCAGCACAGACAAGAGCTAGGGGTGGGAACTTTGACTCAGCTAATCATGTCAGCTGACCACATTAGAACTCATGAAACTCTGGTCTATTGTCAGCAGAGGGAGCTCCACCTCAGATAACAACATACATTTTTCTGCACTACACACAAGGTCTAGTAAAGGGAGCTTTAACTTACCTATCAGCCAGCAGAGCATATTAGCACTAATGAAACTCTTGCTTTGGCCACTAGAGGGAGCTTAAGGTTAGGTACAAACATGCTTTATCCTGTACAACAATGAATAGAACAGGGAGCTTTGACTCTGTTATCAGTGTTAGCTGATCATATTAGAACAATTGAAACACTGGACTATGGTCAGCAGAGGGAGCTTAACCTTAGGTAATCACACACCTTTTCTGTACCAAACCTAAGAGCCAGCAGTAGCAGGTTTAAATCAGGTAGCTGTTTCTGAAGACCACATTAGAATATTGAAATACTAGTCTATTGTCAGCAGAGGGAGCTCGACCTCATTAGTTCCATGTAATCATCATCAGTGTTGTTTGACCTTATTTAGCAGTGTAATGAATACATCGTTTTCTCATCTTTCGTCTTAGAGAACTTTTTTTAGTTCAGTAATGCAACTTCCCAGTTATTCCCATAATGACCTCAGATACCATACCAAGGACACCCATTATAGTGCATCCTTAGGTCTTAAGAGTACATCTGATTACAGACAAGTCACCAAATTTTTTTTTTTTTTTTTTTTTTTTTTGAGAGAGATTTTTCGCTATAGGGCGCGTGCGCTCGCCAGACAGACAGAGAGAGACATAGAGACAGAAAGCGAGAAATCACCCCCCAGGGGGGATGGTCACGCCGCAATCCCTTCTCCTCCATTCTCCTCTCGGGATCTTGGGCACGCACGCACACGCGCCCGGCGTGAGTTGTAAGCCACCGGGTCCGAGACGCGAACCGCGGTCGACTACGTGGGAGTCCAGCGACATAGCCATTACGCTAACTGCTGGTTCCCAAGTCACCAAATATTAACCCTAAAGTTGATTGATTCCAGCAGACATCCAGGAGGGTTTTTAAAGTTCTGTAACTGTGATTTTATCTTCTACCATCTCCTTTGGCCAGCAGGCAGAGGTCAGCCTCAGCTAATCCCACACCTTGTCCTGTATTACCCATGATAACCATCAGGGGGAGCTTTGAATCAGCTAACCAAGGAGGTTTGTCTTCCCATCTCTAATGAATGTCATGTGGGTGGACCCCCTTCTCACTTGTGAAACTTTGTGTCTATCATTCTTCCCAGTAGGAACCTCAGTGACCACAGGAGATTCTCACTGTACACTAGAGAGCACTGCTGGGTATTGGATGCTGAACATCTGCATAGTGATATCCGGTACTGAGCCACAGCCTGGAGGCTACCAGAGATGGTAGTTAAGGATTGTGGTTGGGTTTCAGTTTAGGGTTGGGGTAGGGTTAGGATTATAGGCAGGAGTTAAGAGTTAGGGGTTGCGGTTTGATGTTTGGAATTATGGTTTGGGGTTGGCATTAAAGATTTCAAATAAGATTTTAGGATTAGGTAATTAGAAGGTCAAGATGGAAGGCTCTGGGTTTACAGACAGACCTGAGGGGAACTGTGGTATGCACACTGGTCAAGACTGGCACAACACCCTAGCTATGTAGGCAGTGGAGGTCAGTCCCATCAGCCTGACAAGGGCCAGAAGGCTCCAGGTCTCAAGTCATACCTGGTGGGAACTGAGGTGCACAACACAGTGAAGTCTGGAAGGACTCACTGCCTCTGTTACTGGCAGTGTTCAGGTAATAGCAACCTGGTTTGGAATAGAAAGACCTGGGTGATTAGGCATACCTGGGTGGAGCTGGGTGGCACACTCTAGTCAAGGGCATCATAATATCCTGACTCTTTCTGCATCAGAGGTCTGGTTGTAGCAGCCTGCGGTAAACTGGAAGGCTTTGGATCCTGAGGCAGACCTGAGGGGAGTTAGTGTACATGTTCAGATCATTGCCACCACATTCCAGCTCTTTTGGGGACAGAGTTAGTGTTAAAGAAGCCTGGCATGTACTGGATGGCTCTGGGTCCCGAGGCATACCTTGGGAGAAGTGCAGCGCACATCCTGTTCAAGGGCAGCACAATATCCCACGTTTGTTGGTAGCAAATGTTAAGGCAAAGCACCAATTATGAGCTGGAAGATTCTGGGTCCTATGTTGGATCTAAGTGAAACTGGGGTGTGGGCCCTAGTCATGGATATCATGACACCCTTGCTTGGTATTTGGTGGAGTTCAGGGTGAAGCAACCCATTGTGTTCTGAGAGACCTTATTTGTAGAGGTATACCTTGGAAGAGCTGCTGTGTGCAGTGCATGCTTCAGTCAAGTCTGGCTCTGCACTCTTTTTATTGGCAGCAGGGCCAGAGTGATGAGGATGAGAAAGGAGTGCCTTATCTCTAAAAACACAGTGTTACTGAGTAAATATTCACTCAAAAATTCCTAATTAGATAATCAGTCATTAATTCATTCAGTCCTGTGTAATTATGAGTATTGGTTGACCTTTTTAGCAGTGTCTTTATTCCATATTCTTCTCATCGAGAGTTCTGGAGATCCTTCTTTTGTCCAGTGATGTGTCTTCACAGATATGTCCATAGTGAATTCAGACAACATACTCAGAACACTCATTGTAGTCTTTCCGTAGGTTTCAAGTATTGATCTGGCTATAGACAGCTCACCAAATCTAGACTCTGAAGTCAGTTAATCACACAGGACACCGGGGAGGGGTTTTATTTGGTTGTTAACATGATTGTTATGTACCAGCCCCTATGGTCATCAGGGATAGCTAGGCCACATCTAACCAATCATGTTGTCCTGCATTGGTCCTAATAGCCAGCATGGAGAGCTCTGGCTCAGCTAACTAGAGAGCATTTCCTGCCCTGCCCCTGAAGACAGCAGTGTGGGTTGACCCTCTTACAACTTATGAAAACCCATATTGGTATTCCTCCCAGCAGGCACCTCAGTAAATGCAAGAGCTTCTCCTCAGTGCCCACCAGAGAGTAAAGGTGGGTGTTGGGTGACTGGCCATATCCCCAGTGATTACATAGCTTTCCCAATATAGTGCTGATATGTGGGCTGTTAGTTGTGTTGGGTAAAGTTTGGGATTGTGTTAGGTTATTGTTGGTTTACTGGTACGATTAGGTTTGGTGATGGGATTTGGAGTTAAGGGTTTGGTTTTAATGTTTAGACTTTAGAGGGTAAGGCTGGTAGGTTCCAGGTCCTGAGGTGAACCTAGGGGGAGGTAAAGTATATGCCTTCAGTGTAAGGCTGGCTAGACACCGGTGGTGCTCCATCATGGTGGAGGTGGTATCGAAGTGGTTTAGCATGGGCTTGAAGGGTCAGTGCCATGAGTTGGACCGGAGGGAGAGTGGGTGTGACACCTCAATTTATTCAGTGGCAGAGTTTGCGTTGAAGCTGACTGGTTTGGGCTTTAAGTCCCTGGGACTGCAGACACATCTGGGGGAAGCTGCAGTGTACAACCTGATCAAGGCTGACAGGATGCCCTGGCTCTATCAATTGCATTGGTCAGGGCAAGGCAACCTGGCAGTGGCTGGAAGACTTCAGGTCTCATGGAGGACCTGGTGAAATCCAGAGTTCATGCCTCAGTTAAAGCTGGCAGGACATCACAGCTGCATTTGTGTACTTGGTCAGGTCAAGGCATCCCTGCAGTTGCTGGAATGCTCCAGGTTGAGGAGGATTTGGGGTAACAGGATCTGGTCAAGGTTGATGTGACAGCCCTGTTTAGTTCATAGCATTGGCTGGGGCAAGGTGGTCCAGTGGTGGCTGAAGGGCTCTGAGTCACAAGGAGTAACAGGGGAAGCTGGACAAGTCCAGCATGTCACCTAGGCTTTGTCAGGGCAAGTGACCTGTTCATGGCTGGAAGGCTCATGGTCCTGAGAAGATCTTGGGGAGTTGGGGCACAAGCCTCCATCCAGGCTTGCATGACAGCCTGACTCCATCAATTGCATTTAGGGTGAAGTGGACTGACAGTGGCTAGAAGGCTCTAGGTCTAAGGAAGGGCTTGGGGGGGAGCCAAGGGGCATGCCTTTGTCAAGATCAGTGTGACACTCCAGTTTCATCAGTGGCATTGGTTGCGGTGATGCAGCCTGATAGTGGCTGGAAGGCTTTGTGTCCTGGGAAGTACCTTGCGGGAGGTGGTGGGGGTGTTACCTGGTCAAGACTGTCAAAACATCCTGGTTCTATCAGCAGCATTGGTTGGAACAAGGTGGCCCAGTGGTGACGGTCAGGCTTCACATTGTGGTGAGGACCTGGAGTGAACTGGGATTTATGCCTAGATCAAGACTAGCATGACACTGTACCTCTTCTAGCATTGTTGTTAAGGACAAGGTTGCCTGGTGGTGTCTGAAAAACTGGGTCTCAGAGAGGACCTGGTGGGGTCGAGGTGTGTGTCACAGTAAATGCCGGGATTACATGAAAACTTCTTTGAAAGTGTTGTTTGTGATGAAGCGGCCCAGCTGGAATGTTTTGGGTCCTGAGAAGGAACTGGCAGGAGCCAGGGTGCATGCTTTGTCAAGGCCGTCATGACACCCTAGCTCTGTCAGTGTCACAGGTCGGGTTGAAGAGGTGTGAGGTGGAATGATCTATTTTCCAAGGTGGGCTGACAGGAAGATTGTGCATGTACCCTGTCAAGGCCAGGTTTGCACTTCATCTCTGGCAGTGACAGGACCAGGGGCCTAGGAAGGATTGCCTTAATCTTCAAAGCACAATGTTATTGTATAAGGAATTTTTCACTCTATTTTCCTAATTCAGTAATTAGTCATGAATCCCTTCAGTCACATATAATCATTGCCACTGTTGATTCATCTTGTTTATCAGTTTTCTGAATCTACCTTCTCAGGCAGAGACTTATTTTTAGTCCAGTAATGTGACTTTACAGTTATTTAAATAATGACCTTAGGCATCATAACAAGAACGCCCATCATAGTTGTTCACTAGGTTATCTGTTTATAGACAATTCACCAAATCTGAACCTTAAATACAATCGTACCCAATAGTTGGGAGGAAGGTTTTAGCTCTGTTAATGTTAGTTTGTCTTGTACTATCTCCTATGGGCAGTAGATGGAGCTCAAACTCAGATAACTACACACCTTGTCCGGCATTACCCCAGATAGCCGGCAGGGGGAGCTTTGGATCAGCTAACCAGAGAGGCCTGTCTCCCCCATCCCTGATGAGAGCAGTGTGGGTGGATCCCCTTTTCACTAATGAAATTTTGTGTTGTTAATTTCTCCCAGTACACATCTCAGCCACCACGAGGAGTTTCTCTTCAATGTGCACCAGAATGCTCTGCTGGCCATTGCATACTGTCCTCTTCCACAGTGAGTATAACATTTATTTTTCAACATGGTGCTTAGGCACAATCTGAGGGAAACCATAGATGGTACGTAGGGGTTGTGTTTGGGTTATGGGGTTAGGGTCAGGTTAATGTTAGGGTTATGGTTATGGACTAGGAGTTCGGCATTGGAGTTTGAGTTTAGGAATTATGGTTTGTGTGTTGGCATTAGCATTTGCTGTAAGATTTTTAGGTTAGACTATTAGTGGATCAGGGTGGAAGGCTCCAAGTTTAGAGGCAGACCTGAGGGGAACCTTTGATACATCAGTGGTCAAGATTACCATAATATTCTGGCTCTGTAGGTAGTGCAGGTCACTCACAATGGCCCAATGTTGCCTTGAAGGCTCCAGGTACCATGTAGTATCTTGGGAGAGCTGGGGTACACACCATAGTGAAGTCTCGCATGACTCCCTGGCTCTGTTGTTGGCAGTGGTTCGGTCAGTGCAGCTAAGTGTAGGCTGGAAAGCTCTGGGTAATGAGTCTGACCTGGGTGGATCTGGGTTGCACACTTTGTTAAAGGTCAGTGTAACACTCTGACTCCTTTGGAGCAGAGATTGGGTTGAAGTGGTCTGACTACAAGCTGGAAGGCTCTGATCCTGAGGTAAACCTGGAGATAGCTAGTATGCATGACCCAGTGTAGGACAGCACCCTACTACAGGTCATTTACTGATGGAGGTAGGTTAAAGAAGCCTGACATCGACTGGATAGCTCTGGGAGATACCCCGAGGCAAGGATCTGTGATGTACACCCTGGTTAAAGCTGGCATGATGTCTGGTTTTGTCATTTGTAGAAGTCTGGCCAAAGGTCCAAGTAATAGCTAGAGGATTCTGGGTTCAAAGATGTCCCTAAGGGAAGCTGTAGTGCAGACTCTATTCAAAGTCAGCATGATATCCTAGCTATGTATGTGGTGGAAATTAGGATAAAGTAAGCTGGTGTGTGTTGGAAGAGCTCAAGTACTGAGGTATACCTGGGGAATGTGCAGTGCTTTGTGCAGTCACGTCTGGCTCTGCATTCTAGCTCCATCAGCAGCAGGGTTGGATGGAGGGGGATAGGAATGGGTGCTTTATTTCCAAAAACAAAACAATACTGAGTAATTATTCACTCAAAAAATCCATAAGTGGATAATCAGTCCTGAACTCGTTCAGCACCATGTAATCATGAGTATTGCTTGACTTTGTTTAGTTGTGTTTTGAATCCATCTTCTTAGATATAGCCCTGGAGACCCTTATTTAGTCCAGTGATGTGAGTTACTTTCTTAATGACCTCAGAGAACATACATAGAACACCTATCATAATTCTATGTAGGTCTGAAGAGTTGATCTGTTTATACACAAATCCTCAAATCTGAACCCTGAAGTCAGTTGATCCCACAAGACACCCAGGTGTGGTTTATTATTTTTTTTCTTGGCTGTTAATGTGACTATATTTTGTACCACCCGACATTTTCAGCATGGGGATCTTGGCCACATCTAACCAGATTTATTGTCTTGCACTTCCCCCAAGAGCCAGCAGAGAGAGCTCTGGCTCAGGGCCTTTCCTGCCCTGCCTCTGAGGACAGCAATGTGTGTGGACCCCCTTACAACCTGCGAAAACTTGCATTGATAATTTTTCCCAGCAGGCACCTCAGTGAACACATTATCTTCTCCCAGAGAGCATTGCTGGGCATCGGGTGGCTGGCCCCATCTATGGCAGTACCCAAATTTGCCCCAACCTAGTGTTGAGCCACAGGCTGTGGAATGCTGTATATCATAGGTAAAGGTTGGCATTGTTGTGTGGAGATATGGTTAGGAATAGAGGTAGGGTTATGGTTACAGGTTTTTGAAGTCTGATGGTTTGGTTAGAAGTTACTGGTTAGATTTTAGTGTTTTGTGGTTAGAGGATGAGGCTTGTAGTTTGCTTTTGAGTTGAACCTGGGGTGACCTGGATTGCATGCTTCAGTCAGTGCCAGCTTGACATGAAGTGTTTGTTAAGGTGGAGGTTTTGTTAAAGTGGGCCAGGGTGTGCTGGAAGTCTGTGGGTCATAAGGTGGACATGGGCAGAGTTCAGGTGCATGACCTGGTTAAGGTCACTGAGACACCACAATTCCTTCAACAGCATAGGTTTAGTCTATGCAGTTCAGTGTGTACTGCAAGCCTTGGGATTTATAGGTATACTTGGGGGAAGCTGCTGTTCTCACCCCAATCAAGGCTGGCATGATACTCTGGCTGTGTTGGTGGCACTGGTCAGGGACACGTGGATGGATGGTGGCTGGAGGGCTTTAGGTCATGGGGAGGACATGGAAAAATTCATTTGTGCCTTGATCAATCCCAGCATGACACCCTGGCTCCATCAGTGTTGGTTGAGTTGAGGCATCCCTGTGGTTGCTGGAAGGCTTTAGATCTAGAGTAGGATCTAGGGTAGCTGGGATGAACTCACTGGTTAAGACCTGTGTAACACCCTGGGTCTGTCAATGGCATCGGTTGAGGTCAGGCAGCCTGGCAGGAGCTGTATGATCTGGGACAAGAAGAGGATTTGTGGGAGCTGAGGCATGTGCCATGGTCAAAAGCACTGTAATACCCTTGCTCTGTTCGTTGGCTTGGTGAGGGTGAGGTTGCCCATCATTTGCTGAAAGGCTTCGGTTCTGGAAGAGGACCTTGGACAGCTAGGGTGAATACCTTGGTCTGTAGAGGCATGACACCCATATGATGTTGATGGCTTTGGAAATGGAGAAGTTACCTTGTGGTGACTGTAAGGCTCAGGGTCCTGAAAATGTTTGGGGGATCTAGAGTGCATGCCTTGGTCAAGACGCACAACACCTCAGCTCCTTGCACAACATTGGTATAAGTTTGCCTGGAGGTAGCTGGAAGGTTCCAGGTCTTGGGAAGGACCTTGGGTGAGTTGGGGCATGCCCCAGGCAATAACAGTGTGACACTCCAGCTTTGTTGATGGCTTTGGTTGAGGTGAGGCTGCCTTGTGGTGACTGGATTGCTGGAGATAGAAGGTAAGTGTAGCAATTGGGTTATGAAGCTAAAATTGTGTTACTGTTAAGATTATGCTCATGGGATAGGTGTTAGAAAATTGAGATGCAGTTTATTTTATGGTTGGGGTTAAGATCAGGGCCAGGATCAGGGTCAGTGTCCTGAGAAGTACCTGGGTGGAAATAGGGGCCATGCCTTAATCAAAACCAGTGTGATAACCTGGCTCTGTTGGTGGCATTGGTTGGGGCTAGGTGGTTGAAAGGCTTCAGGTCCTGAGGGTACCATGGGCAGGTGGTGTTATTGCCTAGGTCAACACTGGCATGATCTCCTGACTTTGTCAATGGCAGTGGTTAGGCTGAGGGGATGGTAGTGGCTGGAAGGTGTTCTGATCCCAGGGAGGATTTGGGGAGAGCCAGTGTGTGTGCTCTTAACAAGAGTAGCACAACATCCCAGCCACATTGGCAGCATTGTTCAGGCAAGGAGGCCTAACTCCAAATCCGAAAGAAAACTTGGTGAGGCAGGAGTGTATGCCGTGGCCAAGACTGCATGACTCTTCATTATCTCAGTGCTGTTTGTCAGGGTGAGGCAGCCTGTTAGTAGGTTGAAAGCTCTGTATCCTGGGCAGCACCTGGGGGCAGGTGGGATCCATGTTCCTGTCAAGACC